>CM054180.1:1200000-1860000 GCA_028829895.1 Sinotaia quadrata | reverse complement strand
CCAGTTTTGTATTGACTGGTTTTAAAATAAAGAACAAATTTCCAGAAATGTGAAAGGGGCGAATTTTGTTGTTGCTGCTCAATACCAGTGAACACGACTGCCCTACCGCTTTCGTTCTTGTGTGAACTGATGTATTCAGACTGTTTATCTCGTGACTGGTGTTGTGAATTGATGTATTCAGACTGTTTATCTCGTGACTGGTGTTGTGAACTGATGTATTCAGACTGTTTATCTCGTGACTGGTGTTGTGAACTGATGTATTCAGACTGTTTATCTCGTAACTGGTGTTGTGAATTGAAGTATTGATACTTGTTAATGACGCGACTGATATTGTGAATTGATGTGTTGATACTGCTTATGTGAATTGATGTATTGATACTGTTTATGTCTGACTGATATTGTGAATTGATGTGTTGATACTGTTTATGTCTGACTGATATTGGGAATTGATGTATTGATACTGTTTATGTCGAGACTTATTTTCTTTTTAATTGATGTATTAATGCTGTTCATGTCGTGACTGATACTGTGAATTGATGTATTTTATATTGTTTTTGTCGCGACTGATATTGTGAATTGATGTATCGATACTCCTTATTTCACGACTAGTGTTGTGAATTGATGTATTGAAGTCACGACTTGTGGATTGATGAATTGACACTGTTTATATTGTGACTAGTATTTGTGAATTGATGTATTGGTACTGTTTTTGTAGCGACTTGTGAATTGATGTATTGATACTGTTTATATCGTGACTAGTGTTGTGAATTGGCGTATCCTGAGCAAAGATATCACATGTAGCGGAGATAATACAAAGTGGGAAATCATTAATATGCGAGTTATACAAAGTTAACCAGAGTGAGAAGGAGATAGAACAGTAAAAGAAATGAGAGAAAAAAAAACAGATTTGTTTAATGTCCTTGTCCTCAGGCGATGTGTATTTACTCTTTTTTATTCCTCCCAAACAAAAAATAAATAAATAAATTGATTGATCAATCAATTGATTGTAGTTAATATTTAATTTTACTCCACCAGTATACATAGAATTAGTTTACCTTGTCATTGTTTTGACATGACAGTTGTGACACTGAAACTTTATAGTTATTGTTCTTATTGTGTTTTTAATGTTCTTACTGTGTTTTTAATGTTCTTACTGTGTTTACTGTGTTTTTTAATGTTCTTACTGTGTTTTTTAATGTTTATTATTATTATTGACAAATAGTGTTTTATATCATAGTAGTAGTATGTGAATAGCGGTAACAAAGTGTTTTATAGCATAGTAGTAGTATGTGAATAGCGGTAACAAAGTGTTTTATATCATAGTAGTAGTATGTGAATAGCGGTAACAAATATATTATTATTGTTGTTATGTGAACAATAATGACAAAGAGTTTTATATGGTCGTCGTAATAGTAGCAGTAGCAGCAGCAGTAGTTATTGTAATTTTTAATGTTCTTACTGTGTTTTTAAAGTTCTTACTGTGTTTTTAATGTTCTTACTGTGTTTTTTAATGTTCTTACTGTAATTTTAATGTTCATACTGTGTTTTTAATGTTCTTACTGTGTTTTTAATGTTCATATTTATTGACTTTATACTATTTGCTTTATTCTTTTGATATTATGACAATGTCATTTTTGAAAGGACAGAAAAATATATTCATTCCTAACCTTTGAAGTGATCTAGTAACGAGGAGGCATTCATTCTTAGCCCCGGGTGAGACCCAGTCTCGCAAAAACTAGGGCCCGGGCACCGGTAATGTACCACACCCAGTTTACTGTTAACAAGCTCCTCTAATTTATTCAGTTATTTTTAAATGAAAACAATTACATACATTATTATAAATAGCTACTTCTTTAAGTTTGTTTATTTTACCAAGACAATATTATACGCAGAGATTTCTGGCACACTTTATCAACTCCTTTTAAATAATGGAAAGTAAAATTAAATTATATCATATGTTTTTGCGCACTCTTTACAAACTATTATAACTAACGGAAAGAAATTTATCCGGAAATTATATATATTCGGTGTACTCTATACAAACTGCTATGACTACCGGAAAGAAATTTATCCGGAAATTATATATATTCGGTGTACTCTATACAAACTGCTATGACTACCGGAAAGAAATTTATCCGAAATAGTGTTATAGGCTGTTGTTCCGTAAAACTGATTAATAATATTTAAATTTGAACTCATGAGAAATCGATATTTTATACGGATATGTTTTGCGATCTAAAATTAAAACTTGATTATTTATAATTCTGGAGAAATTATATCTATTTTTTTTAAACAATAAACATGTCATTGAGTCAGCCGATGGCACTTTTATTTGATTGTTATTAGTTTGTTTGTGTGTTTGTTCATTTATTGCTTTGTTTGCTTTTGATTGTTTATTTATCCGTGTATTGATTGCTAAATGAATGCCTAAATTCGAAGTCTGTTCAAATTATTTTATTTTGAAATCGTTCTTAAATGCTCCTAATAGTATATGACAGTGTTAACTGTTTAATTGTAGTGTAATTATTGTTTTGTGAACAGCAGTTACGAAAACTTTTTACAATTATTATTGTTATTATTATTATTGACAAAGTGTTTTATATCATAGTAGTAGTATGTGAATAGCGGTAACAAATATATTATTATTGTTGTTATGTGAACAATAATGACAAAGAGTTTTATATGGTCGTCGTAATAGTAGCAGTAGCAGCAGCAGTAGTTGTTGTTGTTGTAGCAGTAGCAGTAGTAGTAGTAGTAGTAGTAGAGTAGAAGTAGTAGTAATAGTATGTGAACAGAGTAACAAATATTTTATATTGTATTAGTATTATTTTTATGTGACCAGCAGTGACAAAGAGTTTTTTTCGTGTCAATATGATGATGGTGATGATAATGATAACGAACAGCAGTGACATCGTTTTATATCGTGTCAGTATTGTTATTCATCAAAATGTTCCAGAGTTAGTTATTTCATTTCTCGTAAACAAACCTCACGTTGGGGTGTTCCAGAGTTAGTTATTTCATTTCTCGTAAACAAACCTCACGTTGGGGTGTTCCAGAGTTAGTTATTTCATTTCTCGTAAACAAACCTCAAGTGTTCCAGAGTTAGTTATTTCATTTCTCGTAAACAAACCTCACGTTGGGGTGAGGACTAAAAAGGAGTTGTTTCTAAAATAGATTTTAGCTCAATAATTTGATTATCTCTTACTGTATTGGTCCACAACCATAAGATCCCTTGTTTTAATGGTCCACTCCTCTAGTCCAATCCAATGTTCCCCAAACAGATCTAGAACACCAATAAAAACAGCTCTGTAATAGCTTGTGTTTTATTGGTCAATAAGAGCTCTAGAACACCAATAAAAACAGCTCTGTAACAGCTCTGTAATAGCTTGTGTTTTATTGGTCAATAAGAGCTCTAGAACACCAATAAAAACAGCTCTGTAACGGCTCTGTAACAGCTCTGTAACAGCTCTGTAACAGCTTGTGTTTTATTGGTAAATAAGAGCTCTAGAATATCTTGCTTTATTGTTTCAATCCAAATATAGATTTTTTAAATTGGAATGATAATTAATCATTATAATATTGCATTGAAACATATTCTATCCGTATCATATTTATGAATTTTGAACATCTGGGATTAATATCATATTCAAATGGGATTGCATCTTAATCGTTTCAGTTGTATCATTATGATATACGCTGGGTTTTTTTAATTTTGATTTGGCATCATTCAGTGTTGCCTCTTGGCCACCATCGTCTAGAATCATATTCATTATTATCATGAGCAGCTATTATTATACACTTGTTGTTTTCTGTTAGGATTATACATTTATCAGTATCAGCTCGGATTATATCATTATCAGTGTCGGCTAGGATTATATCATTATCAATGTCGGCTAGGATTATATCAGTATCCGTGTCAGCTAGGATTATATATTTATCAGTATCAGCTAGGATTGTGTATTTATCAGTATCAGCTGGGATTGTGTATTTATCAGTATCAGCTGGGATTATGTATTTATCAGTATCAGCTGGGATTATGTATTTATCAGTATCAGCTGGGATTATATATTTATCAGTATCAGCTAGGATTGTGTATTTATCAGTATCAGCTGGGATTATGTATTTATCAGATTCAGTCAGAATTATATATGTATTGCTATCAGCCATTATTAAATATGTATTATTAACAGCTGGTATCATACCCTGTATTTATCTGCTTGAAATGAATATATATTATTATCTGGGATCAATGAGCGACGAGCAAGGGGAGAGATTTCATCCGGATATGAAAGAGATGGAAACCAGGTATCAGGGACGCTGGCATGCAGGCATGATGGCTGATTACTGTTGGACTCTAAAGAGAGACATTCCCTACTCCTAATGATTACATTGAGATTAACTATACAGCGAACTTCAAAAAATATAATAATGATTACACTGAGATTATACAGCGACCTTCAAAAAAATATAATAATGATTACATTGAGATTAACTATACAGCGACCTTCAAAAAAATATAATAATGATTACACTGAGATTAACTATACAGCGACCTTCAAAAAAATAACTTAATGATTACATTGAGATTAACTATACAGCGACTTCTAAAGAATAACTTAATTATTAAACTGAGACTAACTATACAGCGAACTTCTAAAGAATAATTTAATTTAATTATTAAACTGAGACTAACTATACAGCGAACTTCTAAAGAATAATTTAATGATTACATTGAGACTAGCTATACAGCAACCTTCTAAAGAATAGCACAATGACTACATTGTGGGTATACAGCGACCTTCTAAAGAATAACTAACAAAGTGACTATTTAGAGAATAACTGTACAGTCACCTTCTAAAGATAAATATAATGACTATGCAGAGATTAAATATACATCTACCTCTTAAAGAATAACTAAATAATAACAACTTAAAGTTTAATTGATGACTCCGTAAAGACTAAGTGATTATTTCGAAACATTTGTGAAGAATAACCAAATGAATAGTTCAATAAGATTAACTTAACTACGTCTGTCTAAATACTAATAGTTCAATAAGATTAACTTAACTACGTCTGTCTAAATACTAATAGTTCAATAAGATTAACTTAACTACGTCTGTCTAAATACTAATAGTTCAATAAGATTAACTTAACTACGTCTGTCTAAATACTAATAGTTCAATAAGATTAACTTAACTACGTCCATCTAAATACTAATAGTTCAATAAGATTAACTTAACTACGACTGTCTAAATACTAATAGTTCAATAAGATTAACTTAACTACGACTGTCTAAATACTAATATTAGTATTAGTTAAGATTAGCTTAACTACGCTGTCTAAATACTAATAGTTCAATAAGATTAACTTAACTACGTCTGTCTAAATAAGATTAGCTTAGCTACGTCTGTCTAAATACTAATAGCTCAATAAGATTAACTTAACTACGTCTGTCTAAATAAGATTAACTTAACTACGTCTGTCTAAATAAGATTAGCTTAGCTACGTCTGTCTAAATACTAATAGTTCAATATGATTAACTTAACTACGTCTGTCTAAATAAGATTAACTTAGCTACGTCTGTCTAAATAAGATTAGCTTAGCTACGTCTGTCTAAATACTAATAGTTTCATAAGATTAGCTTAGCTACGTCTGTCTAAATACTAATAGTTCCATAAGACTAGCTTAACTACGTCTATGTAAATACTAATCCCCTGAAGTTTAATTCAGACGCAATTCCCCTAAATAGTAATTAAATATTGACATACAAACACACACACACACACATATACACACATACACACACACACACACACACACACACACACACACACATATACATACAAACACACACATACACATATAAACACCCATATACACACACATACACACACACACACACACACACACACACACACACACTGAATAATTACTAATTAATACAGGCTCTAAACATAATTAAATAATCTCACACCGGCCCTACTAAAAACATAAAGTATAATTCCATGAAGACCAATTAAAGACCAATTAAAAAATTAATTCCTTGAGGATCACTATAGAATAACTAATTGATGAACCAAAAACAGGACTATAAAAAATGGCTGTTAAGATTGATTCAACCAACGAAAACACAAATAGCTAAATATCAATCTCTGAACAATAACTAAATAATGGATTCCTGAAGAATATACTAAAATAACCGTTAAGACTGATTAAATTAAAAAAAAGAGAAATTACACACCCTAAAAGATAACTAAATAGCGATCCCTGGCCAATAACTAAATAATGACCCCTAAACAAAAAGTGAACAGTTCCCTTCACTAAAGAATACCTAATAATTTCACTCACACACACTTACAAAACGAATAACTAAATAAGGCATCCTATAAAATAAGTAAATACCTCCCCCCCGTACAACTATCCATGAACAATGTAATTAAACAAAGACACCCACCCACACCCCGTTCTAGTAATCAGCAGAGAGTTGACGACAACGACGCAAAAAGTGAAGAGTGCCGTGTGCGATAGAATAGTGCCGGGTGCAATAAAGAAAACAGTAACTATCGCCTGAAAGAAGGAATTCAAGAGAGTGTTGTCTGTCTGCATTCAAGAAATACTGAAAGTGACAGTCGTAAACTACACCGTCTTTGGAAAAGAAAAATAAACATCTCCTCCCAAGTCAAATTCCATTTATTTGTAAGTTATAGTCTGCTTCATATATCATGCCCGGATATGACGTAGAGAGATTGCGCGTAATGAGATGCTAAGGCTAAAGACTGCAGACGACAATTTATGCTAATATAATTGTAGAGACAGAGCACTCCAAGAGCTTCAAAGTATCCGAATAAATCAAGCACCGAGACCGAGTTCGGGCCATCCGATACCCGGGGTATTACTTGACCTACAACTTGTCGTCGACCAAAGCCGAAGCACCGTGACAGTAGGTGTGCAGCTAATTATCATCCACCCTCACTGTATCAACCACCTTACCACCCTATTTCACTGCACCTGCTTCATCGTGGCGCGATAATGCTGGTCAGGGTGACGGTAAATTGTTAACGAAGCCCCGTGCCGGACTTTTCACATTACCGGGGCTTAGGTCGTAATTGTTTTCAGACAGACATTTCATTAGTACACCAGCTTGCCTTCCGTCAAGGTAAAATAAAATAAACAAAATTAATAACAGCAAGATATTTGGGAGACAAATTAAAGGTCTTTGACTACATATAAGCAGATTAATTATTAGTATTTAAAACCTTGTTCACTCAGCTTCAATGTATATAAACGAGTCATGTGGCTGTAGTGGTTACAATAAAAATTTGTAAATTTATTTTTCGTTTCATAATTAAGAAAGTGACGATGAATTTAATAATTATACCTGCCGTTACATTAAATGCTAAATCAGCAGCGTTGCGGTCGAATAATTCTGTCCGGTTTTGTGTTAGGTAATAAATGAGAATTTAAAAAAAAATAATTCTGTCCGGTTTTGTGTTAAGTAATAAATGAGAATTTTTTATAAAAATAATTCTGTCCGGTTTTGTGTTAAGTAATAAATGAGAATTTTTTTAAAAATAATCTTGTCCGGTTTTGTGTTAAGTAATAAATGAGAAGTAGGATTTATTTTTAAATAATTCTGTCTGGTTTCTGTTAAGTACTTAATGACAAATGTTTTTCTCTTAATAATTCTGTCCGGTATTGTGTTTAGTAATAAATTAGAAGTCTTTTTTTACTAATTCTGTTCGATTTTGTGTTAAGCAATAAATCAGAAGTGGTTTTAATAATTCTGGCCGGTTTTGTGGGAATTTTTTAATAATTTCTGTCAGGTTTTAAGTAATAAATCTAACTTGTTTAATAGTTCTGTCAGGTTTTTAGTAATAAATCTAACTTGTTTAATAGTTCTGTCAGGTTTTAAGTAATAAATCTAACTTGTTGTGTAGTTCTGTTTGTATTTGTGTTAAACACTAAATTAGAAGTGTTGTGCAATAATTGTCAGGTTTTCTATTCAGCATTAAATCGACTGTGTAGCGATTGAACGATTCAATCCGGTTTTAATAATTATGTCAGGTTTAATTATTAATATTCAGTCGGATATTTTAATTAATCTTTAAATTCAGTCTTGAGCTGGTGGTGTTATTATAGGGTGGGTCTCATTCGATTTATCATTTCGGATAATTATTGGTTTGAATTATTCTTAAAGTCTGTATCATGCTCAGGTGAAATAGGAGTCGGATGTTTATTTGTTGTTGTTTGTTTGATTAGATTGACTTCTACTGACTAAAATCTTTGTAACCAGTAATGTTGTTGATTGACTTCTACTGACTAAAATCTTTGAAAACTTTGTAACCAGTAATGTTGTTGATTGACTTCTACTGACTAAAATCTTTGAAAACTTTGTAACCAGTAATGTTGTTGATTGACTTCTACTGACTAAAATCTTTGAAAACTTTGTAACCAGTAATGTTGTTGGAGTTTTAGTTCTATTTTGGCCTATTGCACGAATCCCAGTCTGTTACTGAGCACTTATGTAATGTTGTTGGGGTTTGAGTTCTTTCTTGACCTATTGCACGAACCCCAGTCTGTTACTGAGCACTTATGTAATGTTGTTGGGGTTTGAGTTCTATTTTGGCCTATTGCACGAACCCCAGTCTGTTACTGAGCACTTATGCAAGAGTTTGTGTTAGTCGAAGTTTGCGTTGCGAATAATGGAGTGACGTGTTTTAATAATTCTATGAAGTTTTCTTTGTGAATAATGACACGACTTTTAAAATAATTCTACGAAGTTTTCTCTCGAAGTAATGAGATGACGACGTTTTAATAATTCTATTTTGAATTGTGACATGACGTGAAATCTACGAAGTCTTCTGTCGAAACAGTCTATGTTAAGTTTTGATAATTCTATGAAGTCTACCGTTAATTTGTGAGATAACGTGATTTAATAAATTTTATGAAGTCTTCTGTTGAGTTATGGAGTGAGTGTTTTAATAATTCTATGAAGTCTTCTTTTGAATTATAAAGTGACGTCATTTAATAATTTCTATGAAGTCTTCTGTTGAATTATGGAGTGAGTGTTTTAATAATTCTATGAAGTCTTCTGTTGAATTATGGAGTGAGTGTTTTAATAATTCTATGAAGTCTTCTTTTGAATTATAAAGTGACGTCATTTAATAATTTCTATGAAGTCTTCTGTTGAATTATGGAGTGAGTGTTTTAATAATTCTATGAAGTCTTCTTTTGAATTATGGAGTGAGTGTTTTAATAATTCTATGAAGTCTTCTGTTGAATTATGGAGTGAGTGTTTTAATAATTCTATGAAGTCTTCTTTTGAATTATAAAGGGACGTCATTTAATAATTTCTATGAAGTCTTCTGTTGAATTATAAAGTGACGTGGTTATTAAATATAGTCAATCTATTTAAATTATTGTCACTGTAGTCAAATTACACTGTATAGTATTTAGTTATATTATAGCCACTGTAGTTAAATTGTATAGTATTTAGTTATATAATAGCCACTGTAGTTAAATTACACTGTATAGTATTTAGTTATATTATAGCCACTGTAGTTAAATTACACTTTATAGTATTTAGTTATATTATAGCCACTGTAGTTATATTATAGCCACTGTAGTTAAATTACACTGTATAGTATTTAGTAATATTATAGCCACTGTAGTTATATTATAGCCACTGTAGTTAAATTACACTGTATAGTATTTAGTAATATTATAACCACTGTAGTTATATTATAGCCACTGTAGTTATATTATAGCCACTGTAGTTATATTATAGCCACTGTAGTTATATTATAGCCACTGTAGTTATATTATAGCCACTGTAGTTATATTATAGCCACTGTAGTTATATTATAGCCACTGTAGTTAAATTACACTGTATAGTATTTAGTAATATTATAGCCACTGTAGTTATAGCCACTGTAGTTAAATTACACTGTATAGTATTTAGTAATATTATAGCCACTGTAGTTAAATTACACTGTATAGTATTTAGTTATATTATAGCCACTGTAGTTAAATTATAGCTACGTGTCACACTGATGTATGTTGATAATTACATTATGTTTAGCAAAAAGGTCGAACCAGATATACTGTAGAAGATTACATGATGCTTAACGAAATGTCACACTGACTGATGTATGATGTATGAATTGAGATAATTAGATAACATTTAACAAGATATCACACGTGATGTATGCAATAAGTAGATAACTTCTAAAAAAAAACTATCAAAACTGCTGTATATAGATACTTAGATAATGTTTAAGATATCACACGTGATGTATGCAATAAGTAGATAACTTCTAAAAAAAAACTATCCTGCTGTATGTAGATACTTAGATAATGTTTAAGATATCACACATGATTTATGCAATAAGTAGATAATTTCTATAAAAAAAACTATCAAAACTGCTGTATGTAGATACTCTAGAGTTTAGATAATGTTTAAGATATCACACATGATGTATGCAATAAGTAGATAACTATCAAAACTGCTGTATGTAGATACTTAGATAATGTTTAAGATATCACACATGATGTATGCTGATAATTAGATAACATCTAACAAGCTATTACATCTGCATTACAACAGATAATTAGAAATGTTTACCAAGTACTCACACCTGACGTACAGTAAGTAATTAGATAATTTTTAACGAGCGGTCACATCTGACGTAGTGTAAGTAATTAGATAATGTGTAACAAGCTGTCACATCTGACGTAGTGTAAGTAATTAGATAATATGTAACAAGCTGTCACATCTGACGTAGTGTAAGTAATTAGATAATGTGTAACAAGCTGTCACATCTGAAGTAGTGTAAGTAATTAGATAATGTGTAACAAGCTGTCACATCTGACGTACTTTAGGTATTTATTGTTTACCAAAATGTTGCATACAACGTAGTTAATAACGTAATCTTAGCTAAAAGCCATATTTGCTGTAATGTCAGACTAAGATTTAGCAAAATGTCACACTTGATGTAGTGTAGGTAATTATATAATGTTTAGCAAAATGTCACACTTAATGTAGTGTAGGTAATTATATAATGTTTAGCAAAATGTCACACTTGATGTAGTGTAGGTAATTATATAATGTTTAGCAAAATGTCACACTTGATGTACTAAAATTAATGAACTACAGATAATGAAATTTAATTTGTTTCACAAATTGTCACACTTAATCAATTATAGATAATTTAATTTAATTTGTTTCACAAAATGTCACACAAAATGGACTACAGATAATTAAATTTAATTTGTTTCACAAAATGTCACACAAAATGGACTACAGGTAATTAAATTTAATTTGTTTCCCAAAAAATGCCACACCTGATCTAAGAAATCGTCACATTTTAAATACTAAAGTAATTTTTTAAAATATAAATAAATCGATATAGTATAGTAATATAGTATAACAGTATAGTAATTAAAGAAAATATTAAATATAATTGGTATACTTAATATAGTAAAGTAATTAAAGAAAATATTAAATATAATTGGTATACTTAGTATAGTAAAGTAATTAAAGAAAATATTAAATATAATTGGTAAACTTAATATAGTAAAGTAATTAAAGAAAATATTAAATATAATTGGTATACTTAGTATAGTAAAGTAATTAAAGAAAATATTAAATATAATTGGTATACTTAATATAGTAAATATAATTGGTATAGTTAATAAAGTAATTAAAGAAATTAGTAAATATAATTGGTAAACTTAATATAGTAAAGTAATTAAAGAAAATATTTAACATCCACTCATTTGCATGAATGACTATACATGTATTTAATACAATCATTGTAATGGAAGAATATATGTACTACAATCAAAACACTTAATGTACTAAATGAAATAACAGAGAAGGGTGAATCTGGGCAACCGGTCTGTCGTCAGCATAGGTGAATGTTGAGATTTAATAATCTTTCAATCCTCATGCTGAGACAGGGTCTCTAAACAAATACTGGAATGTAACAAATGTACTAAATGGAAAATGAAGTACAGGTCATATTTAACACAATCCACACTTAATGTACTAAATGGACAAGTCATATTTAATACAATCCACACTAGATGAACTAAAAGTGTATACACAATCCACACTTAATGTACTAAATTTAGAGGATATTCAATAAAATCTACACTTATGTACTAAGTGTAAAGAACCTATTTAACACAGTCAACACATAATATACTAAATATACACAACATATTAAATACAATCCACTCTTAATGTAATAAATGTAAAATCATATTTAACACAGTCAACACATAATATATTAAATATACACAACATATTAAATACAATCCACTCTTAATGTACTAAATGTAAAGAACATATTTAACACAATCAATAAACTTTATTTTAAACTTTATATAAACAAATTAAACACAATCTACACTTCATGTTTTAAATGTAAACAACATATTTAATACAAATGACACAATTAGTGTACCAATGTAATTAAAGAACATATTTCACTTTTCTAATTTAAAAAAGCGGTTAAAACAAGAAGAAAAAAACTGAAGAAATGGGCGAAATTATTCAGTTAGTTAGGCTACTGTCTTCCAGGTAACAGACTTGAAACAGGTGACTAGAATAAAGTGACTAGAATATAATTAGAATCACGTGACTGGAATCAAATGACTTGAATCAATTGGCTACAATCAAATGATTTGGATCAGGTTACTACAATTAGCTGAATATAATTATTACAACAATACATACAGTAAGTTTCAAGAATGACAACCTCTATGATGAAAACTACTGGCAGAATATATGTAATTCACTTGAATTCACAGGAAAAACTATTGAAATATGAAACATGTCAAAGGTATTTACAATAAAGATAATTAATAGTAAGAGGAAAAATGGCAAAATGAGGATTTATTTATATAAATAAATAGTACAAGACTTAGGCAGATGTCACAGTCTGATAAAAATGTCCTGACTTGCTGACCCACTTGTTGTTTACTTCAAATATTGAGATTTGAAAACCCTTTGTTCAAGCTCTCTCCTATCGAGAGGCTTCCAGAAGAGGTCAAGACGTTATGTAACTTTAGGCCCATTGTCTAGGTTCTAGAACCAACTACATGCCACGCGATCCGTCACGTGATATGTTTTATGCTTTCCTATAAATATCGGTAAACGCTTCCGCCCCTTCACTGCGAGAAACAATTAGCTACACCAACTAGCTACTCGAGTCATACGGCAGGCCGACGAGTAGATGAGATAGACACTTCGACTTCTCATAAAGGTTGGCCTTATCTTACCTTACCTTACCTTGGCTTGGCTTTGGTTTTGCTTGGCTTTGCTTTGCCTTGCCTTTTGTCTTTGTCTTCGTCCGAAGACCTGTACAAGCGGGGTTGAATTCTAACGA
The DNA here is from genome assembly GCA_028829895.1 of Sinotaia quadrata. Classification (NCBI taxonomy): domain Eukaryota; kingdom Metazoa; phylum Mollusca; class Gastropoda; order Architaenioglossa; family Viviparidae; genus Sinotaia; species Sinotaia quadrata. Next base: position 1,846,606 of record CM054180.1, on the reverse strand, counting down.
TTGAATTCGATTATTCTGAGAGTCCACACCATTGTAAGCAGCGTCAAGAGTAGACGTATGCTGGTCTAAACTCAAGTTCACTAGCGACATAAAAGGACAATCCTCCCTGTGTGCCACGTGCATCTACGCTAGAGTGACTACCGTGAGATAGACCGGTACGGACTGGAATAAGGAGACCAGGCTATACAGAAACATACAGCTGAGTATTCCTCAGTTGAATTCAAATATCACAAGGAAACAATTGGGCATTTTCCCTCTCGAGAGAACTTTAAGCACATACGTGCATGAATTAAGAAATAGACTTTCGCGCTCGTATTTGACTTATTGTTAAATTGTTAAACTTTATTAAATCTTATTTTTAATTGTTAAACCTCTTCGTAGTTAATTTATATGCATAATAGACCTATAGATTCCTTAGATTGGATGGGGGCGAATGAGCTGAATGACATAACGAATGCATATTAATTTAGAGGAATTTAACGACTCCAATCTAGCTAACATACGCAATTTATCGGTTTGTAAATTTGTCGTCTGCACTACAAGACACACTTTTAAATTAGCCAAATGATAAGTTGAGCAACCAGTCTGCATAGGATATGAGAGAAGGAATTAATTATCTTTTAAAGTCCTTAATTATCCTAGGCAGGGTCTATAAATAAATACTGGAAACGTAACAGCAGACCACATATTTGTCTGACTAATGATGTGGGTCGACATAAGGCTGGTTTTTAAGCATGTATGGTCTGCTTAGGTCTGTGGGTATGGTTATAAGATAAAAGCTACTGACAGAATATATTTAAACATCTTACACCCCTAACTACTGACAGAATATATTTAAACATCTTACACCCCTAACTATTGACAGAATATATTTAAACATCTTGCACCCCTAACTACTGACAGAATATATTTAAACATCTTACACCCCTAACTATTGACAGAATATATTTAAACATCTTACACCCCTAACTACTGATAGAATATATTTAAACATCTTACACCCCTAACTACTGACAGAATATATTTAAACATCTTACACCCCTAACTACTGACAGAATATATTTAAACATCTTACACCCCTAACGACTGACAGAATATATTTAAAAATCATACACCCCTAACTACTGACAGAATATATTTAAAAATCATACACCCCTATTACTTCCCTCCTCACCACTTTGACCGTTTTCTTGCACGCGTTACACTCCTTTGTAATAACGGCCTGTATCTAACAAGACTGTTTTACATCGCGCAGTCTGAACATTCCAGACATAAATAATTTAGTATGGCACCGTGCAGACCATTGTCTCTGTCTCTCTGTCTCTTTCTCTCTTTCCATCTCTTTCTATCCATCACATACACACAGATAGATAGATAGATAGATAGATAGATAGATAGATAGATAGATAGATAGATAGATAGATAACACACAGTTATACTACTAGAGGCGATAGATAGATAGATAGATAGATAGATAGATAGATAGATAGATAGATAACACACAGTTATACTACTAGAGGCGATAGATAGATAGATAGATAGATAGATAGATAGATAGATAGATAGATAGATAGATAGATAGATAGATAGATAGATAGATAGATAGATAGATAGATAGATAGATAGATAGATAGATAGATACATAGATACATAGATAGATAACATACAGTTATACTACTAGAGGAGATAGATAGATAGATAGATAGATAGATAGATAGATAGATAGATAGATAGATAGATAGATAGATAGATAGATAGATAGATAGATAGATAGATAGATAGATAGATAGATAGATAGATTAGATAGATAACACACAGTTATACTGCTACTAGAGGCGATGAAACAAAACTTCACGAGAAGAAACGAGAGCACACAACAAAAAGTGTTGTGGTGGGAGGTCGGCGAAGTTCGGTAGATAACAAGTAAAAAGAATAGGACATACATATCTTTGTCGACGCAACTGACAGCATTAATTTGCCTTCCAAGACAAATGGGCGGGCAAAAGCACAAACATAAATCCTGATGGGTGTGAAGAGGCGGGGGAATGGCGGCGATCGTTAAGTGACAGTCCCAGGTGCCTACGACTACTACCACATTGTCGACGAGCACGTGTGTGAAGATAAAAAGCAGAAGAGTTTGAGCTAATTTTAAAAGGATTACCTCAGTTCAGAGCTCATTTAGAAAGGATTAACCATTAGTTTCGTCACCTGCCGGACGCTATGCTTTCAATCAGTGTAAAGTTGTGTTCAATCACAGGGTTACTTTAGTAAATGTAATCGGAATCAGTGTAAAGTTGTGTTCAATCACAGGGTTACTTTAGTAAATGTAATCGGAATCAGTGTAAAGTTGTGTTCAATCACAGGGTTACTTTAGTAAATGTAATCTGAAAATCTTCTAGATAAAAAGAAAATAGCTCTGCATCCTGTTATCTCAAATACAGTGTTCATTGAGTGAAATCCTTGAAAATTATTATCCAGTTTTGATAAATTTGTTGGTCATCCCAAAGATTTAAATCTGTATTACTCATAACACATAAGAAATGTCAGTTGGCTCAGTGCCCACTAATATGTTTATTGACGTACTTCATCCATTGGATAAACTTAAAAGCCTGTTTACTTCAAATACGCGTAAACCAAGATCGCTGATCCAATTTAGACTTGATTCAATGTTTGGGTGAAATAAGATTGATAGACCTCTTCAAGTTTGCTTTAGTGGCTAAGTTAACAATGCGTGATGGGTTAGATGAAGCTTACTTTAGTGGCTAAGTTAACAATGCATGATGGGTTAGATGAAGCTTACTTTAGTGGCTAAGTTAACAATGCGTGATGAGTTAGATGAAGTTTGCTTTAGTAGCTAAGTTAACAATAATAGGTTATATGAAGCTTGCTTCAGTGGCTAAATTAACAATGCGTGATGGGTTAGATGAAGTTTGCTTCAGTGGCTAAATTAACAATGCGTGATGGGTTAGATGAAGCTTACTTTAGTGGCTAAGTTAACAATGATGGGTTAGACGAAGCTTACTTTAGTGGCTAAGTTAACAATGCGTGATGGGTTAGATGAAGCTTGCTTTAGTGGCTAAGTTAACGATGCGTGATGGGTTAGACGAAGCTTACTTTAGTGGCTAAGTTAACAATGCGTGATGGGTTAGATGAAGCTTGCTTTAGTGGCTAAGTTAACAATGCGTGATGGGTTAGACGAAGCTTACTTTAGTGGCTAAGTTAACAATAATAGGTTAGATGAAGCTTGCTTCAGTGGCTGAGTTAACAAAAACTGACGAATCAGTTGAAACTTATTTCAACCGAATTGTTAAGCCCTTCAAATTTGTTTTATTAGCGGGACTAAGTAAATCTGACAGTTCTATTCAAACAACTTGTGTCAGTGTTTAGGTAAAACAAGACTGGTAAACCAACTGAAACATGTTTTAATGGTTAGGTAAACCTACTGAAATGTGATTTAATGGTTAGGTAAAGCAAGACTGGTAAATCTACTGAAATGTGATTTAATGGTTAGGTAAAGCAAGACTGGTAAATCTACTGAAATTTGTTTTAATGGTTAGGTAAAATAAGACTGGTAAACCTACTTAAACTTGTTTCAATGGCTTGGTCAACCAAGTCTAACGCGTCTTTTTCAAACACGCTTCATTTCAATGCGACAGTTAACAAGATTGATGGGTCTATTCAAACCTGGCTGAGTCAGCATGACTTCTAGATTTTTTTTATTTTTTTTGGGGGGGGGGGGCGTGCTTCAACGTGAGTCAACAAGGCTGATGTGTCAGCCAACCAGGGCTGATGGGTCAGTCAACCGAAACTGATGAGTCCATTTGGGCATGACCATAATTCCAGAATAGCGTACATGGGTAACAGCTGTTCTGGAAACGGAATCATAAACATCATTTCCACTAGTGTTGTACTTTTCCCAAAATTGTCATCCAAGTTTGGAACTAAGCCAGGTTTCGCACGCACAGAGTACGGCACCACACCAGGCATTCACACTAGTCCACATAAGTGTCAAAGAGAAGTAAGATGAAACGCATAGGTTTGTTGTGAACTAACGACGCCAGCAGTTTTGAAAGTCAAATCTATAGCTCTATTGTTTATTCTCTTAGGGAGATCGTCTGCCTTTCGAACATCATTGTCAGTCTTGAAAAATAATTCATAATTTCTCTGTAGGTGGTCTTTGCTTTATGCTTACCGGAATATTGTCGAAGGCACGCATCATTCTGAAATAACAAAATCTGTATAAAACGCAAATAAATAGAAAGAGTTTTAGAAGAGTGACGTAATGTTCTCACTTAAAAGCAAGTAACTAGAAAGAGGTTTACTAAAGTGACGTATTCGTCTCCTCTGTATGATAACAAAGTCCATCTAAACGCAAGTAACAAGTGGTTTAGGAAAGTGATGAAGTGTATTCTCACGTAAAGCGAGTAAATGGAAAGAGGTTAAGAAGAGTGACGTGGTTGTGTGCTCGTTAAAAGCGAGTAAATTGAAAGAGGTTTAGAAGAGTGACGTAGTTGTGTTCTCAGAAGCGAGTAAATGGAAATATATTTAGAAGAGTGACGTGGTTGTCTTCTCGTTAAAAGCGAGTAATGGAAAGAGGTTTAGAAGAGTGACGTGGTTGTGTTATCGTTAAAAGCGAGTAAATGGAAAGAGGCTTAAAATAATGGCGAAATGGTGACGTAGCGGGTTGTGTCACTAAACAGTTCCTAGCAACGATTACTACAAACTGACAGAGAGTTCCAGGACGAATTAAGACAGGATCGCTATTGTAGTGAGTCAACGGCCAAGGGAAACAATCGTTCTTATGCAATGCTCATTATGTAGTGAGTCAACAACCAAGGGAAACAATCGTTTTCATACAATGCTCATTATATACACTTTCGCAGTTCTAATCGCATTAGTATTCTTTTTTCCCAACAATTCTTTCATTCGCGTTTAAAGTTAAAGTGTGTGTGTGTGTGTGTGTGTGTGTGTGTGTGTGTGTGTGTGTGTGTGTGTGTGTGTGTGTGTGTGTGTGTGTGTGTGTGAGAGAGAGAGAGAGAGAGAGAGAGAGAGACTGAGTGGTGTATAGATAATTATGTGCATGTTTGTTCATCAGTAGGGGAGCAAGTTTACGTTATAACTGTAACAGTTTGTACACCAATGCTCTCCTACATTTCTTTATTAACATATTTCGTATTATCATTTAGACATACATTGTACACCAATGCTCTCATATATTTCTTTATTAACATATTTCGTATTATCATTTAGACATACATTGGGAATGGAGCCGTCTACATATTTAACAACGCCAATGAGTAAAAATTAAAAGTATGCGTACTCACGTTATATCTATCTATCTGTCTATAAAAAATTAAAAAAAAACCTCTGAATTGACATAAAACAAATGATATCGCTATAATAATGCCTTGATCATAGGTTTGTTGTGAACTAACGACGACAACAGTTTTCAAAGTCAACTCTATAGCTCTATTGTTTATTCTCTTAAGGAGATCGTACCGTTGTTTGTGCTAACGCTTGTTGTCAAGGAAATGGACATTTCTTTCATCCGATACTTGTAACGATTGGCACATTACGGAGTGTAGTGGATTCTTGTAACGATTGGCACATTATCGAGCGTAGTGGATTCTTGTAACGATTGACACATTATGGAGCGTAGTGGATTCTTGGAACGATTGGCACATTATGGAGCGTAGTGGATACTTGTAACGATTGGCACATTATGGAGCGTAGTGGATTCTTGTAACGATTGGCACATTATGGAGCGTAGTGGATACTTGTAACGATTGGCACGTTATGGAGCGTAGTGGATTCTTGTAACGATTGACACATTACGGAGCGTAGTGGATTCTTGTAACGATTGGCACATTACGGAGTGTAGTGGATACTTGTAACGATTGGCACATTATGGAGCGTAGTGGATTCTTGTAACGATTGACACATTACGGAGTTAGAAATGATACTACCGACAAGGGAATAACAGTTTTCGTTTTAATCTGGCGGTTGATCATGAACGGCCAATAGTGGCGTGTCATGACGCCACCAAGATCGTAGAACGTGATCTGGGGCCGACAACAGAGTTTACTGACATCTCTTGTTGTAACAGACAACAGAGTTTACTGACATCTCTTGTTGTAACAGACAACAGAGTTTCTGACACCTCTTGTTGTAACAGACAACAGAGTTTACTGACACCTCTTGTTGTAACAGACAACAGAGTTTACTGACACCTCTTGTTGTAACAGACAACAGAGTTTACTGACACCTCTTGTTGTAACAGACAACAGAGTTTACTGACACCTCTTGTTGTAACAGACAACAGAGTTTACTGACACCTCTTGTTGTAACAGACAAAAGAGTTTTACTGACGCCTCTTCTTGTACCAGACAACAGAGTTTACTGACACCTCTTGTTGTAACAGACAACAGAGTTTACTGACACCTCTTGTTGTAACAGACAAAAGAGTTTTACTGACTCCTCTTCTTGTACCAGACAACAGAGTTTTACTGACGCCTCTTGTTGTACCAGACAACAGAGTTTACTGACACATCTTGTTGTAACAGACAGCAGAGTTTACTGACATCTCTTGTTGTAACAGACAACAGAGTTTACTGACACCTCTTGTTGTAACAGACAACAGAGTTTACTGACACCTCTTGTTGTAACAGACAAAAGAGTTTTACTGACGCCTCTTCTTGTACCAGACAACAGAGTTTTACTGACGCCTCTTGTTGTACCAGACAACAGAGTTTACTGACACATCTTGTTGTAACAGACAGCAGAGTTTACTGACATCTCTTGTTGTAACAGACAACAGAATTTACAGAAGATCTTGTTGTGTCAGACAACAGAGTTTACTGAAGGTTTCGTTGTAACAAACAACAGAGTTTACTGACGGTCTTGTTGTAGCAGACTATAGAGTTTATTAATTATCTAGTTGTGATAAACTATAGACTTTATTGATAGTCTTGTTTAAACATACTATAGAGTTTACTGATGATCTTGATGTTATAGATTGTATTGTAAATGAGTATAGTGTTTACTGACGGTCTTGTTGTAACAATGTATAGAGTTTATTGATGATCTTGTTGTAACAGACTATAGAGTTCAATAATGGTCTTGTAGTAACAAACTATAGAGTTTACTGATTATCTTAGTGTGTGTGTGTGTGTGTGTGTGTGTGTGTGTGTGTGTGTGTGTGTGTGTGTGTGTGTGTGTGTGTGACGTCATGTTCCTGTTTGTGTGACGTCATGTTCCTGTTTGTGTGACATCATGTTCCTGTTTGTGTGTGATGTATCACTGTTTGTATGTGACGTCGTGTTAGTGTTTGTGTGTGTTACATCCTGTTCCTGCTTTTGTGTGTGACATCGTGTTAATGAATGATTGAGATCATCTCTAAAAATCACGTGACAAATTAGAAACGTAAGCAAACACACACACACACGCACACATACACACACACACACACACACACACACACACACACACACACACACACACTCCTGTCAACAACTAATTGTTTTCCTAAGATTTCAGAAACTAAGTTATACAAAACTAAGCCATACGAAAGTAAAAAGCCGTACAAAACTAAACAGCAATGCGAAACTAAACAGCAATACGAAAGTAAAAAGCCGTACAAAACTAAACAGCAATACGAAAGTAAAAAGCCGTACAAAACTAAACAGCAATGCGAAACTAAACAGCCGTACCTAACTAAAGATGGAAATTAATGCAGAAAGACACTTTGAATGCCTGGTCTTTTCCATCCTTTGAAGTCCTTTGGGGGAAACATTTCCACCGCTCTCCGAATTTGGTGAGTAAAGAGCACATAAATGGCCACGGGCTTCAATGTGATAATGACGTATGCTCGCGTATCGGACTTATGACAGGATCAAGTGACATTCCACAGAGACACGTGACACGACTGTCGTACGTCACAATCAGAATGGAACGCTTGAAACGATCTGTTGCTTCGGGCTAAGATGCTTTCTTGTCTCATCTCTCCCGTACTTTCCTCTCTTTCTCTCTCCAAATTGTTCATTTTCCTCTCTTTCTCAATCGCTTTCTTGACATTGTTCATTTACTTCTCTTTCTCAATTACTCTCTTGACATTGTTAATATATTTCTCCCTCTATCTTTATCTCTGCCTACACATTGTTAATCTTTCTCTCTCTCTCTCTCTCTCTCTCTCTCTCTCTCTCTCTCTCTCTCTCTCTCTCTCTCTCTCTCTCTCTCTCTCTCTCTCTCTCTCCTGTTAATATATACATCCCTCTGTCTAGAAATTCTTAGTCCCCACCTTTCTTCCTCTTCCTCTCTTTCTTTCCCTCTCCCTCTGTTTCTTTGTAAACTGTTAATCTCTCTTTTTCTCTCCCTCCCACTTTGCCCCTTTCACCTCTTAATATATCTCTTTCTCTCTCCTTCTTCTTTCTCTGAACTGAAAAAATATATATTCCTTTCTATCCTTTCCTCTTCTTTCTCTCTTTAAACAATTAATATATCTCTTCTCCCCCTTACTGCTCTCTCTCTCTGTAGTGTTTATACACCCTCCATCCCTCTCTCTCTGTCTCTCTGTCTCTGTAAATACCTCTCATAGTTATTATATATCTTACTATCTCTACGCCCGCTCCCTTCTCTAAAGTGATAATATATTTTTTAAACTTTCCCTCCTCAACTCTTTAAACAATTAATATATCACTACACAACGAGCCATGCGTTATGTCATTACTGCATTATACAGCTTGCATTATAACCAATGCGTTATACAATGTGGCATTAAATAATGTCACCATTACATTATTCAGATTGCCAATGCATAATGTCACACTAAATTGCATAACTTGCCATTACATAATGTCACACTACATTGCACAACTTACCATCATTGCATAATGTCACATCTTGCACATCTTGCAATTACACATTGTCTATCTATCTATTTGTCCCTTAGTCTTCTCGTCCGTTGGGGCACCACTGATGACCTGACAACCAGTTTCCTCCATTCCATTCTGTTCTCTGCTAACCTTACACAGTGTCACAATTGCATTAAACAACGCGTCATTACGTAACGTCACCGCGCATTGTCACCATTACATAATATCACCAGTGCGTTACACAGTTTGCAATCACATAATGTCACTACTGCACTACACAGCTTGCAATCACATAATGTCACTACTGCACTACACAGCTTGCAATCACATAATGTCAACACTGTACTACACAGTTTGCAATCACATAATGCCACTACTGCAGTACACAGCTTGCAATCACATAATGTCAACACTGAACTACACAGCTTGCAATCACATAATGTCACTACTGCACTACACAGCTTGCAATCACATAATGTCAACACTGAACTACACAGCTTGCAATCACATAATGCCACTACTGCACTACACAATTTGCAATCACATACTGCCACTACTGCACTATACAGCTTGCCCTCACTGTTTTCCAGCAATACTCGTTCAGTCACTACTTTGTTCACTCAGAAATTTACTCACTGTAAACCCTGTCACTCAGTACCTTGTTCATTTCGTAACTTCTCTTTCAGAACCCTGCTCATTTCATACCTTATTCACTCAGTTCATTGATCATTTCGAGTTTATTCATTCAGTCCGTTTTTACTCAGAGCCTTTCTTAGTTCGTATTTCTTGTTTTTACTCAAAACTGTTCATTTAGTACCTTGCTGAATCAGTACTGTGTTAATTTCTTAAATTAGTCAATTTGTAGCTTCTCACTTCGGACATTGCTCACTCAACCTTGTTCATAGCATTTTCATGCAGTAACTTTTTCATTTCGTTGCTTTTCACCCAGTACCTTGTTCATTTCATATCTGGTTCACTGGGAAACGTGTTCATTTTGTAGCTTGTTCACTCAGTATCGTGTTTATTTCGTAGCTTGTTCACTTGATGTAGCTGACGCTCACTCCACACCACCTTGAGACGATTTATTATAAGGTCAGAGGTCAAGTGACGATTAACATTAAGAATAAAATTATTAATTATATTAGTGTTTCCCTTTGTGACTTTGAAATTGGCTTGCGTTACACTACACAATTGGATCTCGCATCTCATTACAATTCGTAGTATGGCCAGCCAGCTAATAGATCTCCGTTCTGTGAAGGTGGAGACACAATTCCCAACAGAAGAGGGAAATAAACAAAATGATTACAAAGACTCGTTAGATAGCACGGTAAACGTAATTCACTTGTCATGTATGGAAACCAGATAGCCAACGCGCTGTAACACATAAAACATAGATACATCCAGCCAAACATTTTAGTACATAAACCACAAGAAACAGGCACTGATAATCAAATATTTTTGCATGCGCGCGCGCGCACACACACACATACACGCACAACTTGTCAAACATTTTTAGATTTTAAAGCACATGCATGGATAGTCAAGCTTTCTTTTGTACATTTACAACACAGATACACACTTCAAGCATCACGGGGAGGGTGCCCGAAAAGGGTGTCAGTTGAAAGGGAAAAGGTGTCATGTAACAAGACATGGTGGTTTAAAAATGAAAGGTTGTCAGTTAAAATGAAAAAGGTATAAGGTTAACAACGACATGGTGGGTTTCTAAAACTGAAAGGATGCCTACTAAATAGGAAAGATGATAACTGAAGAAGAACAAGGTGTCAGTTTTGAAGAAGTCTAATGACTGTCTAGTCCAGGTATGGCCATGAACTCTAACCCGAAGCACGCAGAACTTGTGCCGAGGTCAGTATCAGTCCGGTCCTTGTATAAGACGCACACTGCCCTCAGTCAGGCATCTTGATAAAGATTATTTTAATTTGATTTTAGTAATATATCAATAAGTTGATTGTGTTCAAAGAAAATAGAATATGTGATCGTGTACTTCTTTCATTATGTTGTCTGGACACAGCCCAAAGAGCATTATATCTCTGTTGTCACCTTGTCTGGACACAGCCCAAAGAGCATTATATCTCTGTTGTCACCTTGTCTGGACACAGCCCAAACAGCACAAATATCTGTGTTGTCAACTTGTCTGGACACAGCCCAAAGAGCACGAATACTTCTGTTATTAAGATATCTTAACATTACTTTGATAATACAAGGACCTGTATAATCAATTTTGAAAACTAACTAGAGAGTACGTGTACTTAAAATCGCTCAGTTGTCTGGACATTAACTAAAGCGCACGAGTAATTCTGTCATCAAGTTGTCTCTGTCTAAAGAACACAAGTATTGTCACCACTTGGTATGTACACTAATTGTCCCCAAGTTATCTGGACACTAGCTAATGATCAGAATTAATTTTTATCACCAGCTGGGTGGATCTGAAGGACATGAGTAATTCTGTCACCAAGTTGACTGGATCTAAAGAACACGAGTAATTCTGTCAACAAGTCTGGATATAAAGAATCGAGTAATTCTGTCACAAAGTTGTCTGGATCTAAAGAACACGAGTAATTTTGTCATCAGTTTGTCTGGATCTAAAGAACAGGAGTAATTCTGTCATCAAGCCGTCTGGACACTAACTAGAGAATATGATAATTCTATTATGGTTGTCTTGGCATTAACAAAATAACACGTGCTTTTAATCGTGTCTTGGTAATACTAGCAAAGAGTGTTTGTATTGGCACTACAATTATGTTACTTTCTTCATGTAACGTGTTTGGATCCCTCTAACTGACAGATTATGGTCTTAATGGATAAGGAATATAATCAAATATGTCTGTATGATTCTCTCTCTCTCTCACACACACACACACACACACACACACACACACGCTCACACACACACACACACACACACACACACACACACACACACACAGTTAATCTCCAAGTCTCCTTTATTCTCTTTTCATACCTGAATCAAAGACTAGTTTTTCTCGCTAAGTTAATTTCCAAATCTTTTTTCATTAAGTCCTATTAAGTTAATTTCTAAGTCTTTTTCAGTAAGTCCTATTAAGTTAATTTCTAAGTCTTTTTCAGTAAGTCCTATTAAGTTAATTTCTAAGTCTTTTTCAGTAAGTCCTATTAAGTTAATTTCTAAGTCTTTTTCAGTAAGTCCTATTAAGTTAATTTCTAAGTCTTTTTCAGTAAGTCCTATTAAGTTAATTTCTAAGTCTTTTTCAGTAAGTCCTATTAAGTTAATTTCTAAGTCTTTTTCAGTAAGTCTTATTAAGTTAATTTCTAAGATTTTTTCAGTAAGTCAAATTAAGTTAATTTCTAAGTCTTTTTCAGTAAGTCTTATTAAGTTAATTTCTCAAGTTTTTTTCAATAAGTCTTATTAAGTTAATATCTAAGTCTTTTTCAGTAAGTCATAAAGTTAATTTCTGAGCCTTTTTCAGTAAGTCCTGTTAATTTCTAAGTTTTTTTCAGTAAAGTATTTTTCAGTAAATTATCAAGTTAATTTTCAAGTCACTTTCAGTAAGTCATCTTAAGTTAATTTCCATGTCATTCTACGTAAATTCTCTATGCCTGTATCAAAGTCTGTCCATTTAAATTTTTCTCACAATCAATCACACGAAAATTGAAGTGTTATTCCCTTACAGTTTAAATATTTTTATTTTGATTTCAATTATTCGCAAAACCTGAAAAATAAGATTTTTAGTGGGGAGACGGGGAGAGGGGGAGAGAGAGATCATGGTAATTTAAATTGTCTCCAGAGTTTGAAATATTCATTAAAAAGTTCTTAAATCCGATTTTACTCAAAAAATATTCTAAATTTATTTCGAATTGCTAACATAGGACTTCCACTAAGCAGTAATACATTGTGCTACAAACTTTCCACAAATACACATAAACATACACGCACGCACGCACGCACGCACACGCGCGCGCGCGCGCACACACACACACACACACACACACACACACTTGTTATGCAGATACTAATCTGGAAGATAAAAAAGATGTTGAGCCTGGTAGCAGTGTCCTAACACACAAACCAAATAAATTCAACGGATGTTTACGAATACTATTTACTTTATTAAATTCAAACATGCAAACACACACACATTCACAAATCTATCTCACAAATCAACTCATCCCACAGCAAACGTATTATTCACTTGGTTATCAAAAATACGTTACATGTAATCAGTAACACTGCTGACATTACTTCATAGAGTTAGAGTTACCGTTAGATTAATTGCAAATATTTAATTCACGAACCAGTTATAGTTTTGTGGTCCAGGGATCATAAAGTATTATATATTGTCATGCATAACCCCCGAATGCTGTTAGACTTCGGAAAACGTCGTACGCCACAACGCTGTTAAACTTCGGAAAACATTATTCATAGCCTCAGAACACTGTTAAACTCTGAAAAAAGTCGTACATAATGCCACAACGTAGTTAAACTTCGAAAACGTCGTGGTCGTACATAACGCCACAACGCTGTTAGACTTCTGAAAACGTCGTGGTCGTACATAACGCCACAACGCTGTTAGACTTCGGAAAATGCCATACATAGCGCCATAACGTTGTTAAACTCTGGAAAACGTCGTACGTAGCGCCACAACGCTGTTAGACTTCGGAAAACGTCTTGCAGCATGGTCTTGTAATTTCCAAAGCGCGAAAACCTTGAAATTGATGTAGAAAGCAAACAGAAATTATTTTGAAGGCAGACATGAAACTGATATAGTAGGCAAACATGAACTGATGTAGAAGGCAAACATGAAGTTGATGCAGAAAGCAAACATGAAGTTAACTTGAAGAGCTGGACCCGGATATACGAGTACAAAATTGCCTTAGTATTGAGGCTAATCTGAAAATCTTGAGCTTCTCAAGACAAATACGATTTGAAGTTTCCAGGCTAATCTGAAAGTCTGGTAGCTTCTCAAGACAAATACGATTTGAAGTTTCCTCAAATATCACCTTGGAGTTCACTTTAAATTGTAAATGGTGGCTTGAATTTAGTTGAGGGATAGTTAAAATTGTTTATTACTAGACAAATAGTGAATGTTTCGTCGTTCGTACTAGCGGGATGCTATCCAATATAGTCGACCCTGGGTAGTCGTTATTTATGCATCCTATCTCAACAGAAGTTAGGATGGATTTAGAGATTCTGGTGGCCATCTTGTTCTGTTAAAGAAAACAATAACTGCTTTAAATATACGTACGGTAGAGAAAGCTTTATGTTTTCAATAATATAATTTTTAAAATTCCATTTTGGTCAATTTCTAACAAACAGTAGCCATCTTGTTCTGTTAAAGAAAATAATAACTACTTTAAATATACGTACGTATGTTTTCAATAATATAATTTAGAAAATTGCATTTTGGTCAATGTCTGACAAATAGAGTAAATCCAGGTAGCTTTATGTTTTCAATAATATAATTTAGAAAATTGCATTTTGGTCAATGTCTGACAAATAGAGTAAATCCAGGTAGCTTTATGTTTTCAATAATATAATTTAGAAAATTGCATTTTGGTCAATGTCTAACAAATAGAGCAAATCCAGGTAGCTTTATGTTTTCAATAATATAATTTAGAAAATTGCATTTTGGTCAATGTCTAACAAATAGAGCAAATCCAGGTAGCTTTATGTTTTCAATAATATAATTTAGAAAATTGCATTTTGGTCAATGTCTAACAAACAGAGCAAATCCAGGTAAGTGGGCAGTATCACACGTTCGCGATGGAATAAAGTGTCTACTGTTCAATGTGAGTTCAAAACGAGGTGAGAGAATATCGCCAAGTGTGTCTACTGTTCAGTGATAAAGTCTACTGTTCAGTGTAAAAGTCTGCTGTTCAATGTAGAAGTCTACTATTCAGTGTAAAAGTCTGATGTTCAGTGTAAAGGTCTACTGTTCAGTGTAAAAGTTTACTCTTCAGTGTAAAGGTCTACTGTTCAGTGTAAAAGTCTACTGTTCAATGTAGAAGTCTACTGTTCAGTGTAATAGTCTACTGTTCAATGTAAAAGTCTGCTGTTTAGTGTAAAAGTCTACTGTTCAGTGTAAGTTCAAAACTAGGTTTCCTTTCGCTGTGCACGTGATTGTTGCTGTTCTCACTTTCTTTCTCTAAAGTTCGGGTGGACGATTTTTAACTCTTACTACCCTAGAGTGCAGAGTTAAATTATTTCTTTTAGGGAGGATTAGGCTAATCCTCCCTTTAGGGAGGATTCGTGACACAATTCCCATTGTTGCAATATATATATATATATATATATATATATATATAATTTCCATGCAATACATAGATAAGTATGATTCCTTTTGTTACAATATATATAATAATTATTTCCATGCAATACTAAACTTTTTTCTTTTTTTTTTGCAACTTATATGTTTCCCGATACTGCAATATATACGATCTCCAAGCAATACATAGGATCTCCATTGCTGAAATATATACGATCTCTATGCTACACATTGTATCTCCATTGCTGAAATATATATATACGATCTCCATGCTACACATTTATCTCCATTGCTGAAATATATACGATCCCCATGTTACACATTGTATCTCCATTGCTGAAATATATACGATCTCCATGCTACACATATATCTCCATTGCTGAAATATATACGATCTCCATGCAACACATCGGATCTCCATTACTGAAATATACACGATCTCTAAGCAACACAGGATCTCCATTGCTGCAATATATACGATCTCCATGCTACACATTTATCTCCATTGCTGAAATATATACGATCTCCATGCTACACATTTATCTCCATTGCTGAAATATATACGATCTCTAAGCAACACAGGATCTCCATTGCTGCAGCACACCATGGACAGTGGTCTGATTCCTGCTTGTGCCTCTGCCATTTTTCTGCGAACGGACGAGTTTTTACTGCGTGCAGTTTGAAGGTCATTGAATTGGCGTAAGACAAAAACAGGATCCGAATATTTGTTTATTCACAAGTTAATACAAAGCATCGATTAATTTTACAAAATGACGTCATTTTATTCAAGGAACATTTCTATCAATCTATCCATTAGTCTTGTCGACCGTTGGGGCACCACTGATGACCGGACAACCAGCTTCCCTCATTCCATTCTGTTCTCTGCTAATTTACCGTATTGCTCAGTTTCAGTCCTGTTCACTCAGAGATGTTATCCTCCCATCTTTTCCTCTGTCTTCCTCTTCTTCACCCTCCTTGCACAGTACCTTGCATGATTGTCTTGGCAAGCCCTTTTGATCATGTGACATGCCCATACCATTTCATTTTGTGTTTTTTCCACAATGGCCAATAGCTCTTCATAGGGCCCAATGGCTTGCCTAATTCTGTTTCCCATTTCCTCATTCATGATATGATCTCTATACGAAATGCCAGACAACCTTCGAAAGCATCTCATTTCAGTAGCTTGTATCCTCCTTTCAAGATCCACTGTGAGGGTCCACGACATATGCATATAAAAATCAGACCAATCAGGTCTCGTGTGATTTGCAAGTTTCCATATTTTAAACCTAAACTAATTACTGGGTGACCATTTATATTCAGCCATTAAAAGAAATCGATAGATATATTTCTCCAGATCTTTATTATTCGTTTGAGTTTAGTCTGTTCTGGCAGAAAGTTTGAATTTAGTCTATCCTAAGAGATGGTTATTGTGAATTTGAGACCAATATATGGTAAAAATTTTGATGTATTTCTGTATTTGTGTATATGTGTGTGCGTGTATATATATATATATATATATGTGTGTGTGTGTGTGTGTGCGTGCGTGCGTGCACGCGCCCAATAAATGAGATCTTGTCCCAAGTAAATACAAAAGAAATAATTACTTTTTGCCAAAATCACTGTAAACTTTTTCGTCAGTTGGGGACAGTTCTGTTGTGCGTTCCGGGTCACCTGTCTAGATTGGAGATTTCGTTGAATTACCGATATGCCTTCGGATCAGTATTGGTTTGGGTTCAAACCAAAATACAAACATTGATAGTTTTTGCTAAATGTCAGCTTAAGGTCCCTTCCGCAAAATTAGCTGTATGTTGGCATTTCCGCATATAATGCTTTTATTTTCTTTTAGAAATATACAAAATTTATATATTACATATATTGCAATCGCTTTGAAAGTATTTGATTTCAGATTTGACCTGGTTTAAAACTAAACGGATTTATCTATTGAACATGTTTTGGATCTGACTGCTACAGTGGTACACCATTCTTTTGCACCAGAAAAGTTTGCGATGGAGAAGCATAAAAATAACCGGTTGCGCATGCGCTGCTGATCCACGTGACTCACATCTATTTGCAAGAAAGCAAGAATATCGCCAGAATACGTTTGGCCCTCTGGCGACAGGACTAAGGACGCTGGCCGTTTATCTTATTGTACTGACGACCAACCTCGCACCCGTCACAGCCATGTCTTTGATCTGTCATCCCACAATGACGTCATCACTGCCTGTTAGCCTTGCCCGGGGAGTGAAACAGACACACGTTGTCTGCTATGCATCAGTAAGAGGGCGCATTAGACTTAAGGAGACAAGGAGATGTGGTTACTTGATTTAGTGTGGAACAATGTGTGCTGCTTTTGTAGACAATTATTTATTTATTTATAGGAGTATTTAATGACTATTTATGTGGGTCGTATTCTCACTGAATTATATATCCATTTTCACCTGTATTCATGGTCAAATGTGTTGAAACTTGGTGACAATTATTTTTAGAAATTGAGGAGTAAAATTACGAAAAACATTTGAACACTTGTACTTTACGCTTAAATGTGTATACTTACTGCTTGAGTTTCGAAGTGCAAGTAGCATTAGAGAGTATATATAGAGATCGGTATCTAAGGTTAAACATGCTGTGTACAAAAGCCTATGATTAAACATGATGATATTCTGTGTACAAAGGCCTATGATTAAACATGATGATATTCTGTGTACAAAGGCCTATAATTAAACATGATGATATTCTGTGTACAAAGGCCTATGATTAAACACGGTGATATTCTGTGTACAAAGGCCTATGATTAAACACGGTGATATTCTGTGTACAAAGGCCTATAATTAAACATGATGATATTCTGTGTACAAAGGCCTATGATTAAACATGATGATATTCTGTGTACAAAGGCCTATGATTAAACATGATGATATTCTGTGTACAAAGGCCTATGATTAAACACGGTGATATTCTGTGTACAAAGGCCTATGATTAAACACGGTGATATTCTGTGTACAAAGGCCTATAATTAAACATGATGATATTCTGTGTACAAAGGCCTATGATTAAATATGATGATATTCTGTGTACAAAGGCCTATAATTAAACATGATGATATTCTGTGTACAAAGGCCTATGATTAAATATGATGATATTCTGTGTACAAAGGCCTATGATTAAACATGATGATATTCTGTGTACAAAGGCCTATGATTAAACACGGTGATATTATGTGTACAAAGGCCTATGATTAAACACGGTGATATTCTGTGTACAAAGGCCTATGATTAAGCACGGCGATACTCTGTGTACAAAGGCCTATGATTAAACATGGTGATATTCTGTATCCAATGGCTTACTCCTGTTGCACATTGAATGCGGCTAAACAGAATTATCCAACTTCAGAGAAAGAATGTCTGGGCAGTCCAGAAATTCTAAACCTACCTATATGGCAAGAATTTTGTCATTCAATCACCAACCTCTTACCTACTTACCTACTTAGTTCACTTGACTAAGAAAACGGGCCTTTGACCAGGTGGTCATTACTACTACATCATTATGGATGACCAGGTGGTCATTACTACTACATCATTATGGATGACCAGGTGGTCATTATTACTACATCATTATGGATGACCAGGTGGTCATTATTACTACATCATTATGGATGACCAGGTGGTCATTATTACTACATCATTATGGATGACCAGGTGGTCATTATTACTACATCATTATGGATATACTGTGGAGGTCATCAAAGGCACCAATAATGTTGAGGCCATTTATCCAAGACTGTAGAAATGAAAGTGTAAGGGTCCAATATATAAAACTATGTAAATACTGTGAAATCTTTATATAAATATTCTGTATCTTCTCTACGGTAGAGAGTTCATTTTATATGATGCTCATATACTGTGTATGTTGTATATTTCCTATCACAAGGAGAAAGGAAATAATGATAATGATTTTTGCAAATGATTTGCGTTTGTATTCCCTAAGTGTAGGAACATAGTGGGTCATGTCTCTAACTTCTAACAAGGAAACTTATGGTAATTTTTCGTGCTAGCTCTTTAAGTGTGGAGACATTACGGGTATTGTCCCACCTTTCTAGAGAGAGAAATTAATATATTTGCATGTAACATTACCTTTGTTTCTAAACATGTTGAATTATGTGTATGTCTTAAAACTGACAGATTTTTTTTTGTTGTTGTTCTTATGAATATTCATGCCTATGTCTTAAAGGTGACATAGAATTTTGGATTTGTAAATAGTTATTCGTATTATGGTGGAAGCTTCACTTGTAATGTTTGAAATTTGCTCATACTAAAATAGATGTTAAAAGGATGGTTAACATCTCAAATGGAGTGGGGGTATGTGGATGAGTATTTGCCTATCCCTATTTCTAGACTTAATTGTTAAATTTTCTCAATGAATCAACCTTGGGCACTCGATCTAATGATATTTGTGTAAGAGTTGGTTGTATGTATAGAATCTACAACTCTACATGATCGCATTTCAGACTATTTGCAGACATCGTAGGGTGGTTGTATGTATAGAGTCTACAACATAATCGCATTTCAGACTAAGTTATTGATATTTTTGCTCTCTTACTTCCAATAACGGGTGTCTGTAATATTGTGTGTGCTCGCTCTAATGAACATTTCTTCTCTATCTTCTATTTAAGGTAACTGAATTTTCTTGAGTATGCTCTAGAAACGGTGACATGTTTGTTTTCTTGGGCTTTTTATAGTAACACATATGTTGGTTTCCTTTCTAGCTAGATTGTTTAACTGAACGCGTTTTCTAGTTACACTGCCATTTCTTTCTGAGTGTTTTTAGTTACACTACCATTTCTGAGTGTTTTAGTTACACTACCATTTCTGAGTGTTTTTAGTTACACTACCATTTCTGAGTATTTTAGTTACACTACCATTTCTTTGTGAGTGTTTTTAGTTACACTACCATTTGTGAGTGTTTTTAGTTACACTACCATTTCTGAGTGTCCATTTGTGAGTGTTTTTAGTTACACTAACATTTCTGAGTGTTTTTAGTTACACTACCATTTCTGAGTGTCCATTTGTGAGTGTTTTTAGCTACACTACCATTTCTGAGTGTTTTTAGTTACACTACCATTTCTTTCTCGAGTGTTCTGCTTACAACGTAAAACTGTTTTCATGAAACAGACCAGAATTATTCGTGCAGGAAAACAAACACAGAAATACTTTCATCGTTTTTTGTTATTAAGGAGAGAAGTCATCGATTTTATTAAATTATTAATCGTTTGAAACCTTCGCAAATTGTTTTTACTTCGAAATAAATCACTTTTAATATTTGAGAAAACATACATATATATCTAATACCTGTTTGATGGTAGCACATGATGAAACGATTGGTGACAATGATAACGACAATGATCGTGATGACTATGTAATAGTGGGAAGAGAATGATGACACAAAATGAAATTTGTATACATGCACACAGCATGAAGTGTGAAAATTACTGTCAAGTGCACTTATAATAAGCCAACTCTAATGACAACACTAAGCAAACAAAAGACGGGTTTGAACTAGATAGATAGATAGATAGATAGATAGATAGATAGATAGATAGATAGATAGATAGATAGATAGATAGATAGATAGATAGATAGATAGATAGATAGATAGATAGATAGATAGATAGATAGATGATTGTGTGTGTGTGTGTGTGTGTGTGTGTGTGTGTGTGTGTGTGTGTGTGTGTGTGTGTGTGTGTGTGTGTGTGTGTGTCAGAGAGAGAGAAAAAATTCATCCTTCGAAGTGAGCAATGCATATCTCTATGCATAAAACATACATCCAATAAGTGTAAGATCATGATATTCATCTGTGTGTAAAATTTACATCCTCTCTGCATAAAACATACATCCAATAAGTGTAAGATCATGATATTCATCTGTGTGTAAAATTTACATCCTCTCTGCATAAAACATACATCCAATAAGTGTAAGATCATGATATTCATCTGTGTGTAAAATTTACATCCTCTTTGCATAAAAACATACATCCAATAAGTGTAAGATCATGATATTCATCTGTGTGTAAAATTTACATCCTCTCTGCATGAGATCACTAGTCCTCTTGTATACAACATATGTCTCTTTGAGTGAGATCATGAACCTCAGCACGTAAACATAAACGCTTAGTAAGATCAGAATCCATCTATACCTGAAATACCTCCATCGCCTACTTTGGGGCATTTCTTGGAGTTCTATGTGTGTAAAACATACATCACTAAAGGAGAGATATCATAGACTTCTATGTGTGTGTAAAACATACATTCCTTTAGTGATATTATGATATACATAGAGATATCGTAGACCTCTATGTATGAAGAACATGCATCCCTAGATCAGAGAGATCAGAGACCTCTATATGTATGTTAAACATGCAAAGCTAAATGAGAGAGATCAGAGACCTCTAAGTATTTAAAATATAACGTCCCTAAATAAGAGAGATCAGAGACCTCTAAGTATTTAAAATATAACGTCCCTAAATGAGAGAGATCAGAGACCTCTAAGTATTTAAAATATAACATCCCTAAATGAGAAAAATCATAGATCTCCATGTGTGTAAAATATACATCCCTCTAAAGGAGAGAGGTCATAGACCTTCATGTATGTAAAATATGCATCCCTAAAGGAGAGAGGTCGTAGACTTCAATGAGTGTAAAACAAACACCACTCTGCGGTTTAAAACAAAAGCGAGATAACTCCATGTGAGAACATAAAACACTCCTCTTTGTGGAGGAATATACACCCGTGTGTGTGAGAGATGATACCAGTATCCATGGAGAAGCTGCATGCCAAGGTCTGTAAGAAGTTCCACCGTTCTCTTCAATTACCTTGGCTCTAAGCGAGCGTCTTGTTCCGCAATCTCTCGCTGTCTGCACTGAACACCTCTTAGCTGTAATGGGAAGTGAGAGGCGGGATTTTTTGTTTATTTTTGCCTATCCTTAATGTTCATTCTTTGATTTGTAAGTTTGTATATTTTATTTTAGCGTTAATAGTTAGTCTTAAATGTACGTGTGCTGTGTTATAGTTTTTGAAGTCTTAGAATTTGTCAGCTTGTATTTTGTTGAAACTTTAAATTGGAGGAGTCTTAAGATGTTTCGTTTGTGTGGTGGTGGGGTGGGTGTTCTATTTTTGTTTGTTTTTAGTCTTTTAATGTTTAGTCTTCAGATTTGTAAATATGTGAGTTTTTAAACTGACCAGTAAAATATAAAAGCAGAAGACCAAAACAAGCTCTTTTAATCACCACCATTACCACACCCACCACCCAATCTTTGGCCTCGTGCTCTCCGCAGACAGGAAAAGAAAAAAATATAATTAGCAAGGAAATGGGGGACACGAGAGTTGGGGGGGGGGCGATCACATTGAAATGAAAAGAAAAAATATAATTAGCAAGGACACGGGAGTTGGGGGTGGGGAATCAAAGACATACTGAAAATGAAATAACAGTAAGGTACCGAGAAACTGAACGATTTCACGCTTGATTAGATCCATAGCTTAACACTTGATTTTGCTCACGCCCTCTCCCCACCCCCTACTACACCCCGTATAGAAAGAGCTAATAAAAGTATTTAGTAACTGCAATACATTTATTTATAAAGTTGTCAGTAATCCAATACATTTATTTATAAAGTGTTCAGTAAATCCAATATATATAGTACATTTATTTCAAAGTGTTTAGTAACTGCAATTAATTTATGTATTAAGTAGTAAGTCACTGCAGTATATTTATTTATAAAGTGTTGTGTGACTCCAATACATTTATTTATAAAGTAGTCATTCACAAAAAGAAGAAAAACTTTCAGTAACCCCAATACATTTTTTTATAAAGTAGTCAATAACTCCAATACATTTATTTGAAACGTTTTCAGTAGCACTAATAATTTATTTATAAAGTGTTACGTAAATCCTGTACATTTCTTTATAAAGTTTTCAGTAACTTCAATACATTTATTTATAAAGTGGTCAGTAAATCCAATATTTATTTATAAAGTGGTCAGTAATCCAATACATTTATTTATAAAGTGGTCAATAATTGCAAAACATTTATGTATAGAGTGTTAATCTATTAAATGTGTGGTAACTTCAATATATTTATTTATTATACAATAAGTTATAAGGTGTTCAGTAACTGCGGTACATTTATTTTAAAGTAGTCAGTAACTACAATACATTTATTTTAAAGTAGTCAGTAACTGCGGTACATTTATTTTAAAGTAGTCAGTAACTACAATACATTTATTTTAAAGTAGTCAGTAACTGAAGTACATTTATTTTAAAGTAGTCAGTAACTCAAGTACATTTATTTATCAAGTGTTCTGGAACTCCAGTACAATTATTTATAATTTGTTCGGTTGCTGTTATAAAGCGTTCAGTAACTGCAAGAGATTAATACTTTATAGATGGCAGTAATTTATGAAACCGTATATGTGTTCACTGTTCCTAATGCAATCTTTCTGCGATTTTTCAAAGGTGAAATAACTGCAAAATCTTTCAAAGGTGAAATGACTGCAAGATCTTTCAAAGGTGAAATGACTGCAAGATCTTTCAAAGGTGAAATGACTGCAAAATCTTTCAAAGGTGAAATGACTGCAAGACATTTCAAATGTGGAATAAGGTGTGAGAAGTCTCGTGTGGTTTCAGTGATATTGTCGCTTGTGTAAACTCTATATTATTATTAAGTCATCCAGCAGGTGACATGACGACAAGACTTTCACAGTTTACTCCGGGAAATGCGTCGTGGAATTTTGTTTAATTTCAGTTTGTTTTTATTAAGGCATTTTGGACATTTTTAAAATATTTGTTTAATTTCAGTTTGTTTTTATTAAGGCATTTTGGACATTTTTAAAATCGAGTTTGCTCTTATCAAGAGGTTTTGTGGACTGTGACGGCTCAACGGATTGGAACCCATAGCGCTATCATGTTCAGTCCAGATTTGAGTAAATTCTGTACGAATGAATGAATGACTTCAAATGTGTAATGATAATTAATTTGTATCATTCACGTATCTATTTGCTTGGTTTTATTTCTCTATAAATCTCAACCCTTTTTTTTTCTCTTTCTCTCGCCGTTTTGCGTGATTGCTCGTTATTTTTTCTCTCACGCACACACGCACACAGTGTCAAACTTATGCTCGCGTTATACACAGAGAACACAGACTACTGACACAGTTCAAAGTTCTTATGAAGTCAAGAATTGCTCTATCTTGCTGGGACCAAAAGAGATCTTTTTCTTTCAATTCTGCAGAAGCTAAAATTGCACAACTCCATGGCAGTCTGAAAGAGGACATGTGATAGGCTTGATGTCAAGGCTCGAGGCAGGCGGCAGATAAATATATGCTCATTAAACGTTGGCATTAACGGACATCTAGATGACGTATGAGAGCCGAAAGCCCGGTGTCTGGCGGCTCCATTAGTCTTGGGGAACTCAAGGTGTCAAAATTTAATGTCAGAAATCCTCTTTGAAGTCTGTCTAATGGAAAGTACACTCCCCATCTCTGGGCACATTCTGCCGCATTGCCTGCAAGTGGAACGGTACTCAAGCGAGTCACGTGATACCCTTCATGAAATCTCATTGGTCTGCGCGCTAAACGAACTGTGGTAAAGGCTCCCCATGAGATGCGTCTGACAGATAAGTCAGTTTTTGGTTCTCATAATTTAGCCTTTTCCAAGTGCTCAACAAAGATTATGAAGGAAATTGTTTTGTCATAATCGCAGTGTAACATTACAGTTCAGTCAAGCTGCGGTAGGGGGTGGGTCGTATGACGGTAGGGGGTCGGTCGTATGGCAGCAGGGGGTGGGTCACGTCAGAAATCGGGCAGCCAGGAGAATTTGGTCACGCTAGAAAATGGAACACGCTTTGTTAGTTGTGAAGTACTTGAAGCCACACTCAGAGAGACAGAAATTTAATGCAGTACACGCAAGTATTAAGTTTGGTTTATTTGTTTTGCTTTATCTTTTTTTATGAAGCATTTCATCTCGACGCTCAAGGCTGTCGTGGTTAAACACCTGATGCCGGATTGTCGTAGTACTGGCCTTGTAAGGTACAATTCTCTCATATGACGTCACACTGGGAGAACTTTCCCCTAAAACAGCTGGTAAACGAAACTGGGAGAGCAATTTTGTAATAAGGAAAGTTATAGTGATGTAAAAAGAGCACTGAGGTTAATAATAGTGACGTCAATATATGTTATAGGCTAGATACCTGACGTCAAAACTCATTGTAGGTTAATAATAGCGACGGCAAGATATGTCACAGGCAGATTAAAGTGACGTCAGAGTGTATTGTACGATAATAGCAGTAACGTCAAGATAGGTTATAGGCAAGATACCTGACGTCAGATCACATCGTATGTTAATAATAGTGACGTCAGAATATAGGCAAAATATGCTGACGACAAAGCGCTTTGTACATTAATAATAGTGACCTCAAGGTATGACACAGGAACCTACAGTGACCTCGATGTGTATTATATTAATAATAGTGGCGTCAAGGTCTGTTACAGACAAGAATCAATGACGTCATTGCATAGTGTACGTTAATAAGAGAGACGTCAAGTATGTTATATGCAAGTTACAGTTAAGGCGTCAATGCGTATTGTACATTAGTGGTAGTGACGTCAAGACCTCCTGATTGTTGGTAACAGTTGCTCCAGGGCGTGTTGGCCTTGTTCCTGGTGTTGGTCTTGTTACTGTGCTGAATGTATGGAATGACAATAACAGCCAGTTGGAGCGATTAACAGAGCTGCCTAGCGAGGTCTACAAGAGCGATTAACAGAGAAGCATAGTGACGTCAGCAAGAGTGATGAACAGAGCCGCATAATGACGTCAACAAGAGTGATAACAGAGCCGCATAGTGACATCAACAAAATATTCTTTGCAACATGCTTTTTTTTTCCTTATAAAGTAGTCTCAGTTCAACATCAGCTTTATTTCTATATTTAAAAAGAAATCGTAAATCTGAAAACCAAACATATATTATCATCTCTAAATGAAATTTATAATGTTTATAACAAGTTATGCATTGCAAATCAACATTGATACGTAATTCTGTCAGATTTGCAGCAATGCTTGCCATTTTCTGATTTGTATTTAATTGTATTTAATTAAATTGTATTTAATTATTTGTATTAATTTAATTAAATTGTATTTAATTTTGTTTAAATGTGCAAGCGTTATCACTAGAAATTCTCTACCCTCTGTCGGCTACTATTGATGACCAAATTTATTTATATTAATGGAACTTTTAATTAAATGCCTGAGTTTTGTACAGAGTAGCTACTTTAAATAGAATGCACTGGGTTGAACTCCGTGACGTCAACAAACTCAACAGGTCCTCGGCCCACATTTCACGACTAAGAGCGAAAAGTGGCTGCCATCATTTGTGGAAAGAGGTCTTTGAAGAAAGCGAAAAGTGAAATGATTGCATTCGAGTGTTGAAGGGAAGGGGAGTGCTTTTGCTGAAGACGGTTCTGTGTTCAGGGATTTCCAGTGTCTTGCCGTGCTGTGCAGTGCCGTGCTGCGGGTCGATGATTGTTGCACAGCATTTCAGCTGAAAGTTTTCTTCGAAACTATGTCAGGATTCTATCAATCATAGAAAATGTGACTTGGCGATTATCTGTCATGCACAAACTACTCACCCCCAATGTACCCTTCCAGCCCCCATCACAAACATTTTTGAAAAGCTTGGTCTTAGATACTTTAAAATGTTAATAGCATTATATTAGACACAGATAGAAAAAAAACGAGTAAGAAAGAGATGCATCTCTACAAACATATATTCTCTCATTTCAACATGCATACATACATATATTTCTACAGACATACATACATATATTTCTACAGGCATACATACATATATTTCTACAGACATACATATATTTCTACAGACATACATACATATATTTCTACAGGCATACATACATATATTTCTACAGCATACATACATATATTTCTACAGACATACATACATATATTTCTACAGGCATACATACATATATTTCTACAGGCATACATACATATATTTCAACATGCATACATACATATATTTCCACAGACATACATATATTTCTACAGACATACATACATATATTTCTACAGGCATACATACATATATTTCTACAGACATACATACATATATTTCTACAGGCATACATACATATATTTCTACAGGCATACATACATATATTTCTACAGGCATACATATATTTCTACAGGCATACATACATATATTTCTACAGGCATACATACATACATTTATATATGCTTACATACATACATTCCTACATGCTTGCATACATATATTTCTACATACATACATATCTATAGGCATACATACACACATTCCTACATGCATACATACACACATTCCTACATGCATACATACACACATTCCTACATGCATATATGCACACATTCCTACATGCATATATACACACATTCCTGCGAGGGTGAGTCAGAACATTTCAACAGTGATCACGAAATATTTTCAGTTCTGATTAGTTAGTGCTTGTGTCGTCGTAACGATTGTCGGGGGAAAAGTCACGAAAAAATGTCACAAGTTTTGCTAGGAAAAAGTCACAAGAAAGAAAGTCAAATGGAAGAAAGTCACAAGAAGGAAAGTCACAGGAAAAAGTCTCGGGAAAAAAGTCACAAGTCACAGGAAAGAAAGTCAAATGGAAAAAAGTCACGGAGAAAAAGTCACAAGTTATGGTAGGAAAAAAGTCACAGGAAAGAAAGTCAAATGGAAAAAAGTCACAGGAAAGAAAGTCAAATGGAAAAAAGTCACAGGAAAAAGCCACGGGAAAAAAGTCACAAGTTTTGCTAGGAAAAAAGTCACAGGAAAGAAAGTCACTGGAAAAAAGTCACAGGAAAGCAATCACAGAAAATGTGTATGAATCTGACGTGTTATCACTAAACAAGCACGCATTTACACATCTAAGCAAGTATGAGTATCACATAAATAAACTAATTAAATGTAAAAAATAATTTTGCGTTCTTTTCATATCACGAGAAAAATTACATAATCAACTCAAATTAGTTTAAATGTTTACTACATGCAATAATTTTGGGAACTAAACTAAACATAAATAAGACACCAATGCAATCATATGGTTGTAGTATTTAATGCAATATAAACGTTTCTAGATAGTTGTATGGTTTATTAATATTGCATGCCACCGTTCAAATTTATAGTTTATTAGAACTTATACCATATTTAAACTTTATAATCGCCGACTAGTACGAGAATAATTGAACACTATTAATATTACAGATAATATAGTTCGAATTTTTAATCTCGAGCGGGAAATAATTTCCAGAAGTGAAAAGAAACGGACGTATTGACAGAAAAGTTACAAACAAAACAAAAAAAAAAACATAGACCAAGGATACAACGCTGCTGATCTGCAACGACTATTGTAACTGACCGCTTTGACCCCATAGATGTTTTGTCTTAATAGTGTTATCACTAAACTAGTACCACCCATAGATGCTTTGTCTGAATAGTGTTATCACTAAACTAGTACCACCCATAGATGCTTTGTCTGAATAGTGTTATCACTAAACTAGTACCACCCATAGATGCTTTGTCTGAATAGTGTTATCACTAAACTAGTACCACCCATAGATGCTTTGTCTGAATAGTGTTATCACTAAACTAGTACCACCCATAGATGCTTTGTCTGAATAGTGTTATCACTAAACTAGTACCACCCATAGATGCTTTGTCTGAATAGTGTTATCACTAAACTAGTACCACCCATAGATGCTTTGTCTGAATAGTGTTATCACTAAACTAGTACCACAATGCAATTCGCTATGCTTTCCCTCTGAGTCAAAATTATTTTATCGTAGTTCTTTGGCGTTCCTTTGAATTACACTTTTAGTACTGGGTCACACGTAGCTGTAGTTTAAATCTTATGAGTTGTGTCGGAGAGATAAGAGGCAGATTCTTTTAAATTACAATCATACAGACAAAATTAAAACATCTTTTACTCCGAGTGAGAATCGAACCATGATCCTAATGAGCTGTCGCTTACTTCTATTTACTGTTCTTCACTCAATAATAAACATGCATATGGACTTACAATATTAAAATTAATTAAAACAGAACTAAATGTATGAATTAATACATGTATACGGTATATAAAATACATTTGAACCACGCACATCTTGAGCGAGCAGTTAACCTCCGTGCCATTTCCTGCTTCACTTACAGTTAATAAATATAATAATACATACACTCTGACACTTACAGTTAATAAATATTATAATACATACACTCTGACACTTACAGTTAATAAATATTATAATACATACACTCTGACACTTACAGTTAATAAATATTATAATACATACACTCTGACACTTACAGTTAATAAATATATATTATAACACATACACTCTGACACTTACAGTTAATAAATATATATTATAACACATACACTCTGACACTTACGACTTAACATGTGACTTTCTATCCAATTACTTTTTTCTGTGACTTTTCTTCCGTTACTTTTTTTTCTGTGACTTTTTTCTTGTGACTTTATTTCCTATGACTTTGTAACTTTTTTTCTTGTGACTTTTTCACCTGTGACTTTTATCCGCGCACCGTCGTAACGGAGTTAATGAAACCCATGACGATTAGCGTGAACGTCATATGATGTTAGTGAGTTGAAGGTGAACCAGACGCTGGAAATTCATCGCTGACATTCATCACATTATGGAATCGGTACTTGACCGTAACGAAGTATGTACGACTGGCTTGAAATGCTAAACCAGTCACACGCACGTAATATGTACGACCAGATTGAAATGCTAAACCAGTCACTCGCACGTAATATGTACGACTGGCTTGAAATGCTAAACCAGTCACACGCACGTAATATGTACGACCAGATTGCTGTGTTAAAACACACGTATTCACAAGGGAGTGAACTTCTGCTATAGAGCAAAATATTGAAGAAACCCGTGCCGTTGGTTTTTATCATCAATGGGTAATCATCCATGCAGTGGTGCATCGTCCATATATCAGTCAAGGTTCTGCTCGGAAAGTCATCCATTACCGGCATGGCTTTCGTCAAACTTGTGCAAGACGCTTTCACCCGCGACCAAGAAGTGAGAAAAAAACAGTTTGTTGACTTGTGACTCAAACATAAACATATCTTTCTGAGGGCATAAAGAAGTTTGATGGCATACACAAGCTTCATGGCATAGAGAAGATGGAGGACATTAAAATCTTGAGGGCATATACAAGGTTCATGGCATATAGAAGTATGAGGGCATACAGAAGTTTGAGGGCATACAAAAACTTGAGGGCATACACAAGCTTCATGGCATACAGAAGTCTGAGTGCAAACACAAGCTTGAAGGTGTATGCAAGACTAAGGGCGCACACAAGCTTCAGGACTTACTTGAGCATGAGGGCATACACAAGCTTCAGGACTTACTTGAGCATGAGGGCACACACAAGACTAAGGGCATACACAAGCTTCAGGACTTACTTGAGCATGAGGGCACACACAAGACTGAGGGCATACACAAGACTAAGGGCATACACTAGCTTCAGGACTTACTTGAGCATGAGAGCACACACAAGACTAAGGGCATACACAAGACTGAGGGCACACACAAGACTGAGGGCACACACAAGACTGAGAGCACACACAAGACTGAGGGCACATGGGCTGAGTGTGATAAAAAGCAGTGGGACTATATAGAAAAATTACATACTTATTGTAATTATATCATTTGATTAGACACGTTTGACAACTTGGCACATAGCGTACACTGTCATATATATACAGGCCTAAGTACATAAACATACACATATAGGCCTAAGTGTACACACATACATATCTATAAATACATACACACCTATAAATATATACGTATACAAACACATAAATACATAAACATTTATGTAAATAAATACATATGTACACAAAGAGTTAGGAGAAAGCGTTAGATAAATAAATTATCGCTGGAAGAAATGTAGTCATAATCATTATTATTTTTATACACAATATAAGAAAATTTGTAGAAATGTATAGCAAATTATTCGGTTTTGGACCTAGAACTTCGATCAGGACTAGTGTACACGATGAAGATTATTTTAGTCGACTGATTAAAATGCTTTTGAACGCGCTGTAGTGAAATAAAATGCTCTGGAATCCGCTGTAGTGGAATAAAATGCTTTTGAACGCGCTGTAGTGAAATAAAATGCTTTTGAAAGCGCTGTAGTGAAATAAAGTGCTTTTGAACGCGCTGTAGTGAAATAAAATGCTTTGAACGCGTTGTAGTTAAATAATGACGTAATCGTTAGCACAGTGGAACTAAGTGTTGAGCTGATGTTAATGTCACGTCAGATTCTTAAACACGGTGGATAACTGGAAAAGCGACGACAAGACTGTAAATTCCATTGGTGACAAATAACCATTTAACGTTGGCCGGTGACAGTTATTTGACGTCAGAAGACTAAGGCGAGATTAGTGATGACTTATTCCTTGAGCTTGATGGAAGACGGGAAGGGTGACTAAGTCATTTTGGGGGGTGGGCGTAGCCAGACCACCCAAGCTAAATAGTGAAAGTTGTCATCAAGTGACTTGATAGATAAATTACCAGTAGTAGCCCCATTAAGATGTACTATTCAAACTTACATACTAACAATTAACCAATGAGATTTATTAAGATGTACTATTCAAACTTACATACTAACAATTAACCAATGAGGTTTATTAAGATGTACTATTCAAACTTACATACTAACAATTAACCAATGAGATTTTTTCTCTCATCCAGTGAAGTACTTCTGCTACCTAAAGTTTCTTGACTGGCAGAGATCTGAGTCTGTGACAAAGACGCACGTTACAAAAAAACAATTACAATGATACACCACGACAATGACAGACAGAAATAAAGGATGGACTTTTGAAAGAGACACCACGACAATGACAGACAGAAATAAAGGGTGGACTTTTCAAAGAGACACCATGACAGTGATTGAAAAAGAATTGGTGGATTTATCAAAGAGACAGTGGCAGGCAAAAAAGAAATATGGACTTCTCTAAGAGACATCGTGACAGTGACTGAGACAGAAATGAACCTAGATCTAGAAAAATATAGACCTAGATGAACATAGACCTTGGACAGTAGAGAGACCACGGAAAGATAAAATGGACATGGGTTTGACCAAGCAGTAACAAGAAAATAGCTGATTTTATTAGTCATGAAGTTAAACTTCTACTGAAAAGAATTGGATTTCAGGCGGATAAATTGGTAGTTAGGACAATAAGATCTTTGTCATTTCTGTTTATACTTTTGTTCATTTCTGTTTATACTTTTATTCATTTCTATTCATGCTTTTGTTCATTTCTGTTTATACTTTTATTCATTTCTATTCTTGCTTTTGTTGATTTCGGTTTATACGTTTGTTGATTTTGGTTTACACTTTTGTTCATTTCTGTGGCGGAAAGGGGGTTTCCTTCTTGTGCGTCTTGGTAATTAATAAATAATTTATATTAATATCTTTCATGCCAATCGCTCACAACCTCCTTAAGGGTCTTGTGCGGTCTGAGAGTGACTAGGTCAAGCCTTGAGCAGTCCGTCAGTCAGTGACCGTCTCCCAAGTGTTACCTGTCTCAGAATAGTGACTACACTGCGATTATCTTGTCAGTCGTTCTATCACTATTCCGGCCCTACCACAAATCTCTCATCGCTGTCAATGATGGGAACTATTTTAAAACATGTGTCTAGACCGTCTTCTCAATTGTCTTACGTCATTGTCTGCCCCCACCCATCATTTACACATGTACCTCCGAGAATGAAGGAGTAAATAGTTTTAAAGAAAAACAAATTTATTAAAAGAAATAAAGATAACAATTTCAATAAATTTACATTGACTTCAAATCACACACTAGGCGATTCCGAAATCACAAATCTCATAAGACTTCCAGAATTACAATTAATGAAAAGATATATCAGTACAGTTTTAGAGAATAATTATTAGAGAATTTCAAGTGACACTATGATCCAATTAAGTTAAGCTTACGTAAACACTTCTCATAAATAAGCCAACTACATAGTCAACACTTTAGAAAAATACATAGAAGAAATTTCATAGAAGAATCAGACATAGAACAAGGAATGAAAAATCACAGAAACATGTACAGATTACACAGAAATTCATGTAATTGAATCACCTGATTACGGCCTTGTTCAGCAGTAGCCTTGTTCTCGGCAGGTTTGGTTGACAATTTAATGTCTCATGGTTTAGCCCGCCTGGTGACGTTAAATGAATGTTCTATACATATAGCACTTTGTCCAAGAACAGTTATTACAGTATATGGAAAAATCCTTCCACTGGCACTGAATACCACACAGTCAGAATTATCCACAGTATAGTATACTCCTTTCACTGGCACTGAATAACACAGTCCAAATTCACAGTATATTATACTCCTTTCACTGGTACTGAATAACAGTCCGAGTTCACACTGGTTTGGAAAGTTCCTTGTTTATTACAAGTGAGTCAGACTCACGCACGCACCTGCTGCAGCTCACTTCGTAATACTGTCTCCCTTGTTGGTCCCGGTACATACAAGTCCAAACAAGTCACTCCACACTGGCCCTCACACATTCAGCAGGCTGAGTGGCAGTACTGTTGTCATCCAAGACAACAAGACAATGAGACGCAATGGAAAACAAACCCAGGAACCAGGAGAACGATGAAACGTAAGAGAACAACAACGGCTTTGAACTGCAATAGATAATGTAATGGCGCATATCAGGATCATGCTTTAAAATTCTGCAATCTGTACTTACATTTCAGTTTCTCATTACAATTCCCTTTACAATTAATTTATCTGATTCTTTCCTTAAACGAAAATAAAACATCATAGATTAAATTCGTTATAAATATTTACAAGAAACATGATTCAACATATTCAAAAGTAAATGTTAAAATCAGTTACAATGCAATTTCTATATCGGACATACCTTTCTCTCAGTTCTAACCAATGAGCCGTGCATGGGACTCCAAAGATGTGTAAAAGAGTGTAGAGAAATTTGGGTCTGCTCTTTTATGTATTTTCAGAGGTCATGGAAGCTTCTAGAATTTCTTAGCCTCTGGCTACTACTTGTTTTGCTCCCTGACTCCTTTCAAAAATAGTCACGGCTGAGCGCACGCACATAATAGACTAAGTGAGATGGATGCCCAAGATAGTTCCATGTTATGTAAGAATTAATGGCCCCTGACTCTAACTCTTTTCAACTACGGTTGTGGGTCAGCGTTGTTTATGCCAAACAATTCTACTCAACCTTGAATTGTGAACTTCAAATCAAATTTATAATTAAAATTTGGGGAAATAACGAAATTAATTAAAGATTAATTAAATTAATTACGTAAGTGTAATAATTAGCATTTTTCCGTTTACATTCCTCCCCACTAAAAAGATAGTGAACAGGGTGAACTATCTTGCCCACTAAGGAAAAATGAAAATTCAGGTTAACAAAATAAGAGAGATCCTACAAATATGTACAAATATTCAAGGGAATATTTTTTGATCTACGTCCCTTATTTTCACAAGCTTTCAGTCTTACTAGCTCCCGTATTTTTTTTTTATTGAGTTTTCAGTCTGACTGGGTTCCTGTTTAATACAGATATTACAATGCCTTTTACAAGTTCTTTCACACCCTGTGTGCTAGGTTTGCCCTTCTTTTTTATTTTGAAGTTTGTCCCCCTTGTAAAAGTGTAACTGTGTTCCCAATCTCGGCTTGTGTGTTCAAGTTGCAAGTTGGTTCTTAGCATCATATATGGCGGTAATTTTTCTTTGAACTTCGTGCCTGTCTGACGCTGTGTCTCTCGAGCACTGGGGTCGCGTTCGACTTCCGTTGCCCGATCCCACCTCCCATACCTTCCATCACGTGAGATAACACTTTCTCTAAGCGTGTCCCCACTCTCAAGTGTACAGTGTATTAAGGGTTTATTGCACTTATTGCCCTCCATTCCACTATCTACTTGATCTCTTTTCTTTTTGGTCCTAATTCTGGTAATGGTCAACATAAATTTGCGGGTTGTCGACAATAACCTTGTTTGTGAGCCTGATTGAAACTTCTGATCTAACGTCTCAATCTCGCACTGCAGATTCATCAAACTGATGACGTCTTTGCTTTCGGTCATAGCTTGATGGCTCTTGGTAGCAACAATGTGCTCTTGTGTCGCAATTATCTGCCCTTCTCTTAAGGATACAGATTGTGCGTTGATTGACAGATCGTCACCCTGCAGAGACTCGTCTGATTGGTCAAAACTAACTGTCTGACTGATTGTTTTTATCCAATACAATTCTACATCTATGCAGGCCATCCTCCAATCTCCAATGATAGGTAGACTGTCTGTTTTGCTCACCCTTACATTCGGGTAGCATTGTCCAACTGCTGCATCTGGTAGAGTGACAGTTTTCACGTCTATAATTTTAACCAATGTCTTGCCTGCCTCACCTCTCCTACGATCGGTCCGAATGTCCATCAACTGCCTCCTCCCTCTTCTTCGTGAATGAATGGAAATGTCCGCGTTTCCTTCATTTTCGGTCATAGTACTAATAGCATAACTCGCAGTCATGTTTGACCCGTATTTATCTGTTACTGCTTTAGCACTCGGTTTTTCCATGTTCAGTAAGCACTTAGACCTCGTGTCATAAAGTGTCACTGGCAAATCCATTTTGAAATTAGCGTCTTTGACTCTATTTCTTCCCTCCAGACCATCATGCACTCTGTCTTTCAGAACCGTGGCTGTAACTAGATTCAAGCTCTCTGTACCCATGAGTTCTATATTACTACAGTGCTCAACACTAGATGCTGTTACCCCTTGTGTGCTATTGAGCAGAATTATTTCAACTGTCATCCCTGTGGCAGCAACAACTCCCTCAATCTCTGACACTGCAATTTCACTATCTTTAGCTATTTCAAAGCTCCAAGAAGTGTCCTTGCCTTCCCAACATACTACTCTGTCGGTTGTTGTAACGTCCTGTCTACTCTGAGTAGCTTTTGATAGACTCTGTTCAGATGTAAACTCATAGTGTTGTGGCGGTTGGTTGGCGTCAATGCTTATTTCACTCTCTTTTCCCGTCAGTCTGTCATATGTCTCAAGTAAGCTATCAGTTTCTAAAACAGCTACGTCAGTCTCTGTCACATCTCTCTTTTCATCAGGGTTCTGAAGTTTACAATGTTGGTCAAAGTAATTATTGCTTCCCCTTGACCGAGAGCTGACATCTTGGTCATGAGTGGGCGTGGTCAACACACACACTTCCTCTGCATAACCATCAGTACTGTTTTCTTGGTCCACATTAGATTTCAAGTCTGTCTCTTTGTCAATGAAATCTAACCCAGGGTCTGTTGAACAGTCGTCAGTGTCTAAACACTCTCTGTTATCACCCCTATCTTTCTGTGGTTCCAAACTGTCTGTGTCATGGTCTGTCATGTCAAATGTCATGTCTTCGTAAGTAGGTGTGCTAGTCATAGGTATGCTGTCATTGTCACAGTTCTTGTCATCACTTGCTGACTCATTCAAACTCAATGAATCAGTGGTTACTGAATCAATCACAACTAATGAATCAGTAGTAGACACCTTGACTGTGTCCCATGGTTTTTCTCCATAAACCATCATGGTTACTGAGCCATCTGCATTCAGTGGGTCAGTACTAGACACTTTGCTTGTGTTCCCTGAGTGTATCTTACAGCCCATAACATCTACTGAATCATCTACACAAAATGAGACAGTATTAAACACATGGCTAGTGTCCCCTGGGTTGATCACACAACCCATGTCCGTGGTTACTGATTCATTATCCTTACTCAATGAAACAGTACTGGACACATTGTCTGTGTCCCTTAACGGGGTCACCTCGTGCGTGTCTGCCCTACTGACCAGTCCCTTGGCCACGACAGTCACGCTAGTTTCACCCGTTCCATTGGCTCCGTGCACCTCTCTGAGGGTGGGCGTGGCCAACACATCGCCTTGTTCTACTGGAGCAATAACCTTTGTATTCTCCTTAACAGGCGATTCATTCTTATTGGTGTTTTGCCATTCCTTATTGGCGTAACCATAAGATCCAATAGTTGCAGTACCCCTCTCTGGTAGGAGGTGCTTACAACCCATACCACTAGAAGCCAACAAAGTTTGGCATGGCGCAATAACTTTGTTTCCTGAAATTGCGTCAGAATTCGAACACTTATTTATCTCTAACTCTGGTACTGGCACTATCCCAACTCTGTCATCCATTCCTTCATCTGATACTCTCCCGTGACTCACCGTTACACCAACACCCTTGTTAGCATCAACAGTGGCCATAGTATCCTCACTACTGGTACGTACGCCCTCTATTCTCTTAGCAACGTCATACCAAGATAATGCACGGTCCGTAACAACCTTAGTTACCATCCTTCGTGCACTTATTCCCGCCTTCCTAGTGAAATCAGACTCCATGTCTATTCCAACTCTTTGCCTTACTGAGTTTAGATTTTGTTTCTTATGTTCGAAATCTAGCTTTTGTTTTGTTGCTAGGCTCTTAGTGTCTCTGATGTCAGTTTCCTTAACACTACGTTTGTTTCTTGTAGCATTAAAATGTGACGTGTTTTGTGGTTCTATCACACCACTTACAGGCTTAACTTTTGATGTGTGCGGCCTGTCCACTACTGGTCTGTGTAGCGTGTCAATGTGTCGCCCGTCCCTTTCAGTTTCTGAACTGCCTTGCTTAGCGTTATTTTTTACTTTAGCGCTATCTGTCGCATTATTTCTAATTTTCTTTCTTTCAGCCTCACTCATGTCTTCCTCTCTTCTTTCTCTAGCTTTCTTTAACTCTCTAAATTCTACGATCTCAAAGTACTTCCCCTCTGCTTCTACGTATTCATCTACATGCTTGGTAAATTCCTTTCCAACTAACCGTAGATAGCGTGCATCATCTCTTCCGTACTTTACCCATTTCTTTCTCTCTTCTCGCCATCTTTTCTCTTTTCTATCTACAAAATTTTTAGCACACTCGTTTTCGTCCATACCGAACTCGAGTACTGCCCAGCGTGCTACATCTTTTGCTTCTCTTTCCCATGCTACACGCAATTCATGTGAGATAGACATTTTCGCTTTTTAGAAGTAATGCTACGTGGACGTTTATTGACTTTACGCGTTTTTGTTACCCAGTTAGTGCTGACAATGTTACTTGATAAATTAATTCACGCCTATTGAAAGGGATGTCCGATATAGTGTACAATATGATCAAATCTTACACACTTATATCAATCAATACAATATCATCTCAATCAATGCATGAATCAATTAGTAAGTAATCATCCATATCAATCAATATAAACAATATCAATCAATATCAACAGTACAGTACAACAAGATGTACATACAGGACAAACTGTGACTTCACAAAGTTTACAAAGGAATAGGAAAGATAAAGGATAGATAAAAGAATGAATTCTAATTCTGTCTTAGAGATTTCTAGCTGGTCTTGTCTAAGGGTCTCCCTATGGTTCTATAATTCGATTATGACAATCCCGGACGAGCCCCCAATATGTGGCGGAAAGGGGGTTTCCTTCTTGTGCGTCTTGGTAATTAATAAATAATTTATATTAATATCTTTCATGCCAATCGCTCACAACCTCCTTAAGGGTCTTGTGCGGTCTGAGAGTGACTAGGTCAAGCCTTGAGCAGTCCGTCAGTCAGTGACCGTCTCCCAAGTGTTACCTGTCTCAGAATAGTGACTACACTGCGATTATCTTGTCAGTCGTTCTATCACTATTCCGGCCCTACCACAAATCTCTCATCGCTGTCAATGATGGGAACTATTTTAAAACATGTGTCTAGACCGTCTTCTCAATTGTCTTACGTCATTGTCTGCCCCCACCCATCATTTACACATGTACCTCCGAGAATGAAGGAGTAAATAGTTTTAAAGAAAAACAAATTTATTAAAAGAAATAAAGATAACAATTTCAATAAATTTACATTGACTTCAAATCACACACTAGGCGATTCCGAAATCACAAATCTCATAAGACTTCCAGAATTACAATTAATGAAAAGATATATCAGTACAGTTTTAGAGAATAATTATTAGAGAATTTCAAGTGACACTATGATCCAATTAAGTTAAGCTTACGTAAACACTTCTCATAAATAAGCCAACTACATAGTCAACACTTTAGAAAAATACATAGAAGAAATTTCATAGAAGAATCAGACATAGAACAAGGAATGAAAAATCACAGAAACATGTACAGATTACACAGAAATTCATGTAATTGAATCACCTGATTACGGCCTTGTTCAGCAGTAGCCTTGTTCTCGGCAGGTTTGGTTGACAATTTAATGTCTCATGGTTTAGCCCGCCTGGTGACGTTAAATGAATGTTCTATACATATAGCACTTTGTCCAAGAACAGTTATTACAGTATATGGAAAAATCCTTCCACTGGCACTGAATACCACACAGTCAGAATTATCCACAGTATAGTATACTCCTTTCACTGGCACTGAATAACACAGTCCAAATTCACAGTATATTATACTCCTTTCACTGGTACTGAATAACAGTCCGAGTTCACACTGGTTTGGAAAGTTCCTTGTTTATTACAAGTGAGTCAGACTCACGCACGCACCTGCTGCAGCTCACTTCGTAATACTGTCTCCCTTGTTGGTCCCGGTACATACAAGTCCAAACAAGTCACTCCACACTGGCCCTCACACATTCAGCAGGCTGAGTGGCAGTACTGTTGTCATCCAAGACAACAAGACAATGAGACGCAATGGAAAACAAACCCAGGAACCAGGAGAACGATGAAACGTAAGAGAACAACAACGGCTTTGAACTGCAATAGATAATGTAATGGCGCATATCAGGATCATGCTTTAAAATTCTGCAATCTGTACTTACATTTCAGTTTCTCATTACAATTCCCTTTACAATTAATTTATCTGATTCTTTCCTTAAACGAAAATAAAACATCATAGATTAAATTCGTTATAAATATTTACAAGAAACATGATTCAACATATTCAAAAGTAAATGTTAAAATCAGTTACAATGCAATTTCTATATCGGACATACCTTTCTCTCAGTTCTAACCAATGAGCCGTGCATGGGACTCCAAAGATGTGTAAAAGAGTGTAGAGAAATTTGGGTCTGCTCTTTTATGTATTTTCAGAGGTCATGGAAGCTTCTAGAATTTCTTAGCCTCTGGCTACTACTTGTTTTGCTCCCTGACTCCTTTCAAAAATAGTCACGGCTGAGCGCACGCACATAATAGACTAAGTGAGATGGATGCCCAAGATAGTTCCATGTTATGTAAGAATTAATGGCCCCTGACTCTAACTCTTTTCAACTACGGTTGTGGGTCAGCGTTGTTTATGCCAAACAATTCTACTCAACCTTGAATTGTGAACTTCAAATCAAATTTATAATTAAAATTTGGGGAAATAACGAAATTAATTAAAGATTAATTAAATTAATTACGTAAGTGTAATAATTAGCATTTTTCCGTTTACAATTTCTGTTTACTTTTGTTGATTTTTTTTATAACTTAATTTATTTCTGTTATTCTTATGTTGATTTCTTATACTTATACTTTGGTTGATTTGTAAAGTGGAAATGTTTTTATATTTCTGACTTTGTAAGACCAAATTGTAGTATACATTGAGCGAAATGTGTGTAGCATATGTAAATCCAACATGAAGTATACAGTGTACGTAATGTGTGTTTGTGTAGTCTATGAAGAAACAGCATGTTGTATACAGTGTATGTCGTGTACAGCTTGCGAAATGTGTGTAGTCTATGTAAGACCAGCATGTATAGTGTGCAAAATGTGTGCAGTCTATGTAAGACCAGCATGTATAGTGTGCAAAATGTGTGTATATGTAAGACCAGCATGTATAGTGTGCAAAATGTGTGTAGTCTATGTAAGACCAGCATGTATAGTGTGCAAAATGTGTGTAGTCTATGTAAGACCAGCATGTATAGTGTGCAAAATGTGTGCAGTCTATGTAAGACCAGCATGTATAGTGTGCAAAATGTGTGTAGTCTATGTAAGACCAGCATGTATACTGTGTAAAATGTGTGTAGTCTATGTAAGACCAGAATGTTGTATACAGTTTACGTAATGTATGTTGCCAGTGTAAAATAGCATGTTCTATACAGTGTGCGAAATGCGTGCTGTCTCTGTAAGACCAACATATTCTATACAGAGTATGAAATACGTGTTGTAAGACCAACATATTGCAGTAAAAGTGAACTGCAACGTTTGAAATTGTTCGATGACGTCATTCTTATGCGTCATTCAAAATTCCCTGTTTAGTAAAGCCATAGTGAAAGCGTCAAACGATTCTAAGTACCTCACTATAATTTTGAATTAAAGGGAGCTAAATATAAAGTTATCCACCCCCTACAGCCATGACTTTTTCTATCTCTAGATTCCTACAATGTTTGAATTAAAGGGAGCTAAATATCAATATTGTCCACTCTCTCAGCGGCGCAGTTCAGGATTTCAATTGTACAGACCTATACTTCCAGTAAAATTGTTTACTGTGACTTTGAAACAACATACAAATGAATGTTCATGATAAACTTTAACAGCTTTCAATTATCTGTCTCTTGTAAATGATCTGTTTCTCCAA
The DNA here is from genome assembly GCA_028829895.1 of Sinotaia quadrata. NCBI lineage: Eukaryota > Metazoa > Mollusca > Gastropoda > Architaenioglossa > Viviparidae > Sinotaia > Sinotaia quadrata. Next base: position 1,804,778 of record CM054180.1, on the reverse strand, counting down.
ATGCTGAAGTCAATCACATTTACATAAATGATCTGTTTCTCCAAATGCTGAAGTCAATCACATTTACATAAATGATCTGTTTCTCCAAATGCTGAAGTCAATCACATTTACATAAATGATCTGTTTCTCCAAATGCTGAAGTCAATCACATTTACATAAATGATCTGTTTCTCCAAATGCTGAAGTCAATCACATTTACATAAATGATCTGTTTCTCCAAATGCTGAAGTCAATCACATTTACATAAATGATCTGTTTCTCCAAATGCTGAAGTCAATCACATTTACATAAATGATCTGTTTCTCCAAATGCTGAAGTCAATCACATTTACATAAATGATCTGTTTCTCCAAATGCTGAAGTCAATCACATTTACATAAATGATCTGTTTCTCCAAATGCTGAAGTCAATCACATTTACATAAGCGGATATGCTCTACTTATTCTAAACTGAAAAGCAAATCAAAGACACCATTGAAGAAGAGGTCAAAGGCCATGCAGAACAGCTGGAATACTAGTAAGTACTAACGGTAATAAAAGTAAGTGGAAGATTTTTTGTAGTCCACAGTTTTAACCTATTTAACAGTTGATAATACATAGTAGTCCACAGTTTTAACCTATTTAACAGTTGATAATACATAGTAGTCCACACTTTTAACCCATTTATCAGTTGATAAGACATAGTAGACCACACTTTTAACCCATTTATCAGTTGATAAGACATAGTAGACCACACTTTTAACCCATTTATCAGTTGATAAGACATAGTAGACCACACTTTTAACTCATTTATCAGTTGATAAGACATAGTAGACCACACTTTTAACCCATTTATCAGTTGATAAGACATAGTAGACCACACTTTTAACCCATTTATCAGTTGATAAGACATAGTAGACCACACTTTTAACCCATTTATCAGTTGATAAGACATAGTAGACCACACTTTTAACCCATTTATCAGTTGATAAGACATAGTAGACCACACTTTTAACAGCAAAGAATGCACACTAGTAGTTCAAACATGTAATAGTCATTGAGTACATACCAGTAATTCAAACCATTAAGAGTCAATGAGTACATACCAGTAATTCAAACCTTTGGCAGTCATTGAGTACATACCAGTAATTCAAACCTTTGGCAGTCATTGAGTACATACCAGTAATTCAAACCTTTGGCAGTCAATGAGTATACACCAATAATTCAAACCATTAAGAGTCAATGAGTACATACCAGTAATTCAAACCTTTGGCAGTCAATGAGTATACACCAATAATTCAAACCATTAAGAGTCAATGAGTGCACACCACTAGTTCAAACCTGTAACAATCGATGAGTGCACACCAGCCGGTACACACTTAACAATAAGTACACATCAGTAGTTCAAACGTTTTAACAGTCAATGGGTATACACCAGTAGTCCACACCAACAGTCGATGATAACACAACATCTAGTCCATAACCTTTAATAAAGAATTGTGATTTAGTTGACAGTCAATGATTTAGGAAATAGTTAAATGTTGGATTGAATTATGATATAGTTGACTCAATGATCATTATATTACAAGTTAGTCATCTTTTAGGCCGGACAATCAGTGAATTACAAGTTAGTCATCTTTTAGGCCGGACAATCAGTGAATTACAAGTTAGTCATCTCTTTTTCATAGGAAACTTTTTACCGGTATTTTCGTACTGCTTTGCTGCATGCTAATTAAAGGTTATCTGATAAGATGAGATTATTTTCTTTGTTACTTCATTAATTACTTTATTTGTAATATTATTTTAATAAATTATACGAAAGGTGAACGTGAAATTCGTCAGCAGGGAGGGGCATTGGGGGATGTCGAGAGGCCAAAGAAGCTCGAAGCCTAGGGGCCCTGCCATGAGCTAATACGGCACTGGTGACAAGGTATTTGAACATATCGGGACCTGAGAGTGAGATGACCTGCCATGAGCTAATACGGCACTGGTGTCAAGGTATTTGAACATATCGGGACCTGAGAGTGAGATGACCTGCCATGAGCTAATACGGCACTGGTGACAAGGTATTTGAACATATCGGGACCTGAGAGTGAGATAACCTGAGATGAGATATTGACCTGAGAGTGAGATGACATGAGATATCCTGTTCCATTTAGGAACGGACATATTGCGTAAGCAGAGAGGTTAATGTAATTATATTAATTATTCTTGTCAGCAGTATATTGCCCACAGAGTGAATAATTACCAAATTACATCTATTGTTCATTTTAATCCTTTTCCTCAAGTCTTTGTTTACAGTGCCGTTGTAATACATTGTTCAGATATTGTTTTATGTGACCAAAAAGGCAATATATTAATTTGAGTGAAAAAAATAGCATTATATTTATTTGAGTGACAAAAAAGCATTATATTAATTTGAGTGAGAACATTTTATATTAATTTTAGTGAAAAAAAAAACCAAAAATTATATTAATTTGAGTGACAACAAAAATTATTGTATTAATTTGAGTGACAAAAAAAAAGTATTATATTGAGTGACAAAAAAAAAAGAAATATATTAACTATAACTGGAATTATTAGTTATAGTATATGTAATAAATGGTTTATGCTATAGTCATGTAATAAATGGTTTATGCTATAGTCATGTAATAAATAGTTTATGTTATAGTCATGTAATAAATAGTGTATGTTATAGTCATGTAATAAATAGTGTATGTTATAGTCATGTAATAAATAGTGTATGTTATAGTCATGTAATAAATAGTGTATGTTATAGTCATGTAATAAATAGTGTATGTTATAGTCATGTAATAAATAGTTTATGCTATAGTCATGTAATAAATAGTTTATGCTATAGTAATAGTTCAAACTACTCTGATATACTACTTTGTGTTAAAATTCCTTTAATAAATTATGCAGCTCATAAATAGTTTGTCACTCAAAGTGTTAACAGTTCATAAATAGTTTGTCACTCAAAGTGTTAACAGTTCCTGCAGAGTTCATAAATAGTTTGTCACTCAAAGTGTTAACAGTTCCTGCAGAGTTCATAAATAGTTTGTCACTCAAAGTGTTAACAGTTCATAAATAGTTTGTCACTCAAAGTGTTAACAGTTCATGCAGAGTTCATGTTATACATGTATTAGAATGTTTTACACTTCGTGTAATAATTCGTGTTGCCGTCCCTGAATAAACAGTTCATTTTAGTTCGTGTTGCCGTCCCTGAATAAACAGTTCATTGTTCATATAAATTTAGTTCGTGTTGCCGTCCCTGAATAAACAGTTCATTTTAGTTCGTGTTGCCGTCCCTGAATAAATAGTTCATTTTAGTTCGTGTTGCCGTCCCTGAATAAACAGTTCATTTTAGTTCGTGTTGCCGTCCCTGAATAAACAGTTCATTTTAGTTCGTGTTGCCGTCCCTAAATAAACAGTTCATTTTAGTTCGTGTTGCCGTCCCTAAATAAACAGTTCATTTTAGTTCGTGTTGCCGTCCCTGAATAAACAGTTCATTTTAGTTCGTGTTGCCGTCCCTGAATAAACAGTTCATTTTAGTTCGTGTTGCCGTCCCTGAATAAACAGTTCATTTTAGTTCGTGTTGCCGTCCCTGAATAAACAGTTCATTTTAGTTCGTGTTGCCGTCCCTGAATAAACAGTTCATTGTTCATATAAATTTAGTTCGTGTTGCCGTCCCTGAATAAACAGTTCATTTTAGTTCGTGTTGCCGTCCCTGAATAAATAGTTCATTTTAGTTCGTGTTGCCGTCCCTGAATAAACAGTTCATTTTAGTTCGTGTTGCCGTCCCTGAATAAACAGTTCATTGTTCATATAAATTTAGTTCGTGTTACCGTCCCTGAATAAACAGTTCATTGTTCAATGTATATAAATTCAGTTCGTGTTTCAGTCCCTGAATAAACAGTTCATTATTCAATCTGTAAAAATTCAGTTCATGTACTGCTTTACGGGATGCATTCCAAGGGAGATAAACCAATATTACAAATGAAGTCTGCAATTTAATACACTTCTGTCCCTTAATATGTAAGCTATTTTGTAAAATAATTCATTCCGTATGCAATTTTGCTTCTTAATGGCTTATTGTTTTTATATTTTTCATTTTTGTTTTAAAGTGAACGGTGGATATTTGAGCGGACGGGGTTACTGGTTATTCGTTCGGGGTGGGTGGGGGAGGTGTCTATCTTTAAAAAAAAGATATAAAAAAAAATATATTATTTTTACTTCGTCAGATTTATTCTCAAAGTTATAGTTTACCTGCTTCACACAAGAACAAGATCCAGAGATCAAGAGACCAAAGTAATTATATTCTATACTTCAGCAGTCTTGAACGTGTGTTTTCTGGTCTGTGAACGTGTGTGTGCAGAATTATTATTACTACTATTATTATTATTCAGCCTCTTGAACGTGTGTTTTCTGGTCTGTGAACGTGTGTGTGCAGAATTATTATTACTACTATTATTATTATTCAGCCTCTTGAACGTGTGTTTTCTGATCTGTGAACGTGTGTGTGCAGAATTATTATTACTAATATTATTATTATTCAGCCTCTTGAATGTGTGTTTTCTGATCTGTGAACGTGTGTGTACAGAATTATTATTACTACTATTATTATTATTCAGCCTCTTGAATGTGTGTTTTCTGATCTGTGAACGTGTATATGCAGAATTATTATTACTACTATTATTATTCAGCCGATTTTCACGACTTCTGTTGACTGTCGGTTATCAAGGTCTCGGAATCTTACCAAGATTCTGGGAGATCCAAGGTTTAATGTAGGATGTGAGCGCTTCCGAGGAGCGCTGCTTTTAGTAATGGGGCAATTCTATGTTGTCCAGCTACTTTATTCAGATAGCTTTCCAATTCAGGTGTTTTGTTCCCTGTCACGTATCCGGTCTACGTTTAACGACTCTGTCCTATTATAGATTTTCAGGTATCAATATTGGTTATTGATTAATCTTTAACAAAAGCGACAGCTGGACGGCCTGACTTATCCATTACGAAAATGCCGGATGATTCAGGCTATTACTCAACGACAGATTTGATTTCGATTGAGTGTAGGGGGCGCTTCCGGCTTCCGCCGCTTTCGCGCTGGGTGAGGGGGTTGTGGGGGAAAGGGAGGGGGTGGTTTAGCCCACTGGCTATGTCAAAGTAGTTTTTATGTATCATTTCCAATTGGTCAGCTGTCCGCAGAGTTGTTTTGTGGCTTACTCGTTACCTCATGCCTGGCCGGTCAAAGTTGTCTGTCACTCTGAGCTCTTGTTGTTCGGGTGTATCCTTTTTTTTTTTTTTATTCCTCCCCACAAGAACATCGTGATGTGTGTATGCGAGAGTTGGTTATTTTTACATCTTGCCACTCAGTGTGTCGTCGGCATCACTGCTGACCCCCACCCAGGAGGGGAGGCCGTGACAAATACTAAACTGGAGACCAAATTTATGACTGATTAATACTAAACTGGAGACCAAACTTATGACTGATTAATACTAAACTGGAGACCAAACTTATGACTGATTAATACTAAACTGGAGACCAAACTTATGACTGATTAATACAAGACTGGTGATCAAATTTGAGACTGCTTAATAGTAGTTGGGTGACCAAACAGCTGATTGCTTAAGAGCAGATTTAGTTATGATCAAACGTCTGCTGTTTAACGCTAGACTGATCATCCAATATCTGATTGTTTAATTCGAGACGTGATAAAAAATCTGAGTGTTTAATTCTAGACTGGTGGTTAAACATCTGACTGTTTAATTCTAGACTGGAGGTCAAACATTTGACTGCTTAATTCTAGGCTGGAGGTCAAACATTTGACTGCTTAATTCTAGACTGGTGATCAAACATTTGACTGATTAATTCTAGACTGGTGATCAAACATTTGACTGATTAATTCTAGACTGGTGATCAAACATCTGACTGATTAATTCTAGACTGGTGATCAAACATCTGACTGATTAATTCTAGACTGGTGATCAAACATCTTATTAATTCTAGACTGGTGATCAAACATCTAACTGATTAATTCTAGACTGGTGATCAAATATCTTATTAATTCTAGACTGGTGATCAAACATCTGACTGATTAATTCTAGACTGGTGATCAAACATCTAACTATTTTTTAACACTAAAGAACGTCTGACCGAATAACTCTAAAGATATTTGTGATAAAATGTCTGAATGGTGATAATATGGCTGCATATATAATGCTGAAGACATTGGTGATAAAATGTTTGACTGCTTAGTACTAGATTACAGGTAATAGTCATCAAGCGCCTGAATATTAAAGTAAAGACTGGTGATCAAAAACTGATCATTTTGTCTGACTGTTCAATGCTCGTCTTTAGGTATTGATCATTTTGTCTGACTGTTCAATGCTCGTCTTTAGGTATTGATCATTTTGTCTGACTGTTCAATGTTCGTCTTTAGGTATTGATCATTTTGTCTGACTGTTCAATGCTCGTCTTTAGGTATTGATCATTTTGTCTGACTGTTCAATGTTCGTCTTTAGGTATTGATCATTTTGTCTGACTGTTCAATGCTCGTCTTTAGGTATTGATCATTTCGTCTGACTGTTCAATGCTCGTTCGATTATCGGTATTTCATTGAAAACCAACATCATAACAAAGACACTAAGCAACACCCCCACCTCGCCCAACACTGGCGTCAGTTATTACTAATTATAAGCCATGTTATATTAATGCCTGTACATGTCATGGATGTCTCTTTAAAGATCACGATGGAAATACGATCATACCCATTATCAGTTACAACCCTAAATGTTGTTTTCCTTATTGGTATTTTACCCCTTTTGTATTAATAATTAATTTATCATGCAGAAAGAGATGTGTTGAAGTCCTTTCATCAGTATAATTTTTATAGTGTTTGGAAGCTTAAGAGTCTTTTTTTTTTCAAATTTCTAACTTTAAGACCTTGATCGTTTTTCCATTGCGGTCTTCATTTGAATAATAATATTCTGTATGGATGACATTTTCGTTTCTAATAAAGTATTTTAATTAATAATTGGAATAAGAGTCTGTTGAACTCGGCTTTGGCTGATGGTTTCGTATAAAATAAAAAACAAACAACAAAAGACTAAATCAATCAGTGTACTGTCTCTTTGTGTATGTTTGAGTTATGACGGGACCAGATCAATCAGCCTTATCGGTGCGGTATAATATTTGATATAGGCCTAGTATGTAAAACATTTTGCGGCTTTACTGAATACAATTCAGTAATTTTTCCCTAGAACTGTTCGTAAAATAGACATATATGAAAATATTACATCCTTCAGATATATAATCACGACATGAACAACAGTAATATTAAACTTTTGCGCTGGCCAGCACGGACACGCTTTTCCCAGCCACTTAGCTTTGCCGGTCGTAACAGGTTAACCTGGTTTGCTCGCGTTGTGCAATCTCGCACTGACAAAGATTGCTATATATAAATAACAGTGCTGTTTGCGCTTATACATTTAGATGAATATGAGTAGGCATTTTGGCCTAAGCTGTCAGAAATTAGTGACTGGAAACCCTTTAAAAGTTCACTGGTATCATTGCTGTATATTTACAAAATACACGAACATCTTTACCCACTTACGGCGATCTGTGCAAATGAACAACACTGATAATTTGCAATAATTATAATTACACAGGGACAAAGTACATTTGCGTCAATGGATACATGTGTTCGCAAAGTATATCTGGCTTAAGGTAATTGACTGATACAAGCAATATTTTCCGTTTTGTACAAGCAAAGTTACCTTTGCAGCGACTAGAAATCCGCCCGCGAAATCAACGAAAGTACCCCCCAAAATAAATATAAAAGTGTTTACTCAAGCAGTTTTAAAGTAAGAGTAAAATACTTCATTCAAGCATTACGGAAAGTGAAACCATCCCGGTATGTATATGTGTCTTGTAATGTACTGTAACTCTCTTAATTTATTGAGTAGTAACTAGTTTTTTGTTGTGTATGCCCACCCACAAGCACCACCTACACACATGTATGCACGGTGACCTGATTTTTTTTTTATCACGGTGATTTTATCAGTTTACTTCACACATTTTTTCTTTCTACTGGGATGGTGTCTTCTTTTTTAAGCTCTCTCTGTGTGTCAAACAAATATTTTAAATTATGTTTATACCCAAAAGTCTTTCAAGAGGATACATGCACATAAACAAGCTTTCAGAAATATCTTACTTCCTTTGTCAGAGTGGGTATAGTTGGGCTCTTTAAAAGATGTTCAATTATATGTCTGTATTAAACTATTTTAATTAATTTCATTAAAATTTAGCAAGTTTGTTCAATAAAGATTAATTACAAAATATAAAGTAATTCTTATAAGTCTATGCAGATTCACTTCCTATATATTACTTAAGCAATATTAATTGTGCACTTTTTACTTGTATTTATAGTACAGCCAAGTGCAGATAAGGAATTGGGACAAGTTAATTAAAGGAGTTGGGGCATGAGAGTTAATCAGCAGTCTGAAACCCATTTTACTGATCTTCTAATAAAAATATTCTGCAGTAAAATAAAATAAAATTTTTTTAGTGTGTAATAAAGGTCATTTGGTATGATAAGTAAATGGAAAACAGTCTACTTATTATTTTAATAGTGAACAAAGAAGTAGTCTACTTATTTTAATAGAAAACAAAGAGGTAATCTACTTTTTTTAATAGAAAATATTCTACTTATTATTTTAATAGAAAACAAAGAGGTAATCTACTTATTTTAATAGAAAACAGTCTACTTATTATTTTAATAGAGAACAAAGAGGTAGTCTACTTATTTTAATAGAAAACAAAGAGGTAATCTACTTAATAGAGAACAAAGAGGTAATCTATATTTTAATAGAAAACAAAGAGGTAATCTACTTATTTTAATAGAGACAAAGAAGTAGTCTACTTATTTTAATAGAAAACAAAGAAGTAGTCTACTTATTTTAATAGAAAACATTCTACTTATTATTTTAATAGAAAAGAAAGAAGTAGTTACATATTTCAATAGAGAACAGTCTCCTTATTATTTTAATAGAGAACAAAGAAGTAGTCTACTTATTTTAATAGAAAACATTCTACTTATTATTTTAATAGAGAACAAAGAGGTAATATACTTTTCTTTCTAAATAGAAGAAAATAGATAATCTACTTTTTTCATTAAATAGAATAAAAGACAGTCTATTTTCTTTCCTAATAAGGTCTGTGTTTTGCGTGTGTGTGCACACCAATTATGATTATGGTACACTAAACAGCAGTGTTTCATTCCTTCATTTCAGTTGATGTCACCATCTGCTCACAGTGTTGTCTTTATCTTTCCTATACCGCTGACAAAATACACTAACACAGCTTAATAGAGATAGCCACTACCATGTCCGGAGAAAAAGATTTGCTGAGTACCCACAATTCCTTGTTAACCAAGTGGGCCATTGGTGGATCTGGGACAGCCCTTTTGTCTGCAACCAGCTTACTTACTTCTGGTATAAGAAATAAATTAATTTTTTTAAAATTCTGTTACTAAACACTAATAAAAATGTTTATTTCAATATTCACTTTTTGCAATGAGATTTATAAATGTAATTTTTCTTTCATGATGGTTTTATTGAATATGCTCCTTTTTTTTTTCAAAAGCAAATTTTAATAAATTTCATTGAGTTTTAAGTAAATGTTTGAGATATTTGGTAAGCATAAAGCATGTATTTGTTAAAATTTTATGTTTAATGACAAAATAAATATTCTATTAAAGCATGATAATAATGAACAGTCTGTGATAATACTCTTGTTTTATGACAATAATATTAAAGTCCAGTTAAGTAATCTGACTTTGTAATTCTGCTTTGTAGATTTTAATTCCGTATTAATTCAGTTCAAAACGAGCATCAATAAATATTCACTTTGGTGTCCTTTTTGTATAGATAATTCAGATCAATATTATTTCAAAAAGTAGCAGTGGTAAAGTTGATTTGGGCACATCTTTTGTTTTAGATATCAGTTCCAAATTCAACAGAGAAGATGATAGAAAGCGTAAATCTCTCTTAGATCCATGCAACATCACTGACCAAAAAAAGATGAAAGATGACCAAGTTAGAAATTGTCTTGTAAGCAACAAACTTCTTCAAGGCGAGCTTTTGAAATCTGGTCCCATCCTAACTAGTTCCAGACTTCCCATGTCATCTCTGTCACCTAGTCTTTCCAAGCCATGTTTGTCATCTAATCTTCTTACTTTTGGAAGTGTAGGCATCTCTTCTACAACCATACTTGACCATCATCAGAAGTTGGAATCTCCCCTCGCACAGGTCAGCTTACAGAAAAACAAATCAGTTTCTGTCTCTAGACCTTCTCTAGAAATTGCTTCCAGTCTGGTGTCAAAACCTTTGCATGCTTCAGGAGTGGGGCCAGAAGGAAGTAATTTCAGCACAGACATGACACCAAAGCCTAAAAAGGTCATGATTGACTTAGACAATGTGCATTCAGGTCATGGTAAGACCATGCCTACTGTTGTCAGAGACAAAGGTCAATCAGAAATCAAAAGAAGTAAGAAAAACTTTAGCAAACATGAAGAGCCTTACATATCAAGATCATTTGACATAGTTGACATGCCACTGCCAGAATATCATTTGCGAACGAACGAAGTGGACACAGTGGAAATGGAAATCCCACACTTTGTGCATCCTTCTAAGGATGCCATGTTGGTCACCTCTCTGACCCGAACAGTTCAGGATGTTAGTGCACTCAAGGTATGCTTCATGAAGTTTCATTTAATTTTAGAATTCTATACTGTTTGATGTCATTATTACAAGTTTTAAATTGCCCTTGATGATAGCTTGTAGAAATACTTTTTTACAGAACAAGAGTAGGTCTTCATGGTGGGACTGTTTAACTGTCTTTAGAGTCAGTCTGTTCCATCTCAGCTGAAAGTCTGTTCGTGGCTGTCTCATTTATCTATTTAGAATTACCTCATTGTTGTCAGTCAGCCTGTATAGTCATTCATCTAGAATAATTATTCTGATTTATACTGATTTCTATTTATCTATCTATCTATCCCTTAGTCTTGCTGACCTTCGATGACCTGGTGACCTGACAACCAGCTTCCGCCATTCCATTCTGTTCTCTGATAATTAATCTTACTGTATCACTCAGCATCAGTCCTGTCCACTCTGAGATGTTTTCCTCCCATCTTTTCCTTTGTCTTCCTCTCCTTCGCCCTCCTTGCACAGTACCTTGCCTGATTGTCTTGTCAAGCCCTGTTGATCGTGTGACATACCCATACCATTTCATATTGAATTTTTTCACAATGGCCAATAGCTCTTTATAGGGCCCAATGGCTTGTCTAATTCTGTTTCTAATTTCCTCATTCATGACATGATCTCTACAAAATTCCAAGCAACCTTCGAAAGCATCTCATTTCAGTAGCTTGTATCCTCTCGAGATTCAATGTAATTTAGTGTTGCCTATTTGTCTTTATGAAATAATCTAACTAATCTGATCTATTAGTTGTTCATTGTTGTCTTTTAATCTAACTTGAATAATCTGATCTATACTGGGATTAGGGTTGCCTTTTTGTCTGTATGAAATAATCAAACTGATCTATTCTGTATGAAATACTCAAACTGATCTGTCTGTATGAAATACTCAAACCGATATGTCTGTATGAAATACTCAAACTGATCTGTATGTATGAAATACTCAAACTGATATGTCTGTATGAAATACTCAAACTGATCTGTCTGTATGAAATAATCAAACTGATCTATTCTGTAGATTCATTGTTGTCTGTTTATCTAAGTAAACTGTGATTACTCAGATTTGTCTGTCTATTTATCTGTTTGGAATAGTCAGGCTGATACATTTGTGTAGAATATCCTGATCTAAATTGTAAATTACTCCATTTATCTGTTTTAATAACCAGGTTTATTTTGTAGTCGCTGATGTCTGTTTTTGTCATGAATGGTATGATCAATCTATTTTTAATGGCATTATCTATATTGTGAATTGTTAATTATTGTCTGTTTGTCTCTCTAGAATGACATTGTAAATATTGTTAATTGTTGTCTGTCTCTCTAGAATGACATTGTAAATATTGTGAATTGTTAATTATTGTCTGTTTGTCTCTCCAGAATGACATTGTAAATATAGTGAATTGATAATTGTTGTCTGTCTCTCTAGAATGGCATTGTAAATATTGTGAATTGTTAATTGTCTATTTGTCTCTCTAGAATGACATTGTAAATACATGTATTGTGAATTGTTAATTGTTGTCTTTTTGTCTCTCTAAAATGATATCTAAATTGTGAATTATTAATGGTTACCCTACCTGTCTATTTGTGAATGACATAATTGTGAATTGTTAATTTTGCCTACTTGTCTGTTTGTCTCTAGAATGACATAATTGTGAATTGTTAATTTTGCCTATTATCTGTCTGTAATGAACTGATCTGTGTTGCAATTTTCTCATTTTCTACTTGTCTGTCTGATTTGCATGACATCTGCATTGTGAATAAATCACTGTTATATATTTTTCTATCTGTCTAATAATCTAATCTTTGCTGTGTATTATTTTGTCTGTATGTCTGTTTATCTGTCTAGAATGTCTCAATAATCTGGGTATGTATCACTGTTGTTTAATATGTCACCTTATCTGTCTTGAATGGCTCACCAATGGGTATATGCCACTTTTATATATGCCTTTATTTGTCTAGAATGGCCTGATCAATGCCGTAAGTGCCTCATTGCTGTGTTCACCAAATTTCAAGGATCCCAACGATCCTTCTCGTCAACAACTCATTGCAATGAGTGAAAATATTGTCAATTATGACCCCGAGTTTATTCTGAAGGTACATATGTCCTTATAGCAGTTCAAATCAACTCTTATACCTGGACCAACATTTCAGCATGATGTCTTTGTATGATTTCTTCGTGTTAAGTTAATTTTTGCCTACATTTTTCAGATATATTTTGTCTTTGTCATTATTTCTCAGTAAGAATTTTCTTGCAGATTAATGTATGTGTATTTCATTGTATGTATATTTGAAATCCAAATTATACTAACCTTTACCAGGTACTTTGTTCTCTCACTCTTATGATACCATGAGTGCAAATACTGTCTGTGTATATTTCCTGTATGACAGTCAGCCAATGATTCTTGTATGTCTGAGCTTTTGCCTGTATCATTATAATAATAATAATAATCATAATAATATATTTTATAAATGTATATACATTTTGGTAGTATATTTACTCTGGGTAAATTGAAAATACTTTAGTCCGTCTGACCCAGTGATACCCTGAATGACAGCAGCTGGTTGATAATGTACTACAATGCAATGGTAGGTGGGTAAATGGTACATCGTGGAGCAAGGTTCCATTCATCCACTTTGCATGGACATTAAGACTCTGTTTATCCACTCCTCATGAACATTAAGACTGTTTATCCACTCCTCATGGACATTAAGACTGTTTATCCACTCCTCACGGACATTAAGACTGTTTATCCACTCCTCATGGACATTAAGACTCTGTTTATCCACTCCTCATGGACATTAAGACTGTTTATCCACTCCTCATGGACATTAAGACTGTTTATCCACTCCTCATGGACATTAAGACTCTGTTTATCCACTCCTCATGGACATTAAGACTGTTTATCCACTCCTCATGGACATTAAGACTGTTTATCCACTCCTCATGGACATTAAGACTGTTTATCCACTCCTCATGGACATTAAGACTGTTTATCCACTCCTCATGGACATTAAGACTCTGTTTATCTGATCCTCATGGACATTAAGACTCTGTTTATCTGATCCTCATGGACATTAAGACTCTGTTTATCTGATCCTCATGGACATTAAGACTCTGTTTATCTGATCCTCATGGACATTAAGACTATGTTTTTCCACTCCTCATGGACATTAAGGCTCTGTTTATCCACTCCTCATGGACATTAAGGCTCCGTTTATCAACCCCACATGGACAATAAGGATCCATTCATATGCCCTATAAGTCTTCTTGGTACAGAGGCATGAACCAACTGTCTAATAGTTATATCACTTCTTGTCTTGATCAATAATTATCCACCTTAGGAAAAGTTAGTACGACCATTCCAGCTCTTGTCTTGATCAATAATTATCCACCTTAGGAAAAGTTAATATGACCATTCCAGCTCTAACCTATCAGATCACCTGAAATCCTAGCTAACGAAGCAAACATAATTTTCCTGGTGATATCATCATCTGTGTCTATCAAAGAACTGCTTTGACATAAACTGCCTTAAAGGGAGACTGAAACAAAGCTTGCAAAAGAATATGACATTTCGGCTCATACTGTTCATGGGGGACATAAAACTACAAAAAGAAGTTGGAGGAATTCACTAGAGAACATGATAGCAGTGCATGTCATTCCAAATGAAAAAACACGATACAAATACAATGCAGTATGAAAGTTAGATTATCTGTATTTTAAATTATCCATGCATTCTCTCCTCTCCATTAGCCAGATAATTGAGAGTGTATGTACAAATAACTTATATACACTCAAATAAATTGATCTAGGTGTCACTACTATTATATACTGAATACAAATAAGTTGAACTATTATATACTTGTATACCTGGGGTGCACAAACGTTTTAGGCCTGTGGACCAAATTTTCAATTGATAGTGCATGGAGGGTGCAAGTCAGATTGTACATGGATGGGTCAGAAGTAAAAAACAACACAAATAATGAAAAAATCAGCTTTACATTCGTTTTTGTCTCAGTAACCTAGGTTTAGTCTTTACTAAGAAAGGTGAGCCTGAATGTTCTTAACAACTTTGTCAATATTTGGTTCGAGTTTTGTAGTCGCCTTACAGGCCACAAATAATGGTAACATCCTAAAGTCCTCCGGGCGCCATACAGAGCCCTGTCTCGGGCCACATGCAGGCCGCGGTTTGTGCACCCCAGGTTGATCTAGGTGTCACTATTATACTGAATACAGATAAGTCAATCAAGGTGTCACTATTATACTGAATACAGATAAGTCAATCAAGGTGTCACTATTATACTGAATACAAATAATTTGGACTGTGTGTTAAGAATATATACTGAATACAAATAATTTGGTCTGTGTGTTAAGAATATATACTGAATACAAATTGTAATTCTTTATATGTCCTTATGAAAATATTATTTACATATATTTTGCTGTTGTTGGCATGTGTACTTTCAGTTGGCAATCTATTCACGTAAAGAACTGAACATCCGCACAACATCAAACTTTTTACTTGCTCTCTCATCCAACCGACCTGAGTGCAGACCATACCTGATGAAATACTTTTCTACCAGCATTGCTCTCCCTTCAGACTGGATAGAAGTTGCAGAAATATATCAGGTACCTGTGTTCTTAGCAATGCTTGTTTCCTTGTATGTGTGTCGGGGGGGGGGGGGGGGATGATAAGTATTTTGGAGGGAATAAAAGCAAATATATGTATGATGGTGAATGACCTGCCCTTAAAAGAAGCTTGTCAGTTTATTATCATTATTTTTGTTTTATTTCAATCAAAATATAGACCAGTAATAGCTCATGTAACAAAAGGAATTCAGTATTCTAAATAAAGGTTATCATCTGGCTCCAAATATATCAAATATCTGCATTCTAGCAATATTGGTTACTTTTTGGGGTGGGAGGGGGGGATAATTAGAATTGTGGAGGTGAGTTTTTAGTTATTTAGGGGTTGGGGATCAAGAGTGATTTGAATACATCTATTAGTGAATGAGATGTCCTTTGAAAGAGTAAGTAAGATGGAATAATGACAGTAATGTGAAAAAAGAATTTAGCGTTCCATTGAGATCTTCAACTGGCCTCCAAATAATTTTAGTTAAATGTTAGCACTGTATGAAAGACTTTAAATTTGGTCAACTCATATGTTTATAGTCCAAATGGAGAGGAATCAAAGTCTGCTGTGTTGTCACAGGAAATGAGGGACCGAAATTATATTTTATTTCATTTTAAAAAACCGCTAACAAAACTGATTGAAGTAATCCGAGTTTTGTTATTTTTCGTATGTAGCATGTAACTTCCAGTAACGGTCACCTAAGATCTCTTTAGTAGACAGACGTTCGTGACGCAGTGTGTGTCAATTATCATATTGAATATATATATTAGTTTATGAAGAATATGTATATTAAATAAATTGGGACAACTGCGCACTACGAGTCACGTGTTGTTGACGAGAGGAATGGCCAGTGCGCATTAGAATTGACCACAGAAAAGCGTGCATCACGATTACCACTATATATCCAAGGCAAAAATCATGTCACACGGCATAGCTTCTGGAAAGTTCTGGAGACCTTCAGTAAAGCTATATAAGAGGCAAAATGAAGACTTTATTCTCAATGTTGAAAACGTCGATTCGTCTGAAGCCAGTCTAACTTCACGTATGAATTATCTCATGTACAGAGATTTCATAAAGGAAAGCTGCAAAGATCTCTTTCCATCCGTTTTCCATCCGTCTGATGCCATATATTGAGTAACGAGGCAAAATTACTCAGTATAACTTTTGGCAAAGTGGAAAGTTCACTGCCACAGAAAAACCCAATGCATGCGACGCTGGTTGTATGCAGTTAACGACACGAGGGATCAATTTTGTATTCCCCCCGTCTGAGTTCGTTTGGCAGTCTATCCCGCTATTGAGAAGGCTAGCACCGAGATTTTCTTACAGACAATCCGGATTTCTACACTCAATGTAATGCGACGACACATCCCACTGGACGACTCCACCCGATAATGCTAAACGTCGTTGGCGTGTCCGTTTACAACGACCATTATCGAGGCTGACAACAGTCAGCTAAATTTCAGATTTCTCCCCGTGATAATCTGAAAGTGGTGCCTAGATTCTGCAGAATCTTCACCTGTAATGCGACGCCTCAATTGCGTCCTATCTTCTCTTTGAAGTGCCGCTTATAAGTGACGTGTGAGCTTACGTCATCTCCTTGGAACTCTGACATTAATAGTGAGTAAAAATTCGCACGGCTAACGCGCACATACTTAACTCTAGAACTCTAAGAAAATGAACACTATTATATCGTTTGCAAAATAAGAACTCTAATGTTAAAAGTAATGCTTATTTTACATGTCAACTATTGTTAAAGCGGCCCCATTTGCCGCATAAGAATTGTGTAATTAATCTTTATTTTATATTTTGAATTTCATCATTTTCATCTCCCCTTATTTCCCACAGAGTGTATGACATTGGAAAGTTGAATGAATGATTAATCACTGTGCGAAAGAGTAGTGCCCCTTTTAAATCGGGAAATAAATAACCTGATTTAAACATCTTTCAACTCTCTTGTTATTCATAGTTTTTGAGAGGGACGAAAGAATTTGTACTATTGTTTTGCACCGTTCGTCTGTTCGTCCATTTATTCACATTTATGATACACACTTACAACACACACCGCCAATAAAACGTTCCTTGGCATGACACTAATAAACTGGGCCCCACCCAAACATCAATGGTGTATGTCATGTGTGTCTATGTAACAACCTGACACGACGTAGTACTGGCATACGTCACATGGGCTTTTCTTGGAGGTGCACCGGAGCAGGCCAAAAATAGACTTCACCCCTTGCATCTCTAACTTCAGCTCGGGGTCGGCTTGTAACGAGCCTCCCGTTTTGTAAACATTCTGGTGACCACTGACCGTGATCTGACAAGGTAAATTGTGTTGTTGTAAGAAAGTGTCATCTCTTTCCTGCTTTTCTATCTCATCACCATTATGCATTGTTTATTGCATGTTAGGGCTTTGCTATTGAGACTTAGGTGAATTGGATTTTGATAAGACTTATTATTGTGTTGAAATAAGTTTTATAATCTTTACGCTATTATCGTTAACGCGTACCGACTCGTGTTTAGACGTACATAGATCGATATTTTGTACGCTACATTAGCAACTGTTGTTTTGCTAATTTTGCTAACTTTGCAAATTTCCGATTAGGATTTCTTTTACTCGTGTTTGTTGTAATCCTAATCACGTGGTGGCTGGTGTTCATACGCACACCATTGCACCACTTGTGACCTACAGAGGTCAAAATCCCGCGAATATTCTAAGTCACTTTATCCATACTCGTGATTACTAGCAATTTTAAAAATGGCCGAGCTAGTAAACATAAAGAAAGAACTCATGGCTATGGGTAGAGAATTCGGGTATGAGAAAGCCGAGTTAAAGAAATACGTGGATGAGGAGATAGCTAAATGGTATGTTGCGAAAGAAAATGAAGCGAAAGAGGTGAGAGAGCTAGAAGATAAGAGACAGATAGCTAAACATCTAGAGATGCAAACTCTGAGAGAGCTAGAAGAAAAAAGATCGAAAGAAGCTATAGAGCTAGAAGATAAGAGACAGTTAGCTAAACAGCTAGAGATGAAAGACTTGAGAGAGCTAGAGGAAAAAAGATCGAAAGAGGCTATAGAGCTAGAAGATAAGAGACAGATAGCTAAACAGCTAGAGATGCAAAACCTGAGAGAGCTAGAGGAAAAAAGAGCGAAAGAGGCGAGAGATTTTAAAGAGAAAGAAATCCAAGATATGAGAGAAATAGAGTTATTAAAGATTCAGTCAGCTAGGGATTTAGAAGATAAAAGGCAGGAAGTAGAAGAGAAAAAGCTTAAGTTAAAAGCTAGAGCACATCAGGAACAGCTTGAATTAGCTAAGCAAGAGGTAACAGCTAGAGAGAAGTTGTTAGATGGGACTGCTAAGCAACAGGCCGAATTAAATAAACCCCGTACACGGCTAGCTTTCTTTAACCCTGAAGTCGAGACGATTGACGAGTTTTTGACACGCTTTGACAGTTTCATTGCCAACTTTAATTACACTGACATTGAAAAGAAACAACAACTCGGTCAAATACTTCAAGGTGAAAGCTCGCGCGCATTTACTGATCTAACGCGCGATCCCGCTATTACTTATGCAGATCTCAAAACGGGTTTGATGCGTACTTTTCAATGTACAGCAGAAGGCTTTCGAAAAATGTTTAGGAGAGCCATACCTAAAGCAAATGACACCATGCAAGCCTTCGGTACCCGGTTACGCCATTATCTTGATAGATGGATTGATTTGACAGACATCAGGAAGACATATGAGGGCCTATTTGATTTGATATTAAGAGATCAATTTCTCCATATTGCTCCGCCTGCAATGACGACATATTTGCAGCGAAATCCCCCGACTAACTTCTGTGATATGTTGAAGCTAGCAGACACGTATAATGATTACCCTGATCCGGTAATTACGAGGAGTGCACCACGCCCTCCTCTTACAAATCGGCAGAAGTATACACCGAAACCGAACCGACCAATGACGAAATTGGAAAAACCCGAACCGGTACAACGGACATACACTAAGTCACAAGACGTACGACGTCACACCCGTGACTCCCCACCTATGACATGTTACACTTGCAAAGGGAAGGGGCATAGTTCTCAGAACTGTCCCAGTCCACGTGATGTAAAGGTATGCACTGAAACAGGTGCAACTCTAAAGACCCAGCAGGCTACAGTAAACGGACAAAGAGTCAAAATACTGGTCGATACAGGCGCGTCCATAAGCTGCATAAATGCTAAACTTGTACGCCCTGAACAGTATCTAAGAGGTAGTGTCCGCATTCGATGTGTTATGGGACACCTTAGTACATGTCCAAGAGCCACTGTACATGTTACGTCATCCGTATTCTCCGGTACAGTCACCGCCGCAGTAATAAGAGACATGCAGTTCGGATTCATACTATCGCCCGGGCAGTGTGACGCACACACTGATGGCATCTATCCTGTTCTTCCCGTAACCACTAGAGCACAACGGGAACGTAGTAAACAAGGACCCCCAGCTCTAAAGATAGTCGAGAACACATTCCCGCAGTTGACCCCAAGTCAACTCAGTCACCTGCAGCAGGAGGACAAAAGCTTGTCCTCAATGCTAAAGCTGGCACGGAAAAACACTATTACGTATTTCCTGAAGGACGGACTAGCGTTTCGGCGCACCGACTTTAAGGAAAATGATACTAGAAGCACCACGTGTTTATTTACCCCTACACCACTCAGACCGCTGATTCTAAGCTTTGCACACGACTCAATCATGTCTGGACATCAGGGCGCGCGGCGCACTGAGCAGCGAGTTCGCGAAGATTTTTTTTGGCCAGGCCTGAGTAGGGATGTTCGCTCGTACGTTCGTACATGTACGCAGTGTCAACAACATATTGACCGAGGGCGTGTCAGTCGAGTTCCCCTCGAGATAGTACCAACAGTAGAGGAACCATTCCTAAAAGTCGCAGTAGACATTATTGGCCCAATCATTCCCGCGGCCGAAGGAGGATATCGCTATATCCTAACAATCGTGGATTTTGCAACACGATATCCAGAAGCAGTCGCATTAAAGGGCATCACAGCGATCGAAGTCGCAGACGCTTTAATAGACGTATTTTCTCGCACGGGCGTTCCCCGAGAGATATTGAGTGACCAGGGCACTCAATTCACTTCAGCAATGATGGCTGAAACAATGCGTCTACTGGCGTGTAAACAGTTGTTCTCATCACCATATCACGCTCAGTCTAATGGTGCCGTTGAACGTTTCAACGGTACAATAAAGAAAATGTTAATTAAAATGGCTTCGGAACAACCCGACCAGTGGCCGCGTTTTCTAGCACCATTACTCTTCGCGTATCGCGAACTCCCACAAGAGAGTACGGGCTACTCACCGTTCCAACTACTATACGGCAGGCAACCTCGTGGTCCCCTTAAACTAATAAAAGAAACATGGGTCAAGGGAGACACTGTGACCGATGGTAAAGATGTTCACACGTACGTAGCCGAACTACGTCAACGTCTGACCGAGACATGTCACTTAGCACAGGAAAACATTCGCGAAAAACAACCCCGATACAAGCGAAATTTTGACCGTACGGCTGTGGAACGTAACCTCGAACAAGGTCAGCTCGTGTTACTCTTGCGGCCCACGCATAACAACCGCATGCAAATGCACTGGCGTGGACCCTATCGCGTTATTAAGCGTGTGAAGCAGAACGACTACAGCATACAGATAGGAAATAAGCAGAAAACCTATCACATAAATATGCTCAAGCGTTACTATGAACGCAGCGACGAACAGATACAAAGCGTGAATGTCGCACTGATACAATTGGAAGACTCCAATTTCAGAACAGACATGATGTCCGCCGAAACCACGCCTAACCCCGCAGTTACAGTCGATCAAGTCGAGATTGACTCAAACTTAACTGTCGAACAGCGCGACGCAATGTCAAAACTCTTACACAGACATGCGCGCATATTCACCGACCAACCGGGCCACTCAGATTTGGTTGAACACCGCATCAAACTTTTAAGTGACAAACCGATACGCTTAAAACAGTACCCACAGAAATATGAGAGCACAAAGTACATAGCAGAACAGGTGCGTGAAATGCAAAAACAGGGCGTGATTGAACAGTCAATCTCCCCATATTCATCACCGGTCGTCTTAGTTAAAAAGAAAGACGGTACGCTTCGTTTTTGTGTGGACTACAGACAGTTAAATGAGATAACTGAATTCGATGCGGAACCCATTCCAAATCAGGACGAATTATTCGCAAAACTAACTAAGGCACATTACTTCTCAAAGTTTGACATGTGCAAAGGGTACTGGCAACTGTCAGTTGCTATTGACGACAGACCAAAAACAGCCTTTCCAACCCCGCTAGGCTTATTTCAGTTTTGCCGACTACCGTTCGGACTAGCGAACGCACCCGCAACATTTGCGCGCTTCATGCGAAAATTACCGTTAGAGAGCGTTGACGCATTGAATTTCTTTGATGACATACTGGTAGCAACAGGAACATGGGACCAACATTTATCCTCAGTGGGTGGTCTACTTGATATTCTCGAGCGCCATAAATTGACCGTGAAACCCACCAAAGTACGCGCGGGCTTTCGAGAGATTGAATTTCTTGGCCATATCATAAGTGACGGACAAATAGGCCCTAATCTAGACTTAACTGCAGCCATTCGTGACATGACCTTACCGACTACAAAGAAACAGGTCAGGGCAGTTTTGGGGCTAGTGGGGTACTACCGAAAATTTGTCCCAAACTTCAGTACGCTTCTTAAACCACTGACGGACTTAACTGGGAACAAACAACCCACGAAAATACGATGGACGGCAGAGTGTAGCACCGCCCTCGAAAAAGTGAAGGACATCTTGACCAGTAAACCCGTCCTACAGTTACCAGACTTTGACAAGAGATTTATTGTCAGGACCGACGCATCAGACGAAGGCCTCGGTGCCATACTTCTCCAAGAGACAGATGACGAATACCTACCAGTAGCATACGCGTCTAAGAAACTGTTAGATCGTGAGACACGGTATTCTACGATTGAAAAAGAGTGCTTAGCAATCGTATGGGCACTCAAGAAATTTAGTGCTTATCTGTACTCTAAACCATTCATCCTGCAGTGCGATCACAAGCCGCTTACATATCTGCGCACTAGCATGTACGATAACGCTAGGCTAACTAGATGGACACTCCTGCTACAGGAGTATAGCTTCGTTGTCGAACACATCGCGGGCCGAGAAAATTCGGGTGCCGATGCACTATCCCGGCATGCCATAACCGCGATATAAACAAGAGAGAGGATAGTCTCTCCACAGATGCGCATATAATTCCTGTGGGGACTATCGTGTGAAATAAAATTTTTTTTGTTCCTATTTGATTTCCACTCTGTGAGCTCCAATCAATTTTAAGAAGGGGGTTGTCACAGGAAATGAGGGACCGAAATTATATTTTATTTCATTTTAAAAAACCGCTAACAAAACTGATTGAAGTAATCCGAGTTTTGTTATTTTTCGTATGTAGCATGTAACTTCCAGTAACGGTCACCTAAGATCTCTTTAGTAGACAGACGTTCGTGACGCAGTGTGTGTCAATTATCATATTGAATATATATATTAGTTTATGAAGAATATGTATATTAAATAAATTGGGACAACTGCGCACTACGAGTCACGTGTTGTTGACGAGAGGAATGGCCAGTGCGCATTAGAATTGACCACAGAAAAGCGTGCATCACGATTACCACTATATATCCAAGGCAAAAATCATGTCACACGGCATAGCTTCTGGAAAGTTCTGGAGACCTTCAGTAAAGCTATATAAGAGGCAAAATGAAGACTTTATTCTCAATGTTGAAAACGTCGATTCGTCTGAAGCCAGTCTAACTTCACGTATGAATTATCTCATGTACAGAGATTTCATAAAGGAAAGCTGCAAAGATCTCTTTCCATCCGTTTTCCATCCGTCTGATGCCATATATTGAGTAACGAGGCAAAATTACTCAGTATAACTTTTGGCAAAGTGGAAAGTTCACTGCCACAGAAAAACCCGATGCATGCGACGCTGGTTGTATGCAGTTAACGACACGAGGGATCAATTTTGTATTCCCCCCGTCTGAGTTCGTTTGGCAGTCTATCCCGCTATTGAGAAGGCTAGCACCGAGATTTTCTTACAGACAATCCGGATTTCTACACTCAATGTAATGCGACGACACATCCCACTGGACGACTCCACCCGATAATGCTAAACGTCGTTGGCGTGTCCGTTTACAACGACCATTATCGAGGCTGACAACAGTCAGCTAAATTTCAGATTTCTCCCCGTGATAATCTGAAAGTGGTGCCTAGATTCTGCAGAATCTTCACCTGTAATGCGACGCCTCAATTGCGTCCTATCTTCTCTTTGAAGTGCCGCTTATAAGTGACGTGTGAGCTTACGTCATCTCCTTGGAACTCTGACATTAATAGTGAGTAAAAATTCGCACGGCTAACGCACACATACTTAACTCTAGAACTCTAAGAAAATGAACACTATTATATCGTTTGCAAAATAAGAACTCTAATGTTAAAAGTAATGCTTATTTTACATGTCAACTATTGTTAAAGCGGCCCCATTTGCCGCATAAGAATTGTGTAATTAATCTTTATTTTATATTTTGAATTTCATCATTTTCATCTCCCCTTATTTCCCACAGAGTGTATGACATTGGAAAGTTGAATGAATGATTAATCACTGTGCGAAAGAGTAGTGCCCCTTTTAAATCGGGAAATAAATAACCTGATTTAAACATCTTTCAACTCTCTTGTTATTCATAGTTTTTGAGAGGGACGAAAGAATTTGTACTATTGTTTTGCACCGTTCGTCTGTTCGTCCATTTATTCACATTTATGATACACACTCACAACACACACCGCCAATAAAACGTTCCTTGGCATGACACTAATAAACTGGGCCCCACCCAAACATCAATGGTGTATGTCATGTGTGTCTATGTAACAACCTGACACGACGTAGTACTGGCATACGTCACATGGGCTTTTCTTGGAGGTGCACCGGAGCAGGCCAAAAATAGACTTCACCCCTTGCATCTCTAACTTCAGCTCGGGGTCGGCTTGTAACGAGCCTCCCGTTTTGTGACAAGCTTAATAAGTAGATTATGCGTTCTGATAGCATTTATCAAAGGCTGCTATGTAAACAAACTTAATAAGTAGATTATGTGTTCTGATAGCATTTAGCAAATTTCAAACTCATAGTCTCCATGGGTTTAGTAATGGTTGAAAGAATGTATATCTGTTGAGAGATGTGATGTTATTAATATACATATATGATGATAACAGAGGGCTACACAACCACTTTTTAATGCTGAAGGTAAGATGTTTAACAAGGCCAAAAAGTCATCTGCACAGTGTCTCATGCTAACTATATGAAACAAAGCAATTGCCTTGAACCCAGTGTTTCAATAGCTGAAACATAATATGTCATCATATTAACATCTTGTGCAATGTGTGTGTGTGAGGGAGAGAGAGAGAGAGAGACAAAGGGCTTAAAGTCAAGAAAGAGAGATGTTATGTTAGAGTTATTATTTTCTATGTAAATTTTATCTCAGTTTTTCTCCTTCAGGCTTTTAAAGACGACAATCTAAAGTTTGGTTCTCTGCCATCATCACTGAGAAGAGTTATGATTGCAAAATTTGTTGATTTTGACAAGTATCAACTAGGTTTGTATGTTATTTATTGTGATAGGCATTGACTAGGTTTTTATGTTATTGCAACAAGTATCAACTAGGTTTGTATGTTTATTGTGATAGGCATTGACTAGGTTTTTGTGTTATTGTGACAAGTATTAACTAGGTTTGTATGTTATTTATTGTGACAAGTATTAACTAGGTTTGTATGATATTTATTGTAACAAATAATAACTAGGTTTGTATGTTATTGTGACAAATAATAACTAGGTTTGTATGTTATTGTGATAGGCATTGACTAGGTTTTTGTGTTATTGTGACAAGTATTAACTAGGTTTGTATGTTATTTATTGTGACAAGTATTAACTAGGTTTGTATGATATTTATTGTAACAAATAATAACTAGGTTTGTATGTTATTGTGACAAATAATAACTAGGTTTGTATGTTATTTATTGTGACAAGTATCAGTTAGGTTTGTATGTTATTTATTGTGACAACTATCGCCTAGGTTTGTATGTTATTTATAGTGACAAGTATCAGGTTTGTATGTTATTTATTGTGACAAGTATCAGGTTTGTATGTTATTTATTGTGACAAGTATCAGGTTTGTATGTTATTTATTGTGACAAGTATCAGGTTTGTATGTTATTTATTGTGACAAGTATCAGGTTTGTATGTTATTTATTGTGACAAGAATCAGGTTTGTATGTTATTTATTGTGACAAGTATCAGGTTTGTATGTTATTTATTGTGACAAGTATCAGGTTTGTATGTTATTTATTGTGACAAGTATCAGGTTTGTATGTTATTTATTGTGACAAGTATCAGGTTTGTATGTTATTTATTGTGACAAGAATCAGGTTTGTATGTTATTTATTGTGACAAGTATCAGGTTTGTATGTTATTTATTGTTTGACAAGTGTCTGCCAGATTTGTGTGCTGTTTATCAGCAAAATTGTTTTACTATTTACTGTAACAGGCATCACAAAAATTTATATATTATTTACTTTGACAAGTATCAACACAAGTTTATTGACTGTCAGATATTAACACACGTTTATATTATACATTGACTGCCAGGTATTAACACAAGTTTATATTATATATATTGACTGTCAGGTATTAAACAAGTTTATATTGTATATTGACTGTCAGGTATTAAACAAGTTTAATAATTCATATTGTATTTTGACTGTCAGGTATTAAACAAGTTTATATTATATATTGACTGCCTTTTCAGTGTCAGGGCATATTTTCTCACTATTCACTCTCAGTACATATATAAAAACGATTTTATAGGTTTAGGGCTTTCATGAAAAGACTTATTCTGTCACAGAGAATATTAAAAAGACTCGTCTTCAAGACATGCATAGAAAGACTTTTTTACTGTCTAGGCATACATTAAATGACTTTTTCAGTAGCAGGGTATATATTAAAAGACTTTTTTCACTGTTAAGGAATACTTTGTTTTAAGAACCAACACAGCAATATTGATTTTTTAGATTTTATCTTTTCCATGAAAATATGTATTTATTTATTTTAGTCAGATGAAGCTTAATTTAATTAACTCTTGCACTGGAATTCTCAAGAGTCAATTTCTTCAGTAGAACAGGAATAATATATATATATATATAATTTTGCCTTGTTTTTAAAAGTTATTTTTTATTACTGTTTATTTATTTCAACAGCAAAATACAATAAGGAAAAGTCTCATCTGAAAAAGAATAAGAAGAAAAAAGATGAAAATAACAAAGAAGCTCATAGTGGCAAGAAATCTACAAGAGGTGGTAGGGGTGAAAGTGAAAGTAGGGGGAGAGGCAGAGGTAGAGGAGGTGTGGTGTCATTAGGAACTAAACGAAGAAGAGGTGCCAGTGAATCTAGCTGTGATGATGAAGTTGACAGTGAAGAGGACAGTGGAACAGTGAAACAGGTAATTTCTTAAATTTTGAACTGCCTCTAAGGGCTCTTTGCTTGTTTATAAAAAGGGCACATGTAAAACCTTCCTGTAAGTAATTTTCCAACAAAAATGGCCAATAAATGGAATTAAACTTTTTCCCATATAGATTTTTATGTCAGTTGACCCTACCTAATAGTCTTTCACCAGTTACTATGATTATATTAATATAATTATTTCTAGAAATTGGATGGAATTGTTTTTCTACTCCATTAATGACTATACATAGATTATAAGTGATTTTACTCCATTAATCACTATCACACAGATTATAAGTGATTTTACTCCATTAATCACTATCACACAGATTATAAGTGATTTTACTCCATTAATCACTATCACACAGATTATAAATAATTCATATTTTTCTGAGCACAGAATAAATACACTGAAATACAAATTATGTTTAGAATTATTTCCCTTGTTTCTTGACATTTGGATATTAAACAATAACACATTGTGAACTGCAATCAGGTATTCAAAATATTAAACAGTAACTCATTGTGAACTGCAATCAGGTATTCAAGATGTTAAACAATAACACACTGTGAACAACAGTCAGGTATTCAAGATGTTAAACAATAACACACTGTGAACAACAGTCAGGTATTCAAGATGTTAAACAATAACACACTGTGAACAACAGTCAGGTATTCAAGATGTTAAACAATAACACACTGTGAACAACAGTCAGGTATTCAAGATGTTAAACAATAACACACTGTGAACAACAGTCAGGTTATCATTCTTACTTTGTCAGAATCTTAATTAATAACAATGTTCCTTATTATATTAATTATCCATTCTTCTGCAAGTGAGCTAAGTGAGATTTTCTGCAAAGACATTCACCTGTCATACAGACTGGTTACCAGATTCTAATAATTAACCTTTCTTGGTTTAATTAATCCTAAGACTAATTAATTAAATCTGTTGATGTGGCTATGATTTCAGCCTTCATTGTTAATGTGGCCATGATTTCAACCTTTGTTGTTGACGTGGCCATGATTTCAACCTTTGTTGTTGACGTGGCCATGATTTCAACCTTTGTTGTTGACGTGGCCATGATTTCAACCTTTGTTGTTGACGTGGCCATGATTTCAACCTTTGTTGTTGACGTGGCCATGATTTCAACCTTTGTTGTTGACGTGGCCATGATTTCAACCTTTGTTGTTGACGTGGCCATGATTTCAACCTTTGTTGTTGACGTGGCCATGATTTCAACCTTTGTTGTTGACGTGGCCATGATTTCAACCTTTGTTGTTGACGTGGCCATGATTTCAACCTTTGTTGTTGACGTGGCCATGATTTCAACCTTTGTTGTTGACGTGGCCATGATTTCAACCTTTGTTGTTGACAGGTTGCAGGAGTGGAGTATGATGAGGAGAGTGAAACAGAAGAAGAACGTCAACTGAAAACTTTTACTCTCAAGCAACTCATCAGAAAACTGCATATCACAGAACCAGTGGAGCATGTCATGTGTTTGATTGGGAAAAAGTAGGTTTTAGGTTATAACATTTGAATTATATCTAATTGAGGGAAAATATGAGGGTGTGTGGTTATAGCCACTTTAGAGAAATTAGAGATTTTTTTGTAGAAATGGGGCTTAGATCATAATATATTAATTGTCTGATTGGGATAAAACTTGAATTAATAATTCACTTTCCTCATTAAAAAATGTTGTATGTTTAATTTTTAAAACCTTTTGTATATTTTATAAGATACCCTAAATTCAAAAAAAGTAATTTTTGTTCATGAGGTCCATTCCCATGGACGTGATAATGCAACATAAAGTGGCCATGTGAAAAAACATCCTATGTGCTTGAAGCCCTCTCATGACTTTGCTAGTCGACATTTGTGCTGCATTTTGCAACCTCAGATGATGGAGAGTTTCTTGGCTTTGTTGGGCCCTCCATCTTTGCAGTCACTCATGATATAAATGTAATTGCCGTTCTTGACGACTTTCTTCATTCATAATTGCCTAATTGCCTCAAAATGTACTTGTATGGGAAAAAGAAATTTTCAAGCACTCTTTACCAATTCCTTATTTTTTTATTTCATAATCCCATGAATGCAACATTGCAACTAAAGCTGGCCAAATGGCTCAAGAAAACTCCATTATGTTTGATTATAAGTCACATTGCGAGTGAAAATTGGACCATCAGTTTTGATGAGTGTTTAATGAATGCAACATAAAGCCGGCCATGTGAAAATAACAACTTCCATGCCTGTTTCGTGAATGTGACAATGCAACATAAAGTTAGCCATGTGGAAAAAAATGTGTGCTTGAAGGCCAACGCTTTAGCATCACTGCAAAAGACTTCCCATGTGCTTGAAGGAATGCATTTCGCACAGATAGAGCAGAAAAACTATATCTAATTACAAACTACATTCATTATTGTCATAGACATTGTTCACACACACACACACACACACTCCAAGATGCTAAAGGAATAAGTTATCAGATAATATGAGATTTTCAGATATATTTTCTATTAACCTCAAACAACAAGTTTAAAGTTTGCATTATACATATTGTATACACAGGATTATTAAACAAAGATTGCATTATACATATTGTATACACAGGATTATTAAACAAAGTTTGCATTATACATATTGTACACACAGGATTATTAAACAAAGTTTGCATTACACATATTGTACACACAGGATTTTGCATTACACATATTGTACACACAGGATTTTGCATTACACATTTGACTCTGCAAAAGTGAGTGCATTCACAAAGCCCAATTGTAAAGACAAAAATGGAAAATTGCAAAATTAGTCTCATGTTTTAAACAATACTTGTCCACACTTGTCAAAGACAGTGGCTGTCTGATATCTCCATACACTCAACAAAGACAGTGGTTGTATGATTTCTTTATACACAACAAAAACAGTATGCCTGTTGACTTCATGTAATTAGTGGATTCCTAAGTACTGGAAGTAAATTAATCAAATATCACACACAAACACACAGTCTTAACATACCTGCACATGTTAATTTTATTTCATTAACCATATTAGATGTCACTAGTAAAATATTTGTTCTTGGAGTAAATGCATTTACTCCATTGGAGTAATTCCAGTATTCGATAAATGTTTTTATTATATCAGATTGCTTTTTAAAATGTGGCTTTATTGTATTGGAGTGCTCTGTAAAATGTGGTTTTATTTTATCAGAGTTCTCTGTAAACTGTGGTTTTATTGTATCAGAGTGCTTGTAAAATGTGGTTTTATTGTATTGGAGTGCTCTGTAAAATGTGGTTTTATTTTATCAGAGTTCTCTGTAAAATGTGATTTTATTGTATCAGAGTTCTTGTAAAATGTGATTTTATTCAGAGTGCTCCATAAAATGTGATTTTATTGTATTGTACTGCTTGTAAAATGTGATTTTATTGTATTGGAGTGCTTGTAAAATGTGGTTTTATTGTATTGGAGTGCTTGTAAAATGAGGTTTTATTGTATCAGAGTGCTTGTAAAATGTGGTTTTATTGTATCAGTGCTTGTAAAATGTGGTTTTATTGTATCAGAGTGCTTGTAAAATGTGGTTTTATTGTATTGGAGTGCTTGTAAAATGTGGTTTTATTGTATCAGAGTGCTTGTAAAATGTGGTTTTATTGTATCGGAGTGCTCTGCAAATTGTGATTTATTTTATTCGAGTGCTTTGTAAAATATTTTTTCATAATTCTGTTAAAGGTATCCATTGACTCGGGAAGAGTTTTACCAACACCGCTTACCTGGTGTTTGGGAAGAGGAAAGGGCTGGAAAGAGGATGAAACTACCCATCCCTGAAACCTGGGAAACTCAAGTATCCCTTAAGGGCAACAAACCAGAGACGTGGCAAAGTTTGTTGGGTGAGCAGGAATTAATATTAGTTGTAAACATTCAACTGACCACTTTAGAATTGTTTTCATAAGACTGAGAATAAAGGCAGGACATATCCTGGGACATATCAAATTGGACCATTTCATTTATACAGCCTTTATTAATTATAACCTTTCGAGAGCATTTGAAAATAATCCCTGTCTATAAAACTTGACCAGTAAGTGATCAGTTAATCCCTGAACTGTGCCAATGAACTCCTGCCTGTACTACCTGTTCCTACATTTTCCACTTGACTAGCTAATACCTAATGTTCCACTTGACTAGTTAATGCCTAATGTACCACTTGACTAGTTAATACCTAATGTTCCACTTGACTAGTTAATGCCTAATGTACCACTTGACTAGTTAATGCCTAATGTACCACTTGACTAGTTAATACCTAATGTACCACTTGACTAGTTAATGCCTAATGTACCACTTGACTAGTTAATACCTAATGTACCACTTGACTAGTTAATACCTAATGTTCCACTTGACTAGTTAATACCTAATGTACAATTTGACTAGTTAATACCTAATGTTCCACTTGACTAGTTAATACCTAATGTTCCACTTGACTAGTTAATACCTAATGTACCACTTGACTAGTTAATACCTAATGTACCACTTGACTAGTTAATACCTAATATACCACTTGACTAGTTAATACCTAATGTACCACTTGTCTAGTTAATGCCTAATGTACCACTTGACTAGTTAATGTCTAATGTACAATTTGAATAGTTAATCCATGCATGTACTACTTGACTTGTTAATCCATGCATGTATGATTTGGCTAGTTAATACCTGTATATACCATTTGACTAGTGAATTTCTATATATACCACTTGACTAGTTAATACCTGTATATACCACTTGACTAGTTAATCCATGCATGTACCACATAAATAGTTAGTAATCCATATGTATATTACTTGCCCAGTTAATGTACATATCACTTGACTAGCTAAAAACTGCATGTGCCACTTGACTTAGTTAATCCATGCATGTACCACTTGACTAGTTAATCCTTGGGTTTTACCACTTGACTAGTTAATCCTTGGGTTTTTACCCCTTGACTAGTTAATCCTTTGGTTTTTACTAAAAGAGATGGTGAGGTGCAGAAAAGTATCATGTCTAGTATATAATTAAAATCATAATCATTATGCAGAAAGTGAGAATCAAATGGATAAAATTTATATAAATGGTTTTAAATCTTCTTTTAAAGTGTCCTATGTTTAGTGTAGTTTCAGTTCACAAATAATCTTCTTGAAATTGAGTGCATTTCAAAATTAATTAATCTTTATTGAAAGTGATGGCATTCTATGTACACTGTGCATCCTATGTCTTGTGCAGTTTCAATCCACAATCTTTGTTAAAATTAAGTACATTTTATTTTAATACACCTTTAAAAGTACTAGTCTCATGTAGTTACAATTGACAATCTTGTTAAAATTAAGTACATTTTATTTTAATACACCTTTAAAAGTACTAGTCTCATGTAGTTACAATTGACAATCTTGTTAAAATTAAGTACATTTTATTTTAATACACCTTTAAAAGTACTGGCATTCTGTGTATCCTATGTCTTGTGCAGTTACAATCCACAAACAATCTGGTTGAAATTAAACATATTTTATATACACCTTTAAAACTACTGGCAGTCTTAATGCATCCTAAATCTTTTCTTCTGTTTCCATTGAAATGTTAAGGCCTGTCCAGTAAGGAAAATTCAAAGAGAATTTAGAAGTTTCTGGCAATGGAGTTAAATGTTTATGAGTCATATTTATTTACTTTCTAATGATTTTAAATAATGATATATTGATCACTGTTAAATTCATAGTTTGACTTTTAATTATTTAACAACAGAGGGCACTAGTTAATAATTTCCTAAATGTCTGAATAGTCTCTCTCCATTAAAATATAACTCCATGGAAAAACATTTTCTGGGATTTGACTGATCAAGGTGAATCACCACTTCTTTTGATGGAGGTAATTTAATGCACAAATATAATATTTCTCTAACATGATTGCGTGTCAAAACATATTTCTCTTGGTGAATGGCTCAAATTTCTTTAGCAAATGTTCTTGGTGAATGGCTCAAATTTCTTTAGCAAGTGTTCTTGGTGAATGGCTCAAATTTCTTTAGCAAGTGTTCTTGGTGAATGGCTCAAATTTCTTTAGCAAGTGTTCTTGGTGAATGGCTCAAATTTCTTTAGCAAGTGTTCTTGGTGAATGGCTCAAATTTCTTTAGCAAGTGTTCTTGGTGAATGGCTCAAATTTCTTTAAGCAAGTGTATATTTATATGTATGGTGCATTGTTTTGCTGGGAGATGGACAAGATGTTAATTTTCCACCACCCCAGGCTAACTGTAACCGTAGGCTAATCTCTAAAACACACCTTCTGGCTGGCCACACATTTTAGAAAGATGGAAGATAGTTAATATAGAATAGAAGAGTGATATTTCTAGACATAGCTCAATCCCCTGATATATACAGCCAGGATAGTAAGTAAATAAAGGTGTCAGACTACAACATAGAAAATGTAAGTGATTTACACTAACATGAGTGGTCTAAGTATCAATATTAATTGTATTCAACAAAGAAATAAAATAAGACAACATAATTACATATGGTGAATAATTAAACAGTTACAATTAGAGTTATAAATGATTTTACTTTATAGTTCATAATCACAACCATGTGGTGTCATAAGAGAATGTTCATTTTGAGTCCTTTGGCACTGTAGTAGTTATTTGGTATGTTCGTATGAGTGAATTAATAATGGGTTTATTAGAGAACACTGAATGTTTCTGAGTGAACTCTGAAATAACTCTGAGAGAGTTTGATTGAATTTGGTCGACATTTGATTACTTAAAGTTTAATTGGATTTGATTGAAGCTGTGTTGACTTTATAGTTGCTTATCTTTGGGTTGCCTGATGTGCCAACTGAATGTCATAGTGGCAGATGTACACATGGTCTGTTGAACTGGTCTATGGCCCCATGTGTCATTCTGCTCTGGCATTGCTTTGCAGCTCAATGCTTGTCAAAATCAACATCAGGTGTTGCTTCACAGCCCAGCACTTGTCAAAAATCCTCTCAAATAAAGTACCAGTCTGCCAGTAAAATACACTTGGGCTAAGAATTCATCCTCATGTGTTCTCAGCTTACATGGTCATCATACATCTTAATATCATAAGCAGAATTTAACAATATAAAATATAGTTAAGGTTAAATGAACAAAGATATAATATTTAGTTATACAAGCAAAACCACATACCTTCATAAGTAATATATACAGAGGATGGTTTCCTTATGTATTTGTAGCTGGGGATAAGGTTAGTAGTATGATTATAACTTATTGATGCCAGGATAAGGTTAGTAGTATGATTATAACTTATTGATGCCAGGATAAGGTTAGTAGTATGATTATAACTTATTGATGCCAGGATAAGGTTAGTAGTGTGATTATAACTTATTGATGCCAGGATAAGGTTAGTAGTATGATTATAACTTATTGATGCCAGGATAAGGTTAGTAGTATGATTATAACTTATTGATGCCGGGATAAGGTTAGTAGTATGATTATAACTTATTGATGCCGGGAGCCAAAATACATGTTGTCTCAGTGATCAGCTTGCATTCGACTGATGAATATCAGGTGAGTTTCTAGTATGTTCGTTTGTGTACGGTTGAGCTGCACTCCGATTTGGTTTGTTACACTGAGTGTCTGGAACATTCAGGTATGTTTCCAGCCCAGGAATAAAGGTCAGCTGTTCTAGAAGATAGATTTGCATGTAGTCTATTTTTAGAGGAGGGTAGGTGTGGGCTAACTAAACCATTATTTGACATTATGTGTTTATTTTACAGGTTTTTTAAAAATAATTTTAATAATAATTTTTTATAATTATAATATTTTTTCTTTAATCTCTTCTTGTACAGACAATAAAAAGCTGCCTTTCATGGCCATGTTGCGAAATCTCCGGAATCTGATCAAAGCTGGTATATCTAGCAAACACCACAATATGGTCATTCGCAGGCTGACCGACCAGGTTAGAGCTCTATTCATATGTTTGTGTCAGGCTGACTGACCAGGTTAGAGCTCTGTTCATTTGTTTGTGTCAGCCAATTCATGTGTAGATCTGTAAGTTAACCAACTGAACAAATATTGCAAGAAAAGTAAATCACATCACATCCACAGTAAAATAACTTGCCAAACACTGATTAGAAATGTGTGTACACTTAATTATATATGGAGACAAAGTGTCAAATCTGCTGAGTCACTGTTTATGTACATGTCATTTTGTGCATGTATATTTTTACCCCCTATTTCCTGTCAGTACGGCAGTTTCCTTTTTATTCTTTGTGTTACCATATGTTTGACATCTAGTAAGCCCTGAACCTATTTGGAGAGCTAAAATCAAAACAGCCCTGAACCTATTTGGAGAGCTGAAATCAAAACAGCCCTGAACCTATTTGGAGAGCTGAAATCAAAACAGCCCTGAACCTATTTGGAGAGCTGAAATCAAAACAGCCCTGAACCTATTTGGAGAGCTGAAATCAAAACAGCCCTGAACCTATTTGGAGAGCTAAAATCAAAACAGCCCTGAACCTATTTGGAGAGCTGAAATCAAAACAGCCCTGAACCTATTTGGAGAGCTGAAATCAAAACAGCCCTGAACCTATTTGGAGAGCTGAAATCAAAACAGTGCTCAGCCTGTACCTTGCCTTCATGTTGTCCAGACAATTAATCTAATTGCCACACTCGTGAACAGACTCCACACAGTATGTCAAATAATTCCCACCTTTGTAAACACATTCCACACAGATCAAAGTACGTCAAATAATTCCCACCTTCGTAAACAGACTCCACACAGTATGTCAAATAATTCCCACCTTTGTAAACAAATTCCACACAGATCAAAGGACGTCAAATAATTCCCACCTTCGTAAACAGACTCCACACAGTATGTTAAATAATTCCCACCTTTGTAAACAGACTCCACACAGTATTTTAAATAATTCCCACCTTTATAAACAGACTCCACACAGATCAAAGTATGTCAAATAGTTCCCACCTTTGTAAACAGACTCCACACAGATCAAAGTACATCAAATAATTCCCACCTTTATAAACAGATTCCATACAGTATGTTAAATAATTCCTACCTTCGTGAACAGACTCCACACAGATCAAAGTAGGTCAAATAATTCCCACCTTCATGAAAGACTACACTCCAGACAGGCCAAAGTACAAAAATTTCCTTGTTACCAAATGTTATTCCTCGAGGACATCTAGTATTAGCAGAGTGGACAAAAATCCAAACAACTAATTATTTTCAAAAGATCCATGAAATCATGCTTTAAGCATCAAAATAATATTGGCGCTTGATACATTCACTGTCAAACACATCACTGAAGACATAGAAACCTTGACAAAAAAATGTATTAAATAAACCAGTTTTATCATCCAGTCAAAAAATTAATAAGACTTAATACATTCACTGTCAAACACATCATGAAGACCTGAAAACCTTGACAGGAAATAAAAAGTAATAAATAACCCAGTTTATCATCCAGTTGAAATAATAATTATGAGTCCTGATACATTCACTGTCAAACACATCACTGAAGAAATAGCCTTGACCCCCAAAAAGGAAATAAACCAGCTATGCCAGTCAAAATAATAATGAGTTTTGACACATTGTCAAACACATCACTGAAGAAATAGAAACAAAAGAAAGTAAATAAAACCAGTTCCCCATCAACTGACAAAAGTAAAATCATAACATCTAAGACTGCCTCCAGCAAATAGAAACCTTGAGAAATTTTACCACGTTGACTGTCCTGGTCTAATTTGTACATTTCTTACAAGATCTAAAGACAGATTTCCCAATCTGGATAAAAATACACATAGATGCATTCCATGATTCATAACAGTTAAAATAGGCATCGGAGTGAATATACATAATAACTGATATATTCAAACTACAACAAATCACCCTAAATATCTAGTCATTTCAGACCCCTTGGCTGAAAAAGTTTTAAAATATCACATAGAGAGCAGATCAGGTATTAGCTACCTCATATTAGATCAGATATGAAAATTTAAATATAACTGACTGCCTTATCTTTTTAATCTTTGGAAATGAAGGATTCTCATTTATAATGTGAAGTAGGTATCCTCTAAATGTCTGTCCTATAATTACCTGTACTTGGAAATAAGAAAAAATTATTTGTAATGTGAGTATTTGTTTTGTAATTGCTTGTCGGCACAGAAACAAGATATAATTATTTGTATAGTGGAAAATGCTTGTTATAATACTGCTTGTCATCATTGAAACAAGTCATGCTTGTTTTTAATGTCGGTAGTTAGTGTTGTTAATATTTCCTTATAATTGCCTCATAGTCTTATCTTATAATTGTCTATCTTATTTTTGTCTTTGTCATAAAATCATCTCTCTTTACAGAAACAAGTTATCAACAGTAAACAGTTCCCATTCAGGTTTTTCTCTGCATATGAAGTGTTGACTGAACTACAGAATGAGTACACCAAGTCTCGTAAGTTTACAACAAATGTTTTTTCAAATTATAACATTCTCTTGTTTGCTGAACTACAAAATGAATATTTTCAAATCATAACAGTCTTTGAAAGATTGACTGATTGACTGTAGTCCTAAATGAATACACTAAGTCTAAATTTAGCACAGACATTTTTGAAATCATAACAGTTTCTTAATGATCATACTGCAGAATAAACACACCAAGTCTCGTAAGTTGACTATAGATGTTTGTCAGATTTCATCCACGCATTGTTTAGAAAACATCCACCAGCACTTTTGGTTGTTATGCACCCTTTTCCACTGAAATTAATGTAAGATTGTTTAGCCAAGAATATAAAAAATTTCTGCTTATGTGGATTTTACTTGCTGAATGAGTGAACTCCCATGTAACTGCATGTTTTGCTTTAACTGATCTTCATAGTTTGGGTAATAACAATTTGTATCAACAGAATTTTCTCTGTTAAAAAATATAAGTATTATTAAAAATAGTTTTGTTGTATAAATTTAACATTGATCACTGTCCTAGCCACACTACGTGTTTTTGTTTGATTGATAACTTCTCATACTGCATGACTGTGTAGGTCATCTTCTAACTGTTATCTGGGGAATATAGAAACAAAAGTTCTTGGAATGGATGGCTGTGCAATGAAAGTTAACTCTCTCAGTGTATATTTCAATGCAGAAAAATACAATCTATTTCAATGAAGAAAAAAGACATTATACTTCAGTGCAGAAAAAGACAATCTATTTCAATGAAGAAAACAGACATTACACTTCAGTGCAGAAAAAGACAAGTCTATTTCAATGAAGAAAACAGACATTATGCTTCAATGAGGAAAAATAAAATCTACTTTAATGAAGAGATATATTACACTTCAATGAAAAAGAGACAATCTACTTCAATGAAGAAAGTGACTGGTGACAAGTTTTGCAAAGACTATTATATCAGTATCTATTATGTATCTATTGTGTTTGTAAAAATATCAAAGGCCTAAGAAATAGTTGTAAAACAATAGATTAATTTGGCTGCAAGATAGATAGATCTGTACAATTTGATAAATTAGTTCATGGTCCTTGTTATAGATCTGTACAATTTGAGAAATTAGTTCATTGACCTTGTTATAGATCTGTACAATTTGAGAAATTAGTTCATTG
Source organism: Sinotaia quadrata (assembly GCA_028829895.1). Classification (NCBI taxonomy): domain Eukaryota; kingdom Metazoa; phylum Mollusca; class Gastropoda; order Architaenioglossa; family Viviparidae; genus Sinotaia; species Sinotaia quadrata. Next base: position 1,766,217 of record CM054180.1, on the reverse strand, counting down.
TCCTTGTTATAGATCTGTACAATTTGAGAAATTAGTTCATTGTCCTTGTTATAGATCTGTACAATTTGAGAAATTAGTTCATTGTCCTTGTTATGATAGATCTGTACAATTTGAGAAATTAGTTCACGTCCTTGTTATAGATCTGTACAATTTGAGAAATTAGTTGGTGCTTATTGCTTGAAGATAACACTGTTAATTTCACATGTTTCCTTAAGCAACTGTGGTTGCAGTTTTAATTTATTAGATTTTATATTTTGAAATTTCCAGAGGCTGCTATAGTAGAAGCAGCAACCCGCGATTCTGCAACTGGTCCATACAGGGGTGGTGGAGGGGTGGGAGTGGCTGCTAGAGGTACGGGAAGAGGAGGGAGAGGAAAGACATCAGGAAGAGGAGGAAAAGGGAAAGATGGCACAGTATTATGGTGGTTGAAAAAGAAACAGAAAAAGGAAAAGGAAAAATCATCTCTTTTGTCCATGTAAGTGTTTTTGTGTGCAAGAAATGTAATCTTTCTTGCCATAATTGTGTTTATATTTTTTTTCTTTTCTTTGATTGTTCCTTTATTACAATATTTTCTCATTAGTAATGGTATCTTATGTGTTTGATCGTCTTGTTATTTTATACTGCTGCCGTATTTTATCTTTTTATAATGTGTCATTTGAACTTGGTGTCTGGTCCATTTTTTCCTCAGTTAAATTTATATTTTGGTTTCAAAGCAAGTAGTTATTTTATTCTCTTATGACTAATGATAAAAAATTTCCAGCATGTGAGATCTAGTAAGAGCCCTTAAAATTTACTGACAGTAAACCAGGCTTGATTGGTTAAATAAATCAGACTCTTTCTGCCCATTTCTTAATTAGTTGAGGACATTTGTAGTCAAACATTATTGTCCTGAGTTAAATCGATCAGTGGGGATATTTGCGGACAAATATTATTATCCTGAGTTAGATCAGTGGGGATATTTGCGGACAAATATTATTATCCTGAGTTAGATCAATGGGGATATTTGCAGACAAATATTATTTTCCTGAGTTAGATTATTTGGAACGCACATAAACATGCCAGTATGTTTATACGTGCTCTTGTAGCCATTTCTTCCAATTTAATATTTTATAGAACCAAGCTGTCACCAGTGGATTGGAAAGCATCTTTTACCTACTCTAGATTTTTTCTTAGAGATTTGCCTAATTTAGTAGCTGACCATACTTTGGACTCCATTTCGGACACCGTCTTTTCTTGGGATTTTTACACCATTTAGAGTTTTTCTTGTAATAGTATCTTGTTTGTATATGTTTTATATGTATATAATTGGTTTTAGACATTTTGGGAAATTCTACCCTCCTGTTTTTTTATTTTCATATAGATTATACTTCCAATAGATTATATATAGATTATACTTCCAATTGTTTGATTAAAAGAATACTCTTTGTGCAAATTAACATTTTCATTAATGTTTAATGGACATACTCATAATCCCTCGAAGTGTCGCTGCTATTGCAGGCTTTACCTCACTTTCAGGGACATAATTCCCAGTATTGGATAGAATACTCTGAGAGAACTTCAGTCATAATTATTCTAAAAGAACTTTAGTCACTCATTTCATTCTATAGCTTTATGTTAGGCCCTATAATCCCTTGTGAGTTTATGTGAACTTTGATATGTTCTTATTCCTATAATGTGCCTCTGGTCAGTCAGTATTTTATGGACTGTGGTATGTTCTTATTCCTGTAATGTGCCTCTGGTCAGTCAGTATTTTATGGACTGTGTTATGTTCTTATTCTATAGTGTGTACATCATATAGGTATTGTATAGGGCAGTGGTTCTTGACCTTTTTGTCCCATACACCCTTTTTACCATATGTAAGGATGCGTTCCCTACTTTCCAAGATTGTCTGACTCAAAGGATGCGTTCCCTACTTTCCAAGATTGTCTGACTCAAAGGATGCATTCCCTACTTTCCAAGATTGTCTGACTCAAAGGATGCGTTCCCTACTTTCCAAGATTGTCTGACTCAAAGGATGCATTCCTTACTTTCCAAGATTCTGACTCAAAGGATGCATTCCCTACTTTCCAAGATTGTCTGACTCAAAGAACGCATTCCAAATAATATGCAGCTTGATTCTTTGGTTCCAGTTCCCCTCCTGAAACCTTAAAATTTCCCCTGGTTGAGTACCCCTGGTATAGAACATGGTATGGACCTACTCGTAGCGTTACATCTGTTAAGAAGTGTATGGTATGCATTCTTCTTGGTGTATTCATGTGTTAAGTATTGTGTGTACTATGGTATGTCATATTCTTGGTGTGTTCATGTGTTAAGTATTGTTTGTACTATGGTATGTCATATTCTTGGTGTGTTCATGTGTTAAGTATTGTTTGTACTATGGTATGTAGCATGTACATCTGGTAAACATTGTATGAGCTGTGGTATGTATCTGTCTTTATAACGTACATCTGGTAAAAAAATTGTATGAAATGTGGTATGTATCTGTCTTTATAATGTACATCTGGTAAACATTGTATGAGCTGTGGTATGTATCTGTCTTTATAACGTACATCTGGTAAATATTATATGGACTATACTAACTGTTGAATCACTGCCAGTATTACTGATATATGGTAATGCTCTAAAATCAAGCTTTTATTTGTATTGCTTTATCAAGACAGCCTATAATGAGTTTTATTTATATATGGTAACACTCTAAAATCAAGCTTTCATTTATATAGCTTTATCAAGACAGCCTTTAGTGAGTTTTTTTTAAATAGGGAAATACTTTAAAATCAAGCTTTCATTTGTATTGCTTTATCAAGACAGCCTATAATGAGTCTTTAAATTTGTATTTATTAAGGGAAATGTTTTAAAATCAAGCTTTCATTTGTATTGCTTTATCAAGACAGTCTATAATGAGTCTTTCAAGTTTATTTATATAGGGAAACACTTTCAAATCAAGCTTGCATTTGTATTCCTTTATCAAGACAGCCTATAGGGAAATACTTTAAAATCAAGCTTTCATTTGTATTCCTTTATCAAGACAGCCTATAGTGAGTTTTTTTTTTTTAAAAAGGGAAATACTTTAAAATCAAGCTTTCATTTGTATTCTTTTATCAAGACAGCCTATAGTGAGTTTTATTTAAATAGGGAAATACTTTAAAATCAAGCTTTCATTTGTATTCCTTTATCAAGACAGCCTATAGTGAGTTTTATTTAAATAGGGAAATACTTTAAAATCAAGCTTTCATTTGTATTCCTTTATCAAGACAGCCTATAGTGAGTTTTATTTAAATAGGGAAATACTTTAAAATCAAGCTTTCATTTGTATTCCTTTATCAAGACGGCCTATAGTGAGTTTTTTTTTTAAATAGGGAAATACTTTAAAATCAAGCTTTCATTTGTATTCCTTTATCAAGACGGCCTATAGTGAGTTTTTTTTTTAAATAGGGAAATACTTTAAAATCAAGCTTTCATTTGTATTCCTTTATCAAGCCTTTATCAGCCTTTAGTGAATTTCATTTGTATTGCTTTATCAAGACAGCCTATAGTGAGTTATTTTTTAAATAGGGAAATACTTTAAAATCAAGCTTTCATTTGTATTCCTTTATCAAACCTTTATCAGCCTTTAGTGAATTTCATTTGTATTGCTTTATCGAGACAGCCTATAGTGAGTTTTTTTTTAAATAGGGAAATACTTTAAAATCAAGCTTTCATTTGTATTCCTTTATCAAGCCTTTATCAGCCTTTTGTGAATTTCATTTGTATTGCTTTATCAAGACAGCCTATAGTGAGTTTTATTTAAATAGGGAAACACCCTATGACGAAGCCCTCATCCAGCGCTACCGTAAGGCTTTGGACACTTCTGTCAAGATTGCCACTGTTTACAATGTAGAGCCAATCCGAGGACGCACCATCATCATTTGCAGTCAGGATGAAAAGATGAAAAATTCTGCCACTGCTGCAAGAGGCATAGGAAAAAGTTTCAATACGGTGAGTCATTAAAAGAAAATTTCAATACAGTGAGTCATTAAAAGAACTATTTCAATATTGTGAGTCATCATGGGGAATGGTTGCAATACAGTAGGTCACTATAAGAAAGATTTCAGTATGTTGAGTTATCGTTGGAAAAGATTTCAGTTTTGTGATTCATAGGACATCATTCCAATTCCTTATGATGTTGGTTCATTAGATGCCCTCAGAGCCACTAAATAATTAATCTAATGAACTCCTTATGATATTGGTTCATTAGATGCCCTCAGAGCCACTAAATAATTAATCTAATTAATTCATTATGATGTTGGTTCATTAGATGCCCTCATAACCACTAAATAATTAATCTAATGAACTCCTTATGATATTGGTTCATTAGATGCCCTCAGAGCCACTAAATAATTAATCTAATGAACTCCTTATGATGTTGGTTCATTAGATGCCCTCATAACCACTAAATAATTAATCTAATGAACTCCTTATGATGTTGGTTCATTAGATGCCCTCATAACCACTAAATAATTAATCTAATGAACTCCTAATATGTTGGTTCATTAGATGCCCTCAGAGCCACTAAATAATTAATCTAATTAATTCATTATGATATTGGTTCATTAGATGCCCTCAGACAATTCCTATCACAATTAATATATAATGACACAGTTTTACAATATGAATTTTACATAAAGAAAAAATGATAAATTACTGATCACAAAATGAATGAAAATTAATATAAACATTTATACAATTAAAAAATGGATTCCAGTATTAGCCAATAGTTTTACAGTACAACTTTGCTAATCTATCCCAGAACAATAACCTACGACCCTAGGCAAATTAATATTTCTCTAAGTTTGACGGCTTCGAACGTTCATATGTTAGAGTGCTACTTCTCTTCCTCACCTTGCCATCATCTTGTTTTTCAGCTTACTTCTCTAGTTCACCGTCTTCCTCACCTTGCCATCATCTTGTTTTTCAGCTTACTTCTCTAGTTCACCGTCTTCCTCACCTTGCCATCATCTTGTTTTTCAGCTTACTTCTCTAGTTCACCGTCTTCCTCACCTTGCCATCATCTTGTTTTTCAGCTTACTTCTCTAGTTCACCGTCTTCCTCACCTTGCCATCATCTTGTTTTTTGGCTTACTTCTCTAGTTCACCGTCTTCCTCACCTTGCCATAATCTTGTTTTTTGGCTTACTTCTCTAGTTCACCGTCTTCCTCACCTTGCCATCATCTTGTTTTTTGGCTTACTTCTCTAGTTCACCGTCTTTCTCACGGTAGAAACAAATTTACTCTTATATTCATTTAGTTAGTCTGAAAAAAATTAATTACAATGGGTCTTCTGAGCCTGACAAGTTAATGTATTATTGGAAATGGTTTCAATATAATGAGCTATCAGGACAAGTTAATGTATTATTGGAAATGGTTTCAATATAATGAGCTATCTTAGGACAGGTTTATTGTGGTGAATCATTATTTAAAAAGTTTCAGTATGACAGCGTGGCAAGACACTACTCCCCCTCTGGAGGTAAACTGTTTGTCCCTATCACATGCCCATTGCATGTGCATGAATACACACACACACATCTTCTAGTACTAAAGTTTAGAGGTCAGCGGGAAGTAATTACTTGTTGTCATGTCATGATGAATATTGTTTTCTGTACTTTGCCTTGAATATGATGTGCACATGGGCCTTTCACATTGTTTCTTGTTTTTACTTTGTAATGTTTATGTTACATGGGCCTTTTACTGTTTCTTGTTTTTACTTTGTAATGTATATTTTATGTGGGGTTTTTTTTTATTGCTTCTTGATTTTAATTTAGAGTGTGTATATTATGTGGGGTTTTTTTTATTGTTTCTTGATTTTAATTTAGAGTGTGTATATTATGTGGGGTTTTTTTTTATTGTTTCTTGCTGTTTACACTGTAGTGAGTGTGCATTTTATCAACTTTATCAACTATTGATGTCTGTCTTGTTTTGGTCATTGACTATGACAGGCTGCTTCCTCATCTCTGTTGTTGGCCTTGATGTGTAAATACTCCTGTGAGGAGAGTGAACTCATTTTGCATGACGATAAAACATGCCTGACAGCAGAAGTAGACAAAGGAACAATACTAGACAATGTGCACAGGCTGAGTCAACACTTTCCTACCGCTGAGGAATGGCCAAAAGCAAAAAATATGTCATGGGATGAAAAGAAGGTATTTATTTTAGTTACTTAAACCAAAGAATTAACAACTGTTTAGATTATTAAGGTATTTATTCTAGTTACTTAAACCAAAGAATTAACAACTGTTTAGATTATTAAGGTATTTATTCTAGTTACTTAAACCAAAGAATTAACAACTGTTTAGATGATTGATGGATAATGCAAAAGATCTTATAATGCTAGTATTGGTGAATAATGAGACAATGACCGTGTTAAGTTGTTTTGGTGAATAATGAGACAATGACCTTGTTATGTTGTGTTGGTGAATAATGTGTTGAACAGTAATGAAAAAACAATTACTGTGTTGTGTTGTGTTGTGTTGTGTTGTGTTGTGTTGTGTTGTGTTGTGTTGTGTTGTGTTGTGTTGTGTTGTGTTGTGTTTGTGTTGAATAGTAATGAGAAAGACAGTGACTTTGTTGTGTTTATGTTTATTTATAATGAAACACAGTGATAGTTTGTGCTCGTGTTGAGTGATAATGAGAAAGATGATGGCTTTGTATATGTTGAGAAAGATGGTGGCTTTGTATATGTTGAGAAAGATGGTGGCTTTGTATATGTTGAGAAAGATGGTGGCTTTGTATATGTTGAGAAAGATGGTGGCTTTGTATATGTTGAGAAAGATGGTGGCTTTGTATATGTTGAGAAAGATGGTGGCTTTGTGTTGTTGAGAAAGATGGTGGCTTTGTATATGTTGAGAAAGATGATGGCTTTGTATATGTTGAGAAAGATGGTGGCTTTGTGTTGTTGAGAAAGATGGTGGCTTTGTGTTGTTGAGAAAGATGGTGGCATTGTATATGTTGAAAAGACAGTGCTTTGTGTTTATGTTGAAAAAGGCAACGCTCTTGTTTTACTTACATTTATCTATAATGAGAAAATTATTTTATTGTTGTGTTAATTAGTAATGAGAAAGACAATATTATTGTTTCTATTATGCTGACTAATAATGAGAGACTGGTCTTGTTTTTATGTTACTAGTAGTGAGAAAGACAGTAATCTTGCTTTCTGTTGACTAGCAGTGAGAAAGACAGTGATATTGTAGTGACTGGTAATGATATGTTGACTAGTAATGAGAAAGACGGCGATATTGTAGTGACTGGTAATGATATGTTGACTAGTAATGAGAAAGTGATATTGTATTGACTGGTAATGATGTGTTTGTACTGATAAGTAATGTTGTTTTTTTAATATTGTTTATTTTATTACAGAGAAAACAATTGGTGTGTGGCTTTCCTTACTGGGTGGTAGGAGAAAAGCTGCGAGATAGGATCCAGGTAAGCTCTGTTTTCTTAGTATAGTTGTCTGACCACAGATCTTTGATAAATAAGTATTTTCCCTAAAAGTACTTCATCCGCCCTCAATTCTTGATGACTACTGTACTCATTTCTTTTGTTTGTTGGTTTGTACAACAATATTTATCCCTAAGTTTTTCCTAAATATAGTCCCAGTTTATTCTTAAATGTAATTCTTTCACTCAAAAATGGTGATGATTAGTGTTCTTATTTCTCTTGTTTTGTTGCTATATTCACAAAAGCAGTATTTATCCCTAAATATAGTCTTGTACATCATTTTCACTAGAATAACCATTGTCCCTAAATGTAGTCTTGTACAAGCTATCATTTTCACTCAGATAATCATTGTACCACAAACTGCCATTGTCATGCTGTCACTGTCACACTGTCATTTTCACACATTGCCACAAAACAGTCCTTGTCACACAAACTGTCATTGTCACACAAACTATCATTTTCACACAGTCATTGTTAAACAGTCACTGTCACAGTCAATTTTACACTAACTTTACTGCAAGAGAAAGCAGCCTGTTGGTTGCTAGTGTTCTTTTGTATATACTACATAATATTGTTTAACATTTTCTGTTCTTAAAATTTGTATTGTGAATTAGTACAACAACAGTGAGTTTGCCAAAATGCACACACTGCTATGTATTACATGATTAAAGTGCAGTTACTTCCCTTATGCAGAGACTTTTGTGATGATAAAACTAGTTTTACTCCTGTTTATATCCAAGATTAAAGTTTTTTTTATAATTCAAAATATTTTTTAGCTTGTCATTCAAAGATAACTTCTATATCTATAATTATAAGGATGTAGATATTATTTTATTCCAAATGCTAGATTCCTGTAAGTAAAATAAAAGTGATCTGTGATTTGATGGTGAAGTGTGCAATGAAAATACAATATATATAATAATCTCTGTTTAGAGAATAACACTGTTGTACAAAAAATGTGAGTTCCAGTAAATCTTGAGCCAAAAATAAGTGAATGTTGATGTGTTTGCCAATGCAGATAGAATAAAGATGAATGAATCTGACAAGGCCAGTTTTGACAAATGTACATATAAAGTACAATTTATGATTTGTTAACATTTAAGCATTATAATCTTTTTCACCTTCCTCTTTGCTTTTGTATTGATCTATAAGTATTGTGTATTGGGGGGGGGGTGCATGTGTGTGTGTGTGTGTGTGTGTGTGTGTGTGTGTGTGTGTGTGTGTGTGTGTGTGTGTGTGTGTGTGTGTGTGTGTGAATTTATCTTATTTTATTCCCTATTATGCTTTTTATTCAAATTGAAAAATATGAAATTGTCTCTTTTAGTCTACACTATACTTCCTTTTTTGAAAATATATTTTTATACGGATAAAAGTTACTGTTAATGTAGTAGAATATTTTAAAGAAACCAGCTATCATACAGTCCAAATTTGAAAATAGTTCTGATCAGGGAAGAGTTAATAGTCTATTAACAATATTTCTTTATAAGTTGAACAGTGTTTATGTTTAGATTGTACATTATACAGTGATGATGAATTTTTCTAGATTGACAATTTAATTGTGCTGGGATTTGGCCTGGAGCCAACTCAGCCAGCTGGCAGCATGATTGGTGACTTCCTGAAACAGTACCGCCACCTGGTCAACCCAAACCTTCTCTACGTCAGTATCTGTGCCACTGGGAGAGGATGCCAGTATGTGAAATAGCACACTCACACACATACATGCAACACACACACACACACATATGCATGGTCATACTTACCATATACACATAGCACAAGCACAAATAATAAATTAATACAATGAACAGAAATAATATTTATTTATATGTACCATTAATGCTCTTGTGCTAAATAATTTACCTACACCAAATGTTCGGTTCTCTATGCATGCACACTTCTGTGTATATTAACACACATCTTTATATAAAAGCATCAGACAAATGGATGGATATATATATACACACACATACACACAAATACAAATGGATTTATGTGTAATCATTGTTATGTACAAGAAAATAAGTATTTGGCATACCTTATTATATACAAGAAAATAAGTATTTGGCATATCTTATTATATACAAGAAACAATATGTATGAAGAAGTTATTACCTACCAGGAACATTATATACATATACCTTATTATATATATGTTATATGGTGCAAATTTATTGCAAACAAGCAACAAGAAGATATATCCATCAATTATTTGCAGGCAACATGGCAAACATATACATTATTACATACAAGCAGGAAGAAGATGTATACATTAATTATATACAAGCAACATATGGCAAACATAAATACATTAATTATTTATAAGCAACATGGCAAACATGTATACATTATTACACATTAGCAAGTTGGCAAGCATATATACATTAATTATTTGCGAGCAACGTGGCAAACATGCATTAATTATATGCAAGCAAAATGCATTAATTAATTATATACAATAACATGGCAAACATATTACATGCAAGGAGCATGGTATTCATTATTGCCCATAGGCAGAAGATACACAGAAGTCGATGATGTATAAATAATTATACATAAGTAACAGGGTATGTGGTGTATACATTATTGCATACAGGCAACATGTTTATATGTGTATACATTATTACCTACACTGATACAGGCAACATGTTATATGTGTATACATTATTACATACACTGATACAGGCAACATATTATATGTGTATACATTATTACATACAGACATGTTATATGTGTATACATTATTACATATAGGCAAACATATAGATGTATAGATATACAAAAGGTTTATGGGATATTGGTAGATGATATATTTTAGATTATATATTTTAAAAAGTGCATATTGAACGTAGTTACTTATAAACAAATTTGTATATTGAACATATATTGTTACATATAAATAGCTTTGCATATTAAACATAGATAGTTACATAAAAATAACTTTGCATATTGTTCAGTGATTATTTCATATGAACAACAATGCATATTAATAACACAATATTGCAAACAAACAGCAAATAAAACTGAGTGTATGTGCATTACAGACAAACAGCTGAAGATAAGACTGTTTGATTTTGTCTTATTTTATGTGCAGCTTGTTTATGTGACTGTTTAAATTGTAACATTGTTAGAATTAATAACATTTTATGTTTTCTTAGGTTCAACCCTTCAATAAAAGCAGAACATGAAAATGACATTTACATTTCTGGCTTCAGTGATGCTATCCTCAGGTATGTTATAGTTGACTGACTTCAGTGATGTTATCAGATGTGTTTTAGATGACTGACTTCAGTGATACTATCCTTAGGTATGTTACAGTTGACTGACTTCAAGGAAGCTATCATCAGGTATATTATAGTTGACTGACTTCAGTGATGCTGTCCTCAGATATGTTATAGTTGACTGACTTCAGTGATGCTGTCCTCAGATATGTTATAGTTGACTGACTTCAGTGATGCTATCCTCAGATATGTTATAGTTGAATGGTTTCAATGGTGCCATCATCAGATAAGTTGATAATTGGCTGACTTCAGTTTTGCTAACAGACAGTTTTCTGACTTTGGTCATGCTATCCTCACATCTTTGTAGTTGACTGACTCTTGTTTTGCTATCCTCATATGTTTGTGGTTGACTGACTTCAGATTTGCTATCCTCTTATGTTTGTAGTTGACTGACTCTAGTTATCCTCATATGTTTGTGGTTGACTGACTTCAGATTTGCTATCCTCTTATGTTTGTAGTTGACTGACTCTAGTTATCCTCTTATGTTTGTAGTTGACTGACTCTAGTTATCCTCGTATGTTTGTGGTTGACTGACTTCAGGTTTGCTATCTTTGTATGTTTGTGGTTGACTGACTTCTGGTGTGCTATCCTTGTATGTTTGTTGTTTATTGACTTCAGATTTGCTATCCTCATATGTTTGTAGTTGACTAACTTCAGTTTTGCTGACCTCGTAAGTTTTAGTTGACTGACTTCAGTTTTGCTGACCTCATATGTTTGTAGTTGACTGACTTCAGTTTTGCTATCCTTCTATGTTTGTAGTTGACTGACTTCAGTTTTACTATCCTTGTGTGTGTGTGTGTGTGCGTGCATGCTTTCGCATTTACAGTTGACTGCTTTTATTGATTCTTTTTCATCATTTAATATATTATTTCTGTACTATTGATATGTCTTTGTTCCATCATTTATAAGTTCCATTTGTCTTGTATTTGAATCCATTGTTTTTAAGTTTGTTTTAACTTTTTTGGATTTCTCTGTTTGTAGATTATTGCTAAGTGTAGAATTTAAGTTTTTATGGGTGTCCTTGTTTGTTTACAGATTTATTGCTGAGCGTGGGAGTGGAGGGCAGCTGCTGCATGTAGAAAATATAGACCAGGCCTATGATTTGACAGGACCTACCCCTATAACACTGGAGTCTGTAGAAAAACAACCAAAGATGGAATCACCAGAACAACCATTGCCTGTTTCTTCTCTTGTACCCAGGTAATTCTTTCAGCTACAACTTACTAGTATGTCCATATATTGACTTGTTCAGTAAGACTTAATAGCATGTCTATATATTGACTTGTTTAGCTAAGGCTTACTAGCATGTACTGTATTGACTTGTATAGCTAAGACTTACTAGCATGTCCATATATTGATTTGTACAGCTAAGACTTATTACAATGTCTATATATTGACTTGTATAGCTAAGGCTTACTAGCATGTCCTGTATTGACTTGTATAGCTAAGACTTACTAGTATGATTATATATTGACTTATACATATATATTATTTTAAAGAAATGAATGGTGCTTGTTCTTAATAGTTAATACACATATAACTCTCTGTGTTGATTATGAGCTGTTAACAAAATCAAACTGAAAATAAATAGGTAATCACTTGCTGTATTTTTTCATTAAAAAAGAAAGAAAATAAAGTAGCTAATCAATTACAGTATTTTCTCATAATTTGCCAGATGGCGCACGGCACGTGTGTTCATTTCATCCACATTCCGAGACATGCATGGTGAACGTGATCTCCTGACAAGATTTGTGTTCCCAGAATTGCGCGCACTTGGAAAACACCATTTTATCAATGTGTACGAGGTGGATCTTCGCTGGGGAGTTAAAGAAGAAGTGTCAAACAGCAATAAGTAAGATTCACGAGTGCTACATTATTCCCCCACCCCTACTTAAAATAATCATGGTCTCTATGATTTAAATGAATTGTGTATGATTACACAGCACACGAATTGTGTATGATTACACAGCACACAAATTGTGTATGATTACACAGCACACAAATTGTGTATGATTACACAGCACACAAATTGTGTATGATTACACAGCACACAAATTGTGTATGATTACACAGCACACGAATTGTGTATGATTACACAGCACACGAATTGTGTATGATTACAGAGCATACGAAATTTGTATGATTACAGAACACTTGAGGTGTGCCTTCAAGAACTGACCAAGTGCCAGTTGTTTTTGGGTTTACTGGGAGAACGCTATGGATGGGTGCCAGCCAGCTACCAAGTACCTGACACTGAAGAGTTTGACTGTGTCCGGCAATATCCACCAGGTTCTTCGGTAACAGAACTGGAAATGCATTTTGGAGCTTTGCGTGATGTCCAGAAAAACAAAGAAAAGGGATTTTTCTTTATCCGTGACAACAGCTTTGAAAAGTTAGTATACATTTGTCATGCTCTTTTTAGTGATTTAAAAAGTAAGGATGTATCAGTCTTAATATTGTATGATTTGTATTTTTAAATAGACTCATCAGCTATAAGATTTATTTTTATTTTTATTTTATTTATTGCAAATACCTATTCTTTAGGGTTTTTTGTTTTTTATTTTATCTTTTCAGCTATAATTAAGTTTTTAAAAAGCCAATAAAAAGAAAGAATAATGACTCTTAAAAATAATGTACACAGACTTATCTTTCCATGTTATTTTTAAGAGTCATTATTCTTTCCTTTTTTTTGCTTCATGGTTGACTTTATATTTGAAGAAAATTAATTGAATTTTTAAATTGATTATCTCATATTGTTTTGTATTTATTTTTGAAGGGACATTCCCTTGGGTTTCAAGTCTGACTTTGTGTCTGAGAGTGAGGAATCAAAGACAAGAATGAATAAACTCAAAGCCAGAGTGCGTTCCAGTGGTCTGGAGGTTTTTGACAAGTAAGTCAATAGTCTTAAGCAGAAGATGACATAAATGAATGAATTTTATCATTAGCTCTTTTGTAATGTTTGTAAAACCATTGCAGTCCGATAGTGTTAACCCCTTTGGCATTTAGTAAAATATAGAGATTTTTTTTTACAGAGACATTTTGGCATGTTAGCAGAAGTGATAATTTAATTTAAAGAAATACTTTGATAGAGAGAAAGCACCAGTTAACAAGTGGTAATTAGAACAAATACAGTAATAGAATGTATACTTTCATTTTAAAGTGGTAATTAGAACACAGCTGTGTGATGATAATTAACAGATGGTAACGATACTATATTGTTGTCATTTAATTTTATGTGTTGTCTTATTCAGCTATCCATGCCAGTGGGGTGGGGTTGTGGACAACAAACCTATGGTGGCAGGGTTAGAGGAATTTGGCCAACGTGCTCTCAACAATCTTTGGTTGGCTGTTCAGCGTTTATACCCTGATGAGGTAATTCTCTCCTTCCTTCTCTTTCAGGCTTCTACCAAAGTGGACTTTTAAAAGCTTACCAGATGCTTTTAGAATGTTCTCTCTTTCATTCATTTTCAGACCTCTGATACCAAAATGTAATCTTACTGAAATTTACCTTGTACTTGTAAAGTGTTCTTCTTTGTATACTTTTTCAGACCTCATACCAAAATTTAAATTTACAGAAATTTACCTTGTAGTGTTCTTCTTTCCATTCTTTTTCAGACCTGATACAAAATTTAAATTTACATAAATTTACTTGGACTTTTGGAGTGGTCTCCTTTTCATTCTTATTTAGGCTTCTGATATCAAAATCTTTTACCTTGTATATTGTTCCCCTTTTAATTTCTTTTTAGGTTCCAACCAAACCAGATTCTAAACTGAAAATTTAATTAGTACTTTTAGAGTTTTATCCCTTTCATTCTTCAGTCCTATAATATCAGATTTAAACACACACATATTGGTAATCGACTTTAACAGTATTTCTATTCAGGCTTTCACCAAACCAGAACTAAACAGAAAAATTTAATAGGTACTTTAAACTCTTAAAATTGTTTTATTCAGACTGTTACCAAACCAGAATCTAAAGAGATAAATTTAATAAGTACTTTAAGCTCTTAAAATTTTTATTCAGACTGTTACTAAACCAGGATCTAAAGAGATGAATTTACTAGGTACTTGAAACTCTTAAAATTGCTTTATTCAGACAGTTACCAGACTAGAATCTAAAGAGATAAATTTAATATGTACTTTAAGCCTTAAAATTCTTTCATTCAGCCTGTTAACTGAAGTAAACCTCTATTTACCAGAGGTTGAATGTAATTTAGAGAAAAATATTATAAAAAATTATATTTTTGCTTGAAAAAATGCACACATTTAGCAGTTAGTTTGACTGGACATTCGGTTTACACACTGGTTATGTAATGTATAGTTTGGACAGACATTCGGTTTACACACTGGCTATGTAATGTATAGTTTGGGCAGACATTCGGTTTACACACTGGCTATGTAATGTATAGTTTGGACAGACAATCAGTTTATACACTGGCTATGTAATGTATAGTTTGGACGGACATTCGGTTTACACCTGGCTATGTAATGTATAGTTTGATTGGACAATCGGTTTACACACTGGCTATGTAATGTATAGTTTGGATAGACATTTGGTTTACACCTGGCTATGTAATGTATAATTTGGATGGACATTTGGTTTACACACTGGCTATGTAATATATAGTTTGGATGGACAATCGGTTTACACACTGGCTATGTAATGTATAGTTTAGACAGACATTTGGTTTACACCTGGCTATGTAATGTATAGTTTGGACGGACATTCGGTTTACACACTGGCTATGTAATGTATAGTTTGGACGGAGATGCACATTGTGGTCCTAAACAGTTTGGCAATTTAATAGAGTACCAGGCCAAATATGTTTTGTCACAGTTTGACAATTTGAGTACCAGGCCAAACAGAATATGTTTTGTCAGAGTTTGAAGGTTGTGGTGTCGGCCATTGCTGACTTCCTCATGTGGCTGTTTGAAGAAAAATTACTGGTAATTTCAAAGATTAGGAAAGATATGAATTCAACATCACTATTGAAAGACAAAGACTTGTTAACATAGAAAGATAAAGACCTGTTAATATGGAAAGATAAAGGCCTGTTAACATGGAAAGATAAAGACCTGTTAACATGGAAAGACAAAGGCCTGTTAACATGGAAAGACAAAGACCTGTTAATAAAGAAAGATAAATCCTGTTAACATGGAAAGACAAAGACCTGTTAACATGGAAAGACAGAGGCCTGTTAACATGGAAAGACAGAGGCCTGTTAACATGGAAAGACAGAGGCCTGTTAACATGGAAAGACAAAGGCCTGTTAACATGGAAATACAGAGGCCTGTTAACATGGAAAGACAGAGGCCTGTTAGCATGAAAAACCTGTTAATAATGGAAAGACAAAGGCCTGTTAAAATGGAAAAACAAAGGCCATTTTAATATGGAAGACCAAGGCCCAACAAAGCATCATGTTTTCCTGTTAAAACATGACAATAAGTGTTAAACTGTTTGAACTTTGAACCTTTGAAAATAGTTAATAAAATTTCTTCTCTTTTCTTCCTTCCATTCTGGCAAAAGGTAGACATCAAGGTATTCAGTCATTTATTGTCTTCCCTTTGCCTAGTTCAAAGATGACCTACTTCTCCATGCATGACCCAGCTTTTAGTTTATCTGTAAAGATTGCAGTCACACAAAAGGGGGGGGGGATAAATCTAGATTACTTGTCCCCATCTCTCCCAGAGTTAGAAATATATGTTGACTAAATCTTTCCATAATGCCTATTGTATTAATCTATTGATCAACTGTTTTTAAAAAGGAGCTGTTATTTACAACATAACGGTGTGAAATTACTATCTTTACATGATTTACAGTGTGAGACTGTAATTTGTCAAGTGTTTTGCCATTCTCAGCAGATCAGTATAAAACTATCAATTGAACCTGAATGGTGGACAGCTTTCATTCACAACCTCATTTTTAAGCATTGAAAAAATGGTCAATGATCAGAGTTTATTGTTTTTAATATTACTTCCATTCTAATTTCAGGATGCCTTGCTTGATGAAGACACTCACATTACACGCTTGCACCGGGCATTTGTGGACAATCAGCATTCACAGTTTGTGGGTAGAGATACTCTGATTAAAAATTGCATCAAAAAGATTGTTTCAACACATTCAGGCGTCATAGGTCTGGTTGGGAAGTCTGGAAGTGGAAAGTCATCTCTCATGGTGAGATGGAATGATAGTTTATTATGAAATCTTAAGAAATAAGTTACATCCTGGTTAAGTATACTCACCACTTTATAGTAGTCATACTTCAACACATAGGAAAGATTAGTGGTAAATAATTTCTAAGGGGAAGTTACTGTCAATGCCTTCATTTAGCCATTATTCATAATATATAGGATATAGCATTGGTATCTGATAATTATCTTTCAGAACAATAATTCACCGAAAAAATAAAATTATATTTGCAGTATATAA
Source organism: Sinotaia quadrata (assembly GCA_028829895.1). Classification (NCBI taxonomy): domain Eukaryota; kingdom Metazoa; phylum Mollusca; class Gastropoda; order Architaenioglossa; family Viviparidae; genus Sinotaia; species Sinotaia quadrata. Next base: position 1,749,041 of record CM054180.1, on the reverse strand, counting down.
ATTTGATTAGTTATTGTAGTAAAGTACAATGACTCGAATGAGATATATTTACCACAAAGCAATTCAAAGGATGTTCATTTTCAGCCCCATTGTGAGTGTGTATGTATCTTAGCTGAATACTAGAGGTTATGATGGGTATATTTTACATTCAGGTGATAGAGTGTGGTATTTTGGCCTAATACTAGAGTTTATGATGGGATCTATTTACCATAAATTGATTCCAGGGTCTGAGTGTGTTGTATTCTGGCCCAGTAGTAGTAGAATATATGATGAGAGAAATTGTTTCCAAAAAGCAGTTCCGAGATGTTTATTTTCAGACCTGGTAATGCAAGAATGTGTTATATTCTGGGCCAGTATGGGAGGACCCTGACTGATGGCAAAATTTCGATTTTCACCTCCGCCAGCATCTTTAACGGCTTGTAGCAGAAGTCAGGCTAAGGTCTATCATATATTTAACCATTTTCCATGAGCCTACCACCATGGTGCAAGACTTTAGTCTCAATGTGCAGACAAAAGTAGTATGGTGCTGAGCCTAGCGGCTTACTTACAATTTTAAATATATGGACAGAGTGCCATAATTTGGGGACCTCCTGTAATAGTAGAGCATGCAATGAGAGAAATTATTTCAAAAAGGTTATTCACATTGATGTTTATTTTCAGGCAAAAATTGTGCAAGATTATGTGGTGTCCAAGTATTGTCGAAAGACAATAGGAGTCCTATTCACATTGATGTTTATTTTCAGGCAAAGGTTGTGCAAGAGTACGTGGTGTCCAAGTACTGTCCAAGCTCTTAAGGAGTCCTATTCACATTGATGTTTATTTTCAGGCAAAGGTTGTGCAAGAGTATGTGGTGTCCAAGTACTGTCCAAGCTCAATAGGAGTCCTTGTGCACATTGTTGGAGCTGCACCAGGATCCACTAATCTGGCTGCAACACTCCGACGCCTCTGCCATGAGATGACCAGGAACTTTTGCCTAAATTTGCCTGTTCCTGAAGACTTTAAGTAAGTGAATAATTCTTATGATTTTCTTCATGTTAATTTGTCTTCTTCCTGTTTTAATAGCTTTTATTTGTTGACTTGCTTTTTTATTTGGTTTTATCTCTTAATATCATAAATTTGTCAACTTCCTGTTCCATACTTTCTTTCTTGAATGACTTAATTAATTTTTTTATTTCCATATATTATGCTTGATGACTTAGCTTATCAGCTTCCTGTTTTATGTTTTCCTATTTAAATGACTTTATAGATCGATGTCATAAATTTATCAGCTTCCTGGTTAATGTTTTCCTATTTTAATGACTTTATCTTTTGATGTCATAAATTTATCAGCTTCCTGTTTAATGTTTTCCTATTTTTAATGACTTTATCTTTTGATGTCATAAATTTATCAGCTTCCTGTTTAATGTTTTCCTATCTTAATGACTTTATCTCTCGATGTCATAAATTTATCAGCTTCCTGTTTAATGTTTATCAGTATTAATGACTTTATCTGTTGATGTCATAAATTTATTGGCTTCCTGTTTTATGTTTTCTTATTTAATAGCTTTATTTCTTGATGTCTTATAAATTTGTCAGCTTCCAATATTATATATACATTTATGTAATTATTACATACTTTTAACAGTTATCCATAGTGCACTGGGACTAGAGCGAGAGAAGAGTGTACATTTTTATGATAATTATTACATACTTTTAACAGTTATTCATAGTGCACTTGGACTAGATGAGAAAATTGCTTCAGACAATTGACTGCAATTCAGCCAGTGTGTTTGTTCAAATGAAATAATATTTGTTCATCTATCTTGTTTCTTTCATCATAGGAATCTGGTGCTCATGTTTGGAAGGATGCTGTTAGAGGCAGGAAACAGCAACAAAGGTTCCCCCATTGTTTTGTTCATGGATGGACTTTATCTCATGGAGGATGCATACCAGCCCAGCAATCTGGAATGGCTGCCACAACCTTTACCTCCAGTAAGTCATGGATTTTGCAAAATAAATTAGAGATTGCTCTGACTTAACAGATATGAGGCTCTGCAATTTGACTAAACTCCTAATTTCAGTCTAAGGGAAGGCAGTTACAAACTTCATTTATCATTTCTTTCTAAAGGCTCACTTTGACCCTGGAGAATTCTGATAAACGTTTGTGGTCCCTGCCATCAAGTGTGGACATGGTTTACTTAGAAAATAATTTTTTGTCTGATACAGAATTTGATGATATTCTTATTTTTGCTGTTGCAGAATGTGGTGATTGTGCTGTCTGCGGTAGAAGAAGATGCTTGTCATCAGTCGCTTGTGAGATTGAAAGCAGATATCATGTCAGTTGGGGCACTGGATATGTTTGACAAAGCAGAAGTTGTGCGCAAAGCTTTGGCCACACATCACAAGGCACTGGAAGAGTCAGCCTTTAACAATCAGGTAGATTTTATTTTTTAAAAACTGTTAGCCAATGAATCATTTATACACCTGTTTAACAGGCACTGCAGGGTCAGCCTTCAACAATCAGGTAGTTGTTAATAAAACTGTTAGACACCTGTTTAACAAGCAATGCAGGATCAGCCTTCAACAGTCAGATTAGTGTTCATAAAACTGTTAGACATTAACACTGTGTGTGTGTGTGTGTGTGTGTGTCTGTCTGTGTGTGTGAGTGAGTGTGTGTGTGTTTTTTTTGTGTGTGTGTGTGTGTGTGTGTGTGTGTGTGTGTGTGTGTGTGTATGTTAATCATTTATATCTGTATTTTAGCTAAAACTGTTCCACTTTTTGTTTTGCAAAATATACACTTTTAGTACTGCTTTAAAAAAAAAAAACTGTTCCTTTTCCTTTTCTTTTTTACCACCAATTCTTGATGTTTTGTTTTTTTAATTTTAGCTGAGATTCCTAATGCAGAAGAAAGATGCCCATAATCCACTTTTCCTCAAGATGGCTTGTGAAGAACTTCGTGTATTTGGTGTGTTTGAAAAGGTACTTAATAAATTATTCTTTAATGTTTTCATTTTCTTTCTTAAAACATTATCAAAGACGGTATTCTAAATTTAAAAATTAGACTGTTTCATAATGTCATGTGGACTTTCTGAAATCCTCTTTAGTAAAATGATTCACAATTAAACATCTTAAGTCTAGTTTAGAAATATCAGTCACTATGAAGCTTTTGAATATCATTCACTGTAAAGTGATCTTTGATCCAGTTATCTTTAATCCTATTCAGGAATATTATTCACTTTAAAGAAATCTTTAATCCTCTTTAGGATTATTTACTTTAAAGAGATCTTTAATACAGTTTAAGAATATGAATCACCATAAAGTGATCTGTAATCCTATTTAGATATATTATTTACTAAAGTGATTTTAAATCCAACTTTGGAGTACTATTAAATTATTATTCACAGCATAGTGATCTCAAATCTAGCTAAGGAATTTTTTGTACAGCAAAGTGATCTGTAGCCAGCTAAGGAATTTATTTCACAGCAAAGTGATCCCAAATCTAGCTAAGGAATTTATTTCACAGCAAAGTGATCTGTAGCCAGCTAAGGAATTTATTTCACAGCAAAGTGATCCCAAATCTAGCTAAGGAATTTCTTGTACAGCAAAATGATCTTTAGATATTTAAGAATTTCTTTAGCAGAAAGTAAAGTGAAGCAAACCCTTTAGCTTACCCAGAATTTGATTTACAGTAAAATGTTCTAAAGTCCAATTTATATGTATAATTTACTGTAAAATGTCCTAAAGTCCAATTTATACATATAATTTACTGTAAAATGTCCTAAAGTCCAATTTATACATATAATTTACTGTAAAATGTCCTAAAGTCTAATTTATACATATAATTTACTGTAAAATGTTCTAAAGTCCAATTTATACATAATTTACTGTAAAGTGTTCTAAAGTCCAATTTATACATATAATTTACTGTAAAGTGTTCTAAAGTCCAATTTATACATATAATTTACTGTAAAGTGTTCTAAAGTCCAATTTATACATATAATTTACTGTAAAGTGTTCTAAACTTCAACTTGTCCTCTCTTACTTAACCCTTTATAACCACTTGTCCTCTCTTACTTAACCCTTTATAACCACTTGTCCTCTCTTACTTAACCCTTTATAACCACTTGTCCAATATGGGCAGTAAAATACTGAATAAGTTCAAGTTTCATTTAACTCGTATTCCTATCATATAAATAATTTACACATCAAAATATATAATTTAATAACTGAGAAATTCCCATTTCATAACTGATTCAAAGCAAACCTTTCTCAAGATTATTTTAGAAGTATTATTTGCAATAAACATTCTCAAAAACATTTTAGGAATATGATTCACAATAAGCATTCTGAGAAATGTTTTAGGAATATTATTCACAATAAACATTCTCAAAAAAATTTTAAAGTATTATTTGCAGCAAACCATTCTCAGTACCATTTTGGGAGTACAATGCGTAGATAGCATCCCAGAGTTCAATATAATAATAGTTATGATTTATAATTAAATATTGTCAAGTTTATTTCAGAAGTATAATTTCCAAACAGGGTTCTAAAGTCCAGTTCAGAAGTATAATTCCCAGACAAAAGAGTTCTAAAGTCCAGTCCAGAAATGTAATTTTCTCAGGCAGAGTTTTAAAGTCAGGTTCAGAAATGTAATTTCAAGACATAGTTCCTAAGTCCAGTTCAGAAATTGCAATTCAAAATTGGAGTTCTAAAGTCCAGTTCAGAAATGTAATTCCCAGATGGAGTTCTAAAGTCCAGTTCAGAAGTATAATTCCCAGACACAGTTCTAAAGTCTGTTTCAGAAATGTAATTCCCAGACATATCTATAGTCCAATTCAAAAATGTAATTCCCAGACAGAGTTCTAAAGTCCAGTTTAGAAATATAATTCCTAGATGGAGTTCTAAAGTCTGGTCCAGGAATGTAATTCCCAGACATAGTTCTAAAGTCCAGTTCAGAAATGTAATTCCCAGATGGAGTTCTAAAGTCAAGTTTAGACAGAGTTCTAAAGTCCAATCCAGAAATGTGTTTCACAACAAAATATTTTCTATTCCTTATTAGAGGTACAATGTCACTTTATTTTCACAAAGGTTACTAGCAAGTTGAAATCCATGTCACACACCACACAACAGCTTCTGCAAGAAGTTCTTCAACGCCTGGAAACAGACCATGGCATTGACCTTGTTTCAACGGCTTTGTCCTTTCTTTTGTGCACTAGAGAGGGTCAGTATTTCAGAAATATTCCTTTTGAAAATCTCTTCATGCATTTCTATTCAGAAATGACATTCATTTTGAATACCATTACCTGCCTGTATTCTCTGTTCATTACCATTATGGCCTTAATTCTTTGTTCATTTGTTAACCATTACTTTCCTGTATTCTCTGTTCATTTTGTTAACTCATTTTGTTAACAATTACCAGCCTTTATTCTCTGTTCATTTTGTTAACAAGTACCAGCCTTTATTCTCTGTTCATTTTGTTAACAATTACCAGCCTTTATTCACTGTTTATTTTGTTAACAATTACCAGCCTTTATTCTCTGTTTATTTTGTTAATAATTACCTTCCTTTATTTTCTGCTTATTTTGTTAACCATTACCAGCCTGTATTTGCTGTTCATTTTGTTAACCATTACCAGCCTTGATTCACTGTTTATTATAACTTTTTGAACCTTAAACATTAAATACTGAATTTCAGTCATTTTATATTATTTAATTTTTTTAATGCATACAATCAAATATTCTAAATTGTTTTAATTTTTAGAACTAGTAAAGAACTGTTTATGTAAGAATTTATTTTACTTTTAGGACTATTACTTGATTTAAAAAATTATAAATTGTTTTATATTTAGGATCATATGCACAAAAAAACTATTGATGTAACAATTATTTTTTTTAACTATTTACTAAAAAATGTTGATATAACAGATATTTTAGTTTGTAAGACCATTAACTAGAAACAACTTTTTAAAAATTGTTCATTTTAAGTTTATTGACATGGAAAGGAAATTGGTTTAAATTTAGACTTCATTTCAAAACATATATTCATATAATAAAAAGAGAAATCAGATTAATTTAGGTGTGATTAAAATTTTAGTAGTATTGGTTGAAGAACTATAAAATAATAAAGAACTGTTTAGTGTTTTATAACTGTATGCTAAAGAATTATTAATACCATTCCTTTCCTGTTTTTTTAATTTTAAGAATAGTGCCTGAGAAACTGTTAACAGAAATCATTTAAGTATTGAGGTTATTGCATGAAAAGCTCTTAATATAGTCATCATCAGTCATTGTTTCTTCAATATCTCCAACATCATTAGAAGTGGTATGTGAACTTTCACTGTCACCAGCATGAATTGGATCAAAATCTTATGATGTACCAGAGAAAATTACATTGGCAGCCATTTGACCACCTACCTGACATCATGTCTGCTTGCTTTTACCCCAAATGCTTGGGGATTGTTATCTTAGAAACGAGGCAAATCTCATTCACAAACTATGTTTGACCTAGATTCCATTTCACTTGGTCTTTTAAGTGCATAAGAAATTGTTTAATTCTGTGGGACTTCTTGCTGAAGAAATGTTGAAATGTAAAAGAATTTGTTTAATTGTTGAGAACTTAGGCTGAAAAACCAGTTTAAATGCATAAGAATTTGTTAATTTTGTACGACTTTTGTCTAAAAATAGTTTAAATGCAATGTAAATTGTTTCATTTATTTGAACTTTTGATTGAAAGACAGTTTAAATGCAAAAATAAATTGATAATTTTGTAGAACCTTTGGCTAAAAAAATAGTTTAAATGTAAAAGAATTGTTTAATTTTATTGTACATTTGTTTGAAAAACAGTTTAAATGCAAAAGAAATGTTTAATTGTTTAGGACTTTTGGCTGAAGAACTTCATGAACTCCTAGCTTGGCATACATGGGTGAAGACATCTAAGTTAAAAGTGGAGCCATTTGACATGGTTAAATCCAGATTCCCGTCACAACACTTTCTCCCTCCTGCAGTCTTTGCCTTCTTGCTGCGTTCTATGCAGTCTTTCTTGAATCCTCTGCAGTCATTCTCAGGGTCAGTATCTTTCCTTGTCTGTGCTATGTTGTGCACATTGAGATAGGTGTCATGTCTTCGATTACTGATATGTCATGTCTTCTGAGCACTGATGTGTCATGTCTTCTGAGTACTGATGTGTCATGTCTTCTGAGTACTGATGTTCCATGTCTTCTGAGCACTGATGTGTCATGTCATCTGAGCACTGTGTTGTGTCTTCTGAGCACTGATGTGTCATGTCTTTTGAGTACTGAAGTGTCCTGTCTTCAGAACAGTGATGTGTCCTGTCTTCTGAGTATTGATGTGTCCTGTCTTCTGAGTACTGATGTGCCATGTCTTCTGAGCAGTGATGTGTCTTGTGATCTGTGCTTTGGTCTTTGATTGTTACTTTAGATCATGTATACACAATATACTAATAATTGTAATACTAATTAGAAGAAATGTATATATTTAATCTTTATAATACTATCCAACTAAATTTATATAGCACTGGCCATTAGTTATTAAATTTAAAAGCCTTTGGTTTACAATACTAAATAAATAAAACAGTACACAAAAGGAATAAACACACATTCTAAGAACTGATGTGTCTTGTAATCTGTGCTATGGTGTGTGCTTATGTGTGTCTGCATTGTTATGATCTATGCACTGGCTATGTTCTGTGCACTGGTTATGTTCTGTGCGCTGATTATGGTCTGTGCGCTGATTATGGTCTGTCCATCTGGTATGTTTTATTTTATAATTTTCTGCATTGGTGTGTTTGCAATGAGTGTAGATATTAATATTTTTGTCGTGTTCCCTTTCTGTGTTTTATAATATACTGCTTTCTCTATATCTTATGCTGAAGTCACATATGTTTGGTATCATAATTCTAGTCTTTATGGCTGGTAATAGCTTTATCTTACAATTGTAGTTTTATATTTTCAAGTGGAGTCAAGGGAGTGGGGGGGAGATAATAGCTTTTCAAAAACTGGATGCTGTCTTACCTAATGTATTTTTTTAACAAAATATAATTCATTTAAAGTCCTGATAATTAGCAAATTTCATTTCCCACATCATTATTAATTAGTTGGTATTTAACAAAATCTCATTCAAAGATTATAATTATAGGTAATTATTTACCTTTCTCTTTGCATTTCCAATAATATCATTAATTTTTCAGTGTTATCTTAAGCAGAATTCTATTTCAGTAATCTTTATAGTAAATATAACTCTGCGTTCACTCTATATAAATACAAATTAAGTACAGTAAAAATTTAATTATATATGTAAGGGGATTATTTCTAAAAAGTGGTTTTTTATGGTCACAGTATTTACAAAAATATCATAATTTATTTTTAAGAATGTACCGTGTCAACAATAGTAAATACTGTTTACAAAAGTATGATGTAACTGATTATTTCAATGTTATTTTAAATAATATTAACAATTATTTATTGAAATATGACGTGATTTGCTTGGTTTTAAGTACTGTGTCATCATGTACCGTGTATAGAAACATCAAGTAATTTATTTTTCAAAATAAATTTTCATTTTCACCAATATTAAATACTGTTTGCAAACTATGAAGCAGTCTTTTGTTAATAAATGTCAACACTATGAAGTACTGTGAAATAGTTTATTGTTAAGAAAATGTTATATCAGCACTATTAAATAGTGTTTACAGAAATGAGAAGTAGTTTGTTTTTAAGAAAACATTATTTTAACACTATTAAATACTGTTTACAGAAATATCTGCCTTACTCTAGCACATCCGGAGATAAGGGCAGCAATTCAGCATCGCTACTTGCGAGGTGCAGCTTCTGACAGAGAACTCCAGCTTCATATTCTTTTGGCAGGTTGGAATCACTTTCAGTAATTATTTAAATTTAAATATCGATACTACTAAGTTTGTGACATATTAATAGTATTGTCTGTGTTGGTATATGTAGCACCCTCACACCCTACATACAACCTTTTAGCATATCAGTGTTGGTATATGTAGCACCCTCACACCCTACATACAGCCTTTTAGCATATCAGTGTTGGTATATGTAGCACTCTTACCTCCTATTAGCATATCAGTGCTAATATATGTAGCGCTCATCTTTCACAAACCTACAGTCTAAAAACTGGTCATTGCTGGTATGTGTAACACTCACCTATCACATCCCACAGTCTAGGAACAAACCTGTGAACAAAACAATGATTCAATATCATCAAACAACAGTATTTAATAACCACTCATTGGAAATGTGGCTCACAACTCACAGTCACACAATGATTCAGTATCATCAAACAACAACATTTAATAATCACTCAGTGGAAATGTGGTTCACAGCTCCCAGCCACACACTTCATGTCAGACTAAAGCTATTATTTCAGTACTTACAAGAGAGTAAAACTAAAAACCTTTCAGGTGAGTGTATATTGTGTTAATTTAATTAATCAAATAATTACTGGTTACACTCATGCTAGTAGCTGACGTCAAACAATATATGGCATGAGTAAGTGCAAGTTTGACTTGTAATATTCTTGAATGTTTATGTCAGTTTTAGTCGTTTGTGTGGTTTGTGAAAACTTCTCATTTGGCAGACTGGTAAAGGTTTTTTTCCAGTTAGTCTATTAATTACCTAGTTGAATTTATCATAGGTAGCCAATATTTTTATTACTTCCTGAAAAATTATGACTTGTTATAGTCTTTGTTATTTCCCATCAAAATTATGACTTCTTATAGTCTGAATTATCTCCCATCAAAATTCTGTTTTTGCCACAGGCTACTTCCTCCGTCAAGCTGATCCAAATGGAGATGGATCCTGGAAAGGCCACAACAGGCGTGCCTTTAGTGAGCTCCCCTTCCATCTAGTGAGTAAAACACTTTTCACTATATAGACCCACTGTAGTCCTTTCTGTCTAGTGAGTAAAACACTTTTCACTATATAGACCCACTGTAGTCCTTTCTGTCTAGTGAATAAAACATTTTCACTATATAGACCCACTGTAGTCCTTTCTGTCTAGTGAGTAAAACACTTTTCACTATATAGACCCACTGTAGTCCTTTCTGTCTAGTGAGTAAAACACTTTTCACTATATAGGCCCACTGTAGTCCTTTCTGTCTAGTGAGTAAAACACTTTTCACTATATAGACCCACTGTAGTCCTTTCTGTCTAGTGAGTAAAACACCCTTCACTATAGAGTTCCACAGCAATCACTTCCATCCAGTGAGTAAAACACTTCACTATCTAGTCCCCAAAAAATCCCTTCTGTCGAGTAAGTGAAACATTCTTCACTATATAGCTCCTGGACATTTTCTGACATTTTAGAGATAATCCTATATCTTGTAGAAATTGTCATATTATTGTGTATTCTGAATTTCTTGTTTTATCATCACTCAGTTTAGTAGTTACCACTGTTCCTAGTGAGAGAGTGTTTATGATGGATGATTTATAGTTACCGCTGTTCCTAGTGAGAGAGTGTTTATGATGGATGATTTATAGTTACTGCATGAGAGAGACCACATTAAAATAATAAACTTATTTTATATGCAAACATGCAAACACAACCAATAAATGTAACCCTTGCTTGTGCAATAAAAGAGCCAAACAGACATCAATGGTGGTTTACATGTGGAACTCTGCGACGAACATCTGAACAGATCCATCGTACTGGTAAACACCTAACTACTGCACTTTCGTCAGAATGTGTATGGGGTTTGGTGACAATAAGTCTTCTTGCATTTTGGGAATAGAGCTCTGCACATAACATTATTGCTAACACCCTATTGTTAAACAAACTTTTCTTACATTTTGCGAATAGAGATCTGCACATAACATTATTGCTAACACCCTATTGTTAAACAAACTTTTCTTACATTTTGCGAATAGAGATCTGCACATAACATTATTGCTAACACCCTATTGTTAAACAAACTTTTCTTGCATTTTGTGAATAGAGTGCTGCAGGATGTTTCAAGGACCTGGGAAGTATCCTGGGCAGTCTGCTTTTTATCTATGCCAAATGCATGCTGGGATTGGCAAGTAAACTTATGGAAGATTTTGCAGCCAAAGGTAGATAACTTTAAGTTTTGTTTCTGTGCAAGATAATTTCTGCATATTCAGATATCAATATCAATCCAATAACGCACTGTTACGAATTAAAATTATTTTTAGATGCACATTTTAATACCAGACTATTGTTATATTATAACTGTATCTATGAAATTATTTGTAGGTAAATAGAGTATTTTTTAAATTTAAATTTAAACTCTCTATCTCATATCAGAATCTGCTCATAAAATGTTTCCTGGATAAAATAATTGTCGATATCTTGAAAGTTTGTTGTAGAGAAAATGTGATATAGCTGCTTCTAATTAATTTCTTATATTTTACACTATTTTTTAGTACAACCTATATTATGATGATTGATTTGTCCAATTGGTAAGGAAGATCAATAGAAATATTTTAATACCCTATTTAGTGACAGTTTTGATTGGTGGAGAATTTTGTTTTTTGAAAAAAAAGGATGTTTTTAGTATAAATAAATGATTTTCAAATATTTTTGATGGTTTATTAATGGAGAATATTGTAAAATTATTCCAAAATATTCTTTTTCTTTATGTTCTTTTACCTGGATAGTAGGCTCCAATAAAAAGACCTTGGAAAAACAGCGATTACAGTTCTTGGACTCACCTGCCTTTTCCTTCTTGAAAGAGTATCATGAATTCGTCTCTAATAACCTTCATATTCTGGCCAGGTAAATCTTCCTGAGTTTCTGAAATTTTTTCTGCTCTTTCATATTTTTTTCTTTGTTATTATTAATTTTATATGTTACTGTATTCACTCAAGGTTGTGCATTTAAAATATGTAAAACTGCTGCTTGGTATTATTTGCTAGTTCATGAGAATTGCTCAGAAATGTTCATGAGTATTGCTGAGTTTTTTCATGAGTTCTGCTGAGTATTGTTTAAGAGTTGCTCTGTTTATGAGTTCTGCAATATTGTTGATGAGTACTTTACCCTTGTGATAACAGCCACCCAGCTCTGATGTGGCAGCAGGCCAGTAACTCTCCACAAAACTCTTTGGTATGCACTCAGTTAACACAGCTGAAGACGGCCGGACTTGTCAGTGTGAAAGATTACATGGACTGGAGAAATAGACCCCAATATCCGAACCCTTGCTACTTGCACTTGACAAACCTGGACAAGGTAAGACAATATTTGTTCAAGGTAAAATCAAAATGTTTACTTGTAAAATCTAAACAAGACCAATTTTGTTCACCTCAAAATATAGATTATTTGAGACCAAAATAATCAAGAGGCACAACTAAACAAAACGTTTACTTCAAAATCTAGACATTATGAGACCAAATAATCACTAAGCTCTGCTAAACAAAACGTTTACTTCAAATGAAGATATGAGACCAAATAATCACTAAGCTCAGATAAACAAAAAAAACATTCACCAAACAAAGTCTACACAATCACCAGACAAATCTAAACATTGACCTAACCAGTCTAAAGATTCATTTGACAAATCTAAACATTGACCTAACCAGTCTAAAGATTCATTTGACAAATCTAAACATTGACCTAACCAGTCTAAGTATTCATTTGACAAATCTAAACATTCACATGACATATAACAATGAAAGAGCAAATCATTTATTAGATATGGTCCGTCAAATCCAGACCAGACTAAAACATTCACAAAAAAATATACATAAAATAAATTCAGACCATTTCCAAGACAAAACTATAACAGATGAACTTTGGATATTCTGTAGACAAATTATTTCAAAATATTCTTAAACCAGATCTACAGAACTGAAAGAATTCATCATTTATGGGAGGCAAATCTAGACCAAATACACTAATACATTTTTATTATAAGTGTTAAGATTTATAGAGTGTTAAGTTTGTTTATTCATCTCTAAATTCAATTCAGATAGTTTTGGGAAGTGCCACCTCATGAATGTATTACGTAGACTTATAAATGTTAAGTTTGTTTATTCATCTCTAAATTCAATTCAGATAGTTTTGGGAAGTGCCACCTCATGAATGTATTACGTAGACTTATAAATGTTAAGTTTGTTTATTCATCTCTAAATTCAATTCAGATAGTTTTGGGAAGTGCCACCTCATGAATGTATTACGTAGACTTATAAATGTTAAGTTTGTTTATTCATCTCTAAATTCAATTCAGATAGTTTTGGGAAGTGCCACCTCATGAATGTATTACGTAGACTTATAAATGTTCATATTGACAGCATGAGTATGTAAAACTTTGCAAATGAAAAAAATCACTCTAAATGTATGATATTCCTTTTTTTTAAAGAAATAATGTGTATTTATTAGATATCTCGATATCTCAGATTTTATATTGATTACTATTTATTACCATGAATTATACATACTTTTTTATACTTTAATTCATTTTTAAAACTTATTCTTAGCCTGTCACTTGTGTGGCTGTATCACCAGATAATTCTTACTTTGTTACTGGCTCACTGGATTGCATTGTACATCTTTATGATTTGGCAACAGGCAAGGTAAGTTTTTTTTTGTACATTTTCATCCAGTTTGAAATTAAATGTCTTAGTTATTCTCATTTAATACCATTTTCTGTTAGCTATACACTTAATACCATTTTCTATTAGTTATTCTCACTTAATACCATTTTCTGTCTGTTAGTTATTCTCACTTAATACCATTTTCTGTTAGTTATTCTCACTTAATACCATTTTCTGTCAGCTAATTTTACTATTGTGTCGTGTTGCAATAATGTTAGAATTCTGCTGTGTCATGTTGAATGAATGTTGGAATACTAATGTGTCCTGTTACATGAATTTTGAAAGAGTGTTGTCATGTTACATGAATGTTGGAATACTATTGTGTCATGTTACAAGAATGTACTATTGTGTCATGTTACATGAATATTGGAAACAGTGTTTTATCAGGTTACATGAATGTTGGAATGTTGTTGTGTCATGTTAAACAAATGTTGGAACACTTTTGGGTCATGTTATTACAAATTTTGGAATACTGTATGTCATATTACATGAATGTTGGAATAGTGTTGGTGGCCATACAAAAACAGGAAAAGGGAAATAAGTCAGCTTTGTGTTTGGGCTGAAATGATTAAAAATGTCACCTTCAAAAATTTGCTATATAAACCATTGATATTAATCCATGTGAGAATTTTGTTTATATAAAGGTCTGATTTATTAGCCAGCCATCATGATATGTTGCACTGACTGTACTAGCCTAATACTTGTATATATAAATAGCATTATATTGCACTTACTGTACTAGCCTAATACTTGTATATATAAATAGCATTATATTACATTGACTATACTAGCTTAATACTTGTATATATAAATAGCATTATATTGCACTTACTGTACTAGCCTAATACTTGCATATATAAATAGCATTATATTGATTTGTACATTGACTTTCAAGGTTCATGCAAATTCTGCTAAAAAGTATTATTTAGTACTAAAGTTTTAAAAATATTCCTGGAGCATAAATCTGTGACTTGAGGCCAGAATAGCAAAGGAAATATGTTGAATCCATATTTCATTTTCTTAAAGTATGTACATTTCACACTACATATAATTTCACACTAAATATATGTACATATCACACTACATATAATTTCACATAAATATTTGTAGATTTCTTTTACAAATGATAAATACTTATTTTTTAACTTTCTTAAAATTTACTTTGGAAGTGTTTTTCTGTTATTTGGTTTTTATTGTGACATATAGATGCATTGTCACCTTACTTGAGGCATAGTCATCTATCTGACACAAAAGTAGTGTTATTTAGACATATGACAACTCTTGAAATAAAAGTATTATTATAGATTAGACACCTGACTAGACATAAAATTATTCTTATAGATTAGACACCTGACTTAACTGGACAAAAGTATTGTTATTGTTAGGCATGTGGCCTGACATAAAAGTATTGTTATAGATTAGACACCTGACTGGACATAAAAGTATTGTTACAGATCTCTAATCTGTCTGGACATAAAGGTATTGTTATAGATTAGACATCTGACTGGACATAAAAGTATTGTTACAGATCTCTAATCTGTCTGGACATAAAAGTATTGTTATAGATTAGACATCTGACTGGACATAAAAGTATTGTTATTGTTAGACATGTGGCCTGACATAAAAGTATTGTTATTGTTTAGATACCTGACCTGACACAGAAATATGTTATTGTTTAGACATATGACAAAAGCACAGAAGTATTTTTATTGTTAGACATATGACAAAAGCACAGAAGTATTTTTATTGTTAGACATATGACAAAAGCACAGAAGTATTTTTATTGTTTAGACACAATAAACACAAAGCAATGTTGCTAATTAGTCACTTCATCTGATAAAAGTATTATTTCTAGTTATATATGTGACAGATACAATGTTTGTTTCTAATTAGTCACTTCATCTGATAAAAGTATTATTTCTAGTTATATATGTGACAGATACAATGTTTGTTTCTAATTAGTCACTTCATCTGATAAAAGTATTTCTAGTTATATATGTGACAGATACAATGTTTGTTTCTAATTAGTCATTGTGCATTCTTTGTGTCCAGGAGATTCGCTTTTACAGAGGTCATTCTGATGCAATTGCTGATGTGTGCTTCGTTAGTCAAACAGTTCTGTGCAGTGCTTCTCTGGACTCCACCCTTAGCCTGTGGAGTGTGGAAAATGGACATAGGTAAACTGTTAAAACACTCATGTCACAGGTAAACTGTTAAAACACTCATGTCACAGGTAAACTGTTAAAACACTCATGTTGCAGGTAAACTGTTAAAACAGTCATGACACAGGTAAACTGTTAAAACACTAAAGTCATAGGTAAACTGTTAAAACACTCATGTCACAGGTAAACTGTTAAAACACTCATGTTGCAGATAAACTGTTAAAACACTGAAGTCACAGGTAAACTTAAAACACTCATGTCACAGGTAAACTGTTAAAACACTCATGTCGCAGGTAAACTGTTAACACACTCATGTCACAGGTAAACTGTTAACACACTCATGTCACAGGTAAATTGTTAAAACACTAAAGTCCCAGGTAAACTCTTAAAATACAGAAATACAAGTGTAGTTATGGATAAAAATATTTAAAATTAGTCATGTCTTATGTAAACTGTTAAACTACAGAAATACAAGTGTAATTAATAATATTTAAAATACTCATAGCATAATTACTTCATTAACAAAATAGTTGTGTGCAGGACATACATAAACTGTTAAAATTCATTTGTAAAAATAGAGATAAGAATATTTCAAATACACTGCAGAAATAGAGATAAGAATACTTCAAATACACTGCAGAAATAGAGATAAGAATACTTCAAATACACTGCAGAAATAGAGATAAGAATACACTGACAAAAAAACAGAGATATTTCAGATTCATTGCAAAAAGATGTCAGCAGCATCACTAGTAAAGAAATGACATTTCAGACTTTGGTTTTTACTAATATTGTGCTGTGTTTCTGATTTTTAACACCTGTTCCAATGTTTGATTTTGCAGAATTGCTCTCCTGAAAGGTCATACACGTCGTGTTAATGCTTGTGCTGCTGGTCCTACAGGAAAGGTCGTGGCCTCGGCATCATGGGACTGTTCAGTGAAAATTTGGAATGCCACTTCAGGAGAGATCATCTGCTCTTTCAGTTTAGAAAGGTAAGCAGTTCAGTTTAGAAATATAAAACAGTTTACAATTAACCAAACAGTGATGTTATTAATTTATTACTTCATTCTTTTTTTCTCGCTGACTATCAGGAGCCATATAGACTTTTTATCCATAGATGTTCTCAGTCTTGGATGGTTCCCATGGAGACTGTTTTCTGGAGAGTGGAAGATGAGTTGGTGTTGCGATGGTGGTGGTGGTGATGGTGGTAGTTTTTCATCGTTTGCCATTGGTTGTAGTGTTGGGGAGCTGTATATGCATAGTTTTATTTTTGTGATAATTGTTCTCTTGACTTGTTCTAGGGCATTTGTGTTGCGGTATTTGTTTGGCAATTGTTCTCTTGACTTGTTCTAGGGCATTTGTGTTGCGGTATTTGTTTGATAATTGTTCTCTTGTTCTAGGGCATTTGTGTTGTGATATTTGTTTGATAATTGTTCTTTTGACTTGTTCTAGGGCATTTGTGTTGTGGTATTTGTTTGATAATTGTTCTCTTGTTCTAGGGCATTTGTGTTGTGATATTTGTTTGGGCAATTTCTCGTTTTTGGTGATTGAGTGGGTGTTGCTGTAAGCTCTGTAATGTTTATGGGGGGAAAACACAACTCATTTTTGTTTTAAGGTGTGTGGTTTGTATCTGTATTAGTGAAATTGGGTGGATCCTTTTTATTTTTTTTTATTTTCATATTTTAATATTATTTTATAGAAGTTGTAGTGTCTTTGTTTCATGTAGAAAGAGTGTGAGGGTGGATTATGTCTTTCGGTGGGAAGAATTAAGAATGGATGGTAAAGGGTGGTTGTCTAACAGTGATTGTTGTTTTCATTTGCTGTCTGTGGTCCTGGTGGGTGGTAAAGGGTGTTTGTCTAACAATGATTGTTGTTTTCATTTGCTGTCTGTGGTCCTGGTGGGTGGTAAAGGGTGTTTGTCTAACAATGATTGTTGTTTTCATTTGCTGTGTTTTTTATGTTGTTCATAAATTGCATTTTGTTCACTTATTTCTTCAATAGACTTTATTTTTTATGCTGTTCATTAATCACATTTTGTTAATTGAAATTTCTTGAACTGCTGCATGGTTATTGTTTTATTCAGTATATTTAATCACTCTGTTTGAACCCTTTATACTACTGTTATTCATTTTGAAGTGAGAAGTAACATAAAGTAAGACAAAGTAACAAAATCAAATAAAACTGAGAAGGTAAATTAATGTCATTTTGAAAATAAATAACATAAAGTAAGATTAAATGACATGAAATAACCTGAAGTAAGATTAAATAGCATGAAATAACCTGAAATAACATGAAGAGTAAATAGCATGAAATAACCTGAAATAACATGAAGAGTAAATAGCATGAAATAACCTGAAATAACATGAAGTAAGATTAAATAGCATGAACTAACATGAAGTAAGACATAAAATAAATGACATAAAATAAGATTAAGTAAGATCAAATACATTGAAATAGCATGAAGTAATAAAATTAAATGAGGAGGTCAAATTATGTCATGGTGAGTGCACTGCTTTGAAAACTGAATGATGAATGAAAGCAGTATAGTACAGTTACTGAGCAATAGTAGAGATATACTGTGAATGATGAATGAAAGCAGTATACTACAGTTCTGAGCAATAGTAGAGATATACTGTGAATGATGAATGAAAGCAGTATAGTACAGTTACTGAGCAATAGTAGAGATATACTGTGAATGATGAATGAAAGCAGTATAGTACAGTTACTGAGCAATAGTAGAGATATACTGTGAATGATGAATGAAAGCAGTATAGTACAGTTACTGAGCAATAGTAGAGATATACTGTGAATGATGAATGAAAGCAGTATAGTACAATTACTGAGCAATAGTAGAGATATACTGTGAATGAGGAATGAAAACAGTATACTACAGTTCTGAGCAATAGAGATATACTAGTAAAAGAAGAAGAGATCGTAATTGCAGTAGAGAATAATAGTAAAGATAGTAGTAATAGAGTTACATACTGTTACAATAATAATATCAGTAATAATACTGTTACAGAATTCTTTTAATGTTTTTCATTTCAGTCCAGTGAATGATGTAGATTTCCATCCTGATGGTCAGCTGATTGTGACTGCATCCTGGGATACAACCATCAAGATCTTTGACATTTTGCACCAAACACGAAAAGCTGTAAGTTATCTTCACTTGAATACATTAGTTATCAGAATTGGAATAAGTTTTTTCATGTAAATCTGCGAATTATCTTCACTTGCATACATTAGTTATCAGAATTGGAATAAGTTTTTTTATGTAAATCTGCAAATTATCTTCACTTGCATACATTAGTTATCAGCTGTGGAATACATTTCATGTGGGGTTATCTTCATTTGCAAATATTATTTATCATCCTTAGTATAATTAGTTTCATGTGAAACTATGACTTGTCTTCAGTTGCATATATTAGTTATTAAATGTTGGAATACATTTAATTAAAGCTGTGAGTTGTCTCCATTTGCAAGTATTATCAACCTTGGAACAATGCAAAGATGTCTCTTTTCCCACTGGCATAATTTAGTTTTCAACCGTAGAATAAATAATTGTTTTTATTAAAGCTGAGGGCTATTTTTATTTTCTGTATAAGTGCAGGTTTTCTTTATATAATTTTTTTTTATATTTTAGATTGTCATTGTCTTTAAAAGTATGGATTATATATTTGTACACTTGTGTTTGTACCCTGGGCATACATTTTCAGCAGGCCTACAATATTATCAACCCTCGAATAATTAGTTTCATGCAAGGCCTTGGATGGGTTGTCTCCACTTAACATGCAATAGTTATCAACCCTGTATGTTCAGTTTCATGAAAAGCTCTAGTGGTCTTTGTACCTGTACATTTTAGAATAATTACTTTCATGCATTGCTGTGATTGTTTTTGACATGCATACAGATAGTTACAAGCCATGGAGAAATGTATTTCTTCTTAAACTCTGGCTTGTCTTCTCACTTGCATACATTAATTATGAACCTATTTTTTTTATAAAGTGGAGGTGTTTTCTCTTGCATTTAGTAGTTACAATTGGTATCTTAATATCATACTTTTGTGATTAAAATTTTATAGTTAGATAGACAACAGACAGACAGACAGATAAAAACAGATAGTAAGAAAGAAAGAAAGATACTTTCATGGTATATGAATAAAGTTGATATGCTAAGCGTTTGAAAATTTTGGAAAATATTTTTATTTCATTGTTTGAAACTTGACAATTCATATAAAATCCTGCTAAGATTTATGTAATTATATATCTTAAATATCATCAGTTGGTAATCTCTGTGTGTATGTGTTTGTGTGTCTGTGTGTGTGATTATTATATTGATTATTATATATGTCCATTTTTAGGTGTTACGAGGTCACACATCATCAGTCCGATCAGTCACTTACTCCAATGATGGATGTCATATTGCTTCTGCTTCACTAGATGGCGATGTCAAAATTTGGTCAGCATCCAAAGGCATTCAAGTATGAAGTGATATTATAATTCTGATATATGTTGGATGATACTATAGATGAGTTTACTGAATTATTCAAATATGAAGTGATATTATAATTGTGATATATGTTGGATGATACTATAGATGAGTTTACTGATTATTCAAGTATGAAGTGATATTATAATTGTGAAATATGCTGGATGATACTATAGATGAGTTTACTGATTACTCATTGTCAGTACAGGCCCAAATAAAATTAAAATAAAATAAAAATAAAAAAGATTATAAAACGTGCTGTGTATTGAATCGCCCCAGTAAGGCACAAAAACTGAAATGGCTGCAACATTGAATTTGACCTATACTTAAGAACATCATGGATATATACACTATATTCCTCCTAATTTTTATTCATCAGGTATTATGATGACAAGCTATTTAGCAATAGTTATGTTGCAGTTGTGATATATTTTACTGGTGTGAATATAAAAATTATGTAGTTATGTTGTAGTTGTGATATATTTTACTGGTGTGAATATAAAAATTATGTAGTTATGTTGTAGTTGTGATATATTTTACTGGTGTGAATATAAAAATTATGTAGTTATGTTGTAGTTGTGATATATTTTACTGGTGCGAATATAAAAATTATGTAGTTATGTTGTAGTTGTGATATATTTTACTGGTATGAATATAAAAATTATGTACTTATGTTGTAGTTGTGATATATTTTACTGGTGTGAATATAAAAATTATGTAGTTATGTTGTAGTTGTGATATATTTTACTGGTGTGAATATAAAAATTATGTAGTTATGTTGTAGTTGTGATATATTTTACTGGTGTAAATATAAAAATTATGTAGTTATGTTGTAGTTGTGATGAATTTTACTGGTATGAATATAAAAATTAAGTAGTTATGTTGTAGTTATGATATATTTTACTGGTGTGAATAAAAAACTATGTAATTAATGTTGTAGTTATGATATGTTTCACCAGTGTAAGAATATAAAACTGTACACTTATTTAATAGTTGTAATATACTATGTGATATGTGAAATATAAATACTGATATTGGTGTAACAGTTGACTGCATTATTATATATTAGTTATACATATTATTATAGAAATGGAATGTAAACACTGTTTACTGATAACTTATGTTAGGCTCTTAAGAACTTATCAAGTTAGAGAAAGACTTTCTGAATTTGGCAAAAAGACTTAGTTTCCTTTGGGTGGAATTAAAATCATAGCAATGACTAAATCCAATGATAAAAGAATTAAAATCATAGCAATGACTAAATCCAATTATAAGAAAAGAAAAATTAATATAATTTCTTATTAGATATTCAATCAAACAAATATTAGTTTCCATAGCAATAAGTAAATCCCATATAGGAAAACACTCATTAGTCACAATCTCTTAATCAGCTCTTACAGTGACAGTATTCCTTAATTATTCCTTCAAGTATACATTAATCAGTATTCCTTAATTATTCCTCAGTTTTACATTAATCAGTATTCCTTAATTATTCCTTCAAGTATACATTAATCAGTATTCCTTAATTATTCCTTCAAGTATACATTAATCAGTATTCCTTAATTATTCCTCAGTTATACATTAATCAGTATTCCTTAATTATTCCTCATTTATACATTAAGCAGTATTCCTTAATTATTCCTTCAAGTATACATTAATCAGTATTTCTTAATTATTCCTCAGTTATACATAAATCAGGGATACTGACATACAAATATAAATAAAACCTGAAATAGGACAAATGTAAATAGAACCTGAAATAAGACCGATGTAAATAACACATCTGAAATAAGACAGATGTAAATAAAACTATTGGTTTACAAAAAGGAGGAAATATTAAAGTACAACTCCAGCCACAATGAGGGAACTATTAGCTTGTCCAAAAGTCCAACTCAAGCCACAAAGAGGGAACTATTAGTATGTCCAACTCAAGCCACAAAGAGGGAACTATTAGTATGTCCAACTTAAGACACAAAGAGGAAACTATTAGTATGTCTAACTTAAGACACAAAGAGGAAACTATTAACATGTGAAAAAGTCCAATTTAAGTAAAAAAGAGGGAACTATTAGTATGTCCAACTCAAGCCACAGTAAGGGAACTCTTAGCTTGTCCAAAAGTCCAACTCAAGCCACAGTAAGGGAACTCTTAGCTTGTCCAAAAGTCCAACTCAAGCCACAGCAAGGGAACTCTTAACTTGTCCAAAAGTCCAACTCAAGCCACAGTAAGGGGACTCTTAATTTGTCCAAAAGTCCAACTCAAGCCACAGTAAGGGGACTCTTAGCTTGTCCAAAAGTCCAACTCAAGCCACAGTAAGGGGACTCTCCAAAAGTCCAACTCGAGCCACAAAGAGGGAACTATTAGCTTGTCAGAAATCCCAGGTGAAGCCAGATCAGTGAGCCCTACTTGCCCTACTTTAATAGGAACTAAGATCTTCATCTTGAGGAAGACAAGACTGAATTAAAATAAATAAAATTTTCTTCTTTCTTGTTCTTTATGAGACTGAAACTAAATTAAAATGAATACAACTGCCTTTCTTTCTGTTCTAGGTTGGTAATATCCGAGGACATGGAGCCCCCATCAACAAATTGATCTTCTCGCCAACTGGACACGAGCTTATCACTGCCAGTGATGACCACAAGATAAAGGTCAGTAACAAATACTTTTTTTAAGGCTATGTTTGCTTTTTCTGTTTGTCAGCAATTACTAGACTAATTGTTTTTCTGTAGTTGTGCTGAGACCACTCAAATACATGAACAAGAAGCACAAGATAATAGTAAAACTGATTTTCTATAGTCATCTTCGAAAACCATTCCCCATTATGAGTTTTATATAGTGTGAGAACTTTTCTGTAGACACCCTTTAAACCATTCCCCATTAAATATCCTGTTGTACTACTTCTTATGAGTTTTATATAGTGTGAGAACTTTTCTGTAGTCGCCCTTTAAACCATTCCCCATTAAATATCCTGTTGTACTACTTCTTATGATTTTTTTATAGTGTGAGAACTTTTCTGTAGTCGCCCTTTAAACCATTCTCCATTAAACATCCTGCTATGAAATATGCCTGAAATATGGTGCTTCCTTAATTTGACTTCAGGAGAGCAAGCCTTTTTATTTTACTTTTGTCATGTTGTGATACGTTGGCTACTGTACTCTACTAGATTACATTGGTTTGTGAATCCAGCATTGTCGTCAACTTATCAGTAAAGCGTGTTGCTGTGAGTCGATTCCTGTCAATTCCATTCAAGCACCAATACAATGGAAATTGTGGCTTGAGTTTGGTGTCGAGAATTCACAAAGATTATTTTGAATTTTCCTTGTGGTGTGTTGAGTAAACGTGCATGGAAAATTAAGAACATTCCTCCTGATGTGCTTGATGGCATGTGTGAAATTCAGGACATTTCTCTACGTCATTCTTGGAGAGTGCTGTCTGTCTTTGTGCAGGCAGTGTTTCTATGCATTGTCTGTCTTTGTACAGGCAGTGTTTCTATGCATTGTCTGTCTTTGTGCAGGCAGAGTTTCTATGCATTGTCTGTCTTTGTGCAGGCAGAGTTTCTATGCATTGTCTGTCTTTGTGCAGGCAGTGTTTCTATGCATTGTCTGTCTTTGTGCAGGCAGTGTTTCTATGCATTGTCTGTCTTTGTGCAGGCAGTGTTTCTATGCATTGTCTGTCTTTGTGCAGGCAGTGTTTCTATGCATTGTCTGTCTTTGTGCAGGCAGTGTTTCTATGCATTGTCTGTTTTTCTGCAGGCAAAGTTTCTATGCATTGTCTGTCTTTGTGCAGGCAGACTTTCTATGCATTGTCTGTTTTTGTGGATGTGTAATCAGCACATTATCAATAATCTTTTTACACTCAAATTATACTCACTTAACTGTTCAAGGACAAATAAAGTTAATTACATGTAATTATTTTGCAACTTTTAATTTGTTATTTACTTTATATTATCTGGTAGTAATTAATATGTTGTAATTTTATATAATTGTCTCATTCTGTTAAAATTTATATTAAAAAATGTTCCTAAACTTACCATTTTGCAGATATGGTCAGGTAATTTGGGCAATCCACTTCATGTGTTGGGATGTGAAGAAGATGGGCCAGCCACTGCTGTCTCCCTTTCCAAAGACTGTGCTACAGTTGCTGTAGGATACCACTCTAGTGTTGTCCGGGTGTTTGACGTCACTGCAGGTATATGGTGTTGTCTGGGTGTTTGATTTCACTGCAGGTATATGGTGTTGTCTGGGTGTTTGATGTCACTGCAGGTATAGGGTGTTGTCTGGGTATTTGATGTCACTGCAGGTATATGGTGTTGTCTGGGTGTTTGATGTCACTGCAGGTATTCAGCTCTAGTTTTGTCTGGGTATTTCATATCAGTGCAGATTGTCATTCTAGTTTTGTCTGGGTATTTCATATCAGTGCAGATTGTCATTCTAGTTTTGTCTGGGTATTTCATATCAGTGCAGATTGTCATTCTAGTTTTGTCTGGGTATTTCATATCAGTGCAGATTGTCATTCTAGTTTTGTCTGGGTATTTCATATCAGTGCAGATTGTCATTCTAGTTTTGTCTGGGTATTTCATATCAGCACAGGATGCCACTCTAGTTTTGTCTGGGTATTTCATATCAATGCAGATACTTCACTCTAGTTTTGACTTGAGTATTTTATGTCAGTTTAGGTATGCCATTCTGGTTTTGTCTATTTGATATCAATGCAGGTGTGCCATCCTTGTTTTGTCTGGGTGTTTGGTATCAATGCATGTATGCTATCTTAATTATGTGCCAGTATTTGATATCAGTACAGGTATGCAGCTCTAGTTTTGTGTGGGTATTCAATATCAATGCATGTATATTACTCTAGTTTTGACCAGGCATTCAATGTTAGTGCAAATATGGCATTCAGCTTTGTATGGTTGTCATGTTTCCAGGTAATGGATATTATTGCAAGTTTACCATTAAGCTATGTATGAAAATTTCAGGTTGTTATAGATATGTCATTTTAGTTTTGTTTGGATATTGGATGCAAGTATGCAAAAATACTGTCTGTTCATTGTATATATGCCACTCTACTTTGTCTCAATTATTGTTAATGTATGTATGTGTACCACTCCACTGTGTCTTAATTATTGTTAATGTATGTATGTGTACAATTCAACTTTATCTGAATTATTGTTAATGTATGTAATGTGTACCACTCTATTTTGTCTGAATTATTGTTAATGTATGTATGTGTACCATTCCACTTTGTCTGAATTATGTTAATGTGTGTATGTGTACCATTCCACTTTGTGTGAATTATTGTTAATGTATGTATGTGTACAATTCAACTTTATCTGAATTATTGTTAATGTATATAATGTGTTCCACTCCACTTTGTCTGAATTGTGTTAATGTATGTATATGTACCACTCTACTTTGTCTGAATTATTGTTAATGTATGTATGTGTACCACTCCACTTTGAATTATTGTTAATGTATATATATGTACCACTCCACTTTGTCTGAATTATTCTTAGTGTAAGTTTGTGTACTACTCTACCTTGTCTAGGAAATTACTAATGTCAGTACATTGTGCCACTCAACCTTGTCTAGGAAATTACTAATGTCAGTACATTGTGCCACTGTACCTTGTCTAGGAAATTACTAATGTCAGTACATTGTGCCACTGTACCTTGTCTAGGAAATTACTAATGTCAGTACATTGTGCCACTGTACCTTGTCTAGGAAATTACTAATGTCAGTACATTGTGACACTGTACCTTGTCTAGGAAATTACTAATGTCAGTACATTGTGCCACTTTATCTTGTCTGGGTAATTACTAATGTCAGTACATTGTGCCACTCTAGGTCATCCATATCCATGTCAGTGTAATTATGCCATTCTGAATGTTTTGCTGTTATTTATGTCAGTGTAATTATGCCATTCTTAATGTTTTGCTGTTATTTATGTCAGTGTAATTATGCCATTCTTAATGTTTTGCTGTTATTTATGTCAGTGTAATTATGCCATTCTTAATGTTTTGCTGTTATTTATGTCAGTGTAATTATGCCATTCTTGATGTTTTACTGTTATTTATGTCAGTGTAATTATGCCATTCTTAATGTTTTACTGTTATTTATGTCAGTGTAATGGTGCTACACTAATCTGTCCTTTTTATTCCGTACAATAGCTATGCCATCACTCTAACTTGTCTTTGTTTTTGCATGTTGATGTAGCTGTTATTTTAGCTTGTCTTTGTTTTTGATGTTGGTATATAGCTGTTATTCTTTGTTTTTGATATTGGTATAGCTGTTATTCTAACTTTGTTATTCATACATTTGATAAAGTCCCTAGATACCCCTATCATAGTCTCACTGGGCACTCATATAGACTTGCTAGTCACTCATATCATAGACTCACTAGACACTCCTGTCATAGACTCACTAGACACTCCTATCATACTCTCACTAGACACTCCTGTCATAGACTCACTAGACACTCCTATCATACTCTCACTAGACACTCCTATCATACTCTCACTAGACACTCACAGGCTCACTAGACACTCATATCATAGACTCATTAGACACTCCTATCATAGTCTCACTAGACATTCATACTTTTTTTTTATCAATCTCCTTATGCTTTTAACACATTTTTTTAACCTTTCTTTTTCTCAGGTCTTCAGTTGTTTGAAGCAAAACCACACACTTTGCCAGTGCGAGCCATTATCTACTCCAAAGACAGCAACTATATCTTGTCAGGATCAGATGACACTAAAGTGTTTGTAAGTTGTCACCTATTACATCCTTTTTACTTTCTAGCTTTATTAAAATATCTTGTAAACGAAGTATAATATTAAGGATGGTTACAAAGTATAATATTAAGGATCATTATAAACTATAATATTAAAGATGGTTACAAAGTATTATATTAAACTGATCACAAAGTATAATATCAAGGATCATTACAAAGTATAATAGTAAGGATGGTCACAAAGTATATTAAGGATCATTATAAAGTTTAATATTAAGGATGGTTACATAGTATAATATTAAGGATGGTTACAAAGTATAATATTGAGGATGGTTACATGTATAATATTAAGGATGGTTACAAAGTATAATAATAAAGATGGTTACATGTATAATATTAAGGATGGTTACAAAGTATAATAATAAAGATGGTTACATGTATAATATTAAGGATGGTTACAAAGTATAATATTGAGGATGGTTACATGTATAATATTAAGGATGGTTATAGATTGGTTTGTTGATGCAACATAAGCCCTCATTTGTTTCTCCAGGTTCTTGAGTCAACCCAAGGAACCAGAGTGTGTTCAATGGAGGCCCACACTAAACCAGTGCTAGGAATCACTGTTCACAGCAAGTTTGTGGCAACCACATCTGAGGACTGTACTTGCTGTCTGTACCCACCAATAAAAGTTGCAAAACAAACAAGAGTGTAGGTTGTCTTATGAAACACATATTTGCCATGATATGTTAGTGAGAAATTATAAAGGATTCATTTCATAGCTTTTCTCATTAATGCCCTTTTGGTATACAAAGATTGTTATAGAGACAGTCTGATTACTTCATTAATAAACCTATCTACCTATTATTATAGAGACAGTATGATTACTTCATTAATAAACCTATCTACCTATTATTATAGAGACAGTCTGATTACTTCATTAGTAAACCTATCTACCTATTATTATAGAGACAGTATGATTACTTCATTAGTAAACATCATGCATGGTGGCTATCTACCTAGACTCTAGACTCTCTGTTTATGCACAATAAATGTAACTCCTCCTCCAACTTTGTCTTTTTCCATAAAACATTTAGGAGCCCCCAGATGAAATTAAACACTGACTTTCACACACCATCAATTTCTCTGGAGGCTTTTGCTTGCATTTTTTTCTTGCTACATTTAATTTTATTTCATTTTTAAAATAAGGTTGAAATTGTCTCTAATGTAGCAGATATTGACAGTTTGTCACAGTTCCATTTTTACTGGAACATGGGTAGAACCTTCTTCTGGTTCCCAAAATTGGATCCCTCCCACCTAATTTAAACTATGATAGCACTGCCTCTAAAAATGGCAAACTCTTATTGATTGCATCAGAACTCTTGTTTGAATAATAAAGTCTGTGCTTATAGTCTACAAATTAAATATACAAACATTCTTGTCATTCTGGTGAGATTAATTTCTTTTATTTGTCTCACTCTCTCTCCATATTAAAATCTTATATCCTATATATGTCTCTAACAGCTTCATCACTCATTCCTTCCTTCCTTCCCTTAATTTTCTATAACTATCATGCAGCATACAATGAATAAAACATTCAGATAGAATAAAATTTAATTTAATAATTTGGATTTTAATTATCCCAAGACAGAAATCACATTTATGACTTTTAGTTTATGTCATGACTTGACGATAATATATTAGAACTGTTTTTATTATCTGGATATTTAACTGATTGGCTGAAAATGTTTAATTATCAATTGATAATTCATTTGAGATTTAATTGCATAAAGCAAGTTCTCCATGTGATAAACATCCCCAGCACTAAATTATGGGGCTGATGTTGAGCTAAAGACCAAACCATCACTCTTAACCTCTTGAACTAATACTGTCCCCACCTTCTTTAGTATTATCTACCCTATTTTAGCTGACCATTATCCTCAACCTCTTTAGCTGTCACCCACCCTACTTTAGCTGACCATTATCTTCAACCTCTTTAGCTGTCACCCACCCTACTTTAGCTGACCATTATCCTCAACCTCTTTAGCTGTCACCCACCCTACTTTAGCTGACCATTATCCTCAACTTCTTTAGCTGTCACCCTACTTTAGCTGACATTGCCCTCAACATCTTTTAGCTCTTATCTCTCCAAACTTTAGCTATCCCCCCTAAACTCTTTAGCAATCCCCTATAAACTCTTTAGCAATCCCCTATAAACTCTTTAGCAATCCCCTATAAACTCTTTAGCAATCCCCCATAAACTCTTTAGCTATCCTCCATAAATTCTTTAGCTATCCCCCATAAAATCTTTGGCTACCCTCCATAAACTCTTTAGCTATCCCATATAAACTCTTTATCACACCCAGACTCTTTGGCTATACATAAAATCTCTTTAGCTATCCCCCAAAACTCTTTAGCTATCAAAAAAATCTCTTTAGCCATCACAAAAAAAATGTTTTTGCTATCCCCTGGCACTCTTTACCTATCAACCCAAACACTTTAGCTATCTCTTCTGCCCTCTTTATCTAACTGTTAACAGGTTCTGTTAGCTAAGCATTACAAAGTTCTTTATCTAACACAGGAGTAGGGGAACTATTTGGGATATTACCCAAAATCTATTTTTTGTGTTAAATGAAATTACCCCCAGACTTCAAAGTAAACAGAAACAAGCTAATTGCTCTTAAAATGAAGAATAATTTCTCTCAAAGTCAAGAAATTAATAAGATAAAAAATATCACACATGCTGTCATAAGAATAGCACACATACAAAATTAATGAAAAGGATTGAAGAACTGAAGAATTTCATTCAAAGTTTGTTGTCTGTTATCAGTCTCTTCAGCTATTATCAGAGTTTGTTGGCTAACTATTATCAGTCTCTTCAGCTATTATCAGAGTTTGTTGGCTAACTATTATCAGTCTCTTCAGCTATTATCAGAGTTTGTTGGCTAACTATTATCAGTTTCTTCAGTCATTATCAGATGTTTGTTGCCTATTATAAATCTCTTTAACTATTATAATTATCAGTCTTTTTAGGTAACTGTTGTCAGTCTCTTTAGCTTACTATTATCAGTCCTTATAGTTAACTATTATCAGATTCAACACTTAACTATTATGAGTTTCTATAGCTAACTATTATCATCCACTATACTTAACTATTATCATTCTCTACAGCTATTATCAGTCTCTATGGTGAACTAGTATCAGTATCTTTAGTAAACTAGTATCAGTCTCTATAGGGAACTTGTATCAGTCTCTGAAGTTAACTAGATAATTATCAGACTCTAGTTAACAATCAGTCCCAACCTCTCTTGCTATCATCCCTAATCTCTTGTGTAAAGTTTAATTATCCAGCCTCCATTGCATTTAGCTAACTATCCCCAACAACTTCCTCTACTTAACCATTATTTCAGTGTACAGTACTCTACTTAACCATTATTTCAGTGTATAGTACTCTACTTAACCATTATTTCATTGTATAGTACTCTACTTAACCATTATTTCAGTGTATAGTACTCTACTTAACCATTATTTCAGTGTATAGTACTCTACTTAACCATTATTTCAGTGTATATTACTCTAACATGTCTTGTCTAAGTTTATTTACCTATAGTACTTTGTACATGTCTTGTCTAAGTTTACCTATTAGTACTTTGTACGTCTTGTCTAAGTTTACCTATAGTACTTTGTACACGTCTTGTCTAAGTTTACCTATAGTACTTTGTACATATTTTGTCTAAGTTTATTTACCTATAGTACTTTGTACATGTCTTGTCTAAGTTTACCTATAGTACTTTGTACATATCTTGTCTAAGTTTATTTACCTATAGTACTTTGTACATGCCTTGTCTAAGTTTATTTACCTATAGTACTTTGTACATGCCTTATCTAAGTTTATTTAGCTGCAGGAATTGTGTGTGAGTGTTGTCTAAATTAAATGTTCATTGCTGCCTGTGCCATCCTCCAGAGCGAAGCCACTCTCTGTGCTACGTGCTCATACCGCCCCTGTCACCAGTTGTACCTTCAGACCTGATGGACTCAAGCTGGCAACTTCCAGTCGAGATATGGTATGAATGTGTTGTGACTTATTATCCATGATATGGTATGAATGTGTTGTGACTTATTATCCATGATATGGTATGAATGTGTTGTGACTTATTATCCATGATATGGTATGAATGTGTTGTGACTTGTTACCATGGTAAGGTATGAATGTGTTGTGACTTATTATCCATGATATGGTATGAATGTGTTGTGACTTATTATCCATGATATGGTATGAATGTGTTGTGACTTATTATCCATGATATGGTATGAATGTGTTGTGACTTATTATCCATGATATGGTATGAATGTGTTGTGACTTGTTACCATGGTAAGGTATGAATGTGTTGTGACTTGTTAAGTTAGATTTCTATTACATATATAAATAAACATTATATTTTGTATGTCAAATATTTTTCTGAAATTCTAAGCAAGTTTTGTACAGGGTAAATACTCCTTCAGGCTGAATTGAAAAGGAAAATGGATGAAAGTAGATTCCATCAGTCCAAATTATCCTAGATGTAAATGAAAATAAATAACAATAGACTGACTGAATTATCCTAGTCATAAATAAAAATAAATAACAATCTGACTGAATTATCCTAGTTGTAAATGAAATTAAATAACAATAGACTCTGACTGAATTATCCTAGTTATAAAGGGAAATAAATAACAATAGACTGACTGAATTATCCTAGTTATAAAGGAAAATAAATAACAATAGACTCTGACTGAATTATCCTAGTTATAAAGGGAAATAAATAACAATAGACTGACTGAATTATCCTAGTTATAAAGGAAAATAAATAACAATAGACTGACTGAATTATCCTAGTTATAAAGGGAAATAAATAACAATAGACTGACTGAATTATCCTAGTTATAAAGGAAAATAAATAACAATAGACTCTGACTGAATTATCCTAGTTATAAATGGAAATAAATAACAATCTGACTGAATTATCCTAGTTGAAAAGGAAAATAAATAACAATAGACTCTATCAGACCATTAGATACTGGTGACATTTCATGGTAAAACAACTTTACTATCACTTCACAACAACTTTACTATCACTTCACAACAACTTTACTATAACATCACAATAACTTTACTATCACATCACAACAACTTTACTATCACATCACAACAACTTTACTATCACATCACAATAACTTTACTATCACATCACAACAACTTTACTATCACATCACAACAACTTTACTATAACATCACAATAACTTTACTATCACATCACAACAACTTTACTATCACTTCACAACAACTTTACTATAACATCACAATAACTTTACTATCACATCACAACAACTTTACTATCACATCACAACAACTTTACTATCACATCAAAATAACTTTACTATCACAACAACTTTACTATCACATCACAACAACTTTACTATCACATCACAACAACTTTACTATCACAACACAACAACTTTACTATCACATCACAACACAACAACTTTACTATCACATCACAACAACTTTACTATAGCATCACAATAACTTTACTATCACAGCACAACAACTTTACTATCACAACACAACAACTTTACTATCACATCACAAAACAACAACTTTACTATCACATCACAACAACTTTACTATAGCATCACAATAACTTTACTATCACAGCACAACAACTTTACTATCACATCACATCACAACAACTTTACTATCACATCACAACACAATAACTTTACTATCACATCACAACAACTTTACTATCACATCACAACAACTTTACTATCACATCACAACAACTTTACTATCACATCACAACAACTTTACTATCACATCACAATAACTTTACTATCATATAACTATCATATCACAACAACTTTACTATCACATCACAACACAACAACTTTACTATAACATCACAATAACTTTACTATCATATCACAACAACTTTCTTACACAGTTTATGGTAAAGCAACTTTACTATCACATCACAACAACTTTCTTACACAGTTTATGGTAAAACAACTTTACTATCACATCACAACAACTTTCTTACACAGTTTATGGTAAAACAACTTTACTGTCACATCACAACAACTTTCTTACACAGTTTAAAGAAATTTCAGTAGACAATCATGATAATATTATTCACCCAGTTCAAACTGTAATGATTGCTAATAGCTCAGTAGCTTATATAAAACAATTGTTTGCAATCTTTGTACAAAGTTTCTTCTAGATTTAAAATTGTGCATTTCTTGTCAGTCTGTTCTGATCTGGGACACAACAGTCTGTCAAATGGACCCAAACCCAACGCCTGAAATTGTTATAGACCAATGCCATGCAGACTGGGTTAATGCCTGCTGTTGGTCCAACACTGTGGACTTCTTGGTATGTATAAAGTTAGAACTGTCAAGTTAAAATTCTTTATTTTCTGCTTTATATTCATAATAACTATATTTCTCTTTTCTCTTGAAAGAATCTGCTGTTACAAAGTAATACAATTTTATATCTTCAACCTGATCAAGATAATTATGATTACCTGGATAACAGTAAGCAAATATATACAGTTATTTGAGAGACTTTATGTGAAAGTTAATAGTTATTATGACACTTAGATGTGAGACTTTATGTGAAAGTTGATATAATGGCAGTTAGATATGACACTTAGTGTGAAAGTTAATATAATGGCAATTAAGTGAAAGACTTTATGTGAAAATTAATATAATCACAATTAGGTGTGAGACTTTATGTGAAAATGAATTTTTACAGGTGACAGCATCGAGTGACTTCAATCTTAAGGTTTGGGATCTTGGCACCAAGCAAGAAAAATACAAGTTGACAGGCCATACATCCAGTGTCAATGCCATGGCTTACAAGGTAATTTTCACTTTTCACGCCTGTGAATGGGCAGAAGCTTTTTGTGAATCTGAGGTAGATCAACACATCAATTGAACATTATATGGCCTATAGGTGTTTCTGACCTGAATATTATATGGCCTATAGGTAATTCTGACCTGAACATTATATGGCCTATAGGTGTTTCTGACCTGAACATTATATGGCATAAAGGTAATTCTGACCTGAACATTATATGGCCTATAGGTGTTTCTGACCTGAACATGGCATAAAGGTAATTATGACCTGAACATTATATGGCCTTTAGGTGTTTCTGACCTGAACATTATATGGCATAAAGGTAATTCTGACCTGAACATTATATGGCCTATAGGTGTTTCTGACCTGAACATGGCATAAAGGTAATTATGACCTGAACATTATATGGCCTATAGGTGTTTCTGACCTGAACATGGCATAAAGGTAATTATGACCTGAACATTATATGGCCTATAGGTGTTTCTGACCTGAACATTATATGGCATAAAGGTAATTATGACCTGAACATTATATGGCCTATAGGTGTTTCTGACCTGAACATGGCATAAAGGTAATTATGACCTGAACATTATATGGCCTTTAGGTGTTTCTGACCTGAACATGGCATAAAGGTAATTATGACCTGAACATGGCATAAAGGTAATTCTGACCTGAACATGGCATAAAGGTAATTATGACCTGAACATTATATGGCCTTTAGGTGTTTCTGACCTGAACATGGCATAAAGGTAATTATGACCTGAACATGGCATAAAGGTAATTATGACCTGAACATGGCATAAAGGTAATTATGACCTATTGTTGAAAGAAGACTGAAGTAATTGTGAATAGATTAGCACATTCCTTGAACTGAGCGTGCCACAACCTGTAGTTAATTCTCACCTGTAGGTAAATAAAAGACCATAGTGATTGTGAGGTAGATAAGCATGCCATGATCTGTAGTTAATTCTCACCTGTAGGTAAATAAAAGACCATAGTGATTGTGATGTAGATAAGAATGCCACAACCTGTAGTTAATTCTCACCTGTAGGTAAGACCACAATGATTTGAACTTAGTGTTTCATTGCCTGTAGGTAAGTTGAAGACCACAATGATTTCAATGATTTGAACTTAGTGTTCCATGGTCAGTAGGTAAATAGAAGACCACAATGATTTCAATGATTTGAACTTAGTGTTCCATGGTCAGTAGGTAAATAGAAGACCACAATGATTTGAACTTAGTGTTCCATGGTCAGTAGATAATTCTAATAAATCAAAGGCATGCTTTTTGTTTTACATAATCTATTCTGAAAGAAATGCTGAATAATCATTTGCTCTTCGTGACTTCTTTTCCTATAGAAATAGTTAAACTTGGCTATTTACTGATTATGAAACACAGTATGCTTAGATGTAAATACTGAATATGTATAGATATATAATGTATTGATTATGCACAGATATATTGACTATACATAGTCTTAGCAAACTGATTATGTGTAGACATAACATACTCATTATGCATAGATTTGACGTCTGGGTTGTGCATTGGTATAACATTGGGCACTGGATAACCTCATTCATATTCTTAGATTTGTTTTGTTTGTCCTAACTTTTCAACAATTACATCTTAAAGTATACGTGTATTCATATCACTTCCAAAATCTTTGCAATTTATCAGCTCTGATTTAATTGTTGTAATTAATTTCTTCTTTTCACTTCATTTTTCATTGAGCCATGATGCCACAATTTAAGTCGGTTGTCATATGCATAGAAAGACATAAAAACTCTAATCTATGCATGCCTGTATATGTGCTCTTTATAGATCTCATTGAGTCATCTTATTAGCATATTGTTTTCTGCTATAAAAAAAAATGACTCATTTGCTTGATTTTTCATTTTGTTTTTAGTTTGTTTTATATTAAAATCAGCATTTTCTGTTTTGCCAGTATGGTTGTGTGGTGTCTGGTTCGAGTGATGGACAGGTCAAAGTATGGAACCACAGAGGTACTGAGATCACTACCCTTTATGGCCACTCTCAGCGTGTGAATGGCTGCGATGTCTTTGTGAAATGTCGCTTTGCAGACAGTTATAGTAAGTAGAAAAGTTAGAAGGGGCCAATAAGTAAATGGGTGCATTCAGTGACTGAAACACCTACATGGCCTTAATGAGAAAATTAATATACTGAGTGATATGAAAACTTACATAGCCCTAATGAGAAAATTAATATCCTGAGTGATATGAAAACTTAATATGGCCTTAATGAGAAAATTAAATCACTTAATGGCTAGGGAACTTATTCATGGTCTTAATAAGAGCATTAATTCACTTAATTAATTAAATTTATTTGGGAGATGTCTGTCATAAAAACTCAGCTGAATTAAGCTAAGTGTAAGTACAGTCTATAGATAAGCTAAGAACTGTGCAAGAGATAAGAACTGTGCAAGAGATAAGATAAGAACTGTGCAAGAGATAAGATAAGAACTGTGCTAGAGATAAGTTAAGAACTGTGCAAGAGATAAGCTAAGAACTGTGCAAGAGATAAGATAAGAACTGTGCAAGAGATAAGCTAAGAACTGTGCAAGAGATAAGAACTGTGCAAGAGATAAGCTAAGAACTGTGCAAGAGATAAGATAAGAACTGTGCAAGAGATAAGATAAGAACTGTGCAAGAGATAAGCTAAGAACTGTGCAAGAGATAAGAACTGTGCAAGAGATAAGCTAAGAACTGTGCAAGAGATAAGATAAGAACTGTGCAAGAGATAAGATAAGAACTGTGCAAGAGATAAGCTAAGAACTGTGCAAGAGATAAGAACTGTGCAAGAGATAAGAACTGTGCAAGAGATAAGAACTGTGCAAGAGATAAGCTGGATTATGCTAAATATGAGTACAAGCTAAGGACTGCATAAGTTTAATGATGACAGAGAGTTGCATGCCAAAAACTTAATAAAAACAATAGCTTTATCCTTAGTTCCCATCAAAGTTTTCCCCACACAAGATCCTGAATTTTTCAAAAGGTCACCTGGGCCAATGAAGATATAAGAAGACCTTATACTTGAATTTGAGGATCAGAGAGTTATCTATTTTAAAGAATCTGCTCTAAACGAGAGTCCTTTGATCTCCACACCAGTCCTCATTCTGACATTCAACAGCCCTCACTTCCCCATCACATTTCATTTGGTCTTTAAATTATTTAAATTTTAAATTAATTAATCTGAACTGTCCCACCATGAAATAATTTATGTTGACTCGACATAAAAAATACAGTCAACTAAACAGTAAAATAACAATATATTTACTGTTCAGTAAACTTCCTCATTGGACCTAAAAACTAAATATATTCTTTATGTGACATTCTATATGTATGTTATTATTCAGGTGATTTTCTTAACTAGATGTGATTTTCTGAAATTATGTCATACTATAGCAGGCTCACTACCTGCCTTCCAAATTCAATATTTTTTGTCAAAATGTACACTTGTCAGTAGGGACCAGAGTTGCCAGGTCTGTATCCTGGTTATCAACAACAGAATGAATCAATCTAGCTTTGATAAAAGTATTATATAACATCACTTAATCAAACCTTGACATCAGTGACAGAGCGGATCAGTCAGTTGTAATGCAAGTATTACATGACATCACTTAATCAGTCTAGTTGTAATGCAAGTATTACATGACATCACTTAATCAGTCTAGGTGTAATGCAAGTATTACATGACATCACTTAATCAGTCTAGGTGTAATGCAAGTATTACATGACATCACTTAATCAGTCTAGGTGTAATGGCACAATTTATTCGGACATTGATAATGACAGAGAGTAACACTTAATCTAGCACTGATATCAGTGACAAACTGTGCCACTTACGCTAATCTTGATACCAGTGATAAAATGTTTTATTTATTCTAGCATTGATGTCTTTGAAAGAGGGCATCACAATTGTTATGATTAACAAAAGACACCATTTTTGCTGTTATATGATATGACTAACTAAGGACACCAGTGCCACTTAATCTAGTCTTGATAATCAGTAACAAACTGCTACTTAAGCTAGTCTTGATATCAGTAACAAACTGCTACTTAAGCTAGTCTTGATATCAGTAACAAACTGCTACTTAATCTAGTCTTGATATCAGTAACAAACTGCTACTTAAGCTAGTCTTGATATCAGTGATAAAAAACTGCCACTTAAACTTGTCTTGATATCAGTGAAAAAACTGCCACTTAAGCTAGTCTTGATATCAGTGATAAAAATTGCCACTTGAAGCAGGCTTGATTTTAGCGATAAACTGTACCACTTAATCCAGTCTTAGTGATTAGTTTACCAGTCAAATTAATGTTAATACAATTAACATAGGCAGAAATAAAACAGTTTTGATATCAGTGATAAATAGTGCCACTTAAACTAGTCTTGATATGTGGCAAATTGTGCCACATAAACTAGTCTTGATATAAGTGGCAAATTGTGCCACATAAACTAGTCTTGATGTCATTAATGAAGGGCAGTGTTTGCTTTATCGTTGATAGGATTAACAAAAGACAGAAATTAATCTAGTCTTGATGTCACTAACAAACTATGGCATTTAAACTAGCTTGCTATCAGTGACAAACTGTGGCATTTAAACTAGCTTGCTGTCAGTGACAGACTGTAGCATTTAAACTAGCTTGCTGTCAGTGACAGACTGTGGCATTTAAACTAGCTTGCTGTCTTTGACAGACTGTGGCATTTAAACTAGCTTGCTGTCAGTGACAGACTGTAGCATTTAAACTAGCTTGCTGTCAGTGACAGACTGTAGCATTTAAACTAGCTTGCTGTCAGTGACAGATTGTAGCATTTAAACTAGCTTGCTGCATTATTGTTGATAGGATTAACAAACGGTAGAAATTAATCTAGTCTTGATATCAGTAACAAACTGCCACTTAAGCTAGCTTGCTGTCAGTGACAGACTGTGCCACTTAGCTAGTTTTACTTACAAAGTTTGCTGTTTTTTCAGACTTGCTTGCGGAAGAAGATGCACAGAAGGCTGATGAAGAAGAGAAGGAAATGAGCTGGGCAGAGGAGACAGAATATAATGAGTGGGCGGAGAAGAATGCTGCAATACTGAAAGAAGCAGAGAGTCCAAAAAAAAAGAAAGCTGTATTAAATGTTCAGGATGTGGTTGTGGCCACCTGCAGTGATGATGGAACTGTAAGGCTCTGGCGGCCTCTTGAGGTTTGTAGAATCTGTTTCTGCTTTGTAGAATTTCTCTTGCATATCCCCAATGTTGCTTAACCAGTTATAACTTGAGGCAGGATCACAGTTATAACTCGAGGCCAGATAAGTGTTTGACACTATATGTATTATAGTGTATTGATTGATTACATTATGCAGTGGTGCGTGAACACATCATACAGTCAAACCTGATAGGTATACCTTATCAGGAAAGCTCAGCAGAAGATTGTGTTTAGTAGAGAGTCCAGGGAAAATCTTTACATCTGAAAATCTGAACTGGGGGAATTTAGCAAGCCTGTCCACCAGTAAAGAATTAGAAGAGAAAAGTCAGTTAAACTTTTGGACCACCCTCACAATTATGGGTGCTTGGGAAAACACATTATCACATACCTTATATGGGCTTGGGAAAACACATTATCACATACCTTATATAGGCTTGGGAAAATACATTATCACAAACCTTATATGGGCTTGGGAAAACACATTATCACATACCTTATATGGGCTTGGGAAAACACATTATTACATACCTTATATGGGCTTGGGAAAACACATTATTACATACCTTATATGGAGATAGATAAAAAGGATGATAGGAATGAAAGAAACATCAACAGCGTTCACAATTATAGGAGAATGCTGACATTCTCAAGAAATCTGCAAAATGCACATCCCTGAGTTTCAAAAACATCTTAACCATACCTGGTTACAAAAATGTACTAAAGGACATTCACAACTGAGTATGGTCTTTATAATTTATTTCCCCTAAGGATTACAAATAGAGGTCCCTTATGGGCTCTGTCTTGTTTGCATGTAGAACCATGATTTTTCAATTTTTCTCCAGTTTTATAATGACAAATTTACTTCAAAAGTAGTTACAAAGTAAGATATTCTTTGACAATAGTATGTCCTCTGTTACTTACATTCAACACTGATAGCAGCCAGCCCTTTATTAGTTACTAAACTGAGTAATCAGTTCTGTTGTAGTCAATACCTATGTTAGTTATTAAACATCTGAAGTAGTCAGTGCACTGTTAGTTACCCAGTACTGTTAGTTAATAAACACCTATGTTAGTCATTAAATATCTGAAGTAGTCAGTGCACTGTTAGTTAGTAAACACCTATGTTAGTCATTAAACATATGAAGTAGTCAGTGCACTGCTAGTTAATAAACACCTATGTTAGTCATTAAACATATGAAGTAGTCAGTGCACTGTTAGTTACCCAGTACTGATAGTTAATAAACAACTATGTTAGTCATTAAACATATGAAGTAGTCAGTGCACTGTTAGTTACCCAGTACTGATAGTTAATAAACAACTATGTTAGTCATTAAACATATGAAGTAGTCAGTGCACTGTTAGTTACCCAGTACTGATAGTTAATAAACAACTATAGGACCCAAGACTTAAGTTATTGGACTTCTTACAATTGTCATTTCCTGTATTAGCTACTAAATCTCAATAGTAGCCAGCACTGTATTAGTTACTAAATCTCAATAGTAGCCAGCACTGTATTAGTTACTAAATCTCGATAGTAGCCAGCACTGTATTAGTTACTAAATCTCGATAGTAGCCAGCACTGTATTAGTTATTAAATCTCGATAGTAGCCAGCACTGTATTAGTTACTAAATCTCGATAGTAGCCAGCACTGTAATAGTTACTAAATCTCGATAGTAGCCAGCACTGTATTAGTTACTAAATCTCGATAGTAGCCAGCACTGTATTAGTTACTAAATCTCGATAGTAGCCAGCACTGTATTAGTTACTAAATCTCGATAGTAGCCAGCACTGTATTAGTTACTAAATCTCGATAGTAGCCAGCACTGTAATAGTTACTAAATCTCGATAGTAGCCAGCACTGTATTAGTTACTAAATCTCGATAGTAGCCAGCACTGTATTAGTTACTAAATCTCGATAGTAGCCAGCACTGTATTAGTTACTAAATCTCGATAGTAGCCAGCACTGTAATAGTTACTAAATCTCGATAGTAGCCAGCACTGTATTAGTTACTAAATCTCGATAGTAGCCAGCACTGTATTAGTTACTAAATCTCGATAGTAGCCAGCACTGTAATAGCTACTAAATCTCGATAGTAGCCAGCACTGTAATAGCTAATCAAACTTCTTTCAGTACTTAGGTCTGTGTTAATTACTAAACTAAGACTGAGATGGGGCAGACAGTGGTCCCTCTCCTCAGACAGTGGTCCCTCTCCTCAGACAGTGGTCCCTCTCCTCAGACTGTGGTCCCTCTCCTCAGACTGTGGTCCCTCTCATCAGACTATGGTCCCTCTCCTCAGAGTGTGGTCCCTCTATTCTTTGCCACAATTGCAATGCAGACTAAATGTGCTTATTTTACCATAAGTAGATAAAAATAACAAACTTTATACAATCTTTATTTCTTTTTTATAACTCATTGTTTATAAGGGAGTGGTCAGTAAAAATAAAATATTAATGATAATTTCTTTGTTTGTTTTCCAGGCCAATACTCTTGCTTGTCTGATGGGCCACTCGGACAGGGTAGTGGGTGTGGCAGCTGACAAGGATGGTCATGTAGTATCATCAGGCTTTGACCACTCGCTGCGACTGTGGACACCAGAACTAGTCAAAGAGAGCTACAGTACTGCAGCAAGAATGGGACACATTGCAGAGGTCACCTCGTTTTCTACTGGAACTGCTGATTGCAACCTACTTCTCTCATCTGACAGGTAATACTTCTTGTTAGCTTGTTGACAGGTCAATGTTCTTGTTAGCTTGTTGACTACCAACCAATGAACTGAGGAGTTAACTGCTGTCATTTTTTGAGTTATGGATGAAATGCTACAAGTCAATGTGAATGATGATAAGGTTGAAGCCACACTAATGTCATCTTAAAATGAATATCGTCCTATATCTAGATTCTCTTCTACAATCTGTTAACAGTGGTGGCATTGTCATTTTAACAGTCATTGAGAAATATGAATATTTCGAAAAGTGACTTTTGTGAGAGAAATTTTAATGTATGTGAAGAAACAAACTTTTAAAACTATTTGATTTTCTAACGATTACTTCAATCATGAATTTGATGATTTACTATTGTAAATGTTACTAGTGGAAATACTTTCTAATGATTACTTCAATCATGAATTTGATGATTTACTATTGTAAATGTTACTAGCAAAAATACTTTCTAATGATTACTTCAATCATGAATTTGGTGATTTACTATTGTAAATGTTACTAGCGGAAATACCGCTTATAAGTGGAATTGATATTTATCTTTTTTTTATATATTTTACCATTTACCATTTATCACCCCTCCCCCTTCCCTAAGGGTGTATGTCATGAAAGGTTCGTATGATTGAGTTAACCACCACATGAGAGTACACCCCATGGGTTAATAAATCTAATTTATATATTTTTCAAAACTTGTTCACTATTGTTTTAAAAGGGCAAAAGTGGTTTGTCTTGTCCTGTCCTGTTACATTTTGTCTGTATAGTATTGTCTTGTATTGTTTACATAACATTCACCACCATTACCACTCACAGTTTCACAAACAAACATGTCAGCAAAGCATACAGAATAAAGTTGATTAGCCAGTCAAACATGTCAGCAAAGTGTTCCCTGCATACAGAATAAAGTTGATTAGCCAGTCAAACATCATTGGTATCTCTGTATTGTGGATTTTGTGACAATACGTATACAGTCCGACATGCTGCTGACAGATGTCATCTCCCATCTTCCCTACTTGTCAGAGACAGAGAGGGCGGTTGTGACAATCTTAAACATAATAGATAAAGTGATATTGTTCATGTACATATCTGATGTGTTGAAGTTAGTTCATTTGAATTGTTGACTGATAAATATGCCCAATGTGATGAAGCCAGCTTGTCTTAAATGTTCACTGATAAACAGATAGTATATGTTTGGTGTAATGAAGCCTCTTTTTCTTAAACATTTGACTGGTAATATTCAGCTACATGTCTGTTTTTAAATTAGCTTGTTTTAAACATTTGATTAACAAAGTGTGTCATGTCTTGCAAAGTTACTAGCATATCTGAGAGCATTTGATTGATAAAGTGTGTCATGCCTTGCAAAGTTACTAACATATCTGAGAGCATTTGATTGATAAAGTGTGTCATGTCATGCAAAGTTACTAACATGTCTGAGAGCATTTGATTGATAAAGTGTGTCATGCCTTGCAAAGTTACTAAAATATCTGAGAGCATTTGATTGATAAAGTGTGTCATGTCATGCAAAGTTACTAGCATGTCTGAGAGCATTTGTGTAAATGTTGGGTGAAGTGAGTCAAAGTCATCTGAAATATATTTTTGTCCACAGGTCTGGTGAAGTTAAAATTTGGCAATATTCAAGTACTGTTGAGTGTATCTACACATTTAAGGTAAGCCTATAGTATTCTAACAGTGTTCTGAATGTAAAATTGCTAGGCATTTTCAATAAGACACACTCAATATTCAAGCTTTTTAAATTCAATGAGGTACACTCAGTATTCAAGCTTTTTTAAATTCAGTGAAGTACACTCAGTATTCAAGCTTTTTAAATTCAATGAGGTATATTCACTATACCAGTAAAATTCACTGAGGTGTGCTCAGTACTCACATTGTAAATTCAGTGAGGTACACTCCGTAATCACATTATAAATTCAGTGAGGTATACTCAGTATTCACATAGTAGATTCAGTGAGGTACACTCAGTAATTATATTATAAATTCACTGAGATACACTCAGTATTTACATTGTAAATTCAGTGAGATACACTCAGTAATTACATTGTAAATTCAATGAGGTATACTCAGTATTCACATAGTAGATTCAGTGAGGTACACTCAGTAATTATATTATAAATTCACTGAGATACACTCAGTATTTACTTTATAAATTCAATGAGATACACTCAGTAATTACATTGTAAATTCAGTGAGGCACACTCTGTATTCGCATTTATAAATTCATTGAAGTACACTCAGTATTCACATTTGTAAATTCAGTAAGGTACACTCAGTATTCACATTTGTAAATTCAGTGAGGTACACTCAGTATTTCATTTAGTAACACTGAGATACTCTCAGTATTTAAGCCATAAAATAAAAGTATTTAAGCCATAAAATCTTTGTTATATTCAGTTTTAAAATCATACGATCTATAGGCACACTTTGTGGTCAAACCATAAAATCGTTGTATACAGATTTTAGCCATACAGTTTTGTAGGATACTTTTTGGTCAAGCCATAAAATCAGAGTTATACTCATTATTTGAGATATAAAATTACTTAGATACATCAATATTTGAACCATACAATCACTGATGTACATTTAGTATTATTATTTTAATAAATTGGTGTCTGCACAGTATCGAAATTAATAATGAAATGCAACATTCAAGTCATGAAACCACTCAGACATCTGCAATA
Source organism: Sinotaia quadrata (assembly GCA_028829895.1). Lineage (NCBI taxonomy): Eukaryota > Metazoa > Mollusca > Gastropoda > Architaenioglossa > Viviparidae > Sinotaia > Sinotaia quadrata. Next base: position 1,704,576 of record CM054180.1, on the reverse strand, counting down.
TTCAAGTCATAAAACAACTCAGACATCTGCAATATTCAAGTCATGAAACCACTCAGATAAATGCAATATTCAAGTCATAAAACAACTCGGACATATGCAATATTCAAGTCATGAAACCACTCAGATAAATGCAATATTCAAGTCATAAAACAGACATATGCAATATTCAAGTCTTGAAATCACTCAGATAAATGCAATATTCAATCATGAAATCACTCAGACAAATGCAATATTCAAGTCGTGAAATCAATGAAATAAATGCAATATTCATTACATGAAATCACTCAGACAAATGCAATATTCAGGTCATGAAATCAGTAAGATAAATGCAATATTCCAGTCATGAAATTATTAAGATACATACATTATTCAAGCCATAAAATTACTAAGATACACTTAAGTATTCAAGCCATAAAATTATTAAGGTACACTTAAGTATTCAAGTCATAAAATTATTAAGATACACTTAAGTATTCAAGCCATAAAATTACTAAGATACACTTAAGTATTCAAGCCATAAAATTATTAAGGTACACTTAAGTATTCAAGCCATAAAATTAAGGTACACTTAAGTATTCAAGCCATAAAATTATTAAAGTACACTCTTTTTTTTTGAGCCATGAAATCAGTCAGATACACTCATTCTTCAAACTAAAATGTGGCATACCTTAAATCAGTAAGTTAAACTTAAGTGTGAATATGACAAAACTAAAGTTAGGTTGCCTTAAAATTAGTAAACTCAGGAATAAACTGAATTAAGGTTGCCTTAATATCAGTAAACTATGGCATAAACTACGTTAAGTTGCCCAGAACTCCAATAATGTATTCACTCTCATCACTAAAATAAAATTATGTTGATAGTATTTAATTTTCATCTTCAGGCTCATGAGAAGAGCGTCAATGCTGTTTGCTTTGTGAACAAAAGCTGTACCAGGTTTGTCACAGCCTCAGACGACATGACTATGGCACTCTGGGAAATACTGCACAAGAAACATGGTGTAATTATCAGGTAACTGTTTTCCATTGACAGCATTTAGAGTGTTCACTTTTGCTTTCCATTAAAATCTTTCAATTATTTTTTTGCTTTCCATTAAAATCTTTCAATTATTTTTTTGCTTTTCATTAAAATCTTTTTGTTCCCCTAGAAATACATCAGAGTTGTATTTTTTTTAAAATCATTTTACAATGTTTACAATTTGTTGACAAAATTCTTTTAAAAATTCAGCAGAAACAAAAAAAAATAGACATCAAAGACATCAAGAATGTAATATATTAGTAATTGTCGGTGCTCATGTTTCTTTAGTCTAAAAAGCTCACGTCACTTTCTAAGACAGACACTTGTAAATGCTATTTGCCCTTAGCTAGCCAGACAGTAGTATACTTTCAATGCCTGCAGTAAAAATAAAACTGTAAATGCTATTTGCCCTTAGCTAGCCAGACAGTAGTATACTTTCAATGCCTGTAGTAAAAATAAAACTGTAAATGCTATTTGCCCTTAGCTAGCCAGACAGTAGTATACTTTCAATGCCTGTAGTAAAAATTAAACTGTAAATGCTATTTGCCCTTAGCTAATCAAACATTCCTATTAGTATACCTTCAATGCCTGCAGTAAAAATAAAACCCTTAAATTCCTTCATCTCTATCAATATTCTCCACTATTTACCCACAAGAACACTTTCGCTTGCTTTTGCCAAATTATTTACTGATGATAAAGGCTGCCGTGTTTTTTTCACATTTTGCAAGATTTGCAATTGTTGTGATTTAAAATTAGAGAATTTCTATTTAATTTCTGTTCTATAAAGGCAAAATGAATTTTGTACTAGTAGGTCATAGCACAAAAAAAAATAAAAGACAGTTATTTTTGTTGTTTTTGTATTATACATACAGGTGTTCAAAGCCTGTCCAAAGATGGATGTGTCTGAGTTACTGAGGCAGTAGTTCTCACAATTCAACACTGTGGTTCTCATACTTACTTTTGTTGTTGTATTATACATGCAGGTGTTCAAAACCTGTCCAAAGATGGATGTGTCTGAGTTACTGAGGCAGTAGTTCTCACAATTCAACACTGTGGTTCTCATACTTACTTTTGTTGTTGTATTATGCATGCAGATGTTTAAAGCCTGGTCCAAAGATGGATGTGTCTGAGTTACTGAGTTACTGAGACAGCTTAAGATGAGAGTAGCACTAGTTCTCAGAATTAAACACATGTTTCTCATACTTTAGTTGAAATATTTATGTACTTTGCCAGCTTATATGTCACCCATGTTGCAGATCTATTTTAGATCCTGAAACTAGTCATTTGTATCTATATGATAGCCCAAATATATTAATATTAATATAAATTAATATTGAATCACTGAAATAACCGTGTTTCTGGAATATTATTTTATTTAGTATACATGTATTTTCTATTTTGCCGTAATTTTTGTTTGTTTTAGTGCTGATAAGTGTTGTATACTTTGTTTTAGTGCTGATAAGTGTTGTATACTTTTAGTGCTGATAAGTGTTGTATACTTTTAGTGCTAATAAGTGTTGTATACTTTTAGTGCTAATAAGTGTTGTATACTTTGTTTTAGTGCTAATAAGTGTTGTATACTTTGTTTTAGTGCTGATAAGTGTTGTATACTTTGTTTTAGTGCTGATAAGTGTTGTATACTTTTAGTGCTGATAAGTGTTGTATACTTTTAGTGCTAATAAGTGTTGTATACTTTTAGTGCTAATAAGTGTTGTATACTTTGTTTTAGTGCTAATAACTAAATAAGTGTTGTATACTTTGTTTTAGTGCTAATAAGTGTTGTATACTTTGTTTTAGTGCTGATAAATGTTGTATACTTTTAGTGCTAATAAGTGTTGTATACTTTGTTTTAGTGCTGATAAGTTTTATGGTTCTGAATTTTAATAATCATTCTCCAGATTTTTACATTTTGAAAAGACTTGATATAAACTCAGAAAATGTGCAAAAGGATATTTGATGTTCAGATGTTAGGGACTTGTATGGTAAACATACTTTAGAATCAGATTATTTCAAGACATTTGGTGTTTAGATGTTAGGGACTTGTATGGTAAACATACTTTAGAATCAGATTATTTCGAGACATTTGGTGTTCAGATGTTAGGGACTTGTATGGTAAACATACTTTAGAATCAGATTATTTCGAGACATTTGGTGTTTAGGGATGTTAGGGACTTGCATGGCATACTTAAGCAGCAGATTAATTTGAGATATTCTGGTGTTTAGATTTTAGGGACTTGTATGACAAACTTACTTTAGCATCAGATTATTTTGATATATTGGCATAGATAATAGACAAATAGACTTAGCCATCATTTTGCACTTAGTATTCAGTTTTCTTTCTTACAGGAAAAAGAAAGAGAGGGGATTAGACTCCCCTGTTAGCAGTTTGACATGGGACTCAACTCTTCAGTCTGGTAACAGCTTTGTCCTCGCCTCTATGTGGGATGGTCAAGTACTGTACTGGAATATTGAGACAGACTGCAGTAAAACCAAGACAGTGTATGCAAATTATATTCGTGCTAAGTATAGTAATACCAAGAGAGTGTATGCAAATTATATTCATGCTAAGTATAGTCATACCAAGACAGTGTATGCAAATTATATTTGTGCTAAGTATCGTCAAACCAAGACAGTGTATGCAAATTATATTCATGCTAAGTATAGTCATACCAAGACAGTGTATGCAAATTATATTCATGCTAAGTATAGTCATACCAAGACAGTGTATGCAAATTATATTCATGCTAAGTATAGTCATACCAAGACAGTGTATGCAAATTATATTCATGCTAAGTATAGTCATACCAAGACAGTATATGCAAATTATATTCATGCTAAGTATAGTCATACCAAGACAGTGTATGCAAATTATATTCGTGCTAAGTATAGACAAACCAAGACAGTGTATGCTGATTATAGCTCTTTAAAATAATATGATGTATCAGAATTATTATAGTCCTTAAACATTATAGTATGTGCTGATACAGACTCTCACTTCAAGGCAAAATATAATATTGGTAACTCCTCAAAGGAAGAAAAAGGATCTGTATTGTATTTCCTCAAATCAAGATAATATATAAACAGCCTGACTACCAGTGTTAAACAAGAATCATATCCATTAAATTTACATTGCTTACCTTATATACAATTCACAAACAACAATTTGTATTCTAATTATAGCTTCGTGTACCAAGATGATGTGGTTTAATTATAGTTCTGATTAGAATTAGATTAAATTTGAGATTAAACCTCTTATTCTTGGGCACTTTAAACAGTAACTTTTGTAAGAAAATATTTTTTCCTGAATACAACCAGGTATGAGTATGCAAGAGGAGTATAATTCAGTCTCAAGGTCATGCTGTCCGGGGTACAAAGAACCATTTATATGCTCCCAGAAGAGATAAACAATAACAGTAGAATACCCCTTGAAGACAGTGATGTCCCTTTGTACCCATAAATTGGAAATAAATGGGGAGGTAACTCTACTTATAAAAATTTCTTTGTCCATTAAACAACCAGATGAAATAAGTGGGGAGGTTTAGAGGTTTGTGTATATGAGAAGGTAACTCTTCTTATAAAAGTGCCTTTGTCCATTATACCACCAGATGAAATAAGTCGGGAGGTTTAGCGGTTTGTGTATAGGAGAAGGTAACTCTACTTATAAAAATGCCTTTGTCCATTATACAACCAGATGAGCGTACTTGAAGAGGATAATGAGTAGGAGGTGGGAATTTCTTTCATATAAAATAATGTTTTTATAGCTGTGTACATTACATGTGTGTTTGTATAGCTGTGTACATTACATGTGTGTTTGTATAGCTGTGTACATTACATGTGTGTTTGTATAGCTGTGTACATTACAATGTGTGTTTGTATAGCTGTGTACATTACATGTGTGTTTGTATAGCTGTGTACATTACATGTGTGTTTGTATAGCTGTGTACATTACATGTGTGTTTGTATAGCTGTGTACATTACATGTGTGTTTGTATAGCTGTGTACATTACATGTGTGTTTGTATAGCTGTGTACATTACATGTGTGTTTGTGAGAGAGGTAATAGAGGAAACATCCTAAAGATACTTTGATGGAATAGACAACTACTTTAGGATTCACAGAAGAATAAAAAATAAAGTAGACTTATTTTATGCAAAGAATCTAGAAAAAGTACCAGATATCTTCCAACCCAGCATTACTAAGGACCAAGTAAATGGCAGAAGGGTTAAAAGCTAGCAATAGACAATAAATCTAGAATCATTACTTCCCATCCAATACTGCTAAAACCATCGAGAAAAAAAATTGTTAAATGACAGCTTTAAATTCTAGTTTCTAGCAGTTCATGAATCTATAACCCTTAATCATGGGAAACTACAAATTTGTTTATTTAAAATGGACATTTATATAAATTGACTAATTTTCTATTAAAAAAAACTGAGTCAAGTCTTGTAATATCACACCAATATAAGTTTCTGTAGAAAAAATGGGTCAAATCCTCTAACATCACACCAGTGAAATTTAAGCTTCTTTATAAAAAATGGGTCAAATCCTCTTAATATCACACCAGTTGAATATAAGTTTCTATAGAAAAAGTGGGTTGAGTCCTCTAATAGCACACCAGTGAAATTTTCTGTAAGTTTTTATGTTTCTGTAAAAAAAAAAAAGTGGGTCAAATCTTCCAATATCATAGCATTGAAATAAAAAACAGCTGTTTACCTCATACATCATCAAAATACCAGGCCTTCTTTAAAGATACTTCCAAATTATTGAACAACTTCCTTCACACTATGATAAGATCTAAGTACATAATGCCAGCAATCCAGAATTCAAATGGACAATGAGGTGTAAGGCTGTTTAAAGAAATCCAATCTGGCTAGTAGTTTGCTAAGAATTTCTAGTATAATTATGTTTATCATGCCTTCTTCTGTTTTAAATGAAATTTCACAGTAAGTGGTGTCTGACCTTCATAAGAATTTTAAGAAATTAAAATATTAAAATGGCTAGAGGGATGGAGTATACCAGTATGTTGTTCCAAATGATTGACACAGCATCTAAGATCCACTCAGATAATGCCAAAATTCAGGTATATTCAAGTAATACTTAGGTAAAACTCAGGTAAGTCTTAGGTATATTCAAGTAATACTTAGGTAACACTCAGGTAAGTTTTAGGTATATTCAAGTAATACTTAGGTAACACACACATAATATATAAGCATCTCTAGTTTATGTCAAGTCTCTTGTGCACATCTCTTATTTATACTTTTGCACTGCAGCCTCTACATTTACTCGTTTTAAGACGCCATCTCTAGTATACACTTTGTATGCAAATTATATTCATGCTAAGTATAGTCATACCAAGACAGTGTATGCAAATTATATTCATGCTAAGTATAGTCATACCAAGACAGTGTATGCAAATTATATTCATGCTAAGTATAGTCATACCAAGACAGTGTATGCAAATTATATTCATGCTAAGTATAGTCATACCAAGACAGTATATGCAAATTATATTCATGCTAAGTATAGTCATACCAAGACAGTATATGCAAATTATATTCATGCTAAGTATAGTCATACCAAGACAGTGTATAATCTTTTCTTTTCTATTACTCGTTTTAAGACGCCATCTCTAGTATACACTTGAATCTATAATCTTTTCTTTTCTATTAAACATTTTTAATTTACACTTTTTCATTTTTATTCACAAGTCTCTAGTAATACATTTACTCTGACTGTTGAAGACTGTCACTAGTATATGCTTAATATGATTTACATTCTACATCTGTAGTGTACATTCAAGTCTGTGTACATTGCATACCTCTAGTTTATACTCACCTAGTTTATGCATGGAGTCTGCATTATGATCTGAACTTTTCCTGTTTAGTTGTAAAGTGCTGGACTACCAGCAGGGTCAGAAAATGATAGAGGCTTACCATCATTGGCCACTGAGTGTGAACATTGTGAATCAGCAACTTGTTGCCACAGCAACTGATGGGCATCTCTACATATTGACCCTGAAGCAGGTTAGATTTGATTTGTTCTTAGAGCTATTTCATTATGGCCTTCACATTTCATTAATTCAGATTTGATTTTTTCTGCTGTTCTTTGATTATAGCCTTCAAATTTTGAGTCAGAAGTGATTTTTTCAGGCAATATTTTATGATGGCACCAAGAAATCAGATTTTATTCTTTTCCATCACGCAATCACTTGTGTACAGTTAGTAGAGAGGGTCACATTGTATATTTGCTTGTGCACACTTTGCATTTAAAATATTAAAAATGTTAATACTGAAAGGAAATTACCCTCCTTCTATTCACAAGTAGATATTATTATTTTTGTCATGAATACTTGCCCCCTATCTCCAACCTTACAACCTCTCCCTCCCATCCTCTGTATGTCCCCAACCTTACAACTTCTCCTCCTCCCCAGACATCTACAACCATCCTCACACACACACACACACACACATACACACACACACACACACACACACACACACACACACACACACATACACACACACACACACACACACACATACACACACACACACACACACACACACACACACACACACACACACACACACACACACACACACACACACACACACACACCATTCTCTCCAGATTTATACAACCTTACTTTCATCCTTCCCCCCTCACACACTCCATTCCTCTCCAGATTTCTACCTTTCTTTCATCCCCCCACCACTACACTCCATCCTCCCCAGATGTCTGTAACCTTACTTCCATCCTTCCTCCCCCATACACCATCCTCTCCAGATGTCTACACTACAACCTTACAGCCCTCCCATTCCCTCTCCACATATATACAACCTTACAGCCCTCTCATTCCTTCCCCACACATATACAACCTTACAGCCCTCCCCACATATATACAACCTTCCCCTTCCCTCTCCACATCAAGACCCTTACAGCCCTCCCTATACCTACAACCTTGCAGCCCTCTTCACATATCTACAACCTTGCCACTCTTCTTTCATTCTTTTGACTTTAATAGTTATAAATGTTTTGACTTCCAATAGTTGTAAATGTTTTGACTTCAAATAGTTATAAATGTTTTGACTTCCAATAGTTATAAATGTTCAGGAAAATCTTATTTTGCATGAATCACTTTCATTGAACACAGAGAAAATTAGTTATTGAAAATATTAATTATATTTTGGTTTACAGAAACAAGATGAAATTGAGATAGCTGAGCATAAAAACTTCTTGATACCTACCAATCAGGTAGACACAACAGTATTAGCAGATACTCTGTCTTCTCTACACAACTGGGTTTACACATCCTGTGTAAGTCAGACAGGAAACTCTTTATACATCGGTGACTCTCTTGGTCAACTCAGCCACTGTTCCTTCAGCTCCGATAACATGCAACAGCTCAAGGTAAGGATTGACACTTTTGCATCACTGCATTCACTATAATTGTCCAGATGTTGTTAGCATCCTTGTACTTGTATTGTTCCACATTATTACTGAGTAAACTAAAATGTAGTCTCCATATATCAAAGTTTAAGGGACCATTGTAAATGGGGTTTGAAATATCCATTTCAAGTCACCCAATTTTTAACTAGAAAACCAAGTTGTTAGACAATTACTTTTTAAGCTAGAATAATTATAGTACCATTAAAAAAATTAGTGTCTTTACTGCTTTAAAAATATGTAAAAATAAATTTACTAATAGAAAAATCACTTAGTTGGTTCAGGATATCAGCACTCGAGCTAGGATTAACTGGTATTTGATACACTTTATGGAGTTCTATCTTAGTGACATGTAGCTCCACAAGCTATGACATTAACTGGTATTTGAAACACTTTATGGAGTTCTATCTTAGTGACATGTAGCTCCACAAGCTAGGACATTAACTGGTATTTGATACACTTTATGGAGTTCTATCTTAGTGACATGTAGCTCCACAAGCTAGGACATTAACTGGTATTTGATACACTTTATGGAGTTCTATCTTAGTGACATGTAGCTCCACAAGCTAGGACATTAACTGGTATTTGATACACTTTATGGAGTTCTATCTTAGTGACATGTAGCTCCACAAGCTAGGACATTAACTGGTATTTGAAACACTTTATGGAGTTCTATCTTAGTGACATGTAACTCCACAAGCTAGGACATTAACTGGTATTTGAAACACTTTATGGAGTTCTATCTTAGTGACATGTAGCTCCACAAGCTAGGACATTAACTGGTATTTGAAACACTTTATGGAGTTCTATCTTAGTGACATGTAGCTCCACAAGCTAGGACATTAACTGGTATTTGAAACACTTTATGGAGTTCTATCTTTGTGACATGTAGCTCCACAAGCTAGGACATTAACTGGTATTTGATACACTTTATGGAGTTCTATCTTAGTGACATGTAGCTCCACAAGCTAGGACATTAACTGGTATTTGAAACACTTTATGGAGTTCTATCTTAGTGACATGTAGCTCCACAAGCTAGGATTAACTGGTATTTGAAACACTTTATGGAGTTCTATCTTAGTGACATGTAGCTCCACAAGCTAGGATTAACTGGTATTTGAAACACTTTATGGAGTTCTATCTTAGTGACATGTAGCTCCACAAGCTAGGACATTAACTGGTATTTGATACACTTTATGGAGTTCTATCTTAGTGACATGTAGCTCCACAAGCTAGGACATTAACTGGTATTTGATACACTTTATGGAGTTCTATCTTAGTGACATGTAGCTCCACAAGCTAGGACATTAACTGGTATTTGATACACTTTATGGAGTTCTATCTTAGTTACATGTAGCTCCACAAGCTAGGATTAACTGGTATTTGATACACTTTATGGAGTTCTATCTTAGTGACATGTAGCTCCACAAGCTAGGATTAACTGGTATTTGATACACTTTATGGAGTTCTATCTTAGTGACATGTAGCTCCACAAGCTAGGACATTAACTGGTATTTGATACACTTTATGGAGTTCTATCTTAGTGACATGTAGCTCCACAAGCTAGGACATTAACTGGTATTTGATACACTTTATGGAGTTCTATCTTAGTGACATGTAGCTCCACAAGCTAGGACATTAACTGGTATTTGAAACACTTTATGGAGTTCTATCTTAGTGACATGTAGCTCCACAAGCTAGGACATTAACTGGTATTTGATACACTTTATGGAGTTCTATCTTAGTGACATGTAGCTCCACAAGCTAGGACATTAACTGGTATTTGATACACTTTATGGAGTTCTATCTTAGTGACATGTAGCTCCACAAGCTAGGATTAACTGGTATTTGATACACTTTATGGAGTTCTATCTTAGTGACATGTAGCTCCACAAGCTAGGACATTAACTGGTATTTGAAACACTTTATGGAGTTCTATCTTAGTGACATGTAGCTCCACAAGCTAGGACATTAACTGGTATTTGATACACTTTATGGAGTTCTATCTTAGTGACATGTAGCTCCACAAGCTAGGACATTAACTGGTATTTGATACACTTTATGTAGTTCTATCTTAGTGACATGTAGCTCCACAAGCTAGGACATTAACTGGTATTTGATACACTTTATGGAGTTCTATCTTAGTGACATGTAGCTCCACAAGCTAGGACATTAACTGGTATTTGATACACTTTATGGAGTTCTATCTTAGTGACATGTAGCTCCACAAGCTAGGACATTAACTGGTATTTGAAACACTTTATGGAGTTCTATCTTAGTGACATGTAGCTCCACAAGCTAGGACATTAACTGGTATTTGAAACACTTTATGGAGTTCTATCTTAGTGACATGTAGCTCCACAAGCTAGGACATTAACTGGTATTTGAAACACTTTATGGAGTTCTATCTTAGTGACATGTAGCTCCTCAAGCTAGGACATTAACTGGTATTTGAAACACTTTATGGAGTTCTATCTTAGTGACATGTAGCTCCACAAGCTAGGACATTAACTATTATTAGAGTATGCACTACCTGCAGTTTAATAAAATATCTTCATTTAATTATTTACTCTTTGCTATCCAGTATAATCAAGTGGAATATGGTTTTGTGTGCAAATACCTGTAGTTTAATAAAATATCTTCATTTAATTATTTACTCTTTCCTATCCAGTATAATCAAGTGGAATATGGTTTTGTGTGCAAATACATGTAGTTTAATAAAATGTCTTCATTTAATTATTTACTCTTTGCTATCCAGTATAATCAAGTGGAATATGGTTTTGTGTGCAAATACATGTAGTTTAATAAAATGTCTTCATTTAATTATTTACTCTTTGCTATCCAGTATAATCCAGTGGAATATGGTTTTGTGTGCAGGTACATGTAGTTTAATAAAATGTCTTTATTTAACCCTTTACTATCCAGTGGAATATGGTTTTGTGTGCAGGTACATGCAGTTTAATAAAATGTCTTTATTTAACCCTTTACTATCCAGTATAATGGTTTTGTGTGCAGGTACATGCAGGTGCAATCAGGTGTGTGGTGGTCAAAGATGACTTTGTGTTTACGTCATCAGTAGATTGCACAATCAAAGTGTGGACACACAAATTCCAACAGGTACTTCATATATACAAATCTTGTTAAGTAAGATGCATATTCCAACAGTTAAATAAAAGAATTTACAACATAATTATATATAGTAGATATGGTCTAAGACAGTTGCATAAGGAACAAAACCAATAGCAGACTCTGGTTGTAACTAATAATAATAATTGTTAATAACTGGATAGATACAGTTTGCAACATGTTAAATTTTTTTGTTTTAAATAAATGACACAACTTACAGAGGTAAATAAGTACAGTTTACAAGATTCAAAAATAAAGGATGCAATTTGCAAAGATACATAAAAAAAAAAAAATCCATACTGTAATAAGACTGATAGAAGATAAATACAGGTAAATAATGGACAGAGTTTATAACGACACAGATTACAGTTGAAAGTAAAAATAAATACGATTGTGGCTGTCTACTGAAATCTTTTATAAATGGCAATTTATTTACAGCGTGGTCAGTTTTACTGCCTTGCGCCGGTCACTTCCATGTGCCTTGTCAGAACAGCTGATACCTCTGGTTTACATCTGATAGCTGGCGATTCCCTTGGCAACGTCTATCACTTGGTCTGGCATTATTAGCACTGACAGTCAACAGTCAATCTGGCAACACCAGCCATGTGGTTTGAAATTGATACATATGTACTCTTTAGCAATAGTCACTTTGCTGACAGCAGTCACTTGGTTTGAAATCATTACAAAAGCACAGAAAAAGCAATAGTCAGCTTGGTGACAACATTCATTTTGTTTGAAATCATTATATAACAACATTCAGCTTGGTGACACCAGTCACTTGGTTTGAAATTATTATGTAAGCACTATATAACAACATTCAGCTTGGTTTGAAATCATTACATAAGTACTGTATAGCAACAGTCAGCTTGGCCACTAATTAAAAATGTATATATGAACATTTAAGTGACAGATGGCTGATATTTCATATGGACAAAGCAGACACATCACATAGCTTGATAAAGTAAATAATTATTGTGATCTCTGTTGACAATAAGTGGCTTTGATGTAAAGAAAGATTACTACCTTGGAGCATTGCACAAGTATGTTGTTCTGATCCATATTATAGACTGAAGACGTGTGATAATTACTATTAATTTGGAGAATTGCACATTTAATTTATGTATTTCTGATTTTACTTTTAATCCATATTATAGACTGAAGACGTGTGATAATTACTATTAATTTGGAGAATTGCATGTTTAATGTATATATTTCTGATTTTACTTTCAATCTATATTGAGGAGGTGGAAGTCTTGTGATAGTTACTGCTAATTTAGAAAATTGCACATGTAAATATTTCATTAATCATAATTTGGTTTTTATTTATACATCTTTCAGTTACTATTTCATATGGCAGTTTGGTACTATTTTTTAAGAACTATTTTGGAGATGTAAATGAAAAGATTTTTTCATGAATAATGAATATTTCATTCATCTATCAATTTATGTTTATATACTTTTGTTTCAATGTCTGTATATCTTTTAACATTCCTTTTTTAATACAATGCCGAAAATGGTATTTTCACGAACTGATTTGAATTTTTCAAGATCACCATTGATATAAATGCACTTATAATTAATAAATATATATTAACATTGAAATTATATTATTTTAAATGTTCATTTTATGGTAGGTGATTGTGATATATAGTAAATATATTTTATTTTCTTCTTTAGAAAAAGATGTTTTCCATAGAATTCACAAATAAAAAGTGTTCTGTTTATCCAGAGTTCAGGGGGGGACTTGTTTGTTTTGTGTGTATGTATATTGTTGTTCCATAGAATTACTGATTTTTCACACACACAACACACACAAAATTCTGTTTACATGTGTTTTGTTGAAAAGAATTTGATTTTATGCCACCTAACATTTAGAAACTTTTATTTGTGCACCACACTAGAAGTTACATGATCGGAGAGTGAGATGATGGACTCATTGTGCACCACACTAGAAGTTACATGATCGGAGAGTGAGACGATGGACTCATTGTGCACCACACTCGAAGTTACATGATTAGAGAGTGAGATGATGACTCATTGTGCACCACACTCAAAGTTACATGATCAGAGAGTGAGATGATGACTCATTGTGCACCACCCTCAAAATTACATGATCGGAGAGTGAGATGATGGACTCATTGTGCACCACACTCAAAATTACATGATCGGAGAGTGAGATGATGACTCATTGTGCAAGTTGTGCCACTTCCCCCATTTTCAGTTTCTTATTTGTTAGTCAGGGTATATAGATGTCAAACTAAGCACTTTTGTGTTTTGACATGTATAGGCATATATATTTCAGTGGGGAAAATTCTTATTACATTTACTTGTTTATGCAAACATTTTGGAAATGGATATTGCATGCTCAAACATGTTCATTCAAATATAGAGAGCTAGGCCACTCTCGACCTCAATGAACTATTTAGACCATTGAACAGTAGCTGCCATATCTCTAAGAAAAGAGTGACATGATCGTCTATTTCTATAACAACATGCTATTTATCAAATAAAGTAGCTACAGTTAAACACAAGTTTTAATTTTATATTTAATATTCTTCTTCTTCCATTAACTTATTTGCCCCACAGGAATTGTATTAAAACTTTTCTTCACAATGTTTTCAGGTTTTGTGGGATTCCTGTAGGCCTTCCTCCTTTCACTTGTATTCAAAAAGGGTGGTGGTGTTCTGCGTTGCTGTGTTTTGGTAGTTGTTTTTCTCTGTCTGTGGTCACTGCTTTTGTGGGTGAAAGATTTTTTTTTTCCCCTCTTAGGGTCATTTCCTAGTCATCTTATGCATGTTGTACCACAGACACTAGACCAGCAAGTTTGAGACTCACCAGTCTGTGCCCGTGGATTCTGCCGCTCTCACGGCATGAGATGTGTAGTGTGTTAGTAGAGTTGAGGCCTGCAGAATTTGTTGTTTCTGCCATCAGTAGCCAGTCTGGCGAAGTGTCGTCTTTGTTGGAGTTATGAAAGTCATCTGTAATGTGGTGAGTTGGTGGTGACTGTTAAGCCAGCGTTTTTTTCCCGGGCTGACTTGCATCTCTTTTAGTTTTTGCAGTTAATATTTAATATTTTTAATTTAATCTTTTATACTAAAAATAAAATATCTATCATCTCAAAATAAGACAATGTTAATGAAATCAAAATTAGTTTTATTATTAATCTATTATTAAATTTATTTACTGCCAATAGCACACAAATTTACATGTAATTTATATTGCAATACTTTTTGCACTTTTTAAGTTGTGCATAATAATTTATTTTATACTAACTATTATTTCATAATTATTTACTTTTTAAAATAATGCTTTGTGTGTTTGAATTGGCCACATTTTTTTGTATATTTTATAAGTTGTAATTTTATTATTATATTTATTTGTTACTCACCATAAAATTTCAATATATATCATTACCTAATACACATTAATAGGAATATGGCAAAACTGAAACTCCAAGCATTGCTTTTAATTTTTTTTTAATGTTTATATAGTGAAAGTTACCATTTATTCAGCAGGCTGAACTACATTCTAGGCAATAAATCTATTTACCTAGCATTCAAATACAATAGTTAAATCAAAATATTAATCAGGACTGTTGCTGGATTAGATAAATAATGAAATTGACTTACATGTGTTGTCAAGTGTCTAAATGTTCTTCCACTTTATCTTTCATCACACTCAAAACTGAAGAGAGCTAATCTATTTTTTATAAGTGATCAAAACTTTTCATGACTTTTCTGCCTCTCATTTGACTTATGAGCTTGTGCATTTCTGAAGATGCCCAAAGCCTTGTGTCCATAAAGGAAAAAATATATTTGAATCCATGAAGTGCATTTATCATTCAACCAAAATGAAAACGTTTTATTGAAATAATTTTTGTTTTCAAATTTTACCCAAAAATGTTTGGAAGCAATACTAATCCTTTAGCACTGAAACAGATCTCTCTTCCTGCAATTCAGCAAAAAATAAAGGTAGTTGGTTATTTTTAAGAGCAAATTATAAAAAATATGTGTGTATCTTTATAATATATAAATCAGCAAGATGTTGAAAATATGTCAGGAATGTGGGAACTAACTGTCCGAGGGAAGAGCTGATTCAACTTTCATCTCACTCTGATGGGTGAAAAAGCCAATTTTTGCTTATCTCTCTGATGAGTGAAATAAGCCTACATTATTTCTGCTTTTTATATCACTGATGAGTGAAAAGCCCCCATTTTTTTGCTTATTTCTCTCTCTGATGGGTGAAATAGCCTCCCACTCTTTTTGCTTATTTCTCACTCCGACGGGTGAAATAGCCCATGCTCTTTTTGCAGGTTATTTCTGGGTTGCATTTTGGTATTTTGCTATCGCATTGCATAAGCTAAATGTGCCTAGGATGTACATACTAAAAGGATAGCCCTTATAACATATATTCCTCATTTGGCATGAGGAATTTTGTTGTGTTTTACTTTAATTTCTTTTATATTACTGTGTAAGAGATCCCCACCCCACCACCACCCCGATCTCAGTTTGCCTTTAAAAAAAAAAAAGATGCCTTTTTAAATCTTTTCTTTATAATATTATTGAGTGTTATCACACCAACATTAAAATTGTAATGATATTAACTTTATTCGGGGGGGGGGGGAGGGAGAGAGAGAGAGAGGTGGAGGAGAAGAAGTGAAAAGTCTGGGTCATATTATATACATAACAATCATAAATGGAAAGTAGCAAGGAAGCACAGTTCAGTGTATTAGTGTGACAGTGCCAAATTAAAGCAAAGTTGTAATTCAGTACATTTTCACAGGGTTGTTTTAGGAAACAAATATGAACAGGGAGAGGTTTCAAAACTATAATAACATTTCCCATTCTCAACAAAAAAAGGAATTTTTAAAATAACACTTTTCTGGGCTTTTCCCTGCTATCTTCATAACAAAGATATATGTGTGCAAATATTTACTAGAAGTGAGCTAAAACTCATAACACATATTTATGAAGATATTGGTTGTCTAACTCCAACATTCAAAACAAATTTGAACAAACTCCAATGGTATAATTGTAATTTTAATGATTTAACAACTGAACAAACAAGATTCCACACTTCTAATACCCTTCCATTCTATCATGCTCGCACTCACTCACACAAGCATAACCACTCGTCCACAGTTAATATAACTGAAAGCAGACAAGAGACTGGATCTCCAAGCATTATAAAAATTATGGAAAAATAATAATGAAGATAATGGCAATGATAAAACCTAATAGAATGTTAAGAGAATTATTTTTAAAATAGCCTTTTCTATACTGAACTAACTTTCCTTAGTTACTGGTCCAAGAAATGATGGGGATTTTAAACTGGCCATCAATAACGTACTATAATGAACAATTCTGTTTACAAAAGTTACTTTAATTACTTTTCTGAAGAGTATTTTAAACCCTGAAATGCTTAGGAGATCAGGAACATACTCTTATTAGAAGTAACTGAATCATGATTCAGCCCCAGAAAGCATTTGCATACATGAACCTACATGATTCAAAATTTTATACTCTACGTTTTTCACCTTTCACTGCTGTTAATCTTAAGTGTCAGAGACAATGTAAGATGGCAAACCCGTCTGTCTTGAAATTTCAATGAGCAGGATCAACATCTAACTTTTATCAGTACTCCATGACACAAGATGGAGTAAGCAAAGTTCACAAATACCAAAATATATCTTCTTTAGTCACTCATCCTGATAGATCATTAGCAATAAACATTTCTTGGTCATATTTTTCTGCAGTCAAAAGTCGACCACCAAAGAATCGTCCATTCAGTGCTGAAACAGCCTTTTCCACTTCTGAAATAAATACAGGATTATATGAATAAATATATATGATCAAGACAATGGCAAGTAAATCCACCCAAAACAGTCCAATTTCAAGATCTTTTTAACAGTTCTATAAAAGTGAATAAGAAATATTCACATATATATATATAGTCTTTAGGCCAGGTTATTACGTGCAAAGGAAAAAAGTGTATGTCTTCAAATTTTATATAATAAGTGATTTTTGATGTAGAAAAGGAGTACAAGATATTTGCTAAGAATATCTTGTTTAGATTTTATTTTTTAATATGCAAGAAAGTATATAGTTTGAAAATCTGTCCATAATTTATAAAATTTCAATAAGCATAATAAAATTCTGAAATTATTTTTATTTTTTCAAAAAGACATGTTACATATGCATGTTAAATTATTTTTATTTTTTCATAAAGACGTATTATATATGCATGTTAAATTATTTTTATTTTTTCAAAAAGATGTGTTATATATGCATGTTAAATTATTTTTATTTTTTCATAAAGACATGTTATATATGCATGTTAAAATATTTTAATTACAACATGCCCTTCATAAACTTGCAAAATAAAAAAAAACCTTTAAATTTCTAAAAATTACAAACAAAATAATGCACAAAAACCTTTGCCTATGCATAACTTTGTAGTGACATGTTATTAGAGGTATGGAAATCAGTGCAGAGAAGACCTAATTGATAACCAACACCTTTAGCATTGGCAATGACATCATGATTGGTGATCAGAAACTGGAAATAGTTAATAAATTCGAGTAGTTAGGAGCCATCATGACAGAAGAGGGATCAAAACCAGAAATATTGTCCAGGATTGCGCTGACAATAACAGCAATGGCAAGGCTGAAGACAGTTTGGAAAGACAGAAACATCTCAATCAGCTCAAAGATCAGACTGATGCACTCCTTGGTTGTATCTGTGTTTTTATATGCCTCAGCGGGTCTCAAAAGGAGAATACAAGCTACTGAAATGAGATGCTTTCAAAGGTTGCTTGGCATTTCATATAGAGATCATGTCACGAATGAGGAAATGGGAAACAGAATTAGGCAAACCATTGGGCCCTATGAAGAGCTATTGGCCATCATGGAAAAACGCAAAATGAAATGGTATGGACATGTCACATGATCAACAGGGCTTGCTAAGACAATCATGCAAGGTACTGTGCAAGAGAGGAAAGCAGAGGAAAAGATGGGAAGATAACATCTCAGAGAGGACAGGACTGAAACTGGGCAATACAGTGAGATTAGCAGAGAACAGAATGGAATGGAGGAAACTGGTTGTCAGGCCATCAGTGGTGCCCCAATGGTCGACAAGACTAATGGATAGATAAATAGATACCAGATTTCAGGAACAATGAGTTATATTACATTTATTCCAAAGGGATCTAGTGTACCAACCAACATTCAAAGGATTAAAAAAAAAACACTAGTCTTGAGAAAAATAAATTTAATGACAATTATTAAACTGTAAAATTTCTGTTTAAGACTTTTATTGATTTATTAGCATAGCCTATTGCCTGGAGATCTATTAATGTATTCAGCTGTCTATTTATTATCTCAGACATGATTTTGTAAATTAACTATTTCTTCTTAACTATTAACATTCTTAAATATTCAAAATAAAAGGTATATCAATAAAAATATGCAGATTTGCTTATTTAATATAATTTAGATTTAATTATAATTGATTAAAACAGATAATGCATGTAATTTTATGCCTTTGTATTATATAACAATTAGAACCAGAAACAAAGGCTTAATATTTCTATATTTTTTAAATTACTTTTTTTTAAAAAGGGGGGGATAATGTATATATACATATTCTATTGTAATTTCATGTAACACTGAGTGAAAATAATAATTGATTAACAATTTGAAATTACACTCTAATCATTCTCTTTGTTTTTTCTTAGTACTTACCATTCCTTTTTAGAAGACCTGCCACATTTACATTAAAAGTTATATCTAAAGGCTTTACCAAACAGGAGCAATGTATTGCTGGGGGGAGGGGGGAGGGAGGGAGAGAGAGGTATTCAAGATTTGTTGTACTTACATGGCAAATATTATCTTGAGTAAATAATTTGGTCACTAAAACATTTAAAGGGGAGAGAGGAGTACTGATTATGAACTGACTCTTTATTTTGCATGGGATATTGAATTGCTTACTGTCAGTAGCAGAATATGGACTATATCTGGATTTGATAAACAATAGCAATCATATACTCAGTAATGGAAGTACAGTTCTGAGTACTGATGTACAAACTTTCATAACTTTCCATATATGCTGTGTTCATTTTCTTTAGCATATCACCTTAATTATAATAATATATGTATATCCATAAACCCACAATACATGTGTAAATTCTATATGATTTGAGTTATAAATTATATATTTTCATCACAACAAACTATAAAAATAACTTTGAACTGATAGGCAATTGTAACACTGAGAGAGCAGACTGAGATTGTAATATGTCATTCATACCTGGTCCAATGAAGAATGAAACCACCTGGCCATAATATGTGCTATGTACAAGAATAGTTAACAGAATAAAGCAATGTACAAAGAGTGGTTGTCAGAATGACTGGGACATACATGTACCAGAGTGGTTGACAGAATGGCTGTATGCACATCATTCACAAGAATGACTGTCAGAATGATAGCATGTGCATGTATGTGCAAGAACAGTTGATAGGGTGATAGTGTGTATAGGCATTCCCTGCTTAATTCATTCTTGAAAACTTGAGCACTAAACACAAAAGTGCTAAACGAAAATTTACTATCCATAAGAGTTAACAAAAATCAAATAAATGTTCTCAAGTTCCCAAAGCTGTATAAAAATTAAGTAAAAATTAATAAAACATAAAATGAAATAGTTAAAAATATTTATTAGCTATTTATAATTACCAAACTTATTTACCACAAACAAGATATGTATGTACATGTATGATTGTTATGTTATGATGTCAATGCTCTTCAATCCACACACAATAAATGTTCTATATCAACAATAAGTTTGATCCTGTTCTAGTAATAGTTTTGCAGTGATAGGAGTAGTTTTCTTTAGAAAACTCCCTAATTTTTTTCTGACTTCTATATCAACAATAAGTTTGATCCTGTTCTAGTAATAGTGTTGCAGTGAGAGGAGTAGTTATCTTAGAAAACTCCCTATTTTTTTCTGACTTCTTGATAAATGTCTGCACTGTTAATCATACCAAACCTAATGTTGTGGCCAATTCATGCTGATGCTTTCCAGAGTAAAATCATTCAAAACTTATGATTTAACTTGGAGTGGCAAACTCTGTCTCTTAGTTATCACTTTCTTTACCCTCCAGTCTGATTTAACTTGGAATGACAAACTCTTTCTTTGTCTCTTATTATCACTTCCTTTACCTGTTGGATTTATACACTTGAATGGCATTCTGAAAGGTATTAACTCATGCAAAATGGAACACACAAATATATAATCAGGGTTTTCAAAAAAATCAGCATCACTCACAACAGACTGTCATCAGCTGTGTTTGAGGTTGGGGCTGTGCATGCCCAGTCTAAGCGTAGGTTTACAATGGTTTACAAGGTTTACAGTTTAGCACTGAGCATAAGATCAATTTTTTTAAAGCATATAAGTCTTATGACATAAAATAATTACAGCATTAAAACACTAATCAAAGACCGGGGGATGCCAGTGTATATATTTGCACTTATACAGCTACAAAAAAAAGAAAAAAAAGTGATTTTGATTCCAATTCCTTGCCTAATTTTCTAGGCAGGCTTGCTGCAATCTGAGATAATATTTCTCAGATATGGAAAAATTAATGTTCCACTCTGAAGAGAGATGCACCTATCTGTGACATAATGGACAGTACTACATTCATGGGATAGCGTACATGTACATGATTTGCTCTTTTCTTTCATGTTCCAAAATATTCATTCAGTTATCTAATCAATTCTACATTGCATTTAGGAAAAAAAAAAAATCAAGATTCTATTGTAGTAATAGTAATAATAATAATTAAAAGTACTGGGAAAGTAATTCCATAATAAGAAGTAAAACAATGGCTAAATGTGTACATACCTTCCTGAGCGGTGAATTCAACAAAAATCTTGACAATTACTTCTGCATCTTCCTCTTCACCTTGCTTTTCTTGATAGATGATAACCCGTTTTACCTTGCCAAACTTTTCACACTCATCTGTAACCTCATCTTTTAAATCATCATCAAGGTCATCCACTCCAACCATGTTTCTTAAAACCATGACTGTGTTCTGGAACAAGGGACCCTGAATATAAATGGTTAGTTCAAGTGCAACCCTAGTGACCATGGACAGAATTCATTAGGCCTAAGAGGCCTTTATGAATGATTAATTAACTATTTTTTCAAGTAATTCTGATGGACTGAAAATGAACATAAATATAATGAGATGACAGAAAGAAGACAACACAAAAAAATACCATAATTAGCATTTCTGAAGTTTATAGAATTTTAACACAACCAGGAGAGCCAACATTATTTGCAAGTACACAAAAAATTTGTTAATCTTTTTTTCTCTTTTTATGTTATTACACATTTGTCATATATATATATATTAAATTTACCGTAACATATAAAAATAAAGAAATTTCAAAACTAATAACAATCCTGTTAACGCACTTTTTTATTTTGCTATTTTAATTAAGAACATTCCAAAAATTCATACTGACATATAGACTAACAACATATAGGGGGATAAATTGCAGAGATAGCCAAAATGTACTTACAAAAAGACACTCTAACCGTCACACAAAAAAGAATATTTTATCAAAATAAATTAATTAAAACGTGATATTTCACTATGCATTACACATTTAAAAATACATATGTATATAGCTCATTCTCTGGGAAGTGTACCATTTTGTTACATCAAGTGCAAAAAATAAAGTAGATTAAATCTAATTATTTTACATATCAAAGTGTATAACAGGGCCTAAAATGCTCACATAAAAACATAAGAAAAGATAACAATTATAAAAATGTTCATGTTATAGGAGTTTGAAATCTGTCAAAAGCATGTTTCTGTTAAAAACTTAGAAAGTAAGATTTTACCAGAAAAAATATTTTAAAATAATAAATATAAGTGTCTCATTATCACCAATATATTTTCTTATTAACCTAAATTATTAATTTAATCTGGACATTTTTATTTAAAATGGATATAAAACTACAACTTTGCAACCAGAAAACCATATTAACAAAATTATCAACCATCACAAAAAAACTATTTTTTTCAACTAAACATAAAACTAGGTATTCCAAACATTGCTAAATGGCTGATTGTGACATTGTTTAGTCAATTTTTCTACATTTTCAACACTCGTGTTTCCTCTGTATATTGAAGCTTTGTAAAATAAAAGAGCTTTGTAAAATAAAAGCACATGAAACAAAAAGTTTGTTCTCTGTTCTGTTTTTCTGTGTGTTTTGTTAGTGCGTAAGATTCTGAGGATATCGAAGAGGAATAGGGGGAAAGGGTATCTGGAGACGCACATGGTTGGAATAGTAGTACTTTGGCACTGAATATATCAGAATTTATAACAGAAACAGGACTGAATGACTATAACTAATGATAGTACTCAGCTGGCTTTCTTCTACCAGTTTTTCAAAAGAAGAAACAATAGACAAGATAGCGGAATAAACGAACGAGTACACACATCAGAAAATTGCAAAAAAAAACAAAATGGCAATCCAGATTGGAAGTAAACCAATGCCACTGAAATTAAGGCTTATTTTGGACTTCTGATTTTGATAGGAATTCACAACTTGCCGAAAAAAGAGAAGTATTGATCGTCTGACGACAGATTAGTTAGTGTTCCTGGCATCAACAAAGTGTGTGTACATAGTGTTTGTAGCAGACAATTACTGGACAATAATTTTTTTTTTGTAAATATATATTTTCAAGCATGGATTCAAATTTAACACCCGAAAGTATACTTCAATTAAGGATATTAATAAAGCTGCTTTCATTTTGCATTTTATTTCATTGAAATATATGCACTAATACCTAATATAGGATGTTTTTACTAATGTAACCCTAAATCTCACTGAAATCCTGAAAAATCTTGCCCATTTAGATCTAAAAAAAGGAAAAACGTCTGCCCGGTAAAGAGTTAAGGCATTCTTACAATAAAATAACAGACTGGTGCAGGACATAATGTACACCCTAATATTATGGATTATCTCCAATAAAATATTCAACTGTACCTCTGCTTTTCGCATGAGTTTCTGCATGACCATATGTCGTGCATTACTGCCACTGATCTTCATATTCTCCTGTTGATCCAATGATTGTGGAACCTCTTCCTCCTGCTTTTTATCTTCCTCCTCTTCTTGGGGTGGTAAGATGGTCATGGGTGGTAGAGGAGGTGCAGAAGCTAGCGCTGCAGCTGCTGCTTTCTGCTCCAACATATGCCGCAAGCCTGTTGCCACTACTGCTGCAGTTGCTAAATAAATAGTTTAAAATAAATCAATTTGACATAGACACCTAGAGTTTACTAGTGAAGAGAATATATTTAGTTTTAGACCTCTCGTATAATAATTTACAATAAACCAGTCTGATGGTAAAGTTGACATAGTTTTGGGCCAGGGTCAAAGATTAGAGATATAAAAAAGTCTCTTCCTCCGGTTTCAATTCTGATCAGATGTATTTTTAAAATATGTGAAGGAATGACTTTATGCAATAATTTTAAATTAAATTGGTGTCCATTTGGTCATTAATAAGAGAAAACTAGGTACTACTTCTAAATATATATGTAACAATATGAGGATGAAGGATACAAAACAATAGTAAATTATATATCACCAAGTGTAGTATGAGGTACAAAACAAAATTATATATATATTTAATCTGCTTTAGTAATCATATTTTAAGCTGTAAATTATAAAATCACTACAATTTACAGCTAAACAAAGAAATACAATGTAATTTTATTAAATTTAAATAAAACAAAAAAATAAATGCTTTAACTTTTAATCTATTTAACCTGATTTTTAAATTGTAAATTTATTATATATTCCAGACTGACAGTTTCCACAATAAAATCTGATCAAGAATGTATTTTTGTGACCTCCAAGAAAAATATTTTACAGCTGATCAATGACAAAACATTTCTTAGCTAAAATTAACATCTGCTATGCACACCAACTGAAATTTGAGGAACCTGATTGTTAGTTTTTAAAAAATTATATTGGCCTCCCATTACTGAATACATTTATGTACCATATGCTAAAATGCCAAGTTATGCTTTCAAATTAAAAATTGAGGATGAACATTAGTAATAAATTCAAAACTACAAAAATCAATGTTTTATCAAAACTGTAATAGGCCTGGAAAAAACCCAATGTTTTCATTTTTTACAATTTTTTTAATCTTAGCTGTATCAAACAAACAACTCTACCAATGTGAAATGAGAATTGTTACAGTTTTTGCCATGTATTCACTACAAAAGCAAGCATTCTTAAAGTACTCTTATAAATGTTTTCTTCAGTTAGTAAACAGTATGTAGTAAACAGTATGACACAGCTATTGCCTTGTGTTAGCAGAAAGAATTACCTATGTTTGGTTTAATGAATGACTTTCTTTTTAAAAAGACACAATAATAAGGAATTGCTCGATGCTGTATTTTCACTAGTCTATTCAAATTAAAGCCACACAAGTTCAAATGGTGGTGTTCTATGGTATTAAACATCTGACTAACTTATCTAATGCTATATCTCAAAATTTTATACAGAGCCAGCTTAACACACCAATGAAATTTGTCACAGGTTCACCAGCTTAAACAATTAGTTCTGATACAAAACTTGATCCTTAACAGAATTCGTAAGCACCTGATGCTTAACATTTACTACAAACAGTTTAAACAACTATCTCTGACATGAATTATGATAACAGTTATTTTATTTATTACAACGATTCCTTGAAAAAATCATAATGTTTTATTACAAAAATGTCTACAAATCATTACGTGAACACGACTACAGATAAGCATAATAAAAAAATACAAATGATTATTTTCTAAATGTTACATCATTAACTTTTAATCTGAACAAAAGGATAATTCTGAATTTTCAGCTTATGCTTACATAATACTTCATGCATTTGTGTACAATTGGATTTGCTTTGCATTCATAATCATTCCTAGTCAAAATTAAATTTTTTATAAACACAAGTAGAATAGCACTAGTAATAGTCAACTGAATCAAATACAGACTGTATGTAATTCAGTTAGTTTGAATCACATTGCACTAGGAAAAGCTTTCATATTAATTTTTTAAAAGTCACAAGCTGTTATATCATTAATAAGCCAATATTAGTTTTATAACTAATACTTCAGTAATAATTCTATGAAAAATAAGATTGAAGAAAATAATTGTTTTTAATATAAATTATAATACTAAGTGAATTAGACTAGCTTATCTTGGCCTTCAAATCTATAAGCATAATGTAAAATATGTTAAAAAAAAATGCTACTTCAAATTTTCTTCTTCTCTCAATATACATTTAAAATACTACATACAAAACTCAACAGAAAAAGAGGCTGCAAAGAAAAAAACAACATAAAAGCAAATGTGAAAATTCAATTATGATATTATGCTGTTATATAAATAATTTTATAATTACTGAGTACCATGATCTTCATTTTATTTTTTTTAAAATCTGTTTAAGAGTGAAATTACAATTTTTAAATACTTTTGGGGAGTGCATTTAATTTTTTGTAAATTAATATGTGAATCAAGTTAGGATGTGTAATTTAAATTTTAAATAAAGACCTCCTTCAAAATTGGATCAAATTTAAGGGTCATCTGTTAAAATTAAGATGATCTGAAAGAGTATCATCTGAAATATGGTTCTGATTGATGATCTGACTGATCATCATTCAATATCTAATGTATTTAGCTGGTCATGTAATAATTTTGAGTATCTGATGAATGTTACATAAATGGTCACCAACAAAATCTAACTCTTCTGCTTCAATTGAAAAATAAAAGATGCTTTATTAATTTTAATGCAAGATCAACTATTAATTTACTATTACTACTTGCAAACTAGTTAAGGATTGTGGAAATAAATAAGCATAGTGGTGATAGTAGGGGAGGGGTTGGCAGGAAAAAGAGAGAAAGGAGAAGCATCAGTTCTATTTCATTATGGTAAAACACAGATATAATAATTTTTATTGCTGGGTTAATTTAAGAATTTATTTATTATTCCATACTATGATGATAAGAGTAAAGAGTGCATAAACAAATGTTAGATACTTTTGATGTTTGTTTCAGTAGGTAAAATAAATTTATTAATTAATACAACTGAAAAAGTACAAATGCATACATATTAAGATTTTTTTTTAAATTTGGACTGACATGCCAATCTGGGTATTAATTTTGCAAACTTGTCAAGAAAATGTCACTTGTACTTCAACGCAAATAGTAGGAAAAGGATGTAATTCACTCAGTCAACTTATTTCAATACTTAATTACAGTGAAAAAATTATCTACTTATGAATTTATTGAGTTTTAAGTAAGGGCAAGCATACATAAAAATTAATTTTTTTCTTGCAACCTACCAGACATGAACAAGTCAGGAAGGTTGACGTTGCTTAATGCTTGAGCCATGATAGGTGACGGAAGTCGACTGAGTGCATTTTGAGCCAGTTGTTTCACCCTTTCACTGACCAACTCCATGGGCCCACAACCTCTTCCCATGTTCCCTGAGCACAGCAAAAACACTGGCCAATTAGTATGGGCCAAAGGAGATTTATTTACAGTTGATAGAAAACAAGAAAAAAGGCAATTAGCAAGCCAAACATTATTTTGGAAACACTTAAAGCAAAACCGTCATTAAGTGAATTTCGTTTGTAATTTCCCCCATGTCTTTAAGTTGACAGGGAATTAAAGTCAATCAGATTATGCCCAGAGCTTAACTCAGATGGCATAGAAAATGTCCGAAATGGAGAAAAATGTTTCAAAACTGTGTCCCAAATGGGGAAAAATGTTTTAAACTGTGCTGGGAAATGAGAAAAATTCAGTTGCAATTGGCCATTTTGTTGGTAGTGAAAAGGTATTTTTTGTTCACTTAGCTTGCCCATAAAATAATCAAACTGTATAAGCACAACTAAATTAAACAGAAGGTGATGACCTGTAGATTAAAAAATATTGACAAACTAATTCTTTAATTAAATCTATATTCTTAAACAAATCATAACATTGGTGTTAACTTTAAAAAAAAATTGAGCAAAATGATTCTTACTAAAAACAGTATCCACATTTTCTCCAATATCTCTGTCATGTTACAAATACTGTATTGTGTATTTGTCTATCTACTGCAGTTTTTTGTTAACATCCTTAAGCTCAAAATCAACTGTATATTTTCCAAATGAAAATATAAAGCTACCATCTATGTTTCAAATTTTTAATTATTAAATTTTACTTTGCAATTGCCAGCTTAGGTCACAAATCAAAGAGATTCAAAAAAGAAATAAAAGACAATTTATTTATTATCTTTTATCCCTTAAATCTCCACCTGCCAAGTATAAATCGAAAGAAGTGAGTCTCTAAATTAAAATAATCTTTACTTATTGACATGCCTGACAATACACTGGAGAGTATTTATCTTAATTTTACATACAATATTTCTCCAACAATAACTTTTAAAATATTTATCTAGTTTGGTGTTATTTTCATTTAAATCTGGAATAATTAAAAAAAAAAAAAAACCACACAAGAAAACACCTGAATAAACAATATCAGCAATTGATGTTCTTATCATCATATTTTATTTACATACCATCAGCAAGTCGTAGACTCCCAAAAGTTAAGAGGCATGTACTGGATATACATTCGCTGAAATAATTGTCACATTCCAATGATTCTTTATTTATTTTTTTTAAATTTCAAAGATGAATTAAAAATCATTCTCTGCCTCTCCCACAGGTATTTCAGTATGATTTTTTTTAGAAAAATAAATTAGAGTCAACAAAACAAAAATCCCACACATTTGAGGAGTAAACTCTTCAAGAAATAGTATATCATAAGCTGTAAAAGGAAAATTAGTTCTCATGTTTTATGTTTCAAGTAAACTGATACACCTGAATTACACACAATCTTCAGAATGCTGCAAGTCAAGTGATTTAAGGCCATTTTCATATTACTGCAGATGCACTGCCTTTCAAAGGAATGAATATACAAGGAGATAATTACTCATTTACAAGAGTGAGCTGAAAAACCATGCAGTCTCCAAGAATTCTTAATTTGGGTAACAGAGATTACTGGAAAATAAGATTTCCAGTGGCATGACACACTTAATTTAAAAATTGCAATCAGTTTGCACATACTCTTGATTTCATAAAACAAAGAACCTAATACTATAATAGTAATAGAAAACTAATACCCTGCAAAGAATTAATTTAGAATTCTCTGTTCAGATACTTTTCATGTCAAAATACAATTCAGAACCTTTTGTCTGGAATGTAGAAATAAGGAATTAAAAATACACTCAAACTTCAGTATCTTTAATTGTATATTAGATTAAAAATTCAAACTGCTAGCTGACCTGCAAATTGAAAACTACATACTGTATATTACAGATGATTTGGGGAAAAAAGTAACATCAGTATTGATCTCAAACTTCTATCAACAAAAGCATGTTTTCCTTTGCAATTTATAATAAATTGAAATTTCAATTCTGCATTATGTCAGTTTTTTCTTGTTGTCTGTGAGTAGGTTCATTTAAAATGTTGGAGTGTTGACCATGTGATTTATATGTTACTTGTACTGAACTTGACAACATGCACATTCAGATAGAGATTCCAAATACATTATAATACTAAATTAACAGTATCTCAAAAAGTATTATAACTATGATCATAATTTTTTCTACACAACCTTATTTTAACAGAACATATATTATGGGCATAAAAGATTTGTACAATATCAAGTAGAAAAAAAATGAATGGAACTATATTAACACTGTCTGGTAGGAAAAATTATTTCTACACATCTGATTTGCACTCTTAAATGGGGAGATTTTACCAAAATATACATACTGCAGATACTGATTTTGCATATTAACATTCTTATTTGAAATTAAAGCCAGACAAAAGTCAAATATTTTGTATTATCTTGAGGGGTTATAACAAGAAACTTAAGCATAACTTACATTTGTTGATAGCATATTATAAAAGAAGATAGGTTTGTGTATAAGCATTAATTTATATACAAATTAAAGTTACACTGCAATACATTTTGTAATTTAAAAGTTGTGCATAATACACTGGTGCCTTGATATTACAAGCATTGATATATCGCAGATCCATAATTATAATCAATGCAGACAGCCTGTGGCCACCCACCCTGATTTTTTGTTTACCATTCAGACTCTTCAAATTATATGTACAGAATTAACAGCATAGTATCAAATCAACTGATAAGTGTTCAGTATATTGTACATGTACAAAGCTCAACATTGATCACTACTGTTTTGAAAAACATCAAACACATCCTACCACATATAAACACATCTCTTGAGTGCACATGTACAATATAATGTTCTCTGAATTTGCTTCTTTGACAATTAAAAAACTATGGAGAGAGTTGATTTTGACCAGAGCTGTTGAGAGAAAAGCCAGTTCAGCAGATAAACTTTTATCTGCACGTTTTATTAATGCTAAAAATCTTTATACACACTTTTCTAATTTAGTCTAACAGCGCTGTGTTTACATATGCTTACATTATAGGACTTAAAGTACATATGGTGAAGTAGGGTGACCTGTAAGTTTGTAGCCACCCTGCGAATGGATTGTGACAGAAAGGATCCCTCATTACAATGTGGCTTCATGTACAATGCAGTCGAACTTTTGTACCCCAAAGACTGCTTTATATTGAGGTACCAGTATACTTAATTTATTAATTTTATACTGTTGTAAACTTTAATATTTTCATAATTATTTACTTTTTAAAAATATTATAATTGGTGGGTGCTTTACATATCTAATTAATTGTAATTTTATAACTATTACCTTTTTGTTCCTTACCCCAAAATTTCAATGCATACATTATATGATAATAAACACATTATAGGTACTAAAAAATCAAACTAAAAACCTAAACCTTGCTTTAAAAATTATTTTTTAGATGTATATAGCAAAATTTAGCAGGCTAACTATAAACCTTTGCAAAGCATTAAAAAATTAAAGTTTAATCAAAGAGGTTAATCCTGATTGTTGCCGGACTAGATTAATATTATTAAATTAAAAAAATTATTTATCAACTGCTTCCAAAGAAACTGACTTACAATCTGTGTTAACAATGCATCCAAATTAATAAAGAACTAATCAATTTTCTTTTAAATAATAGATTTGAGATATCTCTAATGAATCATTATCGCTTATAATTTCACCTTGATTAGCAGTCATAGCCATGTTATTCGTCATGGCTTTGTTTTCACTCGCTTGACAGAACAAGATTACACATTTCCAAAGATGTCTAAAACTTTACAGAGTCCAAAAACGGAAAATATATTTTAATTCACAAAGTGCATTTATCATTCATTCATAACAGAATGAAATGGTTTTATGGAAATAATTTTTGTTTTAAAATGTTACAGGAAAATGTTTGGAAGCAATACTAATCCTTGAAAACGAATCATTCGAAAGGCTTTCCAATAATGAATGTTTCATTTTAAATATCAAAATTTACCTACAACAGGGCTCACAGGCAATTTTTTTTTAAATTTCAAGGACTTTAAAGATCTGAGTATTATGATATTTAAGGGCCACTATTATGTGCACTTTAAGTTTGAAAATAAGAAATCTGTTACAATAATAACTATGGCATTATGTTTTTATTGCAAACAAATTAAGATAGCATAAGCAAATTTAATATCAATACACAATATTGAGCATTAACCTTCAGCACACTGAATTCTTGTTAGCAATGTTGGACAGTGCAGCTCATATCAACATACATCAACATATTAACTTTGAAATAGTTTTTCTTTAAAGCTCATACAAATTTATAAAACTTTCACCCTTTTTCAGTGAGTGGATATATATATATATATATATATATATACAAGTTTATTTGGTGAAAATTACTTTTAATGGTTATATAAATAAAGTAAATGGTTGTTGAAAATAAACAAGAAAAATACTTCAGTTCAATTTTGTGTGCTTATAGTTGCCTATAATGCTCATCATATGCTGATAATTTTGAATTTTGAGTATTTAAATGTGTAAACATAAGTTTATCAATTAATTAATTAGTATTTCAATTATAAACAAGTTAGAATCTTAAATATGACAATGTAAAAGGCAACTATGGTTACTGACAGCCTAAATAATGTCAAAATTTGCAAACCTTTGAACGAAGAACAAATTTTATGAACTGCAACATAAATAGATAATTAGATGATAATTATTGTCAATAAAAGTACTCTTATTTATATTAAAGTGTGAAAATTTAGAATTTACTATTATGAATGTGGCAACTGCATGTGCATAATGCAAGTTTGAAGAACGGTGAATCTTTATTTTAGATTTGTTTATCATTAAAAAATGTTTAATGAACATTTTTAATAGTCAATAATGCAGCAGAACGATCTACTCAAAAGCCTTTTTCTCGAAAGACATATTTTCAAACCTGAAAACACTAAAACTTCTATAAGATTTGCTATTTGCAACTTTATTTTTCAACACATTGCAGTTCATGAAGTGCTCCAAACAAATATTCATCAAGGCCAGAAGTAACATAATAATATATTTGCCTACCTTATATTAAAGGAAATCAAATCTGAAGGTTATGATGGTTTAAAATCTTAAATCCATAATCTTTGGAGATTGTAAACTGCTTTATAATTTTTTATAAACTGCCATTATCTTGACCATATATGGATTCCTCGCCATATGGCTATTTCTCCAGTTACTTGCTTTTATAAATTCTCTTAATTCTTTATATCATTTAGTAATATGCAAATAATTTTTTTTCTGACTCAGCAGGCAACAAAATTCAAAATTGCTACTCTTTTTGAGAAGGATTCCTATTCAAGAAGTGTAAATTAGTTATTTAGTTTCCAAACATTAATAGTGCTCTAAGTTGGAATTCTTGGTATCCTATCTTGGGGTTGTGAACAAGGAAGTGAAAAAAATTGTGTAAATTAGTCATTTAGTTTCCAAACATTAATAGTGCTCTAAGTTGGAATTCTTGGTATCCTATCTTGGGGTTGTGAAGGAAGAAGGAAGAAACAATCTAAGCGAATGCCAAAGTATCAAAAACACAGTGATTTTGGTTAATATGGCTTGCAAATGTTTTCACAGCATTTTATTTTATGTTTAAGTAAACTGATGGGGACAAAAGGGGGCGAGATATTTTTTTTAAATCAAGGACTTCTCAACTAATGCAAGGGTTTATAGGCAAATTAAAGTCCTTTTCAAGGAAATAAAATTTAAAAAATAACAAAATTAAAATTTCAAGATAGTTCTCAATTTTCAAGGGCTTTTCAAGAACTTTTCTATGAATCCTGTATAGAGTCAAAGCACCAGGCTTGTATGAGAGTGATCAAGAAGAACTGATGGCATAAGGTCTCAAAGAATTTTACAGCATAGACCAAGGTCAGCAGTGTATCCTCCCCTATGAGGAAGGAAAACATCATTCAAAGCTTAGTAAGTGATGAAAACTAGCAGTTGGCACTGATGGAACACTTCTAAATAAGTAAGGTTTATCTCCTGTAGAAGCATGGAACCTTTCTCCTGTTGTGCTGTTTACAAGTTCCTCAAATCCAAAAACTAAATAAATCAGCTTCAAATCAACAGATCTGAATAATAGCAATTTTGGCCCAACCCATAACTTAACCCTAGATTTGGATATGTTTGCCCTTGATATGTCTATAGCACAATTTTTTTTTCCTTACAAATGTTTTCATTCCCCCAATAAAATAAAATAAAATTTGTGAAAGTTGACGAAATGCTACAATTCTCTTATGGAAAACCAAATCCATGGAGAATTTCCAGCCCTGCTTGATCTCTGAGTTCAGCTCAAAATCTGGTTTATTTACATTTGCTCAAAAATTAGAAACTTTGGTCGAAAAGCATTCTAGAAGATAAAACAGATTTTCAAATGAGGACTGAGAAAGTGGCAAATGTTTGAAAAGCAAATATTAGAGTAAATAATAAAGTATTATATTTTCATTTACTCATGCTGTATATTCAAAACAGCCATACCAGTGGATAAATGCTTTCTCATTTGAAATATTTCATTAACTTTATGTAATCGTATTTACTTCATTATTTAGCAGGCACTGGACAATAAAGACAATTAAAGCAGGGCATCATTATAACTCAAGTTGTTCTAACCAAAAGTATTTCTTGTGTTCCAATTCAAATAGGTGTGAACTTCAAAAATGCAATCAAGAGAACAAAACTGTTCAAACATAACAATCCAAATGTTTTGTTTTCTACATAGAGGGAACTGATCATGCAATGCGGTTTTGTTTTTGTGCAAGGGTACGAGCACACAAGGTGATAAAAAAATACAACACTTACCGGCACTTGTTGTCATAATGGGTGGAGGCATCACAGGTAAACCAAGTCCTGGAGTCCCCGGTCGCAAAGGTGTCAATAATGACACAGCAGCACCAGGCATCAAGGGCATGCCACTAGATGTCATAGTGACAGGGATCAAGGTTTGTGGATTTGAATTTGCTGCTGCAGCAGCAAAAGGTCCAGTTACAGCTGTAACAGAGGCAGGCAAAGGTTGATGAGGTGGTGTTGACAAGGTTGGTGTAACCACAGCTGGTCCTCCTAGTGTTGGCATGGCTAGACCAGGTGGAGCCTATAAACAGAAAACAGGCAAGAGCATCCTTTAAGTCTGAACTCACAAGATAATGAGCTTGTATTATAATACTTTTATTGTACTTAAATTTATTCCAAGCCTCATCAATCTATAACAATATTTACAAACTAGAAATTGACTTTTACTAATTGAAACATGAAAAAAGTTTTTTTCCCCCTACCAATCCAGGTACTTGCTGCTGAGCATCCATGGCCTGTATTTTGGCAGTCGTGGCAGCAATAGCAACAGCAACAGCCGTGGGCATGCTTGTTGGGCCCTGGCTTGGTACCAAAACTTCTGGTGGTGTTATAGCCTAGAAAAAATATATTCAATCAGATAACTAATATGCTTACTAGTAAGAAAAAATAGTAATATGCCAAAGGCACTTAATTTTTACTTATAATGTAGCTGGTGCACTGAATACAAATATCATAATGGAATGAAAAGATCTCTGAAAAAAGTGAAACATTGAGAACTAACATTAATCATTTTGAGTGGCATACTGTGAATTAATGGTATACAGATGAATTATCAATCTTTTTGAAAGAAATTATAATTAAAATCAAAGAATATATATAGATATATGTTAGCACTTCTGTACAAGATGAATCAATATTTTCTTTAGCACATAAGCCTGTAAATTAGCTAAATCCTTTTGAAAATTTGCAATGGTGATTGGGGGGAGGAACACCATTTCTGTTTGTATTAGAACAAGAAATCTATGCAGATACGTAATTTGTCATGTACACCTGACCAAACCTCTACTGTTGCATGCTATGGAAGTCTCACCTTTCCAACTCTGAGGTACTGACCACCCAAATCAAAAAGGTTCATTGAAGCCACTGCATCTGCTTGTGCTTGAGTAGTTTCATATTCTATGAAACCATAACCTCTGCAAATCAAAGAACTTTATAAATAAATCATAACAAATTCATCAAAATTTTAAAAACAAATTATAGTGGTGTCAGAGATTACGTGCACTTAACGTATGCGAGCTATACAATTCAGAGGATAATCCAAGTGAGAGGTGAAATGAAAACATGAATGTGAGTGGTGATATAAAAGATGTGAAACTGCAAATACAGCAATAACAACTCTCAATCGCCATAGTTTTTAAATAAAAAAAACCCAGCAACCTATACTATCAACTTCATGAGCTAAACCAGAGACAATCACTTCGTCTATAACTTACTTACCATCACAAAAAACCTCACCCATCATCTCCTGAATCAACATCACATCGTGATGTGATGTTGCAATATTGTCAGGGGAAGAGAGGAAGACATATCATCACAGCAGGTGTAGGTGCAAATATTTACTGTCTCAGTACATCACACACTATTCTAATAATTATTGTAATTTTCACTATGTTATTCTGACTGAACAGTGACACCAGAATAACTCCCACAAAAGATACAACACCAGTGTAATAGGGCTTTGTTGGTTTACGGTATCAGAAAGACCCGTTTTTTTTTTTTACTGACACCAAACATTTTTCTTTTACACTTTGTCTTAACCTGGTGGCTGTCAGACAAAATTGCATAATCTGATGCCACCATGTCAGGCTATTTTGACATTTACCGATAACTGAATGGGTTCAGGCAAAGTTTGTTGGGAGGAAAGGTGACAAATTCTTAAGGGTGTTGTGCTAGACATCAGCGACCAAGATTTAAAAATCAAATTTCTACAGGAAAAAGGGGGCTATTACATATTTCCTTTGGTGGGCGATATCTACTAAGTGCCAGATACAGGGGTTACAGCTATGATGGCACCAGAGATTGACTGCCATTATAATTTTTTATATAATTTTTGTATATTTTTAAACTGCCTGAGTGTTTCAGTTGTGGTTTAAATTAGTGTTATGATGCATTTTGCTTCTTTGCCATATGATGCTTGGTGGTTTTTTGGTTACTGTGTTGCAACTGTTCAATAATTGATCCATGATCCTCCTTAGATCTAAGGTTATAACCAGTTGTTTTTATTACACTGTTGTTTTATTGTATAACTAATACATCTGTATAATGATGAGAAATGTTAGTTAAAATAAAAAATTACTTTAATGGCACAAATCAGTATATTCTGTACTTGTGTAACTACTGTTCAATGATTAAAATTGGCATTATTATAAATACAAGTTTTTAAAGATATATGCTTTTGTTATTATTACTACAAGTTGTATGCAACCAAACATATGAAAGTTGACTTTGATTAATATTAACTTTGTAAAATATGGTAATATGATTCATTTGGTTACTGTGCTGCAACTGAACAAACTGGCATCTACCATCTTTTGAACTTCAGTGCTAATACCAATTGATTAAATATAACAATTCTTGCAGTAAAATGTATCCAAAAGGTCTATCTTTTGCTGATATAAAAAGAAAATAATAATTCAAACTTTTATTTTTTTACTCTCAGGTCACACTTCTAGAGAATCACCCATAACTCTTCCTTTAATTAAAAAAGATAACTGCTTATTATGGCAAAAATAAATTTAAAAACTAAAATGTTATAAAACAAAATTTATATTTGGTACTTACTTGTGTTTTCCAGGCTTGCTAGGATCCGGTGCCAGTTTGCAGCATTTGATTTTTCCAAATGCCTCAAAGACGCTGAAAGTGAAATATTTAATCAAAATTTCTGTGTAAATACATATTTTAAATGTGAGCACTTCAACTTTATTTTTAAATTTAAAACAGAAAATTTGTAACAGTCTTATGTTTTTGAAAACTAAATCTTATTAGATAGTGTCATGATTCAATAAGCTTAAAAATCCTTATAGAGCTCAACTGTGCTTTCTTTTGCTTAAAAGTTAAGTTTAAAAAACATAAAATAACCCAATTTTAACAACTGCTTCTTTTTACAACACAAGTTTATAACTCCTCAAATTAAACAACTTTAATAGTCTTTCATAATGCTTACAATGGAGTTTCAAAATCCTCTCAAGTTCAATTTTAAAGTCTTTTGTTTACATCTGCTGGTTAAAAATCCTCAAATAACTCGTTTTAACCAAGTGTCTTTCATTCCTTAAAAGTGTTTGTGAGCTTCTTTTAATTAAAAAAAACAAACTGTTGCAATATTGTCCACACCGCCATCACCATAATAGATACTATATTCACTAACAATTTAATGCTTATTTTATTCTTTCAATTGTATACTTTGCTCTTAGATAACCTAGCCTATTATATGCTTATTGCATCCCTCTTCAGTATTTATTTCAGAGCAGCTGAAATGTGGGTCTAATTTATTTTCCATTCAGTTGGTAGGCTGCAAATATAAATTAGATTAAGTACTTTAAAATGGCATTTTGCATTTTCATTATGGATTATGTACTTTAAAATGGCATATTGTATTTTCAGGTTTATTTCTTTAAAATTCACTCTTTATTTATGACTCATCATCTTTTGATGTTTCCTTGCTCAATAATAATCAGCTAACTCAGTATAAAGATGGATTTTGTACTTTAAAATGGCATGTTGCATTTTTAGGTTAATTTATTTAAAATTCACTATTTATTTATAACTCGTCATCTTTTGATGTTTCCTTGCTCAATAATAATCAACCAACTCATTGTAAAGAAGCTCAGCAAGTTTTCTTTATTTCTTAACTCTGGCTGTGTTGACTACTAAATAGATTCAGCTTCTTTCTGAGTTTGTGATATCATTAAGACAACTGCTATATTCTGTGCACATTACTAACAGTGACATTTACCTCAGTTTCCAATCTTAGAAAGGGGAATTAGTTTATAGGCAAACTTTTCACTATATTGTTCCCATCATCAAACTACCAATTTAATCCATGTTATACTTTAAGCAAATAGCTACTGTCTTTAATTACATTAATTTTTAAGTGAAATACAGATTTGTTTTACCAACATAATTACTTTTTTTTTTGGTTGGTTTGGTTTGATATAAAATACCTGAAACTGCAACCAATGATAACAGTGTAAGTCTTCATGCACTTAATGTTTTCCATATATTTAGGCTTCATTGATACCAAAAGCAAAAAAAAACAGAAGTTAATTATAATATATAATAATTAACAATAATTAATTATTAGTGTTTCCAACAATGATTTATCACTGGGGAAAAAATGCTGATTTTTTTTTTAAATAAAGGACACATAGATGAATTCTGTATAACACTTATTAAAAAAAAAAAAAAAAAAAAATCACTAAAGCAGAGAATGAACTTGATCTATTTTAATTCTTGTAGAAAATTCTCTGGGTTAATGGCTGATAAAGCAAAATGCTGGTTAATTATTTGCAACATATTTCAAAAGTGTTAATAAAAATTTAATTAAACTATAAAATGCAGCAGTTTGTTAAGCATACTTGTAGGAGTTTTATATCAGTCTTAAGTCCAATTTTGTGACCTCCAATTCATTTTTCAGGTTATTATTTCTTGAATACTTAATATAAAATAATAATACCCTGCCCAACCACCAACCCCAATTAAAATAAGGGAGAAAAAAGAGAAAATAAGCAACCGAATCTTGAGTCAATGTAGTACATTTCTATAGTAAAATATGTAGAGTTCTATATTTACCCTAACTTTTCAGCAGTCTAAATATTCACAACTTTCAGGTTCTTTCCTGTCGAGTGAGTTTTTACCCATTTCCTCTAGAAATCTAACAGGAATATTCAAATTTTGGGGCAACATTAAAACAAGGGTTAGTCAGACACATAATCTATTTTTCGTTTTTTAAATACAAATCTCTCTTAAAAAAACACATGCAATACTGCCACTCTCTTCTTTTAAAAAGTGTTTGATGACCTATACCATTAATACAGGTGCATGTAATCCTGCTCTGTCAGCAAACTAAACATTCACATCCACATTACGCTTCAAGAATGGTACTTATACTAGCCATTCCAATCACCATCATCTCTAATACCTCTAATATATCTTTTATCTAAATATTGCCATCCGTCCCGCTTGTCCATCACACCTGTCATTGAATCACTGATTCATTATAAGCAGCACCATCCATCTCATTAACTTTTCGTTGAAACTGAGGTTGTTGTTGTTTTTTTTAACATAAAATACACCTTTTAAAATTATTTTTGTTCTCATTTCATATTCTGAACTTTCTGGACTTTTGTGACCTTTGGTTGTCTATCCAGCCCGTGAACTGTTCTAACAGTTTTAACCAGTCTGCACTCTTTAAAGTTTGCCCGCCTCTGTGCTACACTATCAAACTGTCATAAAGGACATTTTCCAGGAATGGTCAAGTTCAGTTAAACTCACGTACATATGACCAGCAAATGAATTTAACATTAAACTTAAAAGTGACTGTTTTAAAAAATTAATTACAATAGTAAAAAAAACAAATAATACAGATTATATATTTCATTTTTAACCCTTTATTGGGTGGAGCACCCAAAACTGCCAACATCGTATGGGGCAAAACGCCTGAAAGCATCCATATCAACCAGTGCATCTTTTCTTCTCATATCATTCAAGAAATCATGCGTGTTCTGGTGTCTACAGGAAGTCAGACATTTGTACAACAATTTCCGTGCCATTTTTAAACGTTTTTTTCCTTGCTTCGTTCATTTTTTCATAAAGTTTTCTTTGTTTTTCGCGTTTGGTGTTTCAAATGGATTTCTTAGAATTGTCGATCGAGAGTGAGGAGTTTACTGGATTCAATTTATCGGATAATGAGGCAAGAGAAGTTGATTTTGAATCGGACGATAGGATTAAAAGTGACATTAGTTTCAGTAGCACGCACATGTAGCATCTTTCAAATTTTGGAGGAGAGTGCATCAGATTCTGAGGATATCGAAGAGGAGTAGGGGGAAGGGGTATCTGGAGACGCACATGGTTGGAATAGTAGTACTTTAGCACTGAATATATCGGAATTTATAACAGAGATGGGGCCGAGTGTTACTGTAACTAATGATAGTACTCAGCTGGCTTTCTTCTACCAGTCTTTGAAAAATTTGACAAGACAGCGGAATAAACGAACGAGTATGCACGTCGTAAAATCGCGGAAAAACAAAATGGCGATCCACGTTGGAAGTAAACTAATGCCACTGAAATTAAGATTTATTTTGGACTTCTGATTTTGATAGGAATTCACAACCTGCTGAAAAAAGAGATGTATTGGTCGTCTGACAGATTAGTGTTCCTGGCATCAACAAAGTGTGTATACATAGTGTTTGAGCGGACAATAAGTGGACAATATTTTTTTTAACCCATGCATGTAAATATATATTTTCATGCATGGATTCAAATTTAACACCTGAAAGTATACTTCAATTATGTATTAATAAAGCTGCTTTCATTTCCTTTCATTTTGCATTTTACTTCATTGAAATATATGCACTAATACCTAAGATATGATGCTTTTACTAATGTAAGCCTAAATCTCACTGAAATTCTGAAAATTCTTGCCTGCACAGAGATTAAAAAAAGGAAAACGCTCCGCCCAGTAAAGAGTTTAAAGAACCCACAAGGTAATAAAAGATTAAATATTTAAATTCAACAAGTTTATTCATTCAAGTTTGCAATTACCACATTAAAAAGAACTGTAAGAACAAAAATCCATTTAAAAAAAAATATTTAAACCTTCAATGCCTTTTCATTATTTTAGATTTTAAAAAAATCAATGAACTTACTTAGTTTTGGTATTATTATCTGTAATTAAAACTTAAATTAAAGTTCAATAAATCCTACATAAATATTAGTACTAGGAGACTTGATATATTCAAACGTTGGTTTAATTTTAAAACAATAATTAAAAAACAAAAAAGAACACTGGACCAAAAATCTATAATCACAACTCAAAAATTCAAAACAGAACATTTCAACAACAGAATGACCAAACGACAAAATTCTAACAATGCAAGCAAGAAACTAATTCTGAATTTAAAATATAGGTCTTCACTGATCGATCTTCCCAATATTAAGCAAGAAGAACAAATTATATCTACATATGCAAATCATAATACTACTGGAAGGGGGAGAGAGTATATGTTTCTAAACAAATATTACATAACAATTAAGGGCAAATAATAGAAGAAAATGCAAGTCCAGGGAACTTTGCAAATATTTTATATAAAATATATTATCAGTGTAAATCAAAACTAACATTTATACAGTATAAATGTTGTCAAAATAGTATTTTTAAAATGTATTATAATGTTTAATTATTGTATTATATGATGTCCTTATATAGATAAATAATATTAGGATTTTAAAAAATTGTCTAAAATGTAGTTATAACAATGTAACTTGAATGAGAAATGATCTTGCAGTTTTTGTACAATACTAAGAACAAAATTAAGTAATTAATTAATGCAACATAACAATTTTCAATTAAAACTATGTACAAACTATATTTATCACTCCAAAGGATCAATATACAAATGGTAAAATTTGTTTAGTAAAACCAATTCATATTCAAAGTGAATTAGAAACTGAAATCTATCATTATGTTGGAAAAAAAAAGAAGGAAAAGATACAACCTCATTTGTCTTAACTGGGTGCAGATTACAAGATTAATGAAAAATTTTAAAATACTATTATAAAAATGTATTTTACATTTTAACAAGAGTCAATGGTTGATTAAACAGGTTTAATCAGGGCAAAACAATTATAACAACGGTGAATGAACAATGAAATGAGCAAGGCCTACTGATGTACAATTTATGTGATTACATGGTAGCGTAATGCAAACCCCACCCTACCCCCAAAAAAAATGTTATATCAGGTCTTTATTATAAAATCAATTATATAAAACAAGAGATTTTAAAACTGACAAAGTTACTATGCTATAAATCGATTGGAATTCTAAAACGAACAAATAATAAAATTACTACATAGCAACAGACTCAGCCTGCCTAAAGACCTCAAGTATGTTGAAGTAAAAAAGGTTGACAGCAGTTCCAAATGTAAACTGCCCAATAATAAATCAATAAAATAGAGAAATTAAATAACTCCTAAAATTAAAATAATCTCAATTATTGCACTGTTCGGAGTTAAAATGAAGATTCATTCGAATAACACTATACAATGGCTTCAAATAAGCAACCTGTGAATATAGTATTATAAAATAATTAACAGCTATGTTAATGATTAAAATATGGAAAGAAAAGCTGTAATCATAATTGAAATTTTTTTGATGTGAAATAATTTTTTGCTGACTAGCATACATGAGAAATTATAGGGTATGGTACCCATACACACTGAGGGAAACAATAAACGCTTATACAACATATCTTCTTGGTGTCTCAGGTTGGAAAACATTTAGGAGGATGGAACCTATTTATGTGCTCATCTTGTAGGCATTCAACAAAATCATTATTCCTTTATCCATCATACAACCATATGAGCATACTTGTGGAAAATAATAAATAGAAAGTGGGCATTTTCCTCATGAAAATAATGTACTGTGATAGTGGCAGATTTAATCTGGAAAGGTATATTTTAAAGCATTTAAAG
Source organism: Sinotaia quadrata (assembly GCA_028829895.1). Taxonomy (NCBI): domain Eukaryota; kingdom Metazoa; phylum Mollusca; class Gastropoda; order Architaenioglossa; family Viviparidae; genus Sinotaia; species Sinotaia quadrata. Next base: position 1,661,872 of record CM054180.1, on the reverse strand, counting down.
AATTAATACATTATTTATTATTAAATACATTTTAAACATATTCATGAATTATCTGGTCAAGAAATTAGTTAAGTTCAAATGATTATTTTGGAGTCTTTTTCTGAAACTTTAGACAAAATAGTTTTATAGAAAAAAACAGACAATGTGAGCATGGATTAAATATGAGTACAAGTTGTATTAGATATTAATGACTTTATATATTTCTGAAGTTTTATTCTAACATCGCTGGAGAGATTGGTGGCCATAGGGGTGTTGATGTTGGTTGGTCTTGCAAGAATCTGAACCCCACCCCACCCCTCCAACTTTTGTAGATGGGAGTTTCTTCAACTCGCACATCTCCCCATGGTTCAGACAAATTGTGATGTGACTGCTAAGTAATAAGAGATTTGAATTAAGATCTATTTAATACAAAAGTGTTGTAAATCCATCAGAAAAGTATGAGAAAATTCACTTATTCTATAATGGTTATGATTAATACAGAATTACCATTATGTAAAGTGGTTTAGATTCATAATTCATTTTACAGATTACTGTAATGCCAGGGCTGCTGTTCACATGCACACTTATGACATAATTTTTGAAGTTATATTTTAAAAATAAAACTTAACTATTAACAGTGCATTTATTCATAAAAGCACATTAACTACTTGTTTTTAATGCTATTTTATAAGTAAATATCAAAAACTATTTAACAAATAAAAATAAATATATGAAATAAATTTTGAATTATTGAACCAAGAAAATGTTTGCTATTAAAATATCTGTTATTATATTACATAGAATACATCTACCTTCAATTGTTTAAATTAACAACCACTATACATTTGTTGAGATTTAACATAAATAAATGTCTTGCTTGTTAGACTAATAAATATATTTGAAATTTTTTTATATGTTCAACGCCAGTGCAACAAAAAACTTTTACTTTGCATGGTTTTAAAATGTCCTCTTGCAATTTGACATATTTAGGTAGTGATGCAAAACTGTCAGTCATGGCCTTAATGACAAGTTTTAACATTTCTATCTCCTTTTTTTTTTTTTAATTCATGGACTACATGATCACATTCCTTTTTCAAGATATTTTTGTTCATATAATAAAAACAGAATAAATAAAAAGAAACAGTTAAATCACATGTATGCAATTTGCAGGTAACACCAAACCATCCGTATATTCAAAAGAAGGGGCAATCATTTATTAGTGTTCAAAATTTAGTGCTTAAATCTTTCTTTTAATATAGCAACCAATTATATGGTAGAAATTTATCTTAATATCAATTAGAAATTAAATCTCATATTTTTACTTTCCTATTTTGTGAAAGACCCATATATATTGAGCGCATTCCAGTGACAACCTCTAACAGAGAGTAGTGTTGAGTAGACAACTGCTATAGGTCAAGAAAAATCCAGATATTTTCCAAAACATCATTTCCATAATCTATTTCAGAACCCAGCCACATTCCTATAAAAAGCCAGAATTATTGCAAGGAATGTGGAAATGTATACTGAGCAATTTTATATGCCTCTCTTACTAAATTTGCTTTAGAGTGGTTGACAATGTCAGACTACATGTCCTGCATAAAGATGCAAAGACCACAGGAGAAAGAATTTTTTTTTAATGGGGGAGTTCGCCGTGAGGCGAACATGTGCAAACCAAGGCAGTAAATAGCCCAAATGTCAGATAGGTAAAATAAAGGAAAAAAAAGACATGTTAATTGATGACAAAACAGAGCAAATAGAATAAAAACAACGAAAAATTAAAAAAAAAATGCAGGATAAAATTTACATAATTACAATAAAACAAATAATGGAACAGATGGACCTCACTCTCACTAAAGAGTGTGCTTCTGGTCAAATTCTTTTATCATTTGTCTCCCTTGGAGAATCTATCTGGCCAGTTCTTTTCAAAACTACAAGCTCATTTGGTTGTATGCTAGAGAAACTGAAAGTGGTTAAAAATTATCCAACGAATTAATTTTCTGTTTGAAAGTTTATATTATCAGAACTAGTCAAAACCAACATTAGAAATAAATTACATAATCTGTACTGGTGTATGTAATTGAAAACAGTAAAATGCTGGACACCAGACAAGAGAGCATTTTGTAATGAAGAATGCACAAATAAGATCATCTAAAATTAAGCAAACCTTCATGGAAATGTTATTTAAAACAGTCAAAAGCCAAACAGCACTAGCTAGAATGCAAAAAACACTCATGTTAAAGCGACTTTCAAGTCAAATTTTGCAAACAGGACACATTTAGAAAGCAAACAAATTGCCAAATCTTGTTAAAGCAAGCAATAACATTATGAAAATGTGTGAGCAATAAAACAACAAAAACTTACTCTCTAAATTTTCGGTACTCTAAATATTTGTCAATCTTGCACTTTTTGGTTAACATGCCAAGATTTTATTCCTCTTTACTGTGCCAAGATGCAATTCGAAGAAGTTTTTTTAAGAATTTCTATTATTATTATTTTTTATTTTTTTTGCAAAATGTTTTATAAAATTAAATTTAAAAAGTAAGTGTGCTAGTTAAACAGGTTTTTTTTTTAAAATGTCATGTCTGCTGCTGGACACCAACAAAAGAGATGTGTGGATCCAAAAAGTGCTTAACATGTACAAGACAGCTCAGAGCTGCCAAGGTTTTTCTGGTTATCTTGTATCTCCTGTCCATTCTTTAATTATGGAATGGTTTCCATTTTGTGCCTATTTTTAGGCTGTGCTAAATTAATTATATGAAAATAGCTTTAAAGACTGGTAATTAAAGACGGCATTGATAGAAGTAACAATCTCAATGGTTAACTGATAATCAATATAGACATTTGGTTACAGAGTGAAGATAGTATTAGCAATAGTTGAAGTGATAAAGTATACAATATATTAATTACTGTTTCTGAACTTTTATTTACTGAAATGTAGGTATAGTATACAATTTTACCCATGGTGCAGAGCTAAAACAGCTTAAAAATCCTTTTCACCCAGCGCATGAAGGGCTAGATTGATCTTTTTTTCAAACTAATCATTTTCTTTTTGGTCAGTCCTGTACCAGTAGGGAAACATTTAAAATTGCATAGAATAGTGTGTATATAAAATGGTAGTTTGTAAGTACTTAGTGTATTCTTTGTTTTACATTTACAGTATATTTACATTGGCATGTGATATACTTTATTTTCTATGCCTTAAAATTTAATGGATCTAAATTTTCATCTACTCCAGAAGTTGCAAGATTCCAATTTTTTTTGTGTGCAAATTATGTTTCAAATATTTACAGTTAAAAGTGCCGAAAAAATAGAGTAAATATGATGCAATGTTTGCAGTCTAAAAATGACTAACAGAAGACTCACCTTTTAATGTCATTTTCAGAAAGGTCTGGGTGGATAGAAGCAACATAAATTCTGTTGTAATGTGTAGCCTCTACAGCAAGCTGTTCAATGATAGGCTGGGCTTGCGGCATGTTGCTGGGCCGCCCCACCTGTTAACACATACACCCGCACACATGTAGCAGCCATTCAAACTAATCCCACCACCTCCCACTCTCAAATGCAAGGATCCTCTAGGTCACAGGGTACTGTACAAATAGGCAGCTTATTACCTAATTAGAACATATTAGAAAACCAAACTATACAGAGTATTAACAATTTTTGTTTATAAAATAAAATAATAAACTATTAAGATTCTCTGATGTGTATTTAACTTGGGTATGAATATAAAATATTTTACAGCCCATGTGCACAAGAGGATCCAAACAAGAAATATTTTAATTTAAATTTTTTGAAAAAAGGTTTTGCACCTGCAAGTTCCTAGTGACAAGTAAAGAAATCTGAAAATATACAGAGAAAGAGCAAAGAGAATTTCAAACATAAATATCTTTTTTGCCTCTTTTCTTATAACTTTTAATTATTTTTGGGTGATTCTTTATTTTTTAATCTCATCTAATTAAAAGTTAAAAAGTTAAAAGATTAAAATCATTACTAAATATCAATAAATATATATCATTATCAACTAATTTTTACTAAACCGTTTTTGGATTAGAAAACAATTAAATATTATAAAACTCTTTCAAGATATCCCAATTTCTCTGTTTAAAAAAAAAAACCCATTAAACCCAAACAATTTTTACTGAGTAGTCCATTTTAAAAAAAGAAAACGCAGTAAACCATTAAAAAAAAATTCTGTTAGTTTAATAATGTCAAGCATTTTGTATATAATTAAAATGAATGTTCTCTACAGTGGCATGAAGACTGCAGAACATAAATTATATTTTTTTGAAAAGTTGTTTATTAAATGCCTTAAAAAGATAAACTGCAAGCACTATAGTTTGTTTATGTTTGCATACTTGAAATTACAAGGGTTTCAAAAGTTTTCTACTAATTCAAACTTGAAGTATAAAAGTGCCAAAAATAAGCTACAGAAAAAATCTATTAGTGTTGCCTTTTAAAATCTAGGAGCTGTAACAAGCTGCACAGGCTTCAGACCACTGAAAGTCATTCATAGTATACAAGAGAAAAATTACATGGGATAAAACTACTTTGATGATCTTTGAATTATATAACTTAACACGATATAGTATAAATTTCAATTTTCTCATCTATTTCCAAGATGAATTTAAATCCCAAATTATATCACCTCTCTTAAAAAGGTGGAAATGAGAGAAAGTATTACAAACGCCTTGATATCATTCTTTTCTGCCCAAGCTGAAATGAAAGAAAAAAAGGGAAAAATGACCAAGGAAAAGACATTAAGCATAAACATGACAAATAGCTAGATGGGGTCAAGCCCAGTGATGCCGTTCCTGTCAATGTGTGGGAGACAACTGCAGCTTGCCATCGCTCTGTGTGATATAGGGAAATGGAAAATAAGATAACAATTCTTCCACACTGTAGTGGAAGATAATACGAAATTGGACTGGCATTTATTCCAGCCATCTTTGCCAAGAACTGTTTCTCTTAGACCAGCATATTTGTTTGCAAAATTTCTTTTAACACAAAAATCACCCTCCCAAACACCCTCTAATCCCTTTGCAGATTTCCCACCCCATAAACACTTTAAAACCTTTTATTAATTATATTATCTTTAAATAATTGGTTTACAGTGAAATAAAAATTCTTGTCCCACACCCTTTATGACCACCTTGTCCAGCAAAAAAAATATAAATCAAAATGTACAAATAGCTCCCACCTTGATATTTCTGCCGCCAATCATAACGCCATTCATCTGTTCGAGGGCGAGCTGGGCGGCCTCAGGCACCTCGTATTCGATGAAGGCAAAGCCCTTGTGCTTGTTTGTGATCGGATCCCAAGACAGATTGACACTTTTGATGGGCCCAAAAGGTAGAAAGGCCTGCTTGATAGTGTCTTCCTTTATTTCAAAGTTTATACTGCCTACATAGATCCTGTATCATAAATAAGAAGAGTAATTTTAACCAAATACAACAGGAAAGACAATCTTAATACAATTCTCTACATTGTTTGCTAAATAAATTCCTTCAAAAATATGTATCTAATCTCTAACTTCTCAGTAACAAAGTTCTCAGATTATATTTTCAATGTGCTCAGTTTTTTAACCCTAGGATTGTTGACTTGTAAAGCCACAAAATAAATCCATCCACTGGTAATGTACCACATATACACTTGGAGTAGAAGTCGTGCCCTCAATTTTAGAAATTAAAAAGCTTTTAAAGTCAAAAGCTCACATATTAGTTGAACAATAAACAAAAATATTGCACTAGTTCTAAAAAAATCCACCGGATATAAATGCAATATTCTAAATTGAGTATGAGCATAACTGTATGTGCTATTAATTGCATTAATTAACTTGATTTTCAAACAAATAAAAATTTAGCTTGTTAGCACATCAAAACAAGCACATAGATGGGAGCTAAGAATCTAGTCACCAAAACAAAATAGTGTTTATTTTCAGTTTTTAAAATCAGTTCTTTTGCATACAATGGTTAAGTTAAACCTAAATGATTAACCATTTTATGTATAGAATCAGAAAGAATGACTGAAACCAAATTAACTTTAAGAAATTTTTTTATTTTATTACTTTAAAGTCAGTGGATGACTAGTACTTATGAAACTGTGCAGTGTTCATAATTTAAAAATAAATTCTGTGTTGTATATCAGTTTAAAATTAACATTCTGAATTAAGACAAGAAAATGTATTCCTAAATAAATGAACAGATACTTAAAATAATGGCAGATGAACTAATGTATATCAGCCAAGTTGAAAGAGAACTCAATGGGTATGGAGGAGGTAATTAAAATGAATATAAACTTAAGTGATTAATATGAATATGACAATAAATTGCTGTTTAAAATAAGAAAGGTCTGAGTGTTTGTCAAGTGATGGAAGTCAAAAAGCATGTGTGAACAAAATTAAGGGGTCAGAGTAAGATTGGATGGAACTTTTTTTTTTTAAAAAAGACATTTTGTGACAAAATATTATTTATATTTTAAATAATACTTAATATTATTAAGCAAGCTTGAATAATAAAACCAATGTGCAAAACCAAGGGGTGATTTTCAGTGACTTATGTGCCACTACCATAAGAATAAATTCTGTCATTCAAATATTTTCTTTAAAAAAAAAATTGTATCTAGTTTATGATTGGCATTGCACAACACAATGAACAATTACAAAGCAGTGAAAATTAATTCATATAATCTGCAAAATTGTATTCTACAATAGCAGTAGTATTGAAAGGCAAATGATACTCATTATCCCCAATATTTGATGATTTTTTTTTTTTTTTTGGGGGGGGGTGTAATTTCCACTTTATTCAGAGAAGTTATTATTGATCAGAAAGAACAAAATATTTATAAACTGATATTTGAGCAAGTGTGGTAAAAATTTGTTGATTTTCTTTTAAATCAGAATCTTATTTGTTTCAATATAAAGAAAATGAAATGGACTCAAATCAGTCTGGACATGTACATTAGGTTTATAAGCATCTCCGATACCTAGGTAGAATAATAAAGTTTGCAAATATTTCTCACGCAAGAGACAGGCAAAAGGTCTAGATTTGTTTGATCTTTGGCATTCTGATTTCTGAAGAAATAAGAATAGGTTACAAAAGTAAATACCATCAGTATTAGAATACAGCAAAATCTCCAGACTATAACAACATTCACTAAACCTTATGAGGCAAAAGGATACCAAAACATGGTTATAAAAGTTAAATTAAAAAAAATTTTTTAAATGTCCAGAGGATCATACTAACTCTAGTTAAAAATAATGTAAAACTATTCCCAAATCCCAGGCAGGAAAAAAATGGGTAGTCTTGGGGCTTCCTCCTTCCACATTAACCACCAAATCTAAAACATCTTGAATGAGATGTGCTATGTTCTGACAAAATGATCTCTAAGGTAGCTTTGATATTTCTGGCTACTTGAAAGGATCAAGCATGATAGGCTACATTATATCAAGCAGACTCAATTGGAAAGTGTCTTTATCCATGCTAGGATTCATAGAAACAATAAGTCAGTTAATTATGAGGGCAATTGGCAGGTCTTCACATTTGTAAAGTTTTAGGATGGGGTGGAAAACTGGTCACCCACAATTAATCTTTTAACCATATAAGGCCAAAGTGTCTGATAGAAAAGGTCTGCTGGAAAATATGTCATAAATTTAATCATAACATCCACTAGAATGGAAGATTGTCAATGGCATTCAGCTCTGTCAGGACACCATAAATAACATGACATCCCCCCCCCCCCTCCCGACAGGTCTTATGGCTATTGCTTATGAAGTGAGCCCAAATCAAAACCAAAACTGTTTGAAGCAGCTTAGAAGACTGTTGAAAATGGGCAGTCTGAATGTTTGCCAAGATCTCCAGATGAACAGAGCCAAGTATATGATAGCATCTAAATTTTCTTAACTGATAAGTGCTGCTGTCTCTTGAAACCTAAAACTACTTTCACATCATTCACTCAGTGTACCATGAACATTGCAAAGAGGCTTTATGCTTCGAGCTCCATAAGGTAGCATTGTCACCCAACTCCAGGACCAAACAGAGCTAATCACCATCACTCAATAAGTAAAACCACTCTGCCTACACAAACTGTTCATTGTACCCCTTCTTCAAGACGAGAGAAATAAAATAAACTCTAATGGGAGTCAATGCGCCATCTGTGCTTGGTTGCATCTACTAATTTCATTAGTCATTCCACCTGTACAGGTGTCCAACTATTAACAATGTGGTCGTGCATTTAAAGCAATGTTTATTAGAAACAGAGATGTCTAATCATGCATGCACTATTTTCACCTGGCAATCACGAAACAAGCATGTCCCTTAATTCCTGCAGTAGTACACTTTTTGAGTGGGCGACCAAGTTCTTGCAAGTATCCTTCGAATAAAACCACATCATCAGCTTTTACGCTGTCAAGGTCAAAAAGAGGTAATCTATAGTTTGGGTATCAGCTAACCCAAAATAAGGAAAACACAACCTTAACTTGGCAACAAAAACAAGGGCAGGAATGTAAGGAACCAACAACAATACAAATCACTGGAGCAATTGACACCCTAAAGAATTCTGTAAATAGCAACCTTGCAAAGCAAAAGACACACAGGAACATCACCATCAATAAGGGACATGCTACAGGTTTTTTATTCCATCTCTCTGTTAGTGTATGTAGCATATTTACAGGCACTAGGCTTTGCATGTACTGCAATTCCTCAGGAATGCTTAAGACGGTTGGGAAACTGGGTGGTCACGAGGTTTAGGCACTGGCTTTGTATACATTGCAATTCCTCAGGAATGCTTAAGACAGTTGGGAAACTGGGTGGTCATGAGGTTTAGGCACTGGCTTTGTATGCATTGCAATTCCTCAGGAATGCTTAAGAGGGTTGGGAAACTGGGTATTCATGAGGTTTAGGCACTAGGCTTTGCATGAACCGCAATTCCTCAGGAATGCTTAAGAGGGTTGTGAAACTGGGTGGTCATGAGGTTTAGGCTCTGGCTTTGCAAGCTAGTGATTGGGATGTGAGACTCAATTTCTGATTGTTGATAAACTTTTCAACCCACACATTCAAACCTTGGGTTAGGATTGTTGACATACCACCCTGATTATAAAGTGGTGCTTAGGATTTTACTATAAAGCTAGTAAAAATATCTCTAAATTTATTTTATTTATATTTTTTATAAGGCTGCACCATTGAAAAAGTACATTTTAATAGTCTTTTAAAAAAATATCTGACATGACAAATGGATTTTACACTGAAAATGGCAGTTGGCATGATAGTTACAAAGATCATCATCAAAATTTCCAAAGAACTCAATTTCAGAAAAAATGAAAATGAGAATGCATTCTCTTTACTACAATGGCAACATATCAGAGCACACATGCATATTAAACAAATACTTTCTTCTTTTTCATTCTGGAGGATAATGAATGGATTTTTTTTAAACATTAAAGAGGGCAGTTGGCTATCATAATCTTTCAAGCTTTATTATAATTACCCTCTTGCTGAATTCAGTCTGATAATATTTCAAGTGTGCAAGTCTAGTTATTTACTTTGAAACAATATGGGAACAATATTTCTTATGCTTTATTCATCAAAGGTACATATGTGTTTATGTATGTACTCTCAGTAAAAATGTTTAAAGTGAAGCTGTGCACTATTGTCACTAGTTAACTATAAGTGAACTTCCAGTGAAAATTTATAATATTAATAAAGTTTATTTTCCCAAGTAACATATCTGGAGATTAACATGGCTGTAGCTCACACAAAGTTCCTTCATCCATTTGTTTACAGTCAAGTCTCATACACTGTAGATATGTATTACAGATATCTAAACATCTATCATATTAGATAGACCCAACATCGCTGTTTTAAAGGAGACAAGTGCACTTTCGCATGCAAATTTACTAAACTTTATCTCACCGAGTTTTCTTCACACTGAACCTGAAATAACCATTTTTATTTTAAAAAAATAAAGAGCTATGTTTTGTCTTTTAAAGTATGTTGTTGCTTTTCTTTTTAACTTTATTATTGTATCCTTAAACTTTGACAAAGTACCTGGGAGTTACATCAAAAATTTCTCATCACAGAGCATCACAGCTGAAAAAAATCAAATTTGATTTTTGGTACCATTTTTAAAGAATTTTGCAAGACCTCATGGATAGGTAACGTAAATTCTGATTGGTCTATTGAAAAGAGGAGAGCTAGCTCTCAACACTTGCATTTTTCACAATTGTATGTTAAGAAAACACCAAAACATTTAAGTAAAAGGTTTGAGAAAATTTTGGGGTGTCAAACATACTTTACAAAATCATGGAAAAAATATCATTTTATTCAGTTTTCAACATCTTTCCGAAAAACAGAATATGGGATTAATAATCCATGCAGTTCTTGCTAAACTGAAAACCATGAACAATGAAATAAGTAGGCATAATAAAGTATGAAAAAAATCTCAATAGTTAGCAGCATTAATTAAGAATATCATTGTTGTTAATAAATTATTGTCTTGATGAACAACCCTTAAAAATTTGTTGCCATGAATAAATCGCAGTTTGTTGACAACTCACTAGTGAAAGAATGCCAATGGGGAGGGTGGGGTGGGAAGAGACAACAACTATTAACATCAAATAAATAACAATAGGTGCAGTAAACCAAAAGAACTGACTATATATTTGGCTTTGTCTTAATAATAAGAAATACTCTGCTTTTTATTGCTTCTTTTTTTAACATAATAATTGCAGTTTTGATAGTAACATTTTACCTAACCTAAAAATTAGCCAATGTTACCTTGCTCTTTTATTTTTATGTTTTTTATAGTAGCTTTGTTCTGTATTAAAATTAATTTAATTTAATTTAAAGCACTTTAAACTTTCATGTTGTAGTGGCTTAAAAATATAAATTATAACAAATATTATAACTACTGTCTTTCTAAAAAATTAAATTTATGTTTCAATTTATACAACAAATATCTACTGATTTTCTTGGTACTATTGCTTTTCTCCATATCAAATATCAATCCTGATAAATAATTATAAATCATAAAGACACAATGTTTTCATTGTACAATATACACAATCAACCTTATCTTTCAATGTGCTGGATATCAGCATCTGCAACAATTCTCAATCAAGCAAAATACATGTCATTTTTCAATACAATGCAACTGCTGACTCTGTGACATAAGACTATCATTATAAGTATAAAACATTTGCCAAGGAAAAATAGGCAGGTGTTACATTAATGAATATCATATCTGCTGAAGTATGCTCCAATCAAATCTTAAATTAAAAAAAATAAATGTTTTCAATGTTTAAAATTTGGTTGGTTAATTTTAACAAATATGTGGACAGAATACAAATAAAATTCACTAACATAAACACAATAATGTCCTGAATTGTGCATGAATAATACTTTGCATATAATCAAATGGATTAAACTGCTATTAATCCAGCGACCAAGTAAACCTGAATAATGAAGCTCACGATCCCTACTAAAGCAATGATTTTTTTAAAATGACGTGCAAAATGGGAGCCAATATGCTATTCACCAAAGTACAATAAAAACAAATATCAATTGTTTTCAAATTCAAAATCAGTATATTGATTTCATTCAATGACAAATATAAAACTAAATAATGGGTTTGAGGTTTATAATCAGGAAAATGTCTTATAAAAAAAGTAAACAAGCACCAAAGTTGTGAGCGCAATTTTGACTGATATTGAAACCAAGCAAAGCTATCATGAGAAAAAATAAATCTGCTTTCAGTTTTAAATTAAAATGTTGAAAAAAACAAATAATTAAATGTAAAACAACAGTGGTATTCACAAGTATTCTGTTTAAAAGTTAAGGACAAACACCATCTTTAACAGAACACTTTATACACATATTTTTACACTGTTCTAATTTATAGTTTTATAATATATACAATGAATCTCCTTAAAAGTACTAAGCATGACATAAAAACGCAAGATAAAAAAACACCTAATTTTAGATATTTTTCATACTAAAAACCCTTTTTAATGCATGTGCGCATGCCAGAGAATGTATCTGAACCATTTTAAACAGTTCTGGAGGTGTTTCACTGCATATTTATATGTAGGCACTTCCTGACTTACATAATATACAATTTATGTAAAACCCGGACTTGTCCAATCTTACCCCAAAACCCAATCCTGTGGGACCCCGTGATAATGCGCGAATTCGGATATAACGTGGCTGTGGCATGGCTCAGGAAATTTCGTATATTCATTTGCACATGAAATACCCCCGATCCTAACCACCCCAAGTATGTGAAAAAAGTACATGTGTATAAAAAATATTTTAACTTCATTTTGGGGATGAGATCTGAATATACATGTAATACAATCGTGGTGTGGTTCCTGAAATTTTAAATTCATGTACGTAGATTTTTCTCGTATGGGAAAAAAAAATTTTTCTTTAAAAGAAATAGTGTAAAACATATGTTATCATTTTGGGGAAGAGTTCATGTATGACTTTTAATATAAAATGATCTGAAATTTAACCAGGTTCTTTAAGTGTTATGCAAAAATAAACCTTATCGGAAATGTTACTTATTATTGATCCTTGAGTAAAGCCAGTAAGTCGTCTTTGTGATTATATTCAATTAATTCTGTATACAATCATTTCACAAGCAATAGCCGACGTACTTCTTCTGTGCCTACACAGCCAAGCAGCAGAGAAAATTGGTGGTTGATAGTCACAGTTTAATAAACATCAAAGAACTAAAGCCGCCAGCATATTAGCTGGGCTTGGCAGTGTTGTTAGACGCAATCAGTTGAATAAAAAAAAGAAAGTGACTGTTGTAAACCACATTGATAGAGAATACATGCCAGCGACAGCCGCCATCATTGAAAAGGTTATGTATATCGACTATAATTATTTCTCTAAAACTCCTCTCTCATTTCTATGATGAATTATGCCTATGAACTTGATTATATATATGTGTTCATTTGATTGCTGATGTCTATACTAGGATAAATTGAACGATTGTCTAGCGTTAATTGAACACTGTTGTTAAGTGATGTAAATGTCAACGCTCTTTGATTATATTCATATGTTGTATATCTGATTGTTGATTTAATAAATTTATTGTTAAATTTATTGACCTTCTTACATATATTGATAACCAATTAGAGGATGGAGGCTCACTAAATATAGATTAAAAGACGGATTTATCTTCTCTCTTGGTAAGATTTCCTCCAACTGAAATATTATGTAAGGGTAAATGCTTTTCTTTAATTTTGTGAAAGAGAAAAAACGCCCTTCCACCAAGTGAGAGAGACAAGTGGTGTCCTCTGGAGAAATATTAATAACAAATTAAGATTCTCATATTTGTAATTAAATATGATTTATAATAATAATCATAACCAATAACTATGTGGCATTGTCACAAATAGTATCCAAAGTTCTGAGTGTTCCAAGTTGCAATTCCCATTACTCTATCTCAGACTTTTGATGTCATCTACAATGTGCTGAAAGTTAATGTAAAAACTATACTGAGATGAAACAAACCAACCAGAAACAACAGATATGAAATCCCAAGTATCAAAAATCTCAACAATGGCAGTAATGCGACTTATAAATGTTTTCACAGCATTTATATTTTAAAAAAGATCATTTATAGAAGAAGGGATGGGATATTTCTTTAAACATCAAGGACTTATTTAAGGGTTTATGGGCAAATCCAAGAGCTTTTCAAAAAAAATTATTATTCAAGCACTTGTCAAGATAACTTGCTTTTCAAGGCTGCTGCAGACCCTGATGAAGGACATCAGGAGATAAATATTCTACACCTCTGCAAAATTTTAAAATTTATAAAACAAAACTAAGTAGAGTGATAGGATAAAAACTTTACTTGCTGGTTTATTTTTTTATTCCTGCATAATTTATTATTTTTCTGAAAAAGGCCACACCAAACTGTACAAATTCAACCCAAACTCAAATCTAACCAGGCGACAAATTCCCCACCCCATGCTAAAGTTGACCTCAATGCATTTTTGTTGGAAAAGTATATGTGTCATATATTCAAAGCTGTAAAAGTTAATGAGTGTTGCCAGCATACTTCAAATAATATTTTATATAAATGCAAACAGCATGCAATTTAAAGAAAGCACTGATATGTATGACTGCAAGAATTTAAGTAAAATACCTTACCGACACATAAGGGCTAACGCTTGTTGTCTCTGAACCGTGTTCTGGAAATTCTGCATTTGCTGTATTTACAACAAAAAAATAATAATAAATACAGTGCACCTCTATAAAGTAGATTATAATTAAAATTATGTACCTTAGAATAAACACTTTCACATTATAATAAAACAGATCATGAGCATTCATCAAGGGCATGAGAGAGAGCGTGAAAGTGACCTCTAAAATCTGTAACAAAAGTGCAAAGATTATATAGTGATGAGAAAGTGAAGCCTGATTACTCCTTAAACAGGTAGAACCAACCTCTATATGACAATAGTGGACAGCTACTAAATTCTAAAAAATTTAACCTTTCGTCACAAGTCTGTGTTTATGTTCTATATTTATCATATTTTTGAAATATTTTGTTGAATAAGACTTTTCACTGATGTATTTTTTATTTGTGAGAGAGCAAGCAGAAACGTGCAAGATTGCTGGGGTTGGCATGTTTAGTGGCCATTTTCTCAATATCCATGTTTACCTAGGTATTTTGGTATGCCTTGCAAATACTAACATGGGTTCCACTACGGTTGTCCAATCAGAATGTATCTTACATCAAACTAAGGCAAAATGGATGTAGAGTGCAACCACTTAGTTAAGATTCTGTATTTTTATTTTACCTAAAAGTCGATTGAAAAAAAAATGTTAGGGCTCATTTTGCTTCTAAAAACTGGCCAGTATTTTGAGGGACCATGTTTCAGAATACCATGATACTCCAGTTTTTATTTCAACCTGCCACTCGGTTTCAATCACTAGTCCACCTTTTTTTTTTAAAATCATCATAAAGACATTAATAAGTGTATTTTACCGGGCGGGTGTTTTCCATTTTTTTATCTCTGTGCAGGCAAGAATTTTCAGGATTTCAGTGAGATTTAGGGTTACGTTAGTAAAAACATCATATCTTAGGCATTAGTGTATATATTTCAATGAAATAAAATGCAAAATGAAAGGAAATGAAAGCAGCTTTATTAATATCATCAACTGAAGTATACTTTCAGGTGTTACAATTGAATCCATGCATGAAAAGCATTTTATTCAAAAACTCATTTATGTGTAAACTGATGGAGAAGAAAAAGGGGTGGGACATTACTTTCTAAAAAAAGAAATCAAGGGCTTCTCTACTAATTCAAGGGTTTATAAGCAAATTCAAGTACTTTTCAAGGACAAATAAAATTCAGATACTTTCAAGACAGTTCTTATTTTTCAAAGTTGCTATGAACCCTGACAAATAAAATTCAGATACTTTTCAAGACAGTTCTTATTTTTCAAAGTTGCTATGAACCCTATGGAACTGCTATGATAGCTAGTGTCAGGGCCATTTTACGCGTCGTGGGTGTTTGAGATATGTGCAATGAGGACTGAATTAAAAAAGGCATTAAAAACTACTTTGCTCCAGGCTGCAATTACCACAACTTAGGCTTAGAAAAAAATTAATTTAGGGTGAATTTTAAGTTTAGAAACTAAACATTTACCCTTAAAATATATGAAAATGAATACACTTTGTGGACTGTAGCTGACCCAGGAACCATGTTTGACACACCTGCTCTAATGGGTACCGAGGGGGACACAACTCACTAGACTTGCTGCTTGTGACTTCTTGTGTATCTCCCAGGTGGAGGAGAAATTGGACATTAGCTTGTATGTATATATTTCCCTTTTATACTTCTATTCCATTACATATTTAGGAATACTAAAATAAATTTTAAAAAATTCCTTTTATTATAATTTTCTGATGAAAACTTGTTATATTTAGGACTGACATTAACTAACTTATAATCACCTGGGTTCCAGTTAAATAAAAAATTTCATCCCTCATGTATAATCCTAACCTGTTGCTGATGTTGTATAGTCTGCCGCACAAGTACACTCTTGATACTCTGCTCCATTGCATATTTCTTTGCACGTTTCACATCTTCCTCCTGTGAAGATGTTAATTTAGGTGGAGCAAAGGGTTTCACATCACGCTTGGCACCTGGGCCTTCCACCACCGGTCCATCCTGCTCCAGCTGGGGACCTGCTTCAACTGGAGCTGTAAAGAAAATGCATAATTAAAACAGGAAATACATTAATTTATAATAATGGGTTTCCAGCACCCCTTTATGCAAAGATCAGTTTGAAATAACAAATATGCCACCCCAAATGTTATTTAAAAGTAAATAACTATTTAATAATTAAGAAGCAGACCTACAAATCTAAAATAATTTTGGGTAAATCAATCTCACTGCCTGAAACAAAAGAACTTTTTTTATGAAAACTGAGAAAAATAATGTATAAGACTGATCTGAGAAAAAGGAGATAGCATGAAAAAAGAAATCCAACATAAAACTTTGTGAAGCAATATATAAGCCAATATTTCTTTCTCTAAATATCAGCCAGCTCAGAAAAGTATTTTCAAAGGAAATAATGTAGCAATGAAGGTTAAATTAACACTCAGGTGTGCAATTCTTTCAATTTAAATTCTTTTTCAAAATCATATACTGGGGAAAGTAATTATCCTCCACACAAAAACAAACCAAAAAAAACCCCAAATATTAAAAAAAAAAAAAAATCCTTACAATTTCACAAATCAGCAGTACTATAAAAATTTTAGTTTTAAAGGTAAATCACAACCTTGATAAACTGAGCTATTTTAGCTTTAAATTATGTTGATGTCGGATCCAGCAGATATCTCCACTACAAATCTTGCTTGATCAGACAATTTTGTTGAAATCAAAACCAGTCTACACTCAGAAAAGCAAAACTGTAGAATAATTTCACATATACTATTACAGACAGTAACAAACACTGAAAATGATGTCCACAATGGGGTCAAACATGCATTAGTGAAGCATACACATCAGATTACAATACTTCATAACAGTTGTGGCAATGTGGTAGTAATAAGCTTGTGCTCCTCAGTAGGAACACATTCTGCCTGAAGATTTGCTGCACGCAAAACTTGTTCTGGCCACCATTCAGCACAGGTCAACAACTGAAACAGAGAGCCTTCATACTCTCAATGTACACACAGGAAGCGATCTTTACCGCATCATGTCTTTTTATTAAGTCGGTCCGAAGGCCTATAACAGGCTACAGATCTCGGAGCTAGAAGCCTTCAGAAAAACGGCAGGCAGAATGGAGGGCACGTTTTTGCGCGCACAATACTGCTATAAACACACAGAAAAAACAGAAGAAAAATATGGTATTATTATGCAGCTGGTGGAGTGCTTGTGTGTGTGTTTTTTTGAAGGGTTTCTGGGATCTCAAAATGCACCCACACTATATTTTTTTAATTCCTGGTATTAAAAAATTTTCAAAACTAAATTTCAAACAAAAATAAAAAGTCACCCAAGAAAACAGTTGGATTTATTACTGATTGGAAATCAGAATTCATTAGTAAAACTATAAATAGCTCCAAATAAAAAGACATTATCTAATTTGTCAAGATTTTTTTTTAAATTGAAAAATCTCATCTGATAATTATTCTACGAATTTCCTTCATGACTGATCAGTAAATTAATTTTATAAATTCACGTTTTCCACATCCTATACTGATAAATGTATTATTATTCAAGTCAATCATTGCTGCTGCTGACTGGGAAGGTGCTGGAATAAGTGACAAAAAGATTAGCTTTGAAGTCACCATAGAAGCTGCCAATATTTCTGGCATACTATGAGAAAAGAAAGTAATGTACCTTCAAACAAATCCATGCAAGGTACATGTGGATATTTGTTTTTCTGACCAATAATATGTTGTTCTTTTTTAAAAAATCTCTTACTAAAGCCAACCCAACAGACCAATACTTGGTTTTAAAATCAAAAAGATTTTTCTTCAATTATGTCAGTCCTTATCACAGATGACAGAGCTGGTCCAAGAGTGCTGATTGGTTAGTTTTTGATTGCATAAAACTGCACACACACACACAGTGAAAGATTAATTCGATTTAGTTTGTACCTAATCAACATGAAACACAAGGATATGTAAAATTAAATAAATAACACAAACAATGTGCAATTAACTTGAAACTCATGACATAATATAGATGTCCTAATGTGACAAGCAGCAAATAAGAGTAATTAACTCATTATTAAATTAAGATCAGCCGAATTAAACAAGTGTATTGTAGCTATTTCATCCCGAGATCAAACTGATTAATTATTCAGTCAGCAGAATTCCCTATCTAAAAAGGTATACTTTAAAGAGAAGATAGAAAGTTTTTTTTTTGAAAATTTAAAATAAAGGATTTGGTAAATCAATGTTTTATCACGATATTAAAAGATTTTTCATACTCAAATGTATCCTTAAAGTAAGATTATTTTCAGTATGTTCATTTAAATAAAATTATCTGCATTAAAAGCAATTATAAATCTAGTTTATCATAATCTGTTTGACAATTAAAGAAATTCATTAGTTTCTCTATGTAAGATAGGATTAGTATTATGTAGATTTGGGGGACTATATTAGTTATGATTGCCTAGGAAAACATAACCAAACTGATTTTTATTATAACTGTATTTTTTAAACCAGTTTTAATTTTTTCTAATTTCCACATTTAAAAAATGAACAATTTGTATAAATAGACAAGTGTGCCTGTCAAAGTAAAAGTTGAATTTACATCCTCTTCTACCTCGGCAATCAGGAATCAAAATCAATAGTAGACCTATAATTTCAGAGGGGAAAAAACACCTTTTTTCAGGCATTGCCATTCCCACTTATACCAAGCTAAAACTGTCTATCCAGTGGAACTCTAGTTTACAACTTTCAAGTAATGAAAATCAAATCTTAAAATGAAGGTTTAAACCTTGCATTAAACAAGCAGCAAATTTTATGACACAGTATTCAAAAATTTATTATATTCTAAATTTAAAGTGATTAAAGCACCATATATTTAAAATAATTTAATAATCTATCTTTCAATTCATTACTTTTTATAGATGTCCCCATTCCCTCATACATTTTTCTTTTCCCAGTCCCAAGTGGACAAAACACTTATCTTTTTTGACTGACATATTTTCTTTGGGTCAAATATAGGCAGACTGTAAGTTATGCTTACCATGTATATATGTGAATTTGAAAATGATCCATGTGTTATAAACTGTTTCATTATGAATTTGCATTTTCTGAAGGACAAGAGTTGTATAGTTTTAGTCAAATACAAAGTCCAAACTTTCCCATTGTAATGCAGTATACTTTGCTTCAGAAGTATAATTCAATACTGATGACTTGAGCAGGCTGAATATAATTTTTAAAGCAGATTACTGAAACAGATTACTGCAAATTTCTTGTCAGCAAGACAGGGATGTGTAAATGTTCTGCTTCAAATTTTGCTTATCCCATTGGAAGTTTACTATTAACAGCAAATTGTTAAAGAAAGTACTTTATAAACAAAATTGCCTTTTATTAACTGTTAACCGAGTTAAATTTTTCTGATGACAAAATATTCCAAGTGTTTACATAGTTATCAATTATTTAAACCAAGACTGTGCTTTATAAATGTGATGCTGTCTGGGAAAACACGGCTAAAGTGAAAAAAATTCAAGTGTTTCTTTTTATAATTCAATAAAGTTCAGAATCTCATGTTTATTTTTTTTTAAATTTTAATTTATGTCAGATAGCTTTTTTTCACAAATGGCTGTAGCGCTAAAGTTAAAAAAATTCAAAAGTGGATTTTTATAATTTATTAAAGTTCAGAATCTCATGTTTACTTTAATGGTTGTAGCGCAAAATCAATTTTAGCGACAGTAGCCAGATTTTCCCAAGACAAGCATCACAAATGTTTATAATACAGATTTTAAAATGCTTTTCAAAAGATCAGTTTCTCAGATAACAGGTCAAAAGTTTTAATTAAATTTTATTTTACAGTAAATATAAAATAAATAAATAAAATTTAAATGAACTTTCTGCAGAGAGGAAGCCTTTGATTTCGCGTGTCTATTGAAATAATGGCAATATTCATAATCAAAAATTATTCTTTGGAAATAAATTTTTTGAACAAAGACAAGAACCCTATTTAAATATGCTATGTTTATGGTAAGCATGACTTCAAACCTGCTTGTATTTTACCCAAATATACAACAGACAAGGATCAGCCCCAAGTAAAGAATTAGAAAGGTTTAAATATCAAGATTTAAAAAAAAACGCACACACCTACTGCTAGAAAAATATCCCTAACATTCTGGGAGGGTTGTCATATTACAATTGTACCTGTTCAATCCTAACGCACTTAATATTTGTTATCAAAATAGGTACTACTTTTTGCCTTTAATTATCATAGTTGACTTTACAAGATGGTGAAGAAATTTTCGAATTTACTACAGAAAAAAGAACTTAAGTGGGCAAATAGAATATGGATACACAACCCATGACACAAAATGAAAAAAAAAAAACTGTGCTAAACAGTGGTGAGAAATTACAAATAAAGTAATGGATTTCAATGTAAATGTGATAAATTATATAAGCAGTTATGGGTTTAATTTAAAACTCTCATTTTCTTTATATAAAATCACACTTTTTGTGAAACTTTTACCTAAAAATACTTTTTGCATGCTAGTCGTTTCAACATTCTAAAAGAGGTCATTTAAACACATAGTACATCATCTGCCTTTTCTCAAATTAAAGTTATTACCATGTTAATCAATATTTGTTCATTAAACCTGAAGTAAAGGTACTGAAAATTCCCACATGGTGCACTAAGTGGTTTTATAACTTCCAAGTTATAGGATTTATAACTAAAAAATCAACATTCATATCCTGCTCCCAAAAGTCGACTTCCTCTCCCAGGTTGTACTATTCTGAATTTTACTGTTCAATTAGATCATAAGAATTCTGTGCACATCAAATCTTTTCATTTACTTAAAGCAACAGAAATATATAAAAACCTGCTGATCAAGGACATAGGAATTAGAACCAAATTCTATCTCAAAAGATGGCCTAGGAAAACTTGAGCAAATAGAGAAATAAACAAGAGTAGTGCACAGTTTATAAAAGATGATAAGGCATTTCTTCCAAATTTCTCATAAAATATAAGGTTGCCTACAACAGCATAATGAAAGCTATGGATATGACAATGTGGCCTTTAAATTTGATTAATTTCACTGTAGATTAAGATATTTCAAATTGTGAATATTTCTAGCAGTGTGAACCAAATCATTATTAAATTGTGTCCATTAAGAAATCTTGATGCTTTAGCATTTTCAGGTTTTAAATGTAAGCAGCCTGCGAATACAAGTATTTTGGTAGACTGTTAAAGTGCATAGTGGAATTCGAAGTATTGGAATGTGTTCATCTTTTAAAAAAAGAAAGAAAGAGTGATGAATTCAAATCATATAATTAAGTATGTAATAATAGATTCAGTGATGTTTCAACTAGAGTTACCATATGACATTAACACTTATCATAATAAATTTTCATCATTTACTGATAGATTTTAATTAGCAATTATTATCACATGATTTACTGTGTTGAATTTTAAAAAATACACCCTCTTGTAAAAGTTTGTACATATTTTCTTCAGCAAGAATCATACTCATCTCTGAATCAGTGCAAGAATTCTGCACATTTGTGTAAAGTTACAATATTTACATTTTTATGGCATATAAAATTACATAATACATCTATATGTAAGTATCACAGAATTCACCACAATATTCAGCATTAACAATATAATCTTCACAGTCATTTTAAAATTAAGTATGCTGAAACTGCAAATTTATTTGAATACTTTCTTTAATTTCAAACTTCGTATGTTTTGCTCATTTTAACACTGCGAAAAGAATCCAGACTGCAAAAGGTGAAGACATGTATGAAAACTTTCTTCCTATTCATAACAAATAAAAATACCTTGACAAAATATGTCACCCACAAAGCTCTTCTTCACAAATTCATTCTGTGAAGTAAACAGCCATTTCCAGAACTGGACAATGATTTATATTAATCGATAGGATTTAACTAACATTTAATAATGAATTACCAAAGGAGTGCTTATACAAAATTCACCAGCAAAAAAATGCTGGAAAACTACATTATAAAATTTCTTTCACGAAAAGAGAATTATAATAATTTTAAAGGATCCCTGAAATGTTAATCAACAGACATAATATGCTAAGTATGGGAATGCCATTAATCAAGGCAACTCACTGTATTTTTAATTCTGATCATTATTTTACATAAGCACACAAAACATGGTCCATGGGGGGGAAAGGAAAATAAAATTAAAAATTTATATCAATTAATGGCTGTCCCATTCATGCTCTATAATCTGCTAACATATATAGATTATTTTAAAAAGCACAAAAAAAAAAGGTCAACATGATGACATATTGGCTTTATTTTACATCAGATCATTAAGTTCCTTGTGAAAAGACTAGAGGTAAGACTTTTCTGACAAGGTGATGTGTGAGCGGCAGTCAACCAACATCCCTGGCAGGCAACGGCAATCCCACGTAGCTAGTCATGCGCAGCCCTGGGATCATACAGACAACACACATACCTTTTAGCAGTTTATGTTCTACAGCCCACCCCTCAAATCGTAATGTTGTCAAATGACTTGAACCAGGTGACCTATGAGAGCCTTATTTAGGCAAACATTTTTATTAATGGTTTGCTTTATATTCTGATTCTGAATTTAAATGACATGCTGAAAGAAACTGAAAAATATTATGATTAAACAAACAAACCTGATATTTCAAACAAACAAATAAAGATTTTTTAAATGGCGAGTGTCATTGCTTGTACTTGTCATGGAGAAATCATGTTATTCCTGTGCTTGACCTTAGTTTAAAAAAAAAAAAAAGGTACAGATGACATGCATGCAGTTTTAAACAAATTTCTGTAAAAGCCTCAACAGCTGAAACATGATATTAACAGCATTTTAGGTAGTGCATAGAGCATTTTTTGCTTTTGTATGACACATTTGCACACACATACACATATACACACATACATTCTGACAAAATGAGATAAGCAAATAGGATGAGAGAGCAACAGTTCCCTCCCTCTACTGCATAACTTTTGTGGAGGGCTCAGGCCAACACACCTTTCAACAGCAAGGCTTCAATCAAAAGCTGGAATCATAATAAAAAATTCAGAACAATTGATTCAAAATGGTTTATTCGTACAAACCAGAAGTAAATATAAATTAAAAGGAAACAAACCGGTACAATTAAAGAGTTTGCTGTTTAAAAAAATGTCATTTAAAAAAAATAACAGAAGAATGCAACCACTCAATAAAAATATGGTTTCTGTGCATTTTCACAAACTTACAGCAATCAATAAATGACGTCAAAATAAGGCTATTCACCCAAATAACCTTTCTATCTATAATCATGGAAAAAGAATCAGAATTAAAAGTGTTGTAATATACAAATGTATATAATGAATGCTTTTATAAAGCGAACTGCTTCCTGTTATTCCCTTAAAACCAGGAAGAAGCTTGCCTATTAAAAGCATTAGAAAACAGGTTTACTGAATTACCTCCTCCATTTTCAACCTTTATCTTTTTGAAGGGTGGACTGTCATCCTGAGATGTCATTGAGAAATTTGGTGACAAAGACTGAAAAACATGAAAATAAACAAAATTAGCTATACAATAGCAAAGACCAAAGTCTTAAGACCAAAAGTGAAATAGAGTCTTGCTGAACCAAAAAAATAAATTAATATGAAATGATTAAAGAGAAAGAATCTAGTTACTATAAAGTATTAATAGTGATTACAGTCAAACCCACTTATCTCGGCATCAGATAATTTGCCAACCCTAGTAAATCGACGTTTTTGAAGTGGAGCCAACAAATTCCCTCTTTGTCTTAGCATTTTCTCATCGGTTACGTCAATTCTTTTATCGTCGAACCTTACTATCTCGAGCACAAAAGAGGGCCAAAATCGCAACTTAAATCGGTTATCTCGACCCCTATGACGACCTATCGCTGGCTTTTGAAAATATTAGTTACCGATGCCACTTCGCTAACAATAAATGGTCATGGTTTGTTAACAACTTGAAGCTTAAACTTAGAAGGGCATTGTTTTCCTCATGGGGCGCAGTGTTTGCCACGGGCAAAATAGGTACACTGTTGCCCTTCAACTGGCTCACACCTCTTTTATGTTAGTTAGCCCACTTTTGAAGTAACCGCTTGTACGATCTTTTTTGAATACTTGGTTAGCTTTTTGTAAAAACGAACTACACATATACGTCGCAGGTTTCTTTTTATTTTGTAAGCAATCTTTGCAATGTTGGAGAAAACATATACAGTACATATATTATAATGAAAGGTTTGTATCGAGAATAAACGGTGGGCCAAATTCCCAATTGTCGTAGCATTTTCTCATCAGTTATGTTGCCGAAAATTAATGCAATGTCTGTCTGTTTGTTTCTTTCTTTGTACTGTATCTCAAGCACAAAAGAGGGCCCAAATCACCACTTAACTCTTTACCAGGCAGACGTTTTTCCTTTTTTGGCTCTGAACGGGCAAGATTTTTCAGGATGTCAGTGAGATTTAGGGGTACGTCGGTAAATACATCATATCTTAGGTATTAGTGCATATATTTCAATGAAATAAAATGCAAAATGAAAGCAGCTTTATTAATATCATCAATTGAAGTATACTTTCGGGTGTTAAATTTGAATCCATGCGTGAAAATATATATTTACACAAAAAAATATTGTCCATTTATTGTCCGCTACAAACACTATGTACACACACTTTTTGTTGATGCCAGGAACACTAATCTGCTGTCGTCAGACGATCTAATCATCTCTTTTTTTGGCAGGTTGTGAATTCCTATCAAAATCATAAGTCCAAAATAAGCCTTAATTTCAGTGGCATTAGTTTCCTTCCAACATGGATCTCCATTTTATTTTTTCGGACGTGCATACTTGTTCATTTATTCCGCGATCTTGTCAAATGTTTCTTCTTTGAAAAACTGATAGAAGAAAGCCAACTGAGTACTATCATTAGTTACAGTCACATTCGGCCCCATTTCTGTTATAAATTCGGATATATTCAGTGCTAAAGTACTATTATTCCAACCATGTGCGTCTCCAGATACCCATTCCCCCTACTCCTCTTCGATATCCTCAGAATTTGACGCACACTCCTCCAAAATTTGAAAGATACTAAATGTGCACGCTACTGACACTAATGTCATTTCTAATCCTATCGTCTAATTCAAAATAAACTTCTCTTACCTCATTCTCCGATAAATTGAATCCATTAAACTTCTCATTAACGATCGACAACACTAAGAAATCCATTTGAAACACCGAACGCGAAAAACAAAGAAAACTTTATGAAAAAATGAATGCTGCCACATGAAAACGCTTCAAAATGGCGCAGAAATCGTTGTACAAATGTCATGCTTCCTGTAGAGACCGGATATGATGTAAATATGGGAAGGAAAGAGCACTGTAAGTGAAATGGTTGCTATGGGCGGCGTTGGGTGTTCCGCCCGGTAAACAGTTAACATCAGTAATCTCAATCCCCATGACTAATCACCGCCGGCTTTTGAAAATGTTAGTTAGTGATGTATTCAACTGGCTCACACCTCTTTTATGTTAGTTAGCCCACTTTTGAAGTAACCGTTTGTACGATCTTTTCAGAGGCAGCTTCGCCCCCACCCACCCACCGTTGGAGAGCGGTTGAGGGTGTGCGCCTAATAAGTGTGACCTGTTTCACCCCTTTCCTCCTCCCTTCTACCTGAGAAGCAAACCAAGACCAAGAACATCATGAAGATGAAAGGTCTATTGCGGCTTCTGGAGTGAGTGTGAGCAAAACACACACAAACAAAATGACTCACGACTTTAATTTTGATACTTGGTTAGCTTTTTGTAAAAACAAACTACACGTATATCCCGCAGGTTTTTATGATTTTGTGAGCAATCTTTGTGTTTGCAATGTTGGAGAATACATGTACAGCACATACATGTATAATAAAAGGTTTGTATTGAGAATCGATGGTGGGCCAAATTCCCAATTGTTGAAGCATTTTGTCATCAGTTATGTCGCCGAACACTAATGTAATGTCTGTTTGTTTGTTTCCTTCTTTGTTCTGTACATGTATCTTGAGCACAAAAGAGGGCCCAAATCACCACTTAACATCAGTTATCTCGATCCCCATGACTAATTGCCAGCTTTTGAAAATGTTAGTTATCAATGTCCTTCAACTGGCTCACACCTCTTTTATGTTAATTAGCCTGTTTTTGAAGTAACCGCACTTATGATACAGAGCTGTGTCAGAGCGAAATGACTCGTGAATTTAATTTTGACACTGGTTAGCTTTTTGTAAAAACGAACTACAGTGTACACCCCTGCAGGTTTTTTTGTGATTTTAAGAGCGAACTTTGTGTTTGCAATGTTGGAGAGTATAATGAAAGGTTTGTATATTTTAAAGTATACATGTACTGGTAAATCTCTGCTGTTAGTTGGTGCACATAAGCCTTTTGTTGTTAGCAAACAATGTACATTTTTTTATAAAGATCTTTATAAACAATTGCAACACTGTGATTCAGACAATGAGACTCATCGTTCAAGATCAACAAAAGGTAAGGAAACTTTTTTAAAATTAATTTTTAATTTTTAAAAAACAATAATTTTTAAATTCTTGAGTATCTTTAGCTTACATTACGCTTTACATTTTCAAAATCCATTGAGAGATACAGTCGCTTTTCATTTTTTAGTATACTAACCCATTCAATTATCGCTGAGCAGCAAAACAACACGCCAGGGTTATGCATAGCATAACTTTTTAAGGAAGGTGTGTTGTGGTCAGTGGAGTTACCATTTTTTTTTTGTGAGAGTTTTAATTTTGTACTAATGAATGTTTTTACAGGAGAAGGTAGCTGAAAATGGGAATAGCTCATATATTGTCATATATAGGATAAAATATTAAAGCTGCATATAAATTATTGCATGGTTTCTGGTTTGCTTGCCCAGTCTCAATTTGGATCACTTAGCCCTATCCAGGAAAGCTTGTCACACTTTAAAGGGAGGCCATCCTGCCCTGAAAGATTGAGGATGAAAAACATGAGTTATGTGTTATCAGGTTGATAATTGTTCTAAGAAATGGATCGATAGGATTGTGGAAAATAAAAGTGGAAGCCGTTCATTCTGACTTATATGTTGTGATGTCTGATCCCAATACCATTTAGCTTTCAATTTTCAAAATATTTTTAGAATGTTAATGTCTTATAAGTTATTTTATGAAACAAATAGACACCTATTAAAAATAAAGATACTAATAGTAATACTAATTATAATTGCTGTTGAACTACAAAAAAGTAAACTGTAAATAATAACAACAAACACTAACAGTATTTTATTAAATTAAAAAGCATCAGTTTTGAACTGTTTTTTTTAAAAATTGTTAAAGTACATGAATATATTGTGAAAATATAAATTTTGACTTTATTTAGTTAGATTGATCATGCTGTCAGTTACAGAAATTAGAAACACTGCATTATAATAAATGTTTCATTTTACCTTTTTTCCTCTTCAACAAGTGTGCGGATGTATTGCATGAAACTATATATTTGAGATGTTATATTTCTAAATCTATACAAAAAGATTGTCTAAAACTTCACCCTGTAAATGTCTATACTCTAAAGAGCATGTATACCAAATTTGGATGATGTACATGAAGTAGTTTTTATTTTATAAGATTCCAAAAGAGACGTTTTCTTCAGTTTTTGACCACTTGCCATTTGAAAATTTAAACAAAATGCTAATTTGAGAGGATTGTATTTCATTTTCTATGTATCTGTGATCCTTAAAAAAAAAAAAATCAGCAATATATTTGTGTCACAGAGAGTTGAAATAGTAAAGATGAGCTGTGTATATGTTTCATAGTTTTTGTTGTGTGTTGTCTTCATGAAATCTGTGCTTTTCTGCAATTTACACCAAATTTTGAACCATCATAACTTTTATTCTATTAAAGCTAGAGCTCCAAAATTTTGTATGCAAACTTATTTTAAGGTAGATAACATAACCTGCAAATATCAGCTTATTTGGCCAGACTTCAAAATTTGAGTGGTCTTACTAAGTTACTCGACACTGTGGCACTTTTGCTTTAACAGCACACATATATATCATTTCAAGACTTATAAATCTTAAATGGCACATTATCACCATCATTAACAACTTACAACTCTTCAGCATTCTTTACTAGTCTTCAGAAATTACAAATTCTGTTAGTAAAGGACGCAGTAGCTTTCAATATTTATTCTTATTAAATCGTTGTCCAATTTGTTCTCTGTCACCTCTTACTTACTCTTAACAGGATAAATGATCAAACGAGTTTACTCTGTGAAAGTATGTGTGAAAAATGTTTATTGTTACAGGAGTTGTGGATATGTTGTTGTATTTTTAAAAATGTAATACTAATAGGCTAATGCTTATCAAAGATTTAGCCACTGTGGTGAGCTGAATATCTGGATTTCTCAGCGTATGGAGTTTGTTGATTTAAAGTGAAAACTTGCCTTGATCGCACAACTAAAACAATAGTTGTTTCCCTACTATTATAAAATATGGACTGTCTTTTCCTAAACAATGCTCAAGAAATATGTTTTTATTTAGATATAATTGAACACTTCGTTAATGTGAAATTATATGGAGAAGTACACAGGAAGATGTATAGGGCACGTGACTACTGAGACGGAAATGAAGTCACAATTACTTATTTCACTCAGGTCCCAAGTTTTCATATAATACAAACCATAATTCTCAACGGATATGAAATTATTTAATTAACATAACAAAATATATGTAAAGTATTCAGCATATCCAAGCAATGTAAAAGATAAAAGCTGTATGTGTGGTAACGTTTCTTAAACTAAAGCTGATCAAATTTTATTATCCATAATGGCGGAGGTGTACCTTGAAAGGGACATATGGATAAAAGTATTAATAATTTAAACATCAGTGTGTTTGGATTTGTAAAAATAGTGCGGCTAAATAAATTTATAAAATATTTACCTCCTGCTTTATCCTGCCATTGTGAATTTCAGAGAGAGTTTGAGCATCTCCGCTATTTTCTACCTTAATTTGCAATGCGTCCATCCTGTTATCAGCTGTCATATCTAAAACTATCATTGGCTAAACGAAAAAATACATTCATATAGTTAGATAACACTTTTATATAAAATAAATTACAAACATAAATAATTTTGTTTTTAAATATTCCAATTATTGCTTTTATATAAAAATAATGATATTACTGAGTATTTTTTTACATTTATGCCGTTACTTTTCCCTCACTAAAAGTATACATTTGCTAATGTTTAATTAATTTTGATCATGTAAAATTGTAAACCCAGTCTTCAAGCATGCGTAATCAAAAGTGATTTAAGTGAATACTAATTCTTGTGAGATACTTAAATATATAAATGTTATGATATTGGTGAAATATTTATTTAATCGTTATATCATTCATCCTTGACATCATCCCATGCGGTCTAGTTCAAGGACATCAATTAAAATGGGACACCCAACTAAAGTGGGGGTTGTTATTTTTTAAATGTACGTGTTCTGATATGTTGGCACTCATATGTCCAAAAATCGTAGGGTTATTGGGTGCACTATGAATCTGTAAAGGGGGAGGTGGAAATAAGCTGGCAGTATATCCCGGGTCTCGTCATTTCGCCCAAATAAACAGTCTTAACGAAACAATCTACTTATTCGATGTACCTAAATACAGTAAACTGTGAATAGGACCAGAGAATGTCCTGTGGGGTAAAAAATAGTTAACGTAACAACAGTCAGTCAGTCATTTTATGACATCATAAATTCTATTTTATTATCTCAAAATTCATTTTATTATAACAACAAATCCAAATGTGTCATATGCGAATGGAATAAATCTGAATAATTATTTCAGCAGTTGCTTGTATCTGAAAAAATGGCTTTATAAAAATAAAATGCTTGAAAACACTCTGCCGCTTGCCTTTTATTAAATCAAAATTCATTTTATAATATATGACATCTTTGAAAAGAAATGGTGATACCATTTAAGTGAATATGAAAAGTAAGTGGTATGTTATACATATATTTTATGTGTGGGTGTGTTCACCACAATTGTACATGAGAAAAGTCAAGATGGATAGATGTAAGAGTTACTCTTCGTTGGGCACAGGAGATTCCCATGAAACTAGTTAAATTCTAGTATTGGCATCAGATATTTGTGTATACAAGTTAAATGCTAGTACTGATGTCAGATGTGTGTATACAAGTTGTTAAATGCTAGTACTGATGTCAGAACACTGAAAAGGGAGTAGGGCAATATTCACACTATCAATCATATTTTCTTGAAAGATTCAGCATTGTAATTTGTATTTATGTCAGCAATTTCTTTTCCATTGCTTTTGAGGACTGTTTTCAGTTTGATACTGATACCTGGATCATATTATGTAATACCGGTGTGATCTGGCACAGCTTCATTGTTTCCAGTACTCATGGAACCGAGTCTTAATAGTTTGGTAGTCAAACAATGTCATTGCTAGGTGTATTCTTTGTTTCTTGCTGTCACTAGTAATGGTTTTATCAATTGCAAGTTGGTCTTTATACTGTATTGTCTAGCACCCGTCTGTTCATTGGTCACATTCAGTTTGTTTCATGGCGCCTTGTCATTTTGTCTTCTCTGATTCTTGAAGCAATGTCCAAGTGGATGATAATCATAGAATTGAGTGTTAGTTCTATGGCACGGTGCCCTTTACAATGCCTTACCAGATTTATTTTTCTTTTTACCATGCAGGCTGGCAAGATTTATAGTTTTTAATATATCCTGCAACTATTCAGCAAAATTTTCAATACACTGAGATCAGTCTTTAAACTGGAGTATTTGCACTTGGTCAGTATCAGGGGTTCTCCAGTTCACCTTCTTTCTTTTTCTTGATTCTGTCTCTGTGATTTTGTTTCAACTCTTTTCAGTTATTCCTTCTTTATGTTATTTGTGTTTTCATCAGTATATTTCACTGGGTTGTTATGTACATTTGGTATGTTCTTTTATGCTTGTCTTTAAGACTTATTTCTTTGTGTTTGTCTTCAAGACATTTCACTGGGGTGTTATGTTATATTTGGTGTATTCTTTGTGCTGGTCCTTAAAAAGACTTTGCAGGGTGTTAAGCACATTTGGTGTGTTCTCTATGTTGGTCTTCAAGACATCTTGCCAGTGTGTTGTGTACATTTGGTGTGTTCTTCATGGTAGTTTTCAAAATTTCTGTCCAGTGTGTTGTGTATATTTGGTGCATTCTTCATGGTAGTCTTCAGAACTTCTGTCCAGGATGTTATGTACATTTGGTATGTTCTTTCTGGTGGTCTTAAAGACTTTTGAGATATTGTGTACATTTGATGTTGTTCGTGTTAGTCTTCAAGACATCTTGCAAGGATGTTGTGTACATTTGATCTGTTGTTCGTGTTAGTCTTCAAGACCTCTTGTCAGGGTGTTGTGTACATTTGATTTGTTGTTCTTGTTAATCTTCAGGGTGTTATGTACATTTGCTGTGTTCTTGTGTTGATCTAGCAGAGGTGTCCTATAATTATAAGGTTGCTCAAAATGTTTTCTCAGGACTCGGTGCCCTGAATGTTGGTAACTCTGTTTTATTGTGCTATTCTCTTTGTTTCTATGGTGAAGGTGACATTTGTTAACCAATGTCTGCTTTTTTGGTTTTTATTAGTATGTAATGCCACTATCACTGGGTTGTTTTTCTTCCTAGTGTAGATCGTTTCTCTAACTTTTAAAACGAACTAGCGGTTTGTCTTGTGTTTCGTGATAGGTAATCAAATTGGCCTGTGTTGTGGTGAAAAGATGTGCCGGCCTGCACAACCTTCTCGAACGAGATAAATTTATATGTTCTTGTCTATTTTTTGTTAAATATATATTCTGAAAAAAATATCGCAGATATAAGTAAGAGAGAAAGAGAAAGGTAAGTGAATTGGAATCATATTATATAAAATCTTAGCTGGAATGAAATCTTCTGGGTGTAATTAATTGAAAGGACGCTGAGTGTTCCGTTTCCGGTTTAGTTAACGTGTTGACCCATGTGCTTTGCAGAACTAATTCAGCATGGGTAAGGCGAAGAAAGAGAAGCGTTTGTCAGAAGAGAAAGAAGAAAAAGAATCATGGGAAGATAAAACTAAATACTTATGTGCTATAGCTAAACCGATTGCAACAAAAAAGCTTGCTAAACGACTTTACAAAACAATCAGAAAAGGTAAATTTGAATAACACAATGCAACAATCTTCTCAGAAAGAGTTTTCTTTCCTTTACCTTGTTTGTTTTTTTATATAAATTTAACGTATGAGTCACTACTTATAAAAAATATTAGTTTCATATTTTTTCTTTGTGTGGAGATATGTAGCGGTTAATATAATTTCAAAGTCATGATGGTGGTCCTCTGGGTGGTCGTCAAATTTGTGCACATTGGTAATAAATTTGCATCTTTCAGTTGCATATATAATATTGCATTATTTATTGGGACACTGATTTTGACATATCCTAATTCTTGCACATGACTCTGTTGATTTTATTGATTTAGCTAACTTGAGTTCAAGTGATCGCTAAGTTAAAACGTGTATTTATATTATATTTACACTTACAAAGTTACAGAGTATTTGGCTACACATTCTCATGTTTAATGTTATAATTTATAAAACATCAGGGTAGACATGCCAAGTTAGCTTTCACAGCATATTCTTATTCACTGTGCCGCCACTCATTGGTTTAAATAAAAAAAAAATAATCAGTAACATAATCACTGCTTGGATGTAGTGTAAATACTAAATAGGCCTATGTAACACCATTCAATGAAGCTAATACAGCTTGAATGATTTAGTGTTAGTAATCTGTATTTTTTAATGCATAACATCATTCAGTATCACTAATAGTAGTACTGCTTGGATTATATATTTTTTTTAAACAAGAAACATTATAAGTATAAGCCCTGCGTATCTAATATTAATAATATGAATTAGTTTTAATATAAATAATAATGCACAAAAGTATTCACTCGCATGCAGTATCTTTTACTTTAAATAATGAATATATATATGACTTTACCTTGCTCATTTTAAAAATTGTCTTATTATTAATACATTGAGAAAAGGAGAAATAGAAGCTAGTTTGAACTGTCAAAGCTGCCAAAAAATAAAATAAAAGACACTAACATAATCAAGTATAATATATTCCCAGCCAAAATTCAAGTGGATAGTTTATGACTGGTAGTGCCCACTACACACACTAGCTCTATAACTATCCTACATCAGTGTTAAAATTACAGTACCAGTGGTGCTGTATACATTCACATCAATGAGTGACAACTCGAACATTCATCAGAAAATGAAATTTATCACTATTAAAGTATTATCAAAACGACATATACATAGATATAAATTATAATAAGTTTTAACCTTCATTTCAAATAGAATTTCAACTTATAATGTCTTACACAGTAAGTGAGTAACTCATTTTTCTTGTTAACACTTTAGTTTATATTTAACTGGCTGTCTGCCTACTAGTACTACTCAGTGATGTGTTACCCTTACCCTGTTAACTTTAGCACTTGATAAGGATAGCAGTGTCTAAATAATGTAAGTTTGTGTGTGTGGGAGTGAAAGAGAGTGTACTGTAACTATATTAGTACAGTATATAAGATATAATTTTCTTTCTGTAGCATTCTGATTAATTTCCCTCTAATATAAAATGTTATTTAGTTTTCATTGACATTTTGGAAGAGAAGCTTTATAATTATTCATTGTGGGGTGTTTTTTTTGACATTTGTTAACAGTTTTTAGAAGTTTTATTGTTTTTAAATATGATTATGAGCGCAAAAATTTTGGGAGAGAAGTTTTATATACATTCCACTCATTTCACAGACTGAACTAAAGCTTAAAAAGTTAAACTCTCATATGGAGCTAATCTAAAGAAAAATAGAGCAAATTTTATAACATTATAAAAAAAAATATTTTTTTTGGGGGGGATGGGTGGTAAAATTTTTAATGTAACATCTTGACTTGAAAAGTAACTGGGCATGTGTATGTTTTACTTCAGACACCATAACTATTTTTTTAATTTTATATGTACTGTTTATTTTATTTAAAGTGTTCTAAACCATTTTTTAAAGTTTATTTTAATGCAGATAGTAAATAAAAAGTTTTGCTTTCTATTTTGTTAACAATAACAGCATCAAAACAGAAAACCTATCTTAGAAAGGGAGTGCGAGAAGTACAAAAATTCATCCGTAAAGGAGAAAAAGGGTAAAACATTTTTACTTTTTGTTATTGTTTAATTGTTATTATTTCTTTTGTGTCATCAGAAGTTTTAGTTAAGTTTTACGAGAAACCTGTAAAGTAACTATTAAAATATTCACTGCTACTGGCATACCAGTGAACCACCATATATCTGAGCTTTGTGCTGTTGGCATAAGCTGGAAGGCAACACATTCTTAATGCAGATTTATTGTATGTGGTCGCATTTAAGTAAGTTAACCCTAAAAAGCTCTTGAAAATTGAGAAAATGAGCTCCTGAATAGCACTGGAATTATATTCTGTTTTTTAATTTACCTGTCAACACTTGCATAAGTGGAGAAATTTGTTATTTTTAAAGAAATATCCCACTTGACTCCTGTCTTCTTTTATTTAACCACCAACCATAAAAATGTTTATTTTCAATAAAATAATGCAAAATTTTGCAAAAGTCATATTACTGTAATCGCTGAGTTTTATACATTTGATTTGGGTTTCAGTTCAATTGTTTCCAGTATTTCATTTCAGGATTGTAGTTTTTACATTAATCTTCAGCTTGCCGTGGGTGACCTTGGAGCACTCAAACTCAAAGCTTTGGATATACTAAACATCATATTCCAATTCCAGTAAGGGCTTTTCATGAATAACACTAACAGCCATTGTTGTTCAGTCAGTTTAGAAAGAATTTTGTACAGTTCATTTTTTTCCCCTTGTACAAATAACCAAAAAAAAGCTGCCAATCAACACATAAATGAAGTTATTGATAGATACCATAAAACAACTTAGGAAAATTTATGAAAGCAAATAGAGAAATAGATTGTGTTGGCACCTCCCATAAATAATGAATATCTATGACAGGACAACAATTGAGATCGTCACTTCCGGTAGCTCGTACAAGCCCCCAGAAGATGTTCCTCACAGATAAGACAGACTCAGGACAGATGTGATGATTACATTTATACTGTTATAGACGTCATACTAGATGAGAAGGATAAAAAATATGACACAACAATAGATGAAAATTTAACAAGAAACTTTATATAAACAATCAAAGAAAATTTTTAAAATGGAACAATTATTAAAAGAATTCAGTGGTAGATTACAGTAATGATTTCCTAAGCTGATTCAGAGAATTAACACAAATAACAGCCGCTTCAAGTTTGTTTTAGTCTGAAAGTTATTGAATTTCAGTTCTTTCTAAATCTTCCCCTTCTCCGTAGAATCGGGCCCTTTCTATAAAGTTAGTGTGCACACCTTTTCAATGCTTGGATACTGATATTTAACTTAAAGTCCCAAGCGAGAATTCAGTACCCCGCTGGCTCACAGCATCAAACATAAAACTCTTCATGGCAGCAGCTTATAGCTGACCAACGCTAGCTCAACCCCTTTTAACTTCACACGCACTGCAAAGTCTCGGTTGACCATTGTTAGGTACCCTGATGATTCTGCAATTTAATAATTCCAGATTTTTTAGGGAGGTTATTGGATTAAAGGGTGTAGGCATGAGTACTATTATCACTTCTCTTAATGTTTTTGGTTTTGTGCGTGTGATAGGTTCTTTGTATTTTGTAATTTGGTGATTTTGTTTGTTACTTAGGAGTTTTGAGTTGTATTTGATGGTTTGTGTGAAAGTGAGAGCAATGTGATTGTGGTGTCTGAGTTTGTGGTTCCTATTTTTTTTTTTATTGTTTTTTATTTGTTTGTGGTGCCTATTCAGTGTACAGACCTCATCTATTGTTGTTTTTTATTTGTTTGTGGTGCCTATTCAGTGTACAGACCTCATCTATTGTTGTTTTTTATTTGTTTGTGGTGCCTATTCAGTGTACAGACCTCATCTATTGTTGTTTTTTATTTGTTTGTGGTGCCTATTCAGTGTACAGACCTCATCTATTGTTGTTTTTTATTTGTTTGTGGTGCCTATTCAGTGTACAGACCTCATCTATTGTTGATTTTTATTTGCTTGTGGTGCCTATTCAGTGTACAGACCTCATCTATTGTTGTTTTTTATTTGTTTGTGGTGCCTATTCAGTGTACAGACCTCATCTATTGTTGTTTTTTATTTGTTTGTGGTGCCTATTCAGTGTACAGACCTCATCTATTATTGATTTTTATTTGCTTGTGGTTCTTGTGTGCTTATGCCTCATTCCAAGTAGGAGCTACAAGAAAGAAAATCAGGAACAGTGGAGGACTCACCTGCCTCATAAAAAAACATCCTAAATTTCACACGAGTGGAAACTCTGATGCACACCTAATAGTTGTACTAATAAGCATAAACTATACATCACAAACATATATTCATCCACTTTCACAAACAATAAACAAAAAACTGGAAAATATAAAATATAAAAATCACATAATCATAGGAAGATCTCAATGCAAAACACTCATGCTGGTCCAACGGAAAGAAAAATAAACTAGGGGAATTGCTACTTGACTGGCTAACGGGGAAAACCTAACTTACTTAGCTCCCCCTAAACCAACCAGACACCAAAACACACTCAATATAGCACTCTAATGACCTCACACTAGAATCTACAAACAGACACTGACAACTACACCAGTGACCACCACCCCATCATATTAGAAATAAATACAGAACATAAATATAGCACAAACACACACCCATCCCAACACGGCATATATTCAAAGGCAACTGGGAAAACTATAAACGCAACTTAGAAATAACAACAGAAGAAAAACTAACACATGAAAACACAAATACATGGGCCATTAACATATCGCATGCCATCACCAAAGCAGCAAACTCAACCTTCCCCCTCACCCAAGCACACACACCTGCACCCCTCACCTCTTGGTGGAATCAACAATTAGAGGGCATAAAAAAAGCACTCAGGCATTACAGAAAACAACCAAACAATGAAATTGCCAAAACACACTACCATAACTTCTATTTCTAAACACAAGTTACAAAAATAATTAAAATAAAAAATGCAAATGACAATAACACCTTAGTAAAGACTGAAGCCTACAGTGCTTCAGAATGGTTGAGCTTTGTGGTACTCAGAAAGGCTTATGGCACTGAAACACCTCAGTAAAGACTGGAGCCTAATAGTACTTTTAGAAAAATTGTATGGCCAACACATTACTCAGAAATTATCACAAATGCCTGGATACAGACTACTATACTTAGAACTAACAAAACAAATATGGGTTTTCATTATAGATATCTAGCTAATAAATGTTGGAAATATTCAGGTTGTTATTTTGGTGTCTAAACTTTCATTTTATGAAAATAGTACTACTTTGATCTTTCTGAAACATTTTGGATTCATGCAGAGTAATTTACTGAATTGATACATGAATTGGATGTCATTCATTTAAGATAATTTATCCCATATTGATACATGAATTGGTTGTGGTTCATTTAGAGAATTAATACCAAATTGATACATGAATTGGATGTTGTTCATTAAGAGAATTTATACCATATTGATACATGAATTGGTTTGTGGTTCATTTAGAGAATTAATACCAAATTGATACATAAATGGATGTGGTTCATTCAGAGAATTAATTTCAGACTGGTACATGAATTGGGTATGATTTCAGAGAATTAATACCAGACTGATTCTTGAATTGATATGGTTCATTCAAAGAATTAAAACCAAACTGATACATGAATTGGATGTAATCTATTGATAATTGATTAACACTGAATTACATAAACTTAAATTGGATCAGCTATGTCCACAAATAATTTGTCTGTTGTCTCATATTCTTTAAATTTAAAAACTTCCTTCAGGATTTGTTGGGTTGTTCTTTTTAATATTTTAGTTTTCGTTTACAAAATCTGGGGTTTTGGCAATAAAAGTTAGTGGGTTTTTTTTTTCTTTTCCATACATTGGAATGTAAAGATTTGACTGTATTTATTTATTACAGAATTGTGGTTTTGGCTGGTGATGTTAGTCCAATTGACGTTATTTCTCATGTGCCTGTGCTGTGTGAGGAAGCAGGCATTCCTTACTGTTACACACCCTCAAAAGATGTGAGTTTCCTGCAATTAAAATATTATTTTTTTTTATGGAAGAGAAAGTGAGTTTACACAACTAAAGCATGTATTTATGGATGAGTCATTGTGAGTGTCACAGCTATAACAGACTTGTGAATGAGACTGAGAAAGTGAGAACAGCAAAAATACTATTTTATATATAGAAGTGTGAGTGAGTTTGCCATAAATAAACCATTATTTATTTATGGAGTCTACACCAAAACTTTATTTACATATAGATGTGTGAGTGAGTTTGCCATAAAATAAATAAACCATTATTTATCTATGTAGTCTACACCAAAACTTTATTCATGAATGAGTGATAGATAGTGAGTGTTCCGTAAATAAATCACTATGTATCTATGGAGTTTATACCTAAACTTTATTTAAGGGTGAGCAATAGTGAGTGTTCCATAAATAAATCACTATGTATCTATGGAGTTTATCCTAAACTTTATTTATATGTGAGCAATAGTGAGTGTGCCATAAATAAATCACTATGTATCTATGGAGTTTATCCTAAACTTTATTTAAGGGTGAGCAATAGTGAGTGTTCCATAAATAAATCACTATGTATCTATGAAGTTATACCAAAAGTTTGTTTGCTTATGGATGAATCAGTGGAGAAAAGAAGAAAAGAACTTGTAAATGAATCATTCAGAGTTTACAAGGCTAAAACACCAACCTCCCCCCAAAAACCCAAACCTAATCCATGTATTTATTGAAGAGTCATCATAAACCATGAGGCAACTACACTTCAGTCTTATCATATGGAGATCAAATCTATATGCATTATGAATGTATCTTAATTTTGGAGGATTAACAGTCATAAAACACAAAACTAAAACAAAGAAAAAATGTATGTTTGAAATTGAGAATATATGACTTAACTCTGAACGTCTCTATTGTCCTATAGCAGCCTGTACCTCGGCTCTGTTTCAGTCATCATCGTCCCCTAGCATCCCTTACTGAATGCACCATATGTTGCTAAGGGAGAAACTTGTTTCGGCTTTCCCTATTTGAATCAAGCTTCCACAATGCTTGGCAATTAGTTAAGTTTGGCTGGCTGGCTTTATATTTTTCCCCACCTATATTTTCGCTCTGTATATTTTTTCCAAATATTTTCTTGCTTCAAAAATTTTTCAACATTTTTCATATGGCGTCGGCATTTCTGTTTGTGATGGATTTTGATACTGAGACGACAAAAACGTACGGCTATCATTTATTTGATTGCGAAGCTACTTTTTGTGAAGACAACGAAAGTGACATTTCGTTTTCTAGTTCAGACCATTTTTCTTCGTAATCTTCTTCGGAAAATGACTCTGAAACTGAGCCAGAAATTGTTGTCAACCAAGATGCACCTTGGAGTTCCGAGTGAGTGACAAAAGGTGTTCTCTACTAATTAGCATTTATTTTATTTGGCTATATGTACAAACAAAAATCAAATTTTTTATAAAGGGCAACCACTGTATGACTTGTGTGGAAACTTTGAAAGAATCCATCATCATTCAAATAAGTTATTTTATATCTTCAATTGCTGACATTTATGCTGCATTTTTGACATTTCATACTAATTATAGTAATGACATACCTGAATTTATATATGCTTCAAATGACTGCTAAATATGTTTATTTCTTCGTATCTATGTTTACTTGTGTTTATAGTCTGCTTTGCAATTTCTACAAAATTTAATATTTTCTTTAATCCACAATAATTTTTCAAACAATATTAATTATTATTAAGTACTAATTAAAATATTTTTTAATTACCAAGCAGATTTAGTCAAAAGATATTTTTCATAAAGGGCATCCATATTGTGACAACTAGAACAAATTTGAAGTTGATCTCCCTTCAAACAAAAAAGTTATAATGCAAGCACCATTATAGCATGATTTTAGACCATTTTGTCACAAACCTTCCATCATCCATGACAGCAAGTGAGTTTGACCTAAATATCTTATGAGACGTTAAGAGTTAAGTCACTTGAAACCATTAAACTTATTACATGAATGAAGTAACTAGGAAGAAGTTTGACAATGGGCACCAGTAAACTACAGCTAAATACAGTTTTATTATTTGTGAATCAATTGTATCTTTGCTGATACAATGATATGTAAGAAGAAAATACAAATCAGCTTATGGATACAGATTCACAGTAGCAATAATAGCAAAGCCCTTAAAACTACAGTACTTTATTACATACGATTTTTCCCATTGTGTGAATGGCTTTGTTAAGTATTGACAAATTCATCCATAAAATTGGAAAAAAAAGGTGCTAGATTAATTGGAATGGATTGTATGTTTTGTTGAGAGACGCCCTAAATTTACAGGCAGAGATTAAATAACTGACAAAGTTTTAGATTAATCAGGTTATGCAAAAGAAAAGAATCATTGTTTTAAAAAAAAGAGAAAAATAATGGCATATTCTAGAGAGGAGAAAAACTAATATACTTGAGATCTGCATTTGACAACACAATACATGAAATGTAACTTTAAATGTTTATGCTATCATGCTACACTATCATGTTTCACACTCCAGCATATAATTAAAAGTAAAACAATAAATTGTAATTTGCACATCTGTCTAGTTAGCTCAAACCTGAATGTTAACCTGTTGAGTGTCGAGAATGATTTTCTTGTTTTATATTTTATTAACCTGATTGGATTAAATGTTTGGAGATGCACTCTAGTTATTTTTATAAAAGAATGTTTTTGTTATTTTGTAAAACCAATTTTAAATAATGATTGGTTTTTGAGAAAGAATGTTTTTTGAGCAGGATTTGGGATCAGCTTGCGGCTCAAAGCGCCAGACATGCATGATTTTGATGAAAACACACTCAGACTACCAAGAGAATTTTGAGGAATGTCTCTCTGGCGTCAAAAGCTTACCTCTCCCCTACTGATACTTTTCTCAAGGATTCTTTCCCTTACTGGTAACACCGCCCTAACCCACACAAGTGTTCCACTTCTGCACTTTCCAGATGTGACATTTTAGGTCAAATTCTTGTATCATTAAATGACAGATGTCAAGAATTCATGATGCTTTCTTATTATTTGTGTTAAAGATTTATTTCAGCAGTAAAAGAATACAACAAAAGAAGCACTTTGTGCTTTATTCATTGAATATGAAGAATTCATAAATGTTTCTGTTTTTAAAGGAATTATTAATGATTGCAAATGAATACTTTTATGGGGTTTTTTTAATACATTGAAAATTTGTGCACTCTGTGTATGGTATTTTTTTTGTAGTGTTTTATTATCTTTGTGAATGTAGCAGTATAATTAAAAGCAACAGTTTGGGTGAATGCATAAAGAAATATTAATTAATGATCTGAATAAATTTATCAAGTTGTGGTTTAGATGAAGGCATGAAGAAATGTTAATGATCTAAGTAAATTTATGAAGTTGTAGTTTAGTCAAATGTATGAAATTGATTTAAGGTGGTTTGCAGACTTGCCAACTCACAAATTTGGTATGAAATTCATTATTATCGGTAGTAATTCAGACACACTGTACCATCAGTTTTCAACTTGTCAAAGATAAGACATCATACTTGTGTCATGCAAGAAAGCTCCTTTTGAGAACCTGTTAAGCAGATGGCAGAACCATTCCCATATTTGTAGTTGACACTTTTTAAAGACAGCATATGTGTATATATATATATGAGAGAGTAATTTGTACAAACAAAATTCAATGAAGAGCACATGTAGCAACCATTTTGTAGAAATGCTATTTTAGTGTGTACTATCATTGTGTCTTGATAAAGATAGCAAATAATGACTGAGATTGGTTATATGCTCTGGAGCAAAATTTGAAGATTTTATTCCTGTGCAGTTATGATCATGCATAATTAGCTAGAGCAAAGAATATTCATGAAAAGATTTACTTTGAATATAAAAGAATGCCTTTCTGTCATTATTCTCACATGATCTCACTCTCCAGTGGGAACACATTGCAAGTCAATATTTGTTTCTGGTGGGTAAAGATTTTAATCGACTAACA
Source organism: Sinotaia quadrata (assembly GCA_028829895.1). Taxonomy (NCBI): domain Eukaryota; kingdom Metazoa; phylum Mollusca; class Gastropoda; order Architaenioglossa; family Viviparidae; genus Sinotaia; species Sinotaia quadrata. The sequence continues at coordinate 1,619,489 of CM054180.1, read as the reverse complement.
CATTGTAGTCAATATTTGTTTCTGGTGGGTAAAGATTTTAATCAACTAACACATTACAAGTCAATATTTGTTTCTGGTGAGTAAAGATTTTAATCGACCAACACATTGCAAGTCAATATTTGTTTCTGGTGGGTAAAGATTTTGATCGACTAACACATTGCAGTCAATATTTGTTTCCGGTGAGTAAAGACTTTAATGGACTAACACATTGCAAGTCAATATTTGTTTCTGGTGACTAAAGATTTTAATCAACTAACACATTGCAAGTCAATATTTGTTTCTGGTGAGTAAAGATTTTAATCAACTAACACATTGCAAGTCAATATTTGTTTCTGGTGGGTAAAGATTTTAATCAACTAACACATCAGTCTGTGTTCGTCTACAATTGTGTAACTCTTACTTGACTCCTGTCCTAGTAGTATGTAGATTGTATGTTGTTTCACCTGTAGACATTGTTTTGTCTGTTAACACGTCCAATGCAGCCAATGAATTTAATCTATCCCATCCAACCCTAATTTTCTTTTTTTACACTTAAGTCACCGATACATTCATGACCCACATCTCTGATATTTTGATCTGCCTGGTGTGCATGTTAAGTGCATTTGTACTAAACTGCAGTGTACAAGAAGATTGAGTGTGATTGGGGGCAAGCCGTATCTCTGAAATTTTGAACTGCCTGGTGTGCAGTCACTCATTTTAAGTGCATTTGTACCTATATTGCAGTGTACGAGAAGATTGAGTGTGATTGGGGTTAAGCCAAATATCTGTTTATTGATCTGTCTGGTGAATGAGCAGTCATTTTTTGGTGGCCTTTTGAGCACCTATGTTTCTGGGTGTGACAGCACTGAGTGTCTTTGTGTGAACTATGTATCTATTCTGTCTGTTGTGCAGTCACATTTTGCTGCCTTGTTTGTACCAAAGCTGTATGGCGTGAGAGTATTGGGTGTGACTAGGAGTGAACTGTACCAAAGCTGTAGGGCGTGAGAGTATTGAATGTGACTGTGAGTGAACTGTACCAAAGCTGTAGGGCATGAGAGTATTGAATGTGAAGTGAACTGTACCAAAACTGTAGGGTGAGAAGATGGAGTATGAGGTGAACTCTGTATTTTGATCTTTCTGAGTCGTGCTAATTTGTATCTGTATTTTGATCTTTCTGAGTCGTGCTAATTTGTATCTATATTTTGATCTTTCTGAGTCATACTAATTTGTATCTGTATTTTGATCTTTCTGAGTCATGCTAATTTGTATCTGTATTTTGATCTTTCTGAATCGTGCTAATTTGTATCTGTATTTTGATCTTTCTGAGTCATGCTAATTTGTATCTGTATTTTGATCTTTCTGAGTCGTGCTAATTTGTACTTCAGCTTAGGGTACAAGAGGATTGAGTGTAGCACACCAAACTAGTGACATGTCATGTGCTTAGCTGAATTTTATGTGCGTTTAATGATTTGCCTACATGACAACTGACAGGAGCTTGCAAAGTCATTGAACTCATACACAAACCTTGAAGGTAGAAAATAATAAAAACTAATATATTTATTAAATTCACTTAAATTGCTTACTTAACAAATTATACTATCACACTGTGAATGGGAACTAAACAAACACCACCATCACCCCAAAAAACCAAATCAAAACAAAAGCACTCACATTTAACACTAACTCATTTGTTCTAGAGACGAATTTTGACACAATCACATTAAACCCACCCCACTGTAATACTTGTATATTGACCGATCTTCATGTGCAGTTTAAAAAAATGCAAAGTTCTGATAACAGAAATTAAATTCAATATTAAAATGTCCATACATTGATTTCATACTTCCACCCTACCGACTGCGATAGTGGCTAAACTATAGAATAGCTGTTTCAAACCTGGTGCCTACCGACTGCAATAGTGGCTAAACTATAAAATAGCTGTTTCAAACCTGGTGCCTACCGACTGCAATAGTGGCTAAACTATAAAATAGCTGTTTCAAACCTGGTGCCTTTAACAGTGGATCATTGCACCATGTAAGGCAGCATGTTTCAAAACAAAATCTCCAAAGCAAAGTTCACAGTAGAGGAAAGATGGTGGTCTCTCAGCAGCACCAACCACGAATGAGTCTTGTCATGAAGATGGCAGCATTCAAAAATGCTGACAAGGATGTTTGCTTTTGCAGAGGTCAGTGAGTCTTCCGTATACCTAGGGACTTATCAGGCTGGGATGCCCAAAGTTGCCAAACAATGCTGATGCCAGTGTCTTCCATTTACACACCTGGATGTATCATGCTGGAATGTCCAAAATCACCAGCCACTGCCAAGGCCATTTGAGTCTTCCATGCACATTCATGGACTTGATATGGTGGGGTGTCCTAAGTCACCAACCAATGCTTCAGTTTGTGCAATATACAAACAATTGACGGAACACTCACTGCATGCTATCACAACTTCAGACCTTACTATACCAATATGTTGGGTGGTCCCATTGATTTTAGTTCAAATCTTGCCTGTCTCATGGCACTTCTAAAGTCTTGCTAGGAGTAAGAGGTTGACAACTTGCTGACATTCATCTGACCCGGTCAAAAAAACAAGTGCACTACAAGATGTTGCTAGCACAACTTTATGTAAGACAGTCTATGCAATTTTCTTCAGAAATTATCCGTCCAAAACGAGCTACTTTGACGAATTATATTGCAATGCTAGGAAAAAGATTGGCGTTTTCAATAATGGTAGGCCTATGTTTGAAACCGCATTGAGGTTCAAATAATCATTTTTCTAGAATCCGTTGTAATTATTCTTATATAATATGTAAGGCTTCAAGATTTATTTTTTTTTAAAAAGTGGCACAACTTTTAAAACAAAAGATCATCGGCGATAAAGAAATGATCCTGAGTCAAATTTGTTTGAAAGTAATTTACGGAATTGTGAACATTTTGATTTAGTCGAATTTTTTATTTTAATCATTTCTGCTAAAAAAATAATAAAAAATTAGAAATATATATAGGCCTATATATATACATGTATTTGTAAATTAGCCGTTGATATTTTGTGATTACCATACACACATTATTATAATAGAATTTTAGAAGGCATGATAATAAATACACATACATTGAAGACAAAAGAAATGCATAAAACATTAAAAATAATAATATTAATCATATCCAATTCTTAATTAACAAAGCATGCTTATTGAAGAATAATGTCTTTTTAATAACATTTTAAATGTTACAGGAAGACTTTCACTGTTTTTTCTCTAGTCTAATGGACATGTAAATTTAGAAAAATACAGGTGTTTTATATATTTAAATCATTTATAAATTAAAATCTGAACCAGATATTCTAAAACTAATAACTGGTATTGCTTTCTCATAACAAATTTTAACATTTTAAATGTTACAGGAAGACTTTCACTGTTTTTTCTCTAGTCTAATGGACATGTAAATTTAGAAAAATACAGGTGTTTTATATATTTAAATCATTTATAAATTAAAATCTGAACCAGATATTCTAAAACTAATAACTGGTATTGCTTTCTCATAACAAAGACAACATATATTCCAAATTTTATTAATGTGGATTGATAAATATATTTTTTTTAAAAATTTCTTTGCAATATTCTGGTTCTATGTAGTATTGGAAAATAAAAAGACTGTACACTGAGGATGTAAAGGATAGTAATATATAGTATTAGTATATTTAATTCTGAGAGAGCTAAATGACTAAGAGAAGTCCAATGTAGTATGGATAGGGTATATTTATTTTAAAAAAATAAACCACTTGAACACTTTTAAAGTTCTGTAGTCTTTATTTTACTTTAAATGTGTTTTTCTCAAAATGACTTTTTTCCTCTGTTGAACTAAATGCTAAGACCCTTTTTGAATAGTTGTAATTATTCCATGTCCCTGAAATTTGGTATACTAGTTTCTCATACATAAAATTAAAAGGTTGTGCATGGATGAAAGCCTATATGCTTTAGGTTTAAGTAAATTTTATTTTTTTAAATTCTACATGTTCTCCCAAAATATATATTTTAGATGGATACAATAAAATAAAATCATAACTTTTTTCTTAAAATTTTTCAATAGGCACATGTTCCTTTTTGTGGCTTGTACATTAGATTATAAAAAGTTAAATATATATTTTTTTAAAAATCCATTTATGAAATATTTAATGAATTTCTGTAAAAGTGAAAATCATGATGCGGTACTTCAATGGCCCATTATTCTGAAATGTGAAGATCCTTCTTCAAATGAAGTCTAAAGAAATATCTAAATAAAACTGCCTAACACTTGGTGTGCTTGACAAAAATTCATCTAAAATAAACAGTGGAATGGAGACTAGACAAAATGTAGACAAATAGTTGTGCTTTGCATTAATCATTACATTATTGGAAAGTTTATTTACAAATATTAACATTATTTTTTTTTTATTTTGCATTTATTTTATATTATTGGTATTTCTATTAAAAAGCCAGACTCCGCGTAAAATCTTCTGGTTTCCATTCAAAATCTTCTGGTTTTGGACCAGTGATCTTCTGGATTAAGGTGGGGGGTAGGCAGGTCTGCACCCATCCACATTCATGTTGTAGATATAGATATATATTTTTTGATTCAACCCCATTAAAGTATACAATGTCATGAGATTATATGTAAAAATTTATTATGCATATAAGTATTTATAGTACATAAATGAATAAATTGGCACTATAAATACTATATTCAGAAAAAAGATGTTTTCATAAAACTAGACCTTAAATAAGGTAAATGCATATCATTAAAAAGAATATGTATATACACACACTGTATTTTAAAAAATATACAATAGTGATCTTTTCTATGGTTCTGATGAGAGTTTTCCTATTTGAATGACATCTACCATTCTATAATGGCTTTTAAAATGTATTTTGCATATTACAATAAATTATCAGCAGTTAAGACTTGAACTGATATTTTCACTGTTTACTAACTGAAATACTGTTAAGATCTTGTTTTTTAATATTTGGATTCATTAAGTTACGATGAGACCTACACTGAATGACAGATATACATCACTAAATGCTATTTTGATATAACTGGCACACATCTATACAACAACAAAAAAAGTACAATGGTATGTTGATACTGGTGGCCCACAACAGGAGAATGCCATTTTGACACTACTGGCACACATCTGCACAATGCTGTTCTGATACAAATGGCCTACCCCATTACAATGCTGTTTTGATTTAACTGGCCCACATCACTACAATGGTGTTTTGATATAATTGGCCCATCGCACTACAATGCTGTTTTGATATAACTGGCCCATCGCACTACAATGCTGTTTTGATATAATTGGCGCACAGCATTACAATACTATTTTGATTGTTATAATCTTTTTAAGTGTGATCACAAAATCAAACAGTACCTAAATTTATTGACAAAGAATGTATTAAAATATTAACAAATGTTTAGAATTTTGCTTTAATTTAAGAAACAGCAATGAAAAAATAATATACTGACTCAGTATTATGAGTGTTTATATAAAGTAGAAAAATTATGAAAATGTGATGGAAACATACATTGAATCAATGATAAAAGAGTGTAAAGAAGGAAAATTGTTTTTAAAAAATAATGGAAATAATATGAATCAGCATTAAAATAAACATTTACAGCAAGAAAATTAATATTACTACCTGATACAGTGACATTTAATATTCATTCACTTTTATGGGTATTTATCAAAGATTCAAAGCTGATTTCATTTTAATGTAATAAATAAATTTAAAAAAGCTAAAAACATATTTACTATAATAGTTAGAAAATATCTGTTTACAAATACAACTAATAAAACTTTATTTAGTCACTCTAATTAATTATTGGGGTATTATGATGAACTAAGACTGATAAAAAAAATATTTGTTTACAATTACTACTAATAAAAATTGATTTAGTTACTATTATTATATGTGCCATATATAATAAAGAACAATGACTCATTGACTGATAGAAAATTACTACTATTAAAATGATTTAGTTACTATTATTATATGTGCCATATATAATAAAGAACATTGACTGATAGAAAATTACTACTATTAAAATGATTTAGTTACTATTATTATATGTGCCATATATAATAAAGAACATTGATAGAAAATTACTACTATTAAAATGATTTAGTTACTATTATTATATGTGCCATATATAATAAAGAACATTGACTGATAGAAAATTACTACTATTAAAATGATTTAGTTACTATTATTATATGTGCCATATATAATAAAGAACATTGACTGATAGAAAATTACTACTATTAAAATGATTTAGCCTTATTAATTATTTGGGAATTATATTATGAAGAACTATGAATGATAGAAAATATTTGTTTGTTTACAATTACTACTATTAAAACATGATTTAGTCACTAATTATTTGGGAATTATATTATGAAGAACTATGAATGATAGAAAATATTTGTTTGTTTACAATTACTACTATTAAAACATGATTTAGTCACTAATTATTTGGGAATTATATTATGAAGAACTATGAATGATAGAAAATATTTGTTTGTTTACAATTACTACTATTAAAACATGATTTAGTCACTAATTATTTGGGCAATTTATAATGAAGAACCAAGATGTGCTCTAAGCACATATTTGCAGTAATTCTATGAAGACAATTCCTTATGCCAGAGAGATGAAATTGGCAGCTGTGCAGTGAATTGATGTATTATACTGGGGACTACACAAATACATGAGATACATGGGTTGGACTGATAGGTAAATATCACATTTATGAGATAAAGCTGCTAAAATAATTTTGTTCAATTACTTCCTTGTATCACACCATCCGGTTAAGGTAGATTGTACGAGGACAAGCTGACCTATCAGATGATATATCGATGTCATGGAATTCTCAAGAATTTAATCTATTACTTATTTACCAACTTTGAGGAGTAGTCAGGGGCAGCAGAGTACAGATAATGGAGATGAATGGGCAGTGCAGGGTTGAAGTGAACGAGTTGACTGTAAGATAGACTGACATGAAGTTAGCTGTCTTGTAAGCTGAGGGGTGGGGTGGAATTGTGAGTTGAACCAGCCCATTACTGAGCTAATCTAAATCATGCTGCTAGCAGTTGATTAGATAGTTACATAACCAGCCCAAAAATAAAGGTTGTCATTCTAGTGTTGTAACAGCAAAGAGGTCAATATATTTTCTGTTAGAGTGAATTGGTGTTATAACTAATTCTTGTACTAAAGTGCATGTTTTATTAAACTAAAGTGTATATAATATAATACCCAAAACTGTATAATGATGCATGGAATGAAAGAATATAATGAACTAATTTGTATTTTTTAAATGGTGGATGCTACAAATGGTAAAGATATCCTACAATTAACACTTGAACTGTTAAGTCTGACTAGAGATTTAGCTTTATAAAGCATGTTTGGTAGGAAGGCAAAATCCAAGTTATCAAATTCTGAGAGAAAGCACTTACAGGATGGAACACAAATCCAAGTTATCAGACACTGAGAGAAAGCACTTATAGGGTGGAGCATAAACTCAAATTATTGGACAGTGAGAGAAAGGAACACATACCCAAAATATCAGCTACTGAGAGAAAGCACTCAGGGTGGAGCACAAACTCAATTATCAGATAGTGAGAGAAAGGAACACATACCCAAAATATCAGCTACTGAGAGAAAGCACTCAGGGTGGAGCACAAACTCAAATTATCAGATAGTGAGAGAAAGGAACACATACCCAAAATATCAGCTACTGAGAGAAAGCACTCAGGGTGGAGCACAAACTCAATTATCAGATAGTGAGAGAAAGGAACACATACCCAAAATATCAGCTACTGAGAGAAAGCACTCAGGGTGGAACACAAATCCAAGTTTGAGAGAAAGCACTTAGCAGGGTGGAATGCAAACCCTTGTTTTGAGTTTCAGAGAGAAATGCAACTGCAAGTTTGGTAGCAAACTCACTGTTTCAATGGAGACAACTGTAAGTTTGGTAGCAAACTCATTTACTGTTTCAACAGAGAGACAATTGCAGATTGAAAGCAACAAAGTCCGGTTTTAAATAACTACACAGCAAGAAGAAAAAGAATCACATTTCCAAAGATGCAGACAGATTCCCAAACTCAAAACCAAGTGGGGAAGAGGTGGAAAACATCATCAGTTAAACTACGACCAAAACATGCAATTTCACAGATTGTAACTATTAAATGAGTTCTAGCAATCAATGAGCAATACAAATAGAATAGATTGCAAATAAACTTAGTTACAAGTGAGTTCTAACAATCATAAAGCAACATCAACAGATTGTCAATAAAATTTAGATTTGGGTTCTGTTAATTAGCAATAACAATGTAACAGATTGTAAAGAAAACTTACATATGAGTTCTGATAATCAAATAGCAATACCAATGTAACAAAGTGTAAATAAAACTTAAATATGAGTTCTGATAATCAAATAGCAATACCATGGAAACAAATTGTAAATAAAACAGATTTGAGATCTGTCAATCAAATAGCAATACCAATGTAACAGATTGTAAATAAAACTTACATTTGAGTTCTGACAATCAAATAACAATACCAATGTAACATTGTAAATAAACTTGCATTTGAGTTCTGACAATCAAATAACAATACCAATGTAACAGATTGTAAATTTACATTTGAGTTCTGACAATCAAATAATAGCAACAAAGCGAATTCATATTGCTAGAATTGAGTCCCACAATAAAAAGACATCAATGCAACAAATTGCAAATAAATTTAGCTAAATATATAATTTTTACAATATAGGTAGAATGAGACGAACACTTCTAACAGTCAAATAGCAAAACAAATGCAATAAGCTGCAAAGAAATATGATGTACAAATCTGTAAACCATAACAGCCACTTGTAATTTTGATTAAATAAAAAATGATAAACTGGAAAAATCAAAGAACTAAGTCTATTATGGAACAGGGACTGCAATTCATTTGTTCTAAACTGTGGAACTCTAAACCTTCACAAAAGCACTGAGTCTGCTCTTTTAATTAAGTATTAAAAAATCTTAATTTGAAACATGCAAATATTTCAATCAAAAATTACAGGTTGGCCAAAAATATTTCATAATTCTTATGAATTAAGAATACTGATTTAATAGCGAAATCCATTCTTGTGATATACATAGCATACTGGTAGCCTATTCTTATTTGTCATCAGCTCCAAATGAGTGTGCTTTGAAATGTCTGAAATATATTAGGTACAGATTGTCTTTTGACACCCAAATGAGTGTGCACTTGAACAGAGTGCATACATAATAGGTATAGAGTGTCTTGTACATGTGCCTGTGCTTTAAAATGGATACAGATATATTAGGTGCAGATCATCCACTTAGACCAGCCTTTCTCAACATTTTTTACCCAGAAGGATCCATTGAAATAATTTTCAGGCATCAGAAAGCCCCTACATTAAAATTGCTATATCAACAATGTTTATTTATTTTTTAAAAATCACTATCTCTTGGGAAATCCCTAGCATCCTCTCTTGGTTGAGAATCCATATTTATACACTCAAATGGGTATGAAATTTGAAATGGTTGCAGATATATTAGGTGCGAGTTGTTCAGGAGGCCACTTTTGAGTAGTCAATATTTTAACTGATAGCAAATTAGCTCTCTACATTAACATCTGATATTTTTTCATCTGATGCAGAATAAGCATTGACTGATGGTAAATTAGCTATCAGTAATGCTTCAACCTTTGACCCATAATAAACATTTTGCTTGATGGCAGATTAGTCATCTATATTGAATCAACATCTAATCCATAGTAAATATTCTATAAATTAATCTGTATTGCATCATCATCTAATCCCAAGTCAGTAACAGCTTTCAAAAGTATTTCTGACATGCTATTTATTACTTTTTCTCACTTGTTCACCATCGCTTTCAGGCATTTGATGTGGGCAGTTAGCAGAGTGAATTCTGCGAACTGGGGGTGGTGGGCGTGACGGAGGATCCAAAGATGACTGATCTTGTTCAGTAACTGGAATTGGTGGTGGTGGGCGCCGATTAGTTTGTGGTAGCTTTGGTCTCTGCAATGCAGCATTCATTGTTTTTTGAGAATTTTGTTGTGTTAAATTATTAATATTTTGCTGTGACCTTGGTGGTAGAGCATGTCTGGAGTGTTCTTCATCATGTGCTTGGTCTGTCAGAGATTTGGAAGCTGACAGAAGTTTTAAAAATGGTGGGCGGACTGGAAGAGGTGGTGGTTGCAAAGGGCTCTGTCTGTCCTGTAGCTGTTTGTCATCTGATCTTTGATGGCTTCCTTCTTTGAATGACAGATCTTCATAAATGCTTTCAGCCTCACTGTCTACATATTCATCAGCATAATTTGCACTTTGACCTTGCATTGGGAAACTAATGCTAGATTTCTCTGATGCATTAGCCACATCTATAAATAACTCACACTCTCGCATGATCTCAATTGCTGAAGTAGTTGATGGTTCATCCCTATAAAAGAAAAGAAAAGTCCTTTTAAAACTAAAGTCTTTGCCTGAAAATCTTAGATATACGATAATTTTTAGCTGTAATAAGAACATTTCTTTTATGTACAGTAGAATCAAGGACTTAGAAACAATTTATTAAAGAAAAGTTTGTCTGAAAAATTATATTTTAAATATTCCTTCATTTATATTTTAATAACTAAAAGGAATAAATTAATATTATTTAAACTGTCTTGATATGGGTATGTAAATGTTTTAATTTATCAATCATATAATCATTAAATATTGTAAAGTGGGGATTTACCTAATGGTATCTAATAATTTTTTTAAAAACTACACATCCCTGGTCTGAATTCAAAATGACAGCCTCACAAAATCAAGTAAAGAATTTAAAATTAATTTCAGCAGATCCATTTTATATTATAAACTCCGGGGTGCCATTTTTAGAGCAGACAAGGAAAAATAATCTGAGTATTTGTGCTTCTGGCAGAATCTAAATAAAATAAATTTCATACTATTTTAGTAAAAAGGTAACAGAATCCTGAGATATTATTATTTAGGAAAACAGTATATAGAAACTTGTATTAAAAGAAAATAAATAGTACTTTAAAAATACAGAAAAACCTGTGTTAAAAGAAATTAAATGGTAGTGTAATAATACTTATGTAGAAATTAAATGGTAGTGTAAAAAATACAACTTGTGTAGAAATTAAATGGTAGTGTAAAAAATACAATTAAACTTGTGTTAAAATAAATTAAACAGTGCAAAAATACACAAAACGTTGTGTTAAAAGAAATTAAATAGTAGCATTAAAATACAATGAAACTTGTTTAAAAGAAATCAAATACAGTAATATAACAATACAATGAAGTTTGTTACCATGGAATAAGTAATACAAGTGAAAAACAAACACACAGATATTAATTCACCATTCCCAATGTAATTGATTTGTTTTGATGATTAAATAATTTATAACTTTGAAACAAAAAAAGTGTGAATGCTGGTTTATAAAATGGAAAAAAAACCTTTTTATAATGAAGCAAATTAAAAAGAAAATCATTTTGAAAATAGACTTGTTAAGTTACACTTGGAAATTTTACTCTTGCATTTCTAGACATGTATACATACGCAGTCATATAAGCCTGAAGCACTGCCATATATGGTCGATCGTGCCTTTGTGGCTGCCAGCACTCTTTAATTCGCTGATAGATATGCAGTGGGCAAGACAATGGCTTATTTAGCAGTGGTTCATGATAAGCCAGTAAGATATTTTCATATTCCTGCATGATTACATGAAAAATTCTTATTCTTGTATGATTATGTTAAATATTCTTATTCCTATATGATTATATTTATATGACATTTAATAGTTTCATATTTTTATTTGATTAAATGAAATAATAAATATTTTTATATTCTGAAAGACCATGATTATATGAAATATTATTTATTTACATTTCTGTAAAATTATATGAAATATTTTAGTTCTAATATTCCTGTCAAATTACCTGAAGTATGACCCAATTCAATTTTAATATTCCTGTAAAATTACTTGAAGTATTATTACTGTGTGACCCAATTCAATTTTAATATTCCTGTAAAATTACTTGAAGTATGACCCAAATCAATTTTAATATTCCTGTAAAATTACTTGAAGTATGACCCAATTTAATATTAATTCAATTTTAATATTCTTGTAAAATTGCTTTAAGTATTATTACTGTATGACCCAATTCAATTTTAATATTCCTGTAAAAAACTACTTGGAGTATTATCAGTGTATAACCCAATTCAACTTTAATATTCCTGTAAAACTACTTGGAATATTATCAGTGCATAACCCAATTCAACTTTAATATTCCTGTAAAATTATTTTAAGTATTTTTAAGTTTTTTTTAGTATTTTAAATATTTTTTAAAGTATTACATCAAGAAGTATTAAATATTTTCATAGATCCCTTAAGATTATCACATCACAAAATATTAATCAACTACAGAAAAAATGGAAAAACATCCACAGCGATAAGTTTGTAAAAATATACCATTACAAAGTACACCTACAGACAAATATAAAAACATCAAACAGAGATAAGTTTGTAAAAATATACCATTACAAAGTACACCTACAGACAAATATAAAAACATCAAACAGAGATAAGTTTGTAAAAATATACCATTACAAAGTACACCTACAGACAAATGTAAAAACATCAAACAGAGATAAGTTTGTAAAAATATACCATTACAGAGTACAGCTACAGACAAATGTAAAAACATCAAACAGAGATAAGTTTTTACCATTATAAAATACAGCTATAGACAAAACAACATTTTCACCTATCTGGTTGGACAAGATGGTCAAGATTTCTACTCGCCAGACAAAGTTAAACTAAATGACAATGGACAGTGGTAAAAAAGTTGTACCTGGTTGTGCCTATGATGAGTACCCTACAATGACGTGCACTGTGTTTTTTTAAAGTAATTCTGTTTGTCACAGAATGTTTAGGGATGAGTACCCTACAATGACATGTACTGTGTTTCTTAAAAGTAATTCTGTTTGTCACAGAATGTTCAGGGATGAGTGCCCTACAATAGCACTGTGTTTTTTAAAAGTAATTCTGTTTGTCACAGAATGTTTGGGGGTGGTGGGAGATGGTGGCAATATGCTATCATGTCTGACAAAATGGAAGGCAGCTGGTTCAGCTTCAATGGCTTTAGATAATATAGTGGACTCTTGTGACATCTGGTTTGCAATGAGAGATCTGTAGATGCATCATGTTGTAGTTGGCAACAGTTTAGCCAAGTCAGAAGAGTGCTGGTAGCTAGTCTTGGCTGGATGTGAGGTTAGCAGTTGAGTACATATTGTTATAGAAGAAGAAAACAGTGCAGGACAATAAAGATGTAGATCATAATGAAGATACCTAATCATGCTCACATGATGTCTGACCACACAAGTCCTACTGATCAAGTCACACAGGTTTGACTGAACACAACTGTGTTGATTTACCAGTGAGTGTTCTTTCAAACAACACCTGGTCCTGAAAAGGGGCAGAACTCTGAAACATCTGTCTATTATGGTGGAACAATCATGCCTGGCCCTATAAATCAGATTCATGTGAAACTGAGAAGTTTGGTCTTCTGCTTAGCCTGTCATATTATTGTTCAAAGAATACACAGAACAGAGTTATCTATATATGTACTGAAATAATTTTGACTGCTGAATGATGTTTACATTTTGAACTTATAATTTATTTATAATTATAGTTATAATTATAGTTATAATTATTTCAGCTTATAAACTAAATATTTTACAGGAAAGAGGCGATAGCTGGCATAAGAATGTTTCTGTGGCACCATTAATGCCAAAAATAATGAAAAAGGATTTGTCTATGATTTCTGATAAAACTACATGCTTCCTTGACCATTACTACTACTAAAGAAATGAAACAAACACACCTCTCCAACAGGAATTTTGCTGAGAGGTGCCAGAGATTCAGGAGGTGGCTTTTGTGAATCACTAGAGACATCAAATGCATTGAATAGCCACCAAACCAACACGCTGAAGCAGTATACATCAGAAGCCATTGAATATTGACCACTCCGGATAACCTCTGGAGCAGCTCTAAAGAGGAAATAATAATAAAAAATAATAAAGAATTTAAATGTAGATTTAACAATAATCAGACAACTTCATTTCATCTATGAAAAAATGCAATGATTTATTTGTCAACACAAGCATTCCTTATTCACAGAGTGTAACAGTTCTTTAAGCAGTATAAAAAAGAATATCACTTATTCAGTGAGTTTTGTACATGTTCAAAATGTACATTCCTTATTCACAGAGTCTAACAGTTCTTTTGTATGCCAAAATGCACATTACTTATTTACTCTTAACAGTTGTACATATGCCAAAATGTACAGAGTGGGCCAACATTAGGTATACAGTACTGCCCATATATAGTCCTGTTACTAAGTTTAACACTTCAAGAAATTCATTACACCTGTAAAGTAAAAGAAATAGTAAATAAATGAAAAATAAATATAATAAAATAAAATTTCAAGATCCAATCAGCAATGGATACCTACTTTTGGCCCATTATTTATGTGTGTAAAAGTATACTTACTTATTCATATAGTCTAATGGTTTTAAGTGTGCCAAAATGTAAGTTACTTATTCATGCAGTGGGCCAAAGTGTACATTATTTATTCTACAAAATTATTGTTTCTTTACGGGCCAAAATGAACACTGTTTATTCTCTAATGGCTTTCATGTACAATAATTTTTCTTTTTAATTCATGCAGTGTGTCATAATGTACATTACTTATTCAAGCAGCATGTCAAAATGTAATTATTTACTCATGCAGTACTGCCAAAATGTATATTACTTATTCAAGCAGTTTATCAAAATGTACATTACTTATTCAAGGAGTTTATCAAAATATACATTACTTATTCAAGCAGTTTATCAAAATGTACATTACTTATTCAAGCAGTTTATCAAAATGTACATTACTTATTCAAGCAGTTTATCAAAATGTACATTACTTATTCACACAGTATTCCAAATGTATATTTACTCACACAAACTAACAATATTTGTGCCAAAATGTGCATTTATTTATTAAAAAATTCCTAGAATTTAATTTCAGTAAAATATACTATACACGCCACGCCAACAATTTTTCAGAGCCTTCACAAAATTGTTTTAATAGATTTGAAACAAACTGCAAAAAAAACTACAGTATTACAATTTTGTGTACATACATTTTATATTTCATACCCTATTTTATATTTCCTAACATACATTTTATATTTCTTCCTCTATTTTAAAGCAAGTTTAAAAGAATTAAATGTTCACAGCTTGCAAAAGTAAAAGTACCAACGATGATGCTCTATTTTAAAGCAAGTTTAAAAGAATGAAATGTTCACAGCTTGCAAAAGTAAAAGTACCGACGATGATGCTCTATTCCTTTTGTGTAATCCTCAAGAGTTACAAACTGCCCCATGTTATTTCCTGTCGAGTTGTCTGCAGTTACTGGTAATATCTTGATCCAAGTTAATGAAGTCAGCCATATCTGCAAAATAAGGTCATTTGAAATTGAGATCTTTTTCTAATTATTACTAAATTTGCCATCAAATAAAAAAATATTTTTCAGTCTTGACTTTCATATAATTAACAGTCTAAATTAGTAATGCCAAGATTCTAATTGCAAATAATTACTCCCTATTTATTTGCTTATGACAAAGTTTGAAACAACTAAGGCTTAACTTAATTTGCTCTGAAGATTGTCTGACTGAACCCTTTAGTGTCACAGTTTTGTAATAATTCTTCCAGTATATTTGCATACACAAAATGGTTTGAAGATTAGAATTCTGAACTGTCAGTATGATCACTGCATTTCTGAACTTTGTGAGTTGATCATTTCAATTCTAAGATATCAATTTCACTACTACATAACTAAACTTTACAGTCTGACCACTGCATTTCTGATCAACTGGTTTGAAATATAACATTTCTCAGCTTTAGAGGCTGACCATTTCTGACTATTGGTTTGACCATTATGTTTCTCAGCTTTATAGGCTGACTAATTCAATTCTGAACTACTGGTTTGACTATTAAATTTCTGAGCTTTATAGGCTGACCAATTCTGAGCTACTGGTTTGACCATTATATTTCTGAGCTTTACAAGTAGACCATTTCAATTCTGAGCTATTTGTCACAAAAATATGACAATTTGAGTTATCAGACTGACCACTACAATTGTAGCCTAACAGTGCAATTTGAGTTATTAGCCTGACTATTGTAATACTAATGTTTTTGTGGGCCTTTGGCCTATAACTGAGTTATTAGCCTGACTATTGTAATACTAATGTTTTTGTGAGCCTTTGGCCTATAACTGAGTTATTAGCCTGACTATTGTAATACTAATGTTTTTGTGAGCCTTTGGCCTATAACTGAGTTATTAGCCTGACTATTGTAGTACTATGTTTTTGTGAGCCTTTGGCCTATAACTGAGTTATTAGCCTGACTATTGTAATACTGTTTTTGCGGGCCTTTGTAGAATGAAAAACTGGGATACAAGAATAGATGTGGAATGAAGAATTGTCAGAGGGCCCTATACAGTTAATGTGCATGTATATTGTTACTAATGTTAGTCATTCAAAATAAGCCAATCAGTGTGAAGCAAATATTTGTTTCCCATAGAGACAATCTATAAATTCTACCATTGGATAGCTGTAATTAGATTACTCATGTGACAGAAAGAGCATGTTTTTCTGGTATACACACACAGCTCTGTACTAGGACAGCAGCATTGCGTTTTGTGCTGAGAGAAATTTTTTCAAGTCATGGCTTCAAGTCGTTTATGATTTTGGGAACACTATTTGTGACCTCACACCTGGATCAGACTAATGCTTATTCTTTTGATAGGAATAGATGGGCGTCATGGGAAAAGCATGGAGTCAGAATTAAGATTTTTATTTCATGCATCACACAAGTAATATGTGAACTAAGGGAAGTAATCTGCTATGAAAATGCGATCTTGATAACGCCTGATTGCTCTAATGAATGAATAACTGTAACATGTAAGCACTAATTTGTTCACCCAGTCTCACATAGATAAGATAGACATATGTAGACATATTAGGTGCATATCATCTCATGCATAAATATATATACATATATTTAGGGAGAATTATATATATATATATGCTGAATGAATCCAGTTATATTCATAGAAGTGTGTATGCATGAATGTACTTGTTTACAAGCCAAATAGCTAATGTGCAGTAGATTTTGCCAAAGCTAGAGAGTTGCACGCAAATAAAACGCATGCATCAGTGAATTATTATCAGGAGGTTAAAAAGCTTCTAGAACCTTCTGCAGTTCTCAGAAAAGTATAAATAGGGAGGACTGAAGACTAGATCTGGAGAGAATTAAAACATCAGGCAGCGCAAATAATGAGCTATGGGAACACCTTGAGGTACGCGTCCGCTGTGTGACAGAGGTCATGCAGCATGGCATTCAACTGGTGACAAAGAAGCATTTCTCTCCACGGTAACATCAAGCTTTGTAACATCAGACTTTGTCCAAGAATGCAGTCTTTGTTAGAAGGAAAAAGAAGAGCTAAGAAGATGGCAATAATTTTGCATGAAGGCAATAAGTTCACAAGGGGCGACATTTCTTTTGATGCAACTATGTGACAGCATAGTTGGGGTCTTGGCCATTTTCATGGGGACCAGAAAAAACAGCAGCTGTGTAACATACAGATTTGCCCATAATGGGAAATCTGGAATACAATGACAAATCTTCCGTTGCCAACGACACTACGAGTGCATCACCCTCTTCAAATCATCGCCATGAAGCCACACGACAAATTGTGTGTCATTTTTTTTCCACGCATCCTTTACATCCTTGACGTGAGGATGCATCATCTTCTCTTCAAAGCATCTTTATGAGTGATGCGACAGATTATGTCACCTCTCTTAGAAGCATCCCTTATGAATGAAGCATGAGATTACGTCACCTCTCTTCGAACATTGACAGTACTAAGTGAGTAGTTAAAATAAAAGGCAAAAGTGCACCTAGAACTATTAAGAATAAGAACATTTAATCTATTCTTGTCAGACTGATATTTGTTGTTATTGTCATTTTTTGTGTAATATGAACTTTAATATGGTGGTAAATTCACACCTATGTCATATGTGAATTGTTGATGATAGCGGTGCCATTTATCACATAAGAATTGTATATTTACTTTTGTTTTCACTTTTTGAATTTCATCATTTTCATTCCCCCACCCCCTATGGAGTGTATGACATTGCTTGATTAATCACTGTGTGAAAGAGAAATGCCCCCAATTAAGTAAATAAAACCTAATTTTCACTTTCTAAAACTTGTTATTCACAGTTTTTGAGAGGGGTGAAAGAAATTGTATTTGTGTTGTTTTGTTTCATTCATATGTTAGTCCAATATTCACTATTATGATACTAGCACACTCACACACACAGCCAATAAAATGTTTCTTTGCATGACAGAATAAAACGGGCCCCACCCAATCATCAAAGGTGTCTGTCGTGTGTCCTTTGTAACATCTTAAGACAACTTATTACTGGCACATGTCATGAGCTTCCCGGAGATACACTGGAACTGCCAAATGACTCCCCCCAATGGGAATAGATAGGAAACCTTGTACTGATCATCCTTTATTTCGTAAAGTCGTGTCAGGGTGCAGATATCATTTGCTGCTGTTTACATTTCTCAGACAACAGCATGCCTGCAACTGGTGACCATATCCAGAAAATCAGATTGATTATTGATCATTTCAGATGGGTGTTCTTATGAGTTATGTGCCTGGTGAGAATATTTGTGGGGATGAGCCTTTGATGCTTTGGAAAGGTCATTTAGGTTTCAGGCAGTACATAAAATCTAAACGTGCACAATATGGTATCAAATCTTATGAAATCTCAAACTTTTATGGGTGAGATCTCAAATGAGGCACCCTGAATATTTATCCATAATACTGCCAAAACACCCCCAAATCACTTAGACTTTATAAAATCTATTATTAGGGGGTGTCAGGTCAGATCTCTTAACAACAGAATTATAGAATGTTTATATTTATGACCATGATACATACTGTTACTGATTTTCTCTCAAAAAGGTAAAGAGTAAGGGTTTAAAAAAAAGGTAATTTTTGGAATGCAAGAAATCTATACAATGTTTACCAATATGTCAGTGACATTGTTGTTGACTTTTTCTAAGTAAATACTGTTGGCAGCAAAGTCACAGAGTATAATACCTTTGGAATGCAACACAACTGTACAATGTTTACCTTTATGTCAGTGACACTGTTGTTGACTTTTTCTAAGTAAATACTGTCGGCAGCAAAGTCACGGAGTATAAGACCTTTGGAATGCAATGTGGTCAAGATTCTAGCAATTTGTTGTAGGCAAAAGATGTATGGCTTAATATCTGCCCCAAGCCATCTGTTTAAAACAGCTTCCTTCAGTGACCAGAGTGAGGATGCAGTTATGGCAAAGGGCTGAATCAGCAAAAAACAATAAATTAAAAAAATTACCAAGTGACATTTTACATAAAATCTTAATATTTACAAAATAAACATTTGCAGATTATTACTGAAATACTCTGCATTATTAGGATTGATTGTTTCAATTTAATGTCAGTTATACTGTTTCATTAGTACTAAATCACTCTCAAATACTCTGTATTATTAACAGTTAGCTAAACAGCATGTCTAATGGATGGCAAGTCATGGTTGCAAATCGGCATTTTCCTTGCTAAATGTTAAAAAGCTGATCATTAGAAATTATACATGATTGCATATGTGAAATACAATACATACCAATCTGAAATGTTAAAAAGCTGACTATTTGAAATTTTACCAAACAAGACTTGACCGCAAAAGTGAAATACAATATGAAGCCAATCATCAACTGTTGCAAAGTGAACTATTTGAAATTGAAAAAAGTGAAATAAAACTTTATTACCAATTCCTTTTGTCCTTGCTGATTTTGGACAGGTCTCCCAATTAGTTCTGTAACACCAGGCAGCTTTTCCTCCATTAAGACTGTCCACTCTTTTGTAGAAAAATCAGGGGGACATTTTTCTCTAAATTTTACACTGCCTTTCTGTCAAGAAAATATACATACAAGGTTTCACTGTACAATACATCTGGTCTCAGTCAAACGAATACATTTGGTATCAGACTAATATCTGATGTTATAACAAAAGTAAAAATATTTAGCTTTTAGGTCAAATAAATACATGAATGAGTTAAGAATTAGGGCTGAATGAATCAAGAATCAGGGCCGAATAAGTAAAAAAATTAGAGCCGAGTGAGTCAAGAATTAGAACTGAATTGGAACTGAATGAGTGAAAAACTAGAGCTGAATGAGTCAAGAATAAGGGCTGAATGATTTAAGACTTACAGCTGAATGATTTAAGAATTAGAGCTAAATGAATCAAGAATTAGAGCTAAATGAATCAAGAATTAGAGCTAAATGAATCAAGAATTAGAGCTAAATGAATCAAGAATTAGAGCTAAATGAATCAAGAATTAGAGCTAAATGAATCAAAAACTAGAGCTAAATAAATCAAGAATTAGAGCTAAATGAATCAAGAATTAGAGCTAAATGAATCAAGAACTAGAGCTGAATGAATCAAGAATTAGAGCTAAATGAGTTAAGAAATGACAATGAATAAGTCAAGAATTAGGGCTCAACAAGTTAAGAATTAAGGTGAATTAGTCAAGAATTAGGGCTGAATAAGAGTTAATATTAATTTAGTTTTAATGTTTCATTTAAGTAAAGAAAAGCATATTTAATTCAAATGTTAAAAAATGCAATTTTACCTGTGGTTTTGAATTAATGTAGCCATCACTGTTTTCCTGCTCATCACCAAGAGCTGTAAAATACAAATGTTAATTTATTCATATGAATTGTGACATATTCTAGTTTTGTAGAGAATGTAACTTGCTAATTAATGTGAATCTATCATTTAAAAAGGCAATAGTACTTACAATGTTCAATGGCTTCATGGTCTAGTAATAAAAATACTTACGATTTAGTATCAGCAGTCACTGTGAATCACAATATAGAATGGTCTAGTAATGAAAATATTCATGATTTAATGTCAGCAGTCACAATATAGAATGGTCTAGTAATGAAAATACTCATGATTTAGTGTCAGCAGTCACAATATAGAATGGTCTAGTAATAAAAATGTTGACTGATTAAGGGAATACCAGTTGTCAATGTTTATCTGCATGTAAAATATTAATCAGAATACTCAGTGGAATAATGAGAAAATGCCAGTTGTCAATGTTTATCTGCATGTGTAAAATATTAATCAGAACACTCAGTGGCATAATGAGAAAATGCCAGTTGTCAATGTTTATCTACATGTAAAATATTAATCAGTGGCATAATGAGAAAATGCCAGTTGTCAGTGTGAATCACAGAACAGTACTAGAAACTTGAGATACCAGCATGAATTTAAAATCAAAACCAAAAAAGAAAGGTCTCTTCATAAAGGGTTTTGACTCACAACACTACAATGAAGAAAACAAAATTATACATTTTCTTTCTTTTCTCTGTTAAATAAATTGACTTCTAAAATCACCACAGTTTTGTAGTGTGTGACACATGCGCCACTTAGTTAATGAAGATAATTATTATTATTAATTAATCCTTCTAAACTAATTTCAAGTGATGAGAATATTAATTTTATTTTATTAATGATCTCCCTCCAGACACCACTCATCCTTCACTTGGCAGATATTTTAGGGTTGTAAACGTTTTCACAATTCCTCAACATAAAACAATGTTTACAATCACATAAGGTTTCTGCAGGTGGAAACTTTTTACTAAAGGAGAAGACAAATCTGACTTTATATTTAGTGAGCCCCCATCCACCCACTTTCTTCTCCAACATAAGAATATCAATATGAGTAAGGTCAATAAATTTAACAATGAATTTATTGAAAGAAAAATCAACTATATAAAAATAACAATTACAATGAAACAGATAATTTGACATCAATATTACATTTGGGTAATTATAGTTTATAGTCTCTCTCTATATATATATAAAATTATAAAATTACATCTAATTATAGTTGAACAATAGAGTCAATACAAATTGCAGGTTAGTCCTATCAGAGATTAGAAATGGAGTTATTAGAATAAGTTATTATAAACTTCACATAACCTGGATTAAGTACAGTTTCCACAGTCTTTCCACAATCAGGTCACAGTGTCAAAAATGTTACAACATCAAAATGTCCATGCTCAGCATGTGTTCCTGCCTTGTACACAAGAAAACATTGATGAGTTGTTACTCTCAACCAACCTGGCACTCTCTTGCCATCAATTTCTTGAGCAGAACACAATCATTGTGTTATTTTCACTGGACAGATGTACTTAGCATCCTTGCTTTGGTACATCAAAAGTAAGGGTGTAGCATACTCCCTTATCCTTACACACTCTTCTACACACTCTTCAACACACTTTGCAAGTTTCCCATGCTTTCCAGGTCACTCAAGTCACAACTAGTGAACAAAGGGTAGCTAGGAACTTGAAAGTTGAACTTGAGGCTCCAGTTGAGACTCACAGCTCAGGGTTGAACTCACACTCAGACTCAACCACAACCAAAAGAAGAAGAAATAAAAAGAAATCAGAAGGCTGCTTGCTGACTGCAACATACAATCAAGGAGCAAGCCTACGTTTCTTATTCATTACAATATAACTCCATTTTATCTCACATATATTCTCAAAACTTATAATCTCCTGCAACAGTAATTATTATCCCCATGCACACATGGTACAATAAATACAATGTATCAAACAATGTCACATATTAATACATCACGTGGTACAATAAATACAATGTATCAAACAATGTCACATATTAATACATCACGTGGTACAATAAATACAATATATCAAACAATGTCACATATTAATACATCACGTGGTACAATAAATACAATGTATCAAAAATGTCACATATTAATACATCACGTGGTACAATAAATACAATGTATCAAACAATGTCACATATTAATACATCACGAGGTACAATAAATACAATGTATCAAACAATGTCACATATTAATACACCAAATGGGTGTAGCTTAGTTCAAACATTTGTAGTAAATAAATCAACTTACATAGTACATCTTTATATAACACAAGTATAACATAGAACATTCAATAGAAAAATGTATGAAATGTTTCCAAGTCCACTCTCTCTCAATCAGTCAGTTTAAACTCACCACTCAAGCTAACGACTGCCTTCAGAGCCATACTTCTCTCTTTTCTTCAAATTCAAAAGTGAATAGACAGCAAAATTCTCTACTGCAAGTAAACTCCTTAAACTCAGCCCATTGGCTGTCTCATTCTCATAAATCATAATCATTGATTAATAAAAACTGCTCACTCAGTTTCCATTAGTTCAGCATATCTAGAATGTTCTTGCCTTAGAATCTAGAATATTCTTCCATGCATCTTATATCAAACACTAATACTTCCATATCAAACTCACACTTGGTTACATCTTCAATAACAGTATCAATTTCCATGCATCTTATATCAAACAGTAATACTTCCATATCAAACTCACACTTGGTTACATCTTCAATAATAGTATCAATTTCCATGCAGCTTATATCAAACACTAATACTTCCATATCAAACTCACACTTGGTTACGTCTTAAATAATAGTATCAATTTCCATGCAGCTTATATCAAACACTAATACTTCCATATCCCATGCACATTGGTTACATCTTCAGTATCAATTTTACTGCTGATATGCATTATATCAAAACTGGAGGTTCTGCTAAATTTCTCAGAAATTTTATTTCTGATTATTTTTTCTACAAGTGTTCAGCCCTGAAAACTTTAAAATCATATGTCTGGCCATAAATTAAATATTATGTGCTTCCAGAAGTGTATTACAACAACAAAATGAAAAACAATTTCTATTCTATACTTTTAAACCATGTGCAGGTTTACTGTTAACATAATGAAGAACAATTTCATAATGCTACACTATAGGGGTTTACTGTTAACATAATTATAAGCAATATAAGACTTCTAAAACAAACTGAAAAGAAATATTTGAGATTAGACTGTCAGATTGCATGCAGATTGTAAGGTTCACTATGAGCATGATGAAAAGCATCATTACATCTGAATAAAATGCAATGAAACACTTAGGCTTTGTAATGTCAGACATAAATACAGGTTCACTGTAAACAATAAAAATAATTTCACTTTACCACAAGTGCTGCAATTATTAATACTGTCATATCATTCACTGTAAACAATGATAAATAAATTTATAGACAGCAATATCAGTGACTGGAAGCAATTTTACTTTTAACACTGTCATGTCATTTATTGTAAACAATGAGAAGTAAATTTATATAGTGTAATGTGAAGTGAAAGTGTTTAACTTTTAACACTATTATGCTATTCACTATAAACAATGAAAAGTAAATTTACAAACTGCAATATGAAATAAAAGAAGTATTTATGCTTAGCAATGCTATGTCATTCATTGTAAACAATGGGAAGTAAATTTACATATTGTATTGTTAATGATCAGAAGTAAAGCTACTATTAACACTACCATGACAAGCAACTTAAAGATATAATGTCAGTGATTAAAAGCAAAGTTACTGGTAATGCTGCCATGACAAGCAACTTAAAGATATAATGTCAGTGATTAAAAGCAAGTAAACTATTAAAACTGCCATGACAAGCAAAGATGTAATGTCAGTGATTAAAAGCAAAGAAAACTGCCATGACAAGCTTCTTAAAAAATGTAATGTCAGTGAATAAAAGCAGAGTACTATTAACACTGTCATGACAAGCAACTTTAAGACTGCAATGTTGGAGACTAAAAGTGCTATTACTTATAGCACTGTCATGACAAGCAACTTAAAGACTGCAATGTTGGAGAGTAAAAGTGCTGTTACTTATAGCACTGTCATGAAAAGCAACTTAAAGACTGCAATGTTGGAGAGTAAAAGTGCTGTTACTTATAGCACTGTCATGAAAAGCAACTTAATGACTCTAATGCCAGTGACAAGAAGTTCTGCTATTCATGGTGCTGTCAGTCATTCACTTACATTGTAAGTCACTGTAAACATCCAGTAACTGCAGCACAAGTCCCTGATCATGCAAAAATCAATAAAATAATAGAAGTGTATTATCAGTATATAGTCATTTATTACACACACACACACACACACACACACACACACACACACACACACACACACACACACACACACACACACACACACACACACACACACACATACACACACACGCGCACACACACACACACACACACACACACACACACACACTGTATAATATATGCATACTATTCCCAGGTGACGAGCACTATAAGTTTCCTACACTAAAGTCAAATTTTATGTATTCTGCACTAAGAGTAATCAAATAAAAGATTCATATTCAACTCAACAGTACCCTCCCTTAGTATCCCTATTAATAATATATCCTCTTAGTGTCCCTATAACAGGGGTGCACAAAATTTTTAGGCAAGAGGGCCACATTTCCCATTGATAGTGCGTGGAGGGCCACAGGTCAGAAAAAATCAAAACAAATAATGAAATAATGTATTCTACATTCGTAATAATGGTAGCATCCTAAAGTCCTCCGGGGGCCGCACAGAGCCCTGTCTTGGGCCGCGGTTTGTGCACCCCTGCCCTATAAACAGTATCCCTATCAACTGTACTTTCCATTAGTATCCCTATTTATAGTATGCTCCCTTGGTATCCCTATCAACAGTAGCCTCTCTTAGTATCCCTATTAACAGTATCCCTCCCATACCCCTAACAAAAGTACCCATCCTTTTTCATCTCTTGCTAAATTCATTTGAACAAATGTTTGTTTTAAAAAAGGTGGCATGACCAAAGCATACATAACACACAAAACTTAATTTTAGACTTTCCATCTGAACATCAACATTGCTGTTTGTACTTGTACTCATAAGGTTGTCTCTTTACAATGTAATATGATTTTCTCTTAAAACATAAAATGTTTCTCTTTACAATGTCAATTTTATTTCATTTTACATTGCTTTTAAACTGGTTTTTTTCCTGTTGTTTCAGCCAATAAAATAAAGTCTAACAACAAATATCTCTAAAGACTTGCTTCAGTTATGAACATTTGTGTCTAATTCTAATTAAATGACATACCTTGTTGTGTTCTGTAGCTGCTTGTCCTGAGTGACTTATATCAGGAAATGAGCAGTTATTCCTGGCAGTCTCTGTCATAAGAAAAACACATTCAACATAATATATTTTTTATTTGTAATGTTTACTATTAAAATGTCTACCTATATGTAAAATTATTAGCATACATTTATAATTTAACTTTATTATAAATTACAATGTAATATAAATGATTATTATTCTAAATAAAATAGCCAAAAGCTGATGATACAAAAATGCAGAAAGTTGAAAAAAATAATCTAAAACTCACATAAGTGAGCTGCAAGTTAGCTTTTCTAAAATAGAAGAAAGGTGAGTTCACATCTAGACTGTCCTATAAAAGTAAAAAAAGTGAACCAGTAAAAGCTAGTTTGTCCTATAAAACTGGGGGAAAAAGTGAACTAAGATATAATTTGTCCTTTAAAACTGATAATTAAGAGAAGCTAAAACATTCAAATAGTCTTGAACTACTTAGAATTGCATAGAAAGACGTATGTTTTAATCCTCATTCTGAAATTGTTGCAGGATTTTGTAAGTTAGAAAGTTTGTAAAAAAGATAGGCATTTAGAGATGAAATATACCTGAAATTTAGTACTGCATTAATTTGACTTTTGCTGAGAAAACACCCCTTTTTTCATTTTGCTTTGAGCAGCAGTGACTTCTACACTTGCTTGGTCATGTTGGCATGTGAATCCAGCAGTGTTGTCAACTTATCAGTAAAATGGGTGTTGTAAGTTGATTCCTGTGAATTCTGTTCAAGAGTCAATACAGTGGAAATGGTGGCTTAAGTTTGATCTTGAGAATTTATAAAGTTTATTTTGAATGCTCCTCATGGTGTGTTGAGTACCAAACACAAAATTTTGAGACATTCCTCCGGATGTGCATGAAATTCAGGATGATACTCTATGGTGTGCTTTGTGAGTTCATCAAGGATTCTGGAACAGCTGTGTAACATACTAGAAGGGACAAATGAGGCCATTGCCTGAATACGAAAGACAGTGACTTGTGCAACCTGCATGATTGTGAACACATGTCGATGACTGCTGCTATCTTTGAAAAGGTTATGCGCATTTGACTTTCATTATTTCTCTGAAACTCTACTCTTATTTCAGTGATGAAATTTATGAACTTGATTATATAGTTATGTTAATTGACTGCTAATGTCTATGCTAGGATAAACTGAATAATTGTCCAGCATTAATCAAACATTGATGTAAAGTTATGTTCAAATTGATGTAAAGTTATGTTCAATGCTCTTTTAATTATATTCATATGTTGTATATTTGATTGTTGACTTTATAAATTTATTGACCTTCTTACACATATTGATAACCTTATGTTGGAGAAGAAAGTGGATGGATGGGGGCTCACTAAATATAGATTAAAAGTCATATTTATCTTTAGTAAGAAGTTCTTTAGCTACCAAAATATTGTTTGATGGTAAATGTTTGTCTTTAATGTTGTGAAAGAGAGAATCTTTTACAGTGCCCGCATATCTGCCAAGTGATGAGAATCTTAATTTATGTTATTAATAATTCTCCAGAAGACACCACTCAAGATTCTCATCACTTGTATTTAGTTATGGGTGATTCTAATTAACAATAATAATCGTAACCAATATCTAAACCAAATAAATGTCTTAAAACCTTTTTCCATTTCAGTTCGTAGCCCAGCAGCAACATCTTGGATGTTCATACGCATAGTTTCTTCAAGATAAGTCAGTTGCTGAATAAGCAGAAACATGGTGGTAGAAATGCATGGATCTTGACAAAGAGTTCTTTGCCCTTTTACAACCTGAAAACCAAGAGGAAGCCATCACTCTTGTGCATCACTTAATCAAGTTTAAACACATACAGAGTATTCAAATTCTCTCTTGGTAGTAATAATTCTAACAGCATGCTCAAAATTATTTACTAAACAGTAACACACCCACCACCCCACCCACCCCCAAAAAACCCCACAAAAAAACACCCAACATTATTCAGAGTATTCAAATTCTCTCTTGGTAGTATAATTCTAACAGCATGCTCAAAATTATTATACTAAACACTAGCCCCCCCCCAAAAAAAAAAAAAAAAAAAAAAGACCCCCCCCAACAACTTATTTTAGTCTTTTCTGCATCATTTGCTTACTGTAATATGAACATATCAGCTTACTTATGTTACCTGACCAGACAGTTTAACCTGCTTCTAGCTGGTATTAATAAATTAATTTTATGAATGATAATAATCCTTGTTACTTAAGTTCATGAAATTTTAAGTGACTACTAGTACTACAACAATTATAAAAACCCATTCGTACTGAACAATAAATTTTTACACATTTTACAAATTAAAATTTGTATGAGACAAAATGTTATTGACCACATTTTACAAATTAAAAAATAAATAAAGAAGGCGAGAAACATGTAATTTACAAATTTAAACAATAATTCCAAATCATTATAAGAAGTAATGAAAATGGATAAGTGTCTTTAATTCTTATTATGCTAAATATTGATTATTCCTGATCTGAAGAAGATGTATAAATATATAAATAATTTATCTTATTTTCACCCCAAGTTAAAATACCAAACACTGCACTGAATAAAAGATAAAAAATTCCATTAAAACACTAATATCAATGTATATACTTAAATATTAGTAATAAATGCCAACCATTAAGGACATGAAGTGATGGTGTAGTATTCTATGTCTGTGTCTATCAATCAGATAGACAAACAGATAGAGTTATGCCAAAGGTGATTTAGAACACATTTATTCACAAATAAATTACGTACCAATCTAAATTTAACTGGCAGATTTTTCTTTTATAGGTATAACATGCAAATACAATACTTAAACTTTCAAATCATATCAAAATATCTTCTTATTTTTAAATGGATATGGCAGCCAAGAAATATATAATTATTTTAAATTTCATGCATTTTTCTTCCCATAAGAAATCTTATTCAATATAAATTATTCTGAAATGCTGAAGATATATTTTAATTTGATCTGATTTTAAACTAGTGGTATTATAACTAGCTAACCATTTAGACTCTTTGCTGCAGTTCAGAAAAACAATAAGAAATAGGAAAATAATATAGTGTCACTTGTATAATGATATATGACATTTGTATAATAAAAATGTACTTTCACTTTCATTTTGGAAGTAAGCATCATTTAGACTTCAATATTTATTTTTGTCTAATTAACTGACACCTAAAAGATAGATGATTATAGAGTTATCTATACATGAAGATAATGCAGGACTATATATGTTACACCAGTAATAGTTAAAGCTTCTTATGAATGTGACTGTATCTGTGCTAAGTGTGAAATCAGCCAAGGCTGGAAGCGCTCCCATAAATTAAGAAGTCTGTATTTCATTGTGCATATGTGTGACTTGTCTCTGTATGACTGTATCTGAATACGTGTGATTGTGTTTATCACTGTGTGACTGGGTATGACTGTGTCTGTGTTTGAATATATGTGATTGTGTTTATGTATGACAGTGTCTGAATATGTTTATGACTATAATGTGTGTGACTGTGCCTATGTATTTGTGTGTAAATGTGTATGCCTGTGTATGGCTGTGTGAGTGTGTTTGACAGTTTCTTTGTGTGACTGTGTATGACTCTGTGTGTATGTGTGTGTGTGTGTGTGTGTGTGTGTGTGTGTGTGTGTGTGTGTGTGTGTGTGTATGTGTGTGTGTGTGTGTGAGACTGTCTCAATCAAGTTGGTACATAGGGCTGGAGGGCAATGATTTATAAAACTTTGTACAGACAAATTGGGAATAGATTAATACAATGAAAAAGTTAGTTTTTAATATCATAAGCAAATACTCTTTTCAATTCATCTTCTATTTTAATGTTACTTTTGTGGAGAAAGGGTTTTGACAGACAATGAACATAAGAAATTATGTTAATACACACACACACACACACTGATGTAAAGATATATATATCTACGTATATATAAATAAAATGTTAAGATATATATATATATATATATATTGTGCTGAGTGTATAATAAATACAAAATTATGTTAGTATGTTATAAACAAAATTACATGTATTACAAAATTAAATTGTAAATTTGAAATTCTGTTCAAGATACTGTATTAAAAACATTGTTTCAAAATTATATGCATAAAAATGTTTTGAAGCATTCTGATGAAGAATATTTTCAAACAACTGATTATTACCAAAGTCATGAGATATTCATCATGCTGATTGGCAATATCTGCATAGGGCAACCTGCCATGGGTCAATACCTCATACAGCAAATGACCAACCATCCACATGTCAGATGCCACAGAAAAACGACAATGGCATAATGATTCTGGAGCCGACCAGCGTGTTGCAATGAATGAGCAGTCAAACTCTAAGATAAACATGTTATTTGTATTATCATAAATGAGCAGTCAAACTCTAAGATAAATATGTTACATGTATTTGTATTATAATGAATGACTGATCTCTGTGATTAATATTTTTAATCATATTAAAAATGTGAACAATCGGAGACAGCATTTACTTGTATCATATATTAGCAGTATATTTTATTAGTGTTATCCTAAATGATCAAACTTCAGCATGTATGTTCATCAACAATTAATCAACAAACATTATCATTTATTTGTGATTCTTCATATGCGATTCCCAAATGCATGAATTAATTATCAGAGTAAAGATATTTTTAAAAAATCAAAAACCTTTACCTCTAACATAATGTAAATTTCTTGCCAATTTGCAGGCTTGCTTAAATCCAGACAATTTAACAGTACCAGTGTTTGTGAAATATAAATTAGCTGATGTGAGATCCCGATGAATGATTCTATTTTCATGGCAAAACTGAATACCTTCTAAAGCTTCAGTCAACAATTGCAGAAGTCTGATTAAAATAAACAAATGACAATAATTTAAAACAAACAAAAACTAAGCAAATCAAAATGAACAAATAAAAATTGTTTGAAAACAAATAAAATAAGCAGTTTAATACAAACAAAATGTATTTTAAGTCAAAATGTAAAATTTTAACATTCTATACAAAAATGTATGATTTAAATGTAACAAAAAGTAAGCAATCTAATACAAAAACTCATACAAAAGGCTCATTTAAAACATTTATAAAGTAGGAAAAAACTAAAATATATTTATATTGAATGCTTTTTAAAACTGTGTACAAATGATATGTGACATGCTACCATGAATAAATGATATAATGTCAGAAACTACTGTGTACGAATAATTCACAAGTTATTGTATACAAATATGTCACAAGTTATTGTGTATAAATAATATGTCAAGCTACTGTGTAGAAATAATGTCAGAAGTTATTGTGTGCAACTAATATGTCAAGCTATTGTGTACAAATGATGTCACAAGTTATTGTGTACAAATAACATATGCCAAAGTCTATTGTACAAATGATGAATGCCACATTCTAGTGTGTACAAATGATGCATGCCAATCTACTTTGTACAAATGATATTATGACATATGTACAAATGATGAATACCACAGTCTACTGTACAAATAATATTATGCCACAGTTTACTGTACAAATGATGTATACCACAGTCTATTGTATAAATATTATACCACAATCTGCTGTGTACAAATGATATTATGCCATATGTACAAATGATGAATACCACAGTCTACTGTACAAATGATGTATGCCACAGTCTACTGTACAAATAATGTATGCCACAGTCTACTGTAAAATGATATTATGCCACAGTCTACTGTGCACAAATAATGTATGCCAGTCTTCTGTGTACAAATGATATTATGCCATAGTCTACTTGTACAAATGATATTATGCCATAGTCTACTGTACAAATGATATTATGCCACAGTCTACTGTGTACAATGATATTATGCCACAGTCTACAAATGATATTATGCCACAGTCTACTGTGTACAATGATATCATGCCACAATCTACTGTGTACAAATTATATTATACCACAGTCTACTGTGTACAAATGATATTATGCACAATCTACTGTGTACAAATTATATTATACCACAGTCTACTGTGTACAAATTATATTATACCACAGTCTACTGTGTACAAATTATATTATACCACAGTCTACTGTGTACAAATTGTATTATACCACAGTCCACTGTGTACAAATTATATTATACCACAGTCTACTGTGTACAATGATATTATACCATAATCTACTGTGTACAAATTATATTATGCCACAGTCTACTGTGTACAAACGATATTATGCACAGTCTACTGTGTACAAATTATATTATACCACAGTCTACTGTGTACAAATTATATTATACCACAGTCTACTGTGTACAAATGATATTATGCCATAGTCTACTGTGTACAAATGATATTATGCCACAATCTACTGTGTGCAAATGATGCTCTGTCATCAGAAGTCAGACACTAAAAAAATATGTACAGGTGAAACACTAGTAAAGCTCTTGTTCTAATGCAAAATATTGTGACTTCAGAACAACACAAATAATCAAGAAAGAGTTTTATGCTTCTAAATCCATATCATAGTATTTGTAATGTAATATTGGCCAGTTTGCTACAAAAACATTAATCATAGCCAGGGAAAGACAATAGGTAGTTACAAAACAAAAAATAGCCAGGAGAAGACAAGAGTTAGGAGTTGCAAAACAATAAAAATAATCAGAGGAAGATAATAGATAGGAGTTACAAAACAATAAAAATAATCAGGGGAAGATAATAGATAGGAGTTACAAAACAATAAAAATAATCAGGGGAAGATAATAGATAGGAGTTACAAAACAATAAAAATATTCAGGGAAAGATAATAGATAGGAGTTACAAAACAATAAAAATAATCAGGGGAAGATAACAGATGGGAGTTACAAAAACAATAAACATAACCAGGGGAAGATAATAGATAGGAGTTACAAAAACAATAAACACAATTAGAAGAGAACAGATAGGTAGTTACAAAACAATAAGCATAATTAGAAGAGAACATATAGGTAATTACAAAACAATAAACATAATTAGAAGAGGACAGATAGGTAGTTACAAAACAATAAACATAATTAGAAGAGGACAGATAGATAGTTACAAAACAATAAACATAATTAGAAGAGAACATATAGGTAATTACAAAACAATAAACATAATTAGAAGAGGACAGATAGGTAATTACAAAACAATAAACATAAATGGGGAAAGACAAAAGTTATTAGTCAACAGTTAGTACATGGATGGATTACTTGGCAGGCCCACTGTAATGCTTTTTGGACAGAAGCTGTTTGGAAGACATCACAAGTTAGGAAATTTTAAATGAAAATATAAAACTAGTGGTTAAAGAACTATCAAGGGCAAAGTTTGAGGAATAATGC
The DNA here is from genome assembly GCA_028829895.1 of Sinotaia quadrata. Lineage (NCBI taxonomy): Eukaryota > Metazoa > Mollusca > Gastropoda > Architaenioglossa > Viviparidae > Sinotaia > Sinotaia quadrata. The sequence continues at coordinate 1,585,879 of CM054180.1, read as the reverse complement.
CTGGAATCAAAGGCTGAAAGATTCTATAAGATTCATAGGAAGAAAATGGGAAGAGGGAATAGTTAAAAAGTATTAATTTTGTTTTGTATCAGACATTTGTCAGTATTTGTTTATACGTCTGCTGGTGTATCAGACATTTGTCAGTGTTTATATGTCTGCTGGTGTATCAGACATTTGTCAGTATTTGTTTATATGCCTGCTGGTGTATCAGACATTTGTCGGTATTTGTTTATGTCTTCTGGTGTATCAGACATTTGTCAGTATTTGTTTATGTCTTCTGGTGCATCAGATATTTGTCAGTATTTGTTTATATGTCCGCTGGTGAATCAGACATTTGTCAGTATTTATTTACACTGCTAAAAGATAGATTATAAATCTGCAAGACTAATATCTAATGTATGTAAAATATATTTTGAAACCATGAAAAGTGGTGCTACCTGACTGTTGTAAAATGGTTATTATTTTTGCTCATACTGACAAGCATAGGCTGGAGAGGTTTACTTAGGTAGTCTTCTGTGATGTAGAACTGTGGACAGCAATCAACATGATAGGAAAGCAACTGTACTACGCTGGAATGGTCAAGGCATTTGAGTATGTTCAACTCATTAAAGTAACGATCAAATTCTTGACTTGTCTTTGGCAGACCATTGAGACGCATGTGATCTGGAACTGTTGGATGGTGAATGTGAATCAAGCATTTGTGTCCAACAAATGAGCCTGAAAGGATGTTCCAGCTAACATGTGCACAATGAACTGAAAGTTTATTTTTAGAATCTGTTCCATTGTTGGAGTCATCCAATTTCCCATCAAAATTCAAAAATGGAACTAAAATATATTTTGTCTCCAAAAGCAGCAAGCTCAACACTCTGTCTTTGTACATGCTGCACACAAGAGAAATAAAAAAGTAATATTTAAGATGATTTTAATTTTTTAATAAGCTATGCTCACAAAACTATGGAAAAATTAAATAAAAACAACAATATCCCTCCATTGAAATTACAATGAATTGTTGAAATAAATTAAAGAAGATAAAAATTATCTATAAATGTTGAGAAAAGAGATGAAAAGAAGTAGCTTGGGTAAGACAAAAAGATAACTTTGGGGGGAAAAAACAAAAGGAATCTGCATAAGTCAAAATTAAAAAGTAAAAGTACAGTAAACTCTTAGTAAAGGAGCTTTGACACTAACCAGACAGACCTAGTAAAAGTAAACTCTTAGTAAAGTAGTTTTGAATGCTAACAAGACAGACTTAGTAAATTAATTTTGAACAAGACAGACTTAGTAAATTAGTTTTTAATGCTAACATGTTAGACAGACTTAATAAATTAGTTTTGAACGTTAACAAGACAGACTTAGTAAATTAGTTTTTAATGCTAACAAGACATATTTAGTAAATTAGTTTTGAACGTTAACAAGACAGACTTAGTAAATTAGTTTTGAATGCTAACAAGACAGACTTAGTAAATTAGTTTTGAATGCTAACAAGACAGACTTAGTAAATTAGTTTTGAATGCTAACAAGACAGACTTAGCAAATTAGTTTTGAATGCTAACACAACAGATTTAGTAAATTAGTTTTGAACGCTAACACGACAGACTTAGTAAATTAGTTTTTAATGCTAACAAGACAGACTTAGTAAATTAGTTTTGAACGCTAACACGACAGACTTAGTAAAGGAGTTATGAACACTAACAAGACAGACCTGGTAAAAGTACAGTAAACTCTTAGTAAAGGAGTTATGAACACTAACCAGACAAACTTAGTAAATTAGTTTTGAACTCAAACCAGACTGACCTAGTAAAGGTAGTTTCGAACACTAACTAGACAGACAGGAGTTTTGAACTCTAACCAGACAGATCTAGTAAAGGAGTTTTGAACTCTAACCAGACAGGCCTAGTAAAGGAGTTTCGAACACAAACTAGATAGATTTATTTAGTAAAGGATGTTCGACCATTATCCAGACAGATTTTTGCTAGATGAAAAAAAAATCAGAACTGAAAAGAATGATGAAAAATGAATAATAAGAATACTCTCTTTCAACTAGTGCTGCCTATGACCTTGACCTTCAGATTTTAGGCTTGCTCACTTATGTGTGTCAAGGTATTGTTAGCATTGCAACAGCAGTTCTATCTGTTAGAACTGTTGAGGAAACTTATATTTATGAGACAGTGATTAGAATTGTAAACCATTCCATTAGAATTGTAGATTTAGCTGTTAGAATTTTAGAACTTATTTCATATAAGTCAATCTCTAAAATTGTGACTTATCCTTAGAATTGTAGATTTAGCCATTTGAATTGTATATGGAGCATGTCTGCATATGACTGTTATTAGAATTGTACTCTTTTCCCATAGAACTGCAAAGGAACCTATGTGTATTACAATCATTGAATTTACAGGATTTCCATTAGAAATGTACAGAAACCTACATGTATTACAGGCTTTGAATTTACAGGTTTTCCATTAGAAATGTACAGAAACCTACATGTATTACAATCATTGAATTTACAGGCTTTCCATTAGAAATGTACAGAAACCTACATGTATTACAGTCAATGAATTTATAGCCTTTCCATTAGAAATGTACAGAAACCTATGTATATTACAGTCAATGAATTTACAGGCTTTCCATTAGAAATGTACAGTAACATATATGTATTACAATCATTGAATTTACAGCTTTCATTAAAAATGTACAGGAAGCTATTTGTAAGAGTGGTTAGAACTAAAGACACCCATTAGAACTGAAGACTTACCCATTAGAATTGCAGAGAAAGCTTACATGTTGGCGTACTGTTTTATTCTTGTGAAACAATAAAGGTGTTAACTTTTCGAAGCAAGAGACCTTGTCATCATTGTGCAGCTGCTTCATTACATCACCCAATCCCTCATTTATTTTTACACAAAGATCAGTGAATGCATTGGGTGATGTAGATTCCTCTAAATAAAAATTAAAAAAACAAAACAATTTATCAATTGTCTGATAATCCTACTTCAGCCACTGTACTTGTCCTTCCAAGCAATGTAAAAGACAGAAACAAACATTATACAGAATCAATCATTATACAGAAACAAATACTATGCATGAAACAATCATTACAAGAAAACAAACATTATACAGAATCAATCATTATACAGAAACAAATACTATGCATGAAACAATCATTACAAGAAAACAAACATTATACAGAATCAATCATTATACAGAAACAAATACTATGCATGAAACAATCATTACAAGAAAACAAACATTATACAGAAAACAAACTTTATACAGAAAACAAACATTATACAGAATCAATCATTATACAGAAACAAATACTATGCATGAAACAATCATTACAAGAAACAATCATTACAAGAAAACAAACATTATACAGAATCAATCATTATACAGAAACAAATACTATGCATGAAACAATCATTACAAGAAAACAAACATTATACAGAAAACAAACTTTATACAGAAACAAAAATTACACATAAAACAAAGGGGAAAGGTGTTGTATTTATAATATGCATTTACTGTCAATCAATTAGGTTTTAATTTTGACCAGTCCAAAGTAATTAGACCATTCCCATGATCAACTGTCAAATAATTAGATTTTAATTTTGACCAACCCGAGGATCAAGGTGAAGACAACTAAAAACATTCATTGACTTACTTAATGAATGAATTAAAAGTGAAAACATCCACTCACTGGCCTGTTGAATGAGGTGAGCTGTAAATCCATCAATGATAATAAAATGAATCATTCTTGACAAAGTTTTCTTCATGGTATTATTTTTTTTTGGTACTCTTATTTTGCAGTTCATGTTGTGAAACAGGGGAGAAGACTCTGAATTCTGATGCAACTAAAATAACACCAATAAAAAAATAAATAAATAACAGATAAAAGTTTTTCATATTTAAAATAAATAATCAAGTAAACATAAAATCATTGAAAATTTAAAAAATAATTACAAATAATCTGTTATTCAATCCACCCACACACACACATAATGTCAAACAAACAAAATTAATGGAAAATTTAAATGAAAATACAAGTATGTGCAATATCCCAAATGTACAATGAAAGCACTAAAGAGCATGTTACTACACCTAGATTAAATACTCTGTTATATAATCATCAATAACAGTGACTTTAATATTAACATTCCTAACATTCCAGGCATAGATAAAATAATTATACATAATATTATGTATATTAATATATATTAATTATTATTGAATGTGCCTCCAGTCAACACTTAGAAAATAATTCATATAAATCATATTCATGATGTGAATCTTTCACAATATATATAAGAGTAAAACTAATTACTGGGTGCAAACGAAACCAATCACATACATAACATTATAAAAAAATAAAATATTAATATATCACAATATTTAAAATACAATTTACCTGCATTAAATGTATAAGGACTGCTAACAGCTTTATCTCTAGCCTGTCAGTGAAACTTTTAGAGCTGGGTGTCACACTAGTAGTAATCTGCTCCATTTCCTCTTTGGACATATGCTCCCATTCTAAAACGCAAGATACTAGTGCTTTTAAGTAGGATTTCCGGTCTGAAGAATCTTTGACTTTCAAAGGCATTAACAGTAGTGATGGTTTTAACTTCTTAAATAGTGGTCGTTTGGTTATTGAAGTCAAGTGAACAGATCTTTCTAGTCTACAATACTTAACAATGAATAGTGCCAGGACTTGCAAATAACTGATAACCAGTGCTTCCCAATTTCGGGATTCGAGACTGATCTCCATGGAGTCTTCAGAATCATATAAGTTCCAGTAAATCTCCTCCACAGCTTTTAGGTCTGAACTTGGAAAAGAATTAGGTTGAAAGAGAAGCATTTTCATAAAATCATTTGCTTTTGAAGAAACACTAGGCTCCTTACAGATGACAAAGTGAGCTAGATGGATGATTTTTCTTTGGCTGTAAATATTTGGTAAGACCACATGGTGAATTAAGCTCAAAATGGAAGTGTCATTATTTGTAGGAAAGAAACCTTCAGAAAGCATCTGACAATCATTTATTGTTTCCCCTGCAAAAATAAAATGAACAAGAATAAAATTAATAACAATATCAAACAATAACAATTTTTACTGATTCATTTGTCCAAAGTTTGGTATTTAAAAAAAATAGCTCAAAATATTTTTTCCTGTCAAAAAATGTAGAAAATAGTATAGTCATTAAATAAGTTATATATATACACTACAATTATTAAATAAGTGAAAAATGTGCATTACAAACAATTATTAAATAAGTTACACATGAGCATCACAAACAATTATCAAATAAGTTACATACATATAAAACAAATTATTATTAAATAAGTTATGCATATGTATAACAAGCAATTATTAAATAAGTTACATGCATGCATAACAAGCAGTTGTTAAAGAAGTTACATTCCTATTAACAAGCAATTATTAAGGAGGTTACATAAATGCATTACAAACAAATATTAAATAAGTTATATAAATGTACTAAAAACAATTATTAAATAAATTACATATATGCAATACAAACAATTATCAAATAAGTTATAGAAATGTACTAAAAACAATTATTAAATAAATTACATATATGCAATACAAACAATTATTAAATAAGTTATATATATGTACTAAAAAAATTATTAAATAAATTACATATATGCAATACAAACAATTATTAAATAAGTTATATAAATGTACTAAAAACAATTATTAAATAAATTACATATATGCAATACAAACAATTATTAAATAAGTTATATAAATGTACTAAAATTAATTATTAAATAAATTACATATATGCAATACAAACAATTATTAAATAAGTTATACAAGTGCACTGATCCTCTTCTGATCACAGTGACTACTGTACTTTACTGGATCACGTTGGTGTGTGAATCCAGCATTGTCATCAAACTTATCAGTAAATGTGTTGCTGTAGGTTGATTTCTGTGAATTCTGTTCAAGAACCTATATGGCAAAAATTGAGGTTTTAGTTTGGTCATGAAGACTATTTGAACATTCCTCGTGATGTGTTGAATAGCATGTACAAAAATTCTAGAATACTCGGTGTGATGTGTTGAATAGCATGTACAAAAATTCTAGAATACTCGGTGTGATGTGTTGAATAGCACATACAAAAATTCTAGAATACTCTGTGTGATGTGTTGAATAGCACATACAAAAATTCTAGAATACTCAGTGTGATGTGTTGAATAGCATGTACAAAAATTCTAGAATACTCAGTGTGATGTGTTGAATAGCATGTACAAAAATTCTAGAATACTCGGTGTGATGTGTTGAATAGCATGTACAAAAATTCTAGAATACTCTGTGTGATGTGTTGAATAGCACATACAAAAATTCTAGAATACTCTGTGTGATGTGTTGAATAGCATGTACAAAAATTCTAGAATACTCTGTGTGATGTGTTGAGTAGCACATATGAAAATTCTAGAATACTCTGTGTGATGTGTTGAGTAGCACATACAGAAATTCTAGAATACTCTGTGTGATGTGTTGAGTAGCACATATGAAAATTCTAGAATACTGTGTGTGATGTGCTTTTGATAGTGCATGCGGAAGTTCTCCATCCACCAAAAAAAAAGAGAGAGATGAGTGGTGTCTTCTGGAGAATTATTAATAACATAAAATAAGATTTTCATCACTTGTAATTAATTATGGATGATTAATAATAATAATAATAACCAACAACTAGGGTTGTGTCACAGAAGTGAACTGTTTTTCCAAAAACAAAAATTAAAGTGTTTTACATGTAACTATTATTATCTTGTCTTTATAAAAGGTTTTATGTATGATTTGACGTTAATAAAAATAATTAGTCATCATCATGTCACACTTGTTATTTTTATCTTGGGATGGTTTACTTAGAACCTTTCTTTAAGTTTCCTGTGCATTCCTCAAAACCACTGTTTCAGAAATCTGAAGAGCAAGTGCAATGACTACTGCAAGCTCACCCATTTGCTTTTTACATCACAACTATAATCCATGGCCTTCTAAAACCCTCAACTGTACTTTTTATGTCACAATTTTAATCCATGGCCTTCTAAAACCCTCAACTTTGCTTTTTACGTCAGAATTATATTCCATGGCCTTCTAAAACCCTCAACTTTACTTTTTGGTCTTGTTTTAAATGGTTTTCAACAATTATGAACCATGAAGAAAACAAAAATCACAAAATATAAAATGTGTTGTGCACTGGCTGCTGCAAACAAAAGACAATGTTCTTGCTTGGCGAGAGATGAAGTGCGACTGTGCGAGAAGGAGAATAGAAAATAGTGAGAGATGAAGTGCAGTTATGCGATTAGTAGAATAGAAAATGGCGAGAGATGAAGTGCGGCTGTGCAAGTAGTAGAATAGAAAATGGTGAGAGATGAAGTGTGAAATAAAAACAAAACAACTCATTAATGCTGAGAACTCTGTGTCAGAATATGACATAGGTGTCATGTGACAGAAGGTGAAAATGTAGATTGAATAATGATTTTCTGGTCATTATTCTATGAATAGCCAAAATGTCAGCTTGGTAGAAAATTGTCCATTAGCTAACAACATAATAAAGTTTAGCAAGAGAAATTGTTTAAGGTCGCACTGACTTGAGGAAAATTAAAAAATTTTTTTTTTGATTTTTACAAACAGAATTTGAAAATCATCATGATATAGTGTTTTTTCAATCCTTTGTATTTGCAGAAACTAAAGGTATGATATTTGCTAAATTTTTTATTGTGCATAATGTATGGTGTGAAAGAAAATGAATAATTAATAGAACATTTTTAAAGTGTGTAATCCGAGGAATTAATATAGCCTCTAGATCTGTTCACAATTAGAAAATCATTGCAAAATATTTAATACTGCATCCATTGGTCGCAGGGTTCATAGTTCCTGGTTTCATTGGTTCATGATTCCTTGTTTCAGTAACAGTTCCAGTTCTTTGTTTGCTTTGGAACTGAAATGAGAAAAGTTCTGAGTGACATTGGTTGAAGAGGAAATCCAGAGACCTCTTCTACAATTTATTTCACATGCATGTGCAGATGTGTGTGAGAGGTAGAGAAATGTCAGCATGCTTGATGTCACAGCACTGCATGTAGCAGCATTGTCAATGAGGTACTTTACAAGATAAGTCCATTCTCTGGGATTTAGTATTGAAGAGTGTGGCGTCCATCTAAATTGAAGAATAGTTGCTCCAAAGGCCAATTTGAATTCTTAGCAGAAACAGAAAATATCCTTGTCACACAATTATTAGTGATTAGGGAATGGACCATATAAAAGGGCTAAATTCTTTTGGGATAGCTAGATTGTTATTCGAATTGTAATTGATTTTGGTTAACTTTTGTTACTACTTTCTTGAATAAATCTTTTTATTAATTTCTGTTCACTTTTCAAGTCATTCTTCATTATCCCCATTTTATCTTGTAATGTATATATCATATTTGTTATTGTTCTATGTTAGTGAGAGACCACATGCTTGGGGGCTCAAGTGAGCTATTGGGAGGGTGCATCTCTCATAGTCACGTTGTCCTAAATTTTAATCAATTTACAGGTGACCGACAAGTTGGGGGCTCATCTGGGGTGAACCAAATTTTGAGCAGGACAAATTGTAAAATTGTAGCAGTCAACAGTATGAACAGGAAACTGGGGAGATTTGTAAACTGACAATCATCACCTAATAACATTGAAACCCTAGAGTAATGATAGATCTTGTTTGATCCATAAAGAAACAACATGCTCTTGAGTCTGTAGTTAAGAAAATTTGTTGTTGAAATGCTTTTTTATATGTTTGAATTGTGCACGCTTAGTTAATGTATGGATGCACTGATTTGTTGCCTCTTGATTCATTATTGATATGTACTTGCCTGATTCATGATTTTTTTAGAAATAGCAAAGTATATTTTGTCCTGTTTGATATGTACTTGCCTGATTCATGATTTTCTTAGGAATAGCAAAGTATATTTTGTCCTGTTTAATATGTACTTGCCTGATTCATGATTTTCTTATGAGTAGCAAAGTATATTTTGTTCTGTTTGATATGATGCATCATTGGGATCCTTGTACATGTAGGTGTGATAAAGTGGTTTATTTAATAAAACAGTTGTCAGATAAATTTATGATGTGCATTATATAGAGCATTACAGATTTTTCTATGATGATAAAACTCACAGTTAAGGTGTGAATGAGCCTTGAGACTTTACAATAACCTGACCCTATTGAAGAAGAAATGTCTCTTTCTCTGTAATATCCAAAGTACTATCCCATGAAATGCATTACATTTGACTGAATCAATTTTCAAGTGCATTTAACTGTACAAGAACTACAGCAATTGTTTCCTACTGTGAGACAAATGATCATGAAATGTGATGCAATGGACCATAAAACGTGGGACAAATGACCATGAAATGGAATAAATGGACCATAAAACATGGGGCAAATGACCATGAAATGTGATGCAATGGACCATAAAATGAGGCAAATGGCCACAAAATGTCATGCAGTGGACCATAAACCATAGGCAAATGACTATGAAATGTAATGCAATGGGCTACAAAATAGCAAATGACCATGAAATGTGATACAAGGGGCCATAAAAAGTGAGGCAAATTACCATGAAATGTGATGCTATGGACAATAAAATGAACACGAACACGAAATGTGAAGCAACGTATCAAATTTTTTTGGGGGGGAGGCAATGTCCATTAAATGTTTGGCATCATGACCACTAATGTGAGACACGTGTGTGTTAAAGTGAGATAATGTCCATTAAAATGTGACATATGATGAGTCTATTACAGTCAAATAAAGCCCTTGATAAAACAACTTAGCTTGAATTGATATGTTCATTTTTGAAAGTTAACATGACATCTGAAGATTACACTTTTGACTGAATTAAAGTCTTTTGCATTGGCAAGAAGAAACAGACGAGGTAATTCACATGACCACATAGTCAAGACAGTCAAATGAAAAGAACATGTTAGAATACAGTTTGCATGAGGAAACAGTTGAGGTAATTCACATGACTATACAGTCAAGACAGTCAAATGAAAAGAATATGTTAGAATACAATGTGCAAGACACTTACATTTCAGTTTCTCAGCTGACTCCTTCATGAAGGATTTCATTATACACAGCTTGTCTTGATCTTTTCCTCTGTGAACTAATGACAAATGAATAAATCTCTCCAAAACTGAAAATTCCTCATATGCGTTTTCATCACTTTCCATTCTCTTAATGCCACCATCTTCCTCTTGTACTGGTTGTCTAGATGTCAGGCTCCTTGTCTCTGCTGCAACCTCTAGCACAAACTTTTGCACTTCAGTGTCTGATAGCAGATCCCGAATGTTAAATTCATGTAGGAAAGTCTCAGGATAATTTTCAGGTGAGCAAGGAATGTGAACAAACCAGATCTTACCACAATACTCTTTTAGTATATCCAACACTTTACTCATCTAAAAAAAAATCAGCCAAAAATTTTTGACATTGACAAGATTAAATCTGAATTTTAAAATATGAATGAAATGTAATTTCCTTTTTACATTATTCAAACTGATCTGATTCAAAGAAAAATTCAGCTGAAACTTTTTTAATGGAATCTCTCTCTCTCTCTCTCTCTCTCTCTCACACACACACACACACACACACACACACACACACACACACACACACACAGAGAGAGAAAAGAAAAAGGACTGGACATTGTTTGAATTATTAAGATATTTTATTGTTGTAATTACTGATTTAGTATGACCAGAGGTTTGAATTATTAAGATATTTTATTGCTGTAATTACTGATTTAGTATGACCAGAGGTTTGAATTATTAAGATATTTTATTGCTGTAATTACTGATTTAGTATGACCAGAGGCACTATTATTTGTTTTAACTGGACTAATGGTCAAACCTGATGAAATGGCTTCATGTTTAAAGTAGAAAACAATTAAAATCCTTTTAACAAATGTTGATCACTTTTATATTCAAGCATAAACATTGCATCACAATACAGAGAAGACTGAAACTGGTGACAGGAAACTGTGAAAGATCTTCCTATCTTTTAAATTTATTTGCTAAATATAACTTACTATTCATTTTTGATATGGTTCATCTCATAAGGTGGGACTAAATAGGTATTCCTTACCTAAATGATAGGATACTGATATTATAGGATATTAGAACTGATAATGATTAATAAATCATAGGCTATAATTGATACTGCAGAATACTGATAAAAGTATTGATAGAATGCTGATATCATAGTAGAAGTGATAATTAATAAATCAGTATATAAATGACATTATAGGATACTGATAAGGTAATGACAGAAAATACAGATATTATAGGATAGAATTGATGATTCATAAATCATAGGATATAACTGATACTGCAGAATACTGATAAGGTATTGATAGAATACACAGGATAGTAGAACTGATAATGATTCATAAATCATAGGATATAATTGACATTACAGAATACTGAGTTTATGTAAAATTCATTCCTTCCTATCTCCTTAGTTTTTGACAGCCTTTCAGTTGATTCCTATATTTTATATCAATAATCTACGAATATAATTTATATTCTATTTTTAACGTATCTTCTCAATATTCTATCAGTGTCAGTTAATCCTAATATAGGAATATCCTGTCAGCATAAATATCAGTATTCTGTCAGTACCATCTGCAAACATTTTTCCTGAATGAGAAATCAAATATTATAGACTCTTTCATCCCATGGCCTGAAGGTCAACAATGGTGACATCAAACTCTGTGAAATTCTAATTTTAACCTGATAAGGAACATCAAAGACCAAATAATATATTGTGTAAGAGAAAATTAGATTGATCATGAATGAAAAAATTAAATACATAAAGATTTACAAGCAATATGCTGTAAAACTGCTTTATTAATCATGCACATAAAAGAAACACCAGCATTTATAAAGTGATTCACAAATATAGAAAAGATGTAAAATTAAAAAATGAACTTTATGCTGATAACTAAAAATATGATTTGGGTTGAATCAACAAAAAAGAAACATTTGTCTGAATTAAAGTTTGTAGAATGTTTAGTACACCCCCCAAATAATAGAATATGCTAGTTTCATTTGGATAAGGACTAATCAATTGATTGACTGGTTAACTGATTGATTGATTGTACTTTTACATCTACATCCACCATGTGCATAATTTGCAGATGTATAGTGACTACCTAAGGAGAGTCTTGGAGGAGTCAATGAAAATAAAGTATCTTAACAAATGAAGGACAAAGAGGATGGGTGCTGATGAGGTGATCTAGTTGATTTGTTCTGAGCGCCACGCAGTGCTAGAGTTATTCTAACAAGTCCTTATTCTTTTTTGACCATGTGAGTGACCTCTATCATTATCACCATTAACAAGTCCTTATTCCTTTTTGACCATGTGAGTGACCTCTATTAGCATCACTATTATAAGTCCTTATTATTTTTTGACCATGTGAATGACCTCTATTTCTTCAGCCTTCTCTAACCTGTAAATTTGACACTGACTATTCTCACTTCTATTATTATCACTATTAACAAATCCTTATTATTTTTTGACCATGTGAGTGACCTCTAACCTGTAAATTTGACACTGACTATTCTCACTTCTATTATTATCACTATTAACAAGTCCTTATTCCTTTTTGACCATGTGAGTGACCTCTATTATTATCACTATTAACAAGTCCTTATTATTTTTTGACCATGTGAGTGACCTCTAACCTGTAAATTTGACACTGACTATTCTCACTTCTATTATTATCACTGTCACTAACACCACCATTACCATAAACAATATTATTACCATTACTGTTAATAAAAATGGATAGTTAATACTATCTAATAATAAGATATCTGTTATTATTGATGTTATTAATATCACCACTATAATTATTACTATTAATGTTTATCAATATTCTTATAATTGTTTTAATTATTATGACTCCCCCAACACTGCTGCTCGTTGTCATGCTTGTGCATGTGGCTTTTGTGGCCCATAGACTGTCATGATAATTTTGTTTACCAAGTCTAGCCTTAAGTGCCAAAGTCAATTTGTGGCCCATAGACTGATAATTGATAATTTTGTTTACCAAGTCTAGCCTTAAGTGCAAAAGTCCATTTGTGGCCCATAGACTGATAATTGATAATTCTGTTTACCAAGTCTACCAATAGGCTGTGTCATGATAAGTCTGTTTACCAATCGAGCCTTAAGTGCCAAAGTCAATTTGTGACCAATAGACTGTGTTGTGATAATTCTGTTTACCAAGTCTAGCCTTAAGTGCCAAAGTCAATTTGGTGGATCTTTACATATAAATAAGAGTCTGACAGAATCTGTTGTGGTGGGCCATTTGCTCTGCATCTTTTAATTATGTGGTTTAATGTCAGAGGTTTATTTACATATTGTGAGGTATTCATTTTCCAGCATGAGTTTAGCTAAACACAAATATTTCTTTTACTCCTTATAGATACAAAAGTTTTATTTTGTATCCAGTCAGAAATCTATTTTTGGTCATCTATCAGTAGATAGAATTTTGAATTAGTTTTGCTGCTTGTGTTCAAAATAGATTTTTTTTGTTTTTGAAAGTTTCTTGTGGGGAAGGACTGTATTATTTCTAACATTGATGAGTCTGTCTTGAGTGGTTTTGTTTTGGCTAATCTGTCTGCATTCTCATTGTCTGGAATATTTACATGAGTGGACACGTAATGAAATGTAACTTGTTTAGCATAGATTTATAATGTAAAATATCATATACCTTTGTGTTTAAATATGCTGAGTCAGTGTCCAGTCATAATCCTGACTGTTATCAATGCTGAGAGTGATCTAGTGCTATGATATATTTGTTATTTTTAGGGTTATTCTAGTTGCTATTAATTCATTATAATTGAGGTTGTTCTAGTGTTATGATTCGTTTGTTATTTTTAGGGTTGTTCTATTTGCTATGTATTTGTTATTTTTAGGGTTGTTCCAGTTGCTATATTTGTTACTTTAGGGTTGTTCTAGTTTTATGATACAGTCTTTGTATTTTAGGGTTGTTCTAGTGTTATGATACATTTGTTATTTTTAGGGCTGTTCTAGTTGCTATGAAATATTTGTTATTTTTAGGGTTGTTCTAGTTGCTATCATATATTTGTTATTTTTAGGGTTGTTCTAGTTGCTATGAAATATTTGTTATTTTTAGGGGTGTTCTAGTTGCTATGATATATTTGTTATTTTTAGGGTTGTTCTAGTTGCTATGATGTATTTGTTATTTTTAGGGTTGTTCTAGTTGCTATGATATATTTGTTATTTTTAGGGTTGTTCTAGTTGCTATATTTGCTATTTTTAGGGTTGTTCTAGTGTTATGATACATTTGTTATTTTTTAGGGTTGTTCTAGTGCTTGGGTCAGAAATCAGGCTACTGTTAAAATGACTGTCAATAAAGGTATTTTTAAAGTTACAAAAAATGTTTTCAGTAGTATTACAGTATAATGACAATAACTGACTTCTGATGGCACACTTCAACTATAGCCAAAGCATCAAATTTCATTGCAACAGTAACATTTGACAAAAGGAACTTGCCATTCTTATCCTAAGACAAATCGGCAAGTGTGGTGTATTGCTAGTACTGAATTATTTTCTGAAATATTTATGTAAAGAATGGTACCTTGATCAGGATCTCTGGGCAAATATGAATGATTGTGATGTGACACACTTGAGCAAAATGAGAAAATGTGTCTCTGTATAGGCCACCTTTACTGTACCCCTCCTGCCCTTCAACCACGCACTGGACTCCACAGCTTTGCATGGTATTCAATAGAGTAGTCATAAAATCTCTGCATTTTCTAGTGCGACAAACTGGGATATGCACAAGACTGTCTGATTTTTTTACAGAAGAAACAAACCTGAGACAGGAAAAAAATTACCATATGAAGTAATGTTTATTTTAAAAAAAATAATGTGAATATAAAATAAACAAATCAACTCAGATTAAAGTGTTAAATTTACATAGATAAAATTCTAGTATATCAATATATTAAGATTTTTTAAAATGTGAATCAAAACTGTTAAAATCTAATAATTAAACACTAAACAAAAATTAAGAATATGAGGATAATATAATTATATACTAGTAAATCAACACTAAAAAAAAATTAAGAATATGAGGATAATATAATTATATACTAGTAAATCAATGTGGCTCTTTTAAAAATATTTAATAAGCCAACAAATATTTAAAAAATTCAACATAGATTTTTAAAAGAATCTAATAGCCAGTGCTACGTAAAATAAGTTAAGTCCACAAGGACAACAAAATTAGTCACTAAATACAGACATGAAACATGGGTTAAAATGTAGCAAGTCAATATAATTACAAATTAGTACATTAGCATAGTTGCAAAAAGTAATGTCATATATTAACAAATAATAAGTGTACAGAGCTTACAATTAAATCTACTATGCTGATTCTCATGCAGATGAGTGTACAGGGATTACAAACCTGCTTTGCTGATTCACAATTTCAAGCCTAGGAACATGGTTTTTGCTTCAACATTAAAAACTAAGGAGTTTGGCAAAAAGAACCTATTCATAAGTTTAAACAAATTGCAATTAAAAACTATCATATAAAAAGTCTTCCTTCTGTCTAAAAGAAAGATTGCTGACAAAGCATGTATATTTTAATTTTTTAAACTGTAACTTTGGCTCCTTTATTCCAGGCAATAAGAAACTTGTAAAGTTAATATCTGACCACACTATGAATGCCTATAGTTCAGTTCTCCCCAGAACAAAACTTAAACTGCAAAACAAAACAAAAGTGGCTTGATTTGTTGGTGGAGAATCGCCTAAATCAGATGAGAATTCACTTTTTCACTAGTGTTTGTTTAAAATGTTAGGTACTTTAAATCAAATTTCAAACCCTACACAGAGGACTCACTAATCTCTGAGGGGGAGATCAAAGCTAAGACAACAGAGGACCTCTAATTGCATTAGAGATCAGAACAGGTACCAGAGAGGACTCACTAATCTCTGTAGAGAGATCAGAATAAGGATCACAGAGGACTCACTAATATCAAAGTAAGAAGCCTTGTTCTGTTGAAGCAGATTGCGCTGGTGGCCTTGCTGTAAAGGCTTTCTATGACTTTCTATGATCAGGTTGGCATTTACATCTGAACAGATTTTTAATCTGAGACTGCTACGTGAGAAGTATCTCCAGCACCAACAAGACCTTTATCATTTCTTTGTAGATTTTTAAGAAGGCGTTTGACAGGGAGCGGCATGCAGCCCTTTGGAGAGCCAATTACTAACTACAAATATATGGAGTGGAGTGGAGTGGAGTGGAGTATGAATGAGAGCTAATTACTAAGCTATAAATATGTGGAGTGGAGTGGAGTATGAATGAGAGCTAATTACTAAGCTATAAATATGTGGAGTGGAGTGGAGTATGAATGAGAGCTAATTACTAACCTATAAATATATGGAGTGGAGTATGAATGAGAGCTAATTACTAAGCTATAAATATATGGAGTGGAGTATGAATATGAGTTAATCACTAAGCTATAAATATGTGGAGTACGAATGAGAGCTGATTACTAAGCTGTAAATATGTGGAGGGGTGTATGAATGAGAACTAATTACTAAGCTATAAATATATGGAATGGAGTATGAATGAGAGCTAATTACTAAGCTATAAATATATGGAGTGGAGTATGAATGAGAGCTTATCACTAAGCTATAAATATGTGGAATATGAATAAGAGCTAATTACTAAGCTATAAATATATGGAGTGGAGTGACAATGAGAGCCATGCAATTTGCTTAGCTGTAAATATATGGAATAGCAGTAAATACCAAATGGATGGTCTTAAAGCTCAGTTTTGAAGCAGTCTGGTGATGAGTATGACATTTAAAAAAAAAGATTTTGGGGCTTATATGCAATCATTTATTACCATTAATATAAAACATCAAATTAAAATAAATTGAACAGTTTCATGTAAAGGTGGATGTAAAGAGGTAAATGATAAACTGAATAGACTTTGCAACTTAAATTAGGTACTTTAAATGTTTGTCTTCACAAACTCGAGTTCATGGGTGATATTAGCATATTATATGACTGATGGTAGAGTGAAATACTTTGGTGAATTTATAATTTCAAAGAGTAATATTATCAAGAAGTTCTGAACTGAGAGTGCAATAATGTGAAGAAGTTCTGCACACAGAATAAATCATCTTTGCATGACATATTGCACACAGAATAAGTCATCTTTGCATGACATATTGCACACAAAATAAGTCATCTTTGCATGACATGTTGCACACAGAATAAGTCATCTTTGCATGACATATTGCACACAAAATAAGTCATCTTTGCATGACATATTGCACACAGAATAAGTCATCTTTGCATGACATATTGCACACAAAATAAGTCATCTTTGCATGACATGTTGCACACAGAATAAGTCATCTTTGCATGACATATTGCACACAGAATAAGTCATCTTTGCATGACATATTGCACACAGAATAAGTTATCTTTGCATGACATATTGCACAGACTCATCTACATCAGTTATTACTTACTTCTTAGGGAGCACCTTTTAATTACAGTGAATATACATTTTAAAAAATGTGTATTTTTTTCCTGTCATTGCCATCTATTCCTCTGAACTAAATAAAAATTTGTATTTGTCTGTGTCACTGCCATCTTTTCTTCTGAACTAAATATATAAGCAGAGTGTAAAGAGAGCCAAATGGATGATCTAACAACACTGCCATCTTGATATGAACAATGACACAATCTGTGTCAAGTCTCATTTAAGTAACTGCCATATCTATTTGAACACCAACTGCCATGTAAAGTGACAATTTTCTGATATAAACTCACTGCAAATCTATATGAACAACAGCAACAGCCATGTAAAGTGACAACCCTCTCATATAAAAAACTGCTGTACTGAAATGAATATCCATAAGTAATGATCTTCCCATAAAAGGTACGTCATATCAATATGCATGAAAACAACGGAAGACTGTAATGGTTCTTCTTATCTCATCTACCATATTGAAATATGTAAGTAACAGTGACACAAGGTGTGTAAAATAATGCTTCTTCTTATATACATTAATCATCATATTGATATAATAAATAATGGTGACACAAGTTATGTAAAGTAATGGTTCTTCTTATATACATTAACCATCATATTGATATAATAAATAACACTATGTAACACAATTCTTGTTCCTGCCTTCTAAGTGTTATATTTCAATTGCTTATGTCTAAAGTACGTGAAAAAATGACTTCAATAAGCTCAAACTTTGCTTACACGACAACAGCACGAAGAAAACTCGTTTTTTTGTGAAAATAGAACGATCTTTTTTCATTTTCGTCATTATGATCAGGTAAAAACAAAAATTGCACAAGGAATAGACAAACACAGTCGGAAACCACTCAACAATGTTCAGAAATGTGTAGATTTTCTAGATTTACGATTGTACTGTGAATCACTCTCTCGAAGTAGCTCCCAAATGTAGTCCCCCATCATGTTTTCGTTATACTGTCCTTGGTAACGACGTTCAAAGTTCAATATATCTTGATGAAAGCGCTCGCCTTGCTCCTCCGAGTAAGCGCCCATGTTCTCCTTGAATTTGTCGAGATGCGAATCAAGGATATGGACTTTCAGAGACATTCTGCATCCCATTGTGGCGTAATTCTTTATGAGAGTCTGCACCAACTCCACATAGTTTTCAGCTTTGTGATTACCTGAACAACTGCAACGAAACTACTCCAAGCCGCTCTCTCCGTCCTGTTCAACAGCTTTGCGAAATCCTCACATTCTATGATCTTCTTGATCTGTGGTCCGACGAATATAGGCCTACCAGCCCTGACCTTAGCCTCGGACAGCTTTGGAAAAAGATCTTGGAGGTATTGAAATGCTGCTGACTCCTTGTCAAGAGCAGTGACAAATTGCTTAATGAGGCCTAACTTGATGTGCAGCGGTGGCATAAGCACTTTATGATGTTCTATCAGCGGCGCCCACTTCACATTGCTCTTCCCAACAGAAAACTCGGTCCGTTGTGGCCAGTCCTTTGTGCGATAATTCGCCTTAGTGTCACGGCTGTCCCAGAGACAGAGGAAACAAGGAAATTTCGTGAAACCTCCTTGAAGACCCATGAGGAATGATACCATTTTGAAGTCACCGATGACCTCCCATCCATAGTCGTCATACTTTAATGCACTTAGCAACATTTTGACACCGGTGTAGTCCTCTTTGAGATGCACAGAGTGGGCCATCGGGAGAGACTGGTAGTTGTTTCCATTGTGAAGCAACATGGTTTTGAGGCTCCGGGATGAATTGTCGCCATTCAATAGGTTTACATGCGATACCTATAGCCTGGAATAGACCGGCAACATCGTTGCAGAAGCACAGCCTATCACGCTGACTGAAGAAGTTGGAGAATCTTTGATGCCGCTTCCTCTGATCCGTGACTTGTACGCTATCATCAACCAAGTTCCACTGTTTGAGCCTGGATATCAGAAGCTCAGCATTCGATTTCGTAAGCCCGAGGTCCCTAATTAAATCGTTCACGTCTTTCTGGTTAGGGAAGTACGGCTTTCTATCCCCAACTTCATCTACGGAATACTTTTTGGCTCTTGTCTTTATGAATTGTCCGCACATGTAGCAGAATGAATCAGCTGGATGCAAACAATCTCTTGATGCCATATCAAATAAATAACTTCTCTTCAACTACGAATCGTTATCCTTTCAGTCTGCAATAACACGAATTGGAATCTTGGTTCGAGACACCTGTGCTTTTATACTTATACAGCTACTTTTGGAACGTTCAAGAACGTTCTAGAAAGTTCTGAGAGCTTCTCGAAAGTTCTGGAAGTTTCTTGAACGTTCTAGAGTGTTCAGGAGAATTGTAGAAACATGTGGACAACTCTAGCAGTTCTGGGAGGAAGCTCGGCATTGAAAGCAAATCGAGAATTTTCTCGAACACACGCGATTTTCCAAATTTCATTGTCCCGGTCACAGAAGCAAAGTTTTTCAGGAATAACAGCGATTTCCTTTCTGTTCTAGACCTAACGGATTAGGAAAACACCCTTTCAACCCAGGAACAGAACAAAAGTGAAAATTTGTTACATAGTGTAATGGTGACACAAGTTATGTAAAGTAATGGTTCTTCTTATATAAAGTAACCCATCATATTGATATAATAAATAATGGTGACATAAGCCATGTAATGGTCTTCTCATAAACTAAGAGATATTGATGTAATAAATAACAGTGACACAAGCTGTGTGAAATAATGGTTCTTGCTATATAAATTAACCACCATATTGATATAATAAACAGTAGCAACACTGGCTGTATAGATTAATGGTTCTTATTATTATCTTATCAGTTATCGTGTACGTTTTTTACACCGTAAAAGTAATAACTATCGTGTACGTTTTTTACACTGTAAAAGTAATAACTATTGTGTACGTTTTTTTACGCTGCAAAAGTAATAACGATCGTGCTACCTAAAACACGGCAACAAAGACGAAACTTATTAGCGACCTAATTTCACCCGACTGATAACAGGAGTTTGATGTCAGGAAGACAGCTTTTAGTTGTCTGAACACGTGAAATCATCGGCGACAAAAAACTACGGTACTCGAACTTTAGCCGATATAGAAGGACAGTCTCTTCTCGCAAGTCAGTCACGAGATAAATTTAATTCGGCTTGGCAATAAGATTATTTACGTAAAGTATTAGCTGTTCAGCTACATTGTGTATTACCACAAGTCAAGAGTGCAAGACCACCCGTGTGTAGTGACAGTCCTTTTTACTGTCTAGGAAACGCTCTATGGCACTAAATGATTGATTGACTGTCCTCTTTACTATCCTTAGGAAACGCTCTATGGCACTAAATGATTGATTGACTGTCCTCTTTACTATCTTTAGGAAACGCTCTATGGCACTAAATGATTGATTGACTGTCCTCTTTACTATCTTTAGGAAACGCTCTATGGCACTAAATGATTGATTGACTGTCCTCTTTACTATCTTTAGGAAACGCTCTATGGCACTAAATGATTGATTGACTGTCCTCTTTACTATCCTTAGGAAACGCTCTATGGCACTAAATGATTGATTGACTGTCCTCTTTACTATCCTTAGGAAACGCTCTATGGCACTAAATGATTGATTGACTGTCCTTATGAAATGCTCTATGGCACTAAATGATTAATTGACTTAGGAAATGCTCTATGGCACTAAATGATTAATTGCCTGTCCTTAGGAAATGCTCTATCATCTATGGCACTAAATGATTAATTGCCTGTCCTTAGGAAATGCTCTATGGCACTAAATGATTAATTGCCTGTCCTTAGGAAATGCTCTATGGCACTAAATGATTAATTGACTGATTGTGGTTTTACGGTTTGCAGCGTGTTATTCCGCAAACATGAAATTTTACTCGAATTTACTTAAACTGAGCTAAGGACGTACATTTCGAGTTAACGACGTACATTTCGAGCTAAGGACGTACATTTCGAGCTAACGACGTACATTTCGAGCTAAGGACGTACATTTCGAGCTAAGGACGTACATTTCGAGCTAAGGACGTACATTTCGAGCTAACGACGTACATTTCGAGCTAACGACGTACATTTCGAGCTAACGACGTACATTTCGAGCTAAGGACGTACATTTCGAGTTAACGACGTACATTTCGAGCTAAGGACGTACATTTCGAGCTAACGACGTACATTTCGAGCTAAGGACGTACATTTCGAGCTAACGACGTACATTTCGAGCTAACGACGTACATTTCGAGCTAACGACGTACATTTCGAGCTAACGACGTACATTTCGAGCTAAGGACGTACATTTCGAGCTAACGACGTACATTTCGAGCTAACGACGTACATTTCGAGCTAACGACGTACATTTCGAGCTAAGGACGTACATTTCGAGCTAAGGACGTACATTTCGAGCTAACGACGTACATTTCGAGCTAAGGACGTACATTTCGAGCTAACGACGTACATTTCGAGCTAACGACGTACATTTCGAGCTAACGACGTACATTTCGAGAATCGTTGAGCGCAACGTTCGAGTTAGTGCAGTGTTAGTGCAGACTAACTGTTTGAAGCGCTTTTGAGTGTGTGTGTGTGTGTGTGTGTGTGTGTGTGTGTGTGTGTGTGTGTGTGTGTGTGTGTGTGTGTGTGTGTGTGTGTGTGTGTGTGTGTGTGTGTGTGTAGGCCTACTTACATTTTGAATGTCTGTCTTCACACCAGCCAAAACTGAAATCTGGAGACAACACGCCGCTTTCTGAAAATCAGAATAATCTTTCGTATTTTTTAAACATTCAAACAAGTCGTATATAGTTTTGAGATTCATGACAAACTTGTTTCCTGGAATTTCACTTTAACTCTTCCGACATTCTGTCACAACGACCCACTTTGGGGCCACGTTGAAATAACTTAGGTAGTTGCGGATACATTCCAGGTAAAACAACAGGTAGATACCGACTGCAATGTCTACAAAAAAGAATGGTTCTCAGAAACGGCTTTAATCGTGGCTCGGTACCTCTGGGACTGAGGTATTCTGTGCTCTGTACTTAAAGTCTGTTCGCATATTGGGGGTAACTTAACCACCTGACTCTGTAGTCTCTCTCATAGTCCCGTAACCCCGCGTAGTGCATGAAATACGAGAACATTATAAATTGTCAACGCGTTGTTCACAGGTCCGTGACGCATAAAAGCAAATAATTTACACTCCCTGAGCCAGTGTCAGATGCACCACTCGGTCCACTCCAGCACTTCGTAACCCAGATCGTTATAAATAAACTGAACAGGACATGAAGCAGCAACTTTACTGCAGCTAATGATAGTGATGAATCAGCAACAACTTTACTGCAGCTAATGATAATGGTGAAGCAGAAGTTTTAAGAGACAATCGGGTTTTCACAATATTGCTGTTTTTTTTCGCAGTTATCCCCAAAATGGCCTTAAATAACAATCGCTGTATCAAAAGGCCAAAGTTCAAATTCATTATCCGTCAGCATGGTCAAAGAGTGTTCAATAAAAATATTGGAATCAACTATCCAAAGAGCTTAAGCAGGGACATGAGCCGATAAAACATAGATGGTGTATATATTAACTATCCAATTTTCTTTTTGGTAATCCAATTTATTTTTCAGTCTAAATAGTAAGATCATACATAGAGCTAGCTGTCCAATTTATTTTTGGTAATGCAATTCTCTTTTCTAAATAGTAAGATCATATATCAAGCAGGCTATCCAGTTTTCTAAATAGTAAGATCATATATTGAGCTAGCTGTCTGTGACGCCGATGACACATTAGATATTGGTTATGATTGATATTATTATTTAATCATAACTAATTACAAGTGATGAGAATTTTAATTTATGTTAATAATAATTCTCAAGAAGACACCAATCGTCTCACTTGGCGGGTTTGCAGGTGAGAGAGAGAGAAAACGTTTATTTCTCTCTTCCACAACAAAAACATTTATCGTCACACACTATTTCCATAGGTGGAAAACTTCTTACCAAAGGAGAAGACAAATTTAACAAACCCAAACACACACTTATGGCTATCAATATGTGTAAGAGGTCAATAAATTTACTAAATCAACCATCAGACGTACAACATATGAACATAATCACAAGAGTTAACATTTACATAATTTCACAATAATATTCAATTAATGCTGGACAATCATTCATGTTATCCTAGCATAGACACAAGCAGTCAAGTAACATAATACACAATCAAGTTCATGGATATATCATGGAAATGAGTAGAGTTCAGAGAAATAATTAAAGTCAATTTACATAATCTTTTCAAAGATGGCATTGGGTTATGGCAAAACAGTACCAATGAAATGCAGGACTTTTGGGTGTAATAGAGACCCTGTGTAATGTCAACACTTTGATGGTGATGTCTGGTGTAATAGAGACCCTGTGGAGTGTCAACATATCTTGATGTTTGGTGTAATAGACCCTGTGGAATGTCAACACTTTGATGGTGATGTCTGGTGTAACAGAGACCCTGTGGAGTGTCAACATATCTTGATGTTTGGTGTAATAGACCCTGTGGAATGTCAACACTTTGATGGTGATGTCTGGCGTAATAGAGACCCTGTGAACCAGTCTGTATAAGCTAATATGGTTGTAATTGTATTTCTCAAGTATGTGTAAGCTAATGTTGTAATTGTATTTCTCAGTGTGTTAATAAGGTTGCATTTTTCAAGTCTGTGTAAGCTAATATGGTTGTAATTGTATTTATCAAGTCTGTGTAAGCTAATGTTGTAATTGTGTTTCTCAGTGTGTTAATAAGGTTGCATTTTTCAAGTCTGTGTAAGCTAATATGGTTGTAATTGTATTTATCAAGTCTGTGTAAGCTAATGTTATAATTGTGTTTCTCATTCTGTGTTAGGTTAATAAGGTTGCATTTCTCCAGTCTGTGTAAACTAATATGGTTGTAATTGTATTTATCAAGTCTGTGTAAGCTAATGTTGTAATTGTGTTTCTCATTCTGTGTTAATAAGGTTGCATTTTTCAAGTCTGTGTAAGCTAATATGGTTGAAAAACATGTAATTGTATTTCTCAAGTCTGGGTAAGCTAATGTTGTAATTGTATTTCTCAAGTCTAAGCTAATTATGTAAACTAACATGGTTGTATTTCTCAAGTCTGTGTAAGGTTGAAATTACATTTTTCAAGGAAATGTATGCACAAACTAATATGATTGTCATTGCATTGCTCAAGAATAGATATATGTAAGATTGTAATTGCAATGAGCAAATATACATTTGTGTAATATATTAAGATTTAATTATATTGCTCAAGTACATATATGAGTGTAAGATATTAAGATTTAATTGCATTGCCCAAATACATACGTACGTAAGATATTAATATTTTAAGTGCATTGCTCAAATACATGTGTATGTAATATATTAAGATTTAACTGTACTGCTCAAGTACAAATATGTGCACAATATTAAGATTTAATTGCACTGCTCAAGTACAAATATGTGCACAATATTAAGATTTAATTGCACTGCTCAAGTACAAATATGTGCACAATATTAAGATTTAACTGCACTGCTCAAGTACAAATATGTGCACAATATTAAGATTTAATTGTACTGCTCAAGTACAAATATGTGCACAATATTAAGATTTAACATACTGCTCAAGTACAAATATGTGCACAATATTAAGATTTAATTGCACTGCATGAAGACATGTTATGTGCAAGATATCAAGATTGTAATTGCATTGCTCAAGCACATTTGTGTGATGTTAAGATTTAATTACTATACTTGTGAACACATATAAGATATTAAGAATGAAATAACATTCCTCAAGTACTGATACAAATATTTGTAAGATATTAGGACTGTAATTGCATTTCTCATATACAAATGTACATATGTGAGAGCTTGTAATTGCATTGTTCAAATACATTCATGTATATACGTATGTGTGAGCTTGTAATTGCATTTTTGAAAGACAAGTATATATAATAAAATTGTAATTATGTTTTTCAAGGACATGTATTAAATGTATGTATAAGCTATTAAGATGTAATTACATTTCTCAAGTAATGTATGTATAAGCTATTAAGATGTCATTACATTTCTCAAGTAAATGTATGTATAAGCTATTAAGATGTCATTACATTTCTCATGTATATGCTATTATTTATGATATAAGATTGTTTATATTCTGATTATTTTATTATGCATGTACAATGTTTCTTTCTAATTCTTTTAATATTTATGCATGTACAGTGTTTCTGTGTAATTCTTTTAATATTTAAGCATGTACAGTGTTTCTGTGTAATTCTTTTAATATTTAAGCATGTACAATGTTTCTTTGTAATTCTTTTATTATGTATGTGCAATGCTTTTCTAATTTTTTTACTATGTAAGTTTGTAGAGTGTTTTTTTTTAAAATTCTGTTATTATGCAAGTATGTACAGTGCTTTGTTCTAATTATGTAAATACATGTACTAGAGCATATAAGATGGGTGATGGGTGGAAAATTAAAATGAATGCATTGCTAGGAACATAAATGAATTTTTGTTGGAAGGCTTGATTATAAGTCTTATTGCAAGTACAAATCAAGCATCATTTAGCAAATGACCTTGACAATTATTTATTTAAATGCTACTTTGATATTGTCTCATTTCATGAACATGACAATGCAGCATAAAGCTGGCCATGTGGCTAAAAAAAATCCCTCTCAAGTGTTTGATTGTCACATGATCCTGACCGTCATTTTTTTAATGAGTACTTTTAATGTAACAGTGCAACATAAAGCTAGCCATGTGAAAAACCTCCCAAATGCTTGAGGGCCAAGGATGCTTTAGCATTAAGCACAGACCTTCCTTCTTTCCTCCCTAAACTCCTTCCTTTCCTTCCCATGAAGCAACACTGCATCATAAAGCTGGCCATGTGGCTAAAAAAACCTCCCAAGTGTTTGATTATAAGTAAAATTGGGAGTGAAAATTCGAGCAAATGGCCTTGACTATTTTTTTTTTTGGGGGGGGGGGGTATGAGTACTTTGAACGCAACAATTCAACATAAAGCTGGCCATATGAAAAAAACAACTCCCAAGTGCTCAAAAGTCAAGGACGCTTTAGCCTTATACACAAATAGAGCTGGAAAACTTTATATATAGATGTACTGTGCTTCAGGGTAAAGCTGGCCATATGAAAACCAAAACCATGTGCTCTAAGGTCAAGGATGCTTTAGCCTTATACACATATAGGGCTGGAAAACTTTATATATAGATGTACTGTGCTTTTCTAATTCTTCTATGTAAGTATGTAAGATGTGTTTTTCTAATTCCTTTATTATGTAAGTATGTATATTGCTTTTCTAATTCTTCTATTAAAGTATTATATAAGCATGTATAGTCTTTTTTTCTAATTCTTTTAAAATTTAAGTATTGTTTAGTCTTTTTCTAATTCTTTTATTATGTATGTACAATGGTTTCTTCAATTCTTTTATTTTGTAAACATGTATAGTGTTTTATCTAATTCTTTTATTATGCGAGTATGGTTAGTGATTTTTCTAATTCTTTTATTATAGAGTATGGTTAGTGTTTTTTCTAATTCTCTTATTAGGTAAGTATGTATAGTGATTTTTTCTAATTCTTTTATTATGCAAGCATTTATAGTGATTTTTCTAATTCTTTTATTATGCAAAAAGGTATGTATAGTGTTTTTCTAATTATTTTATTATATAAAAAGGTATGTATAGTGTTTTTCCAATTATTTTATTATATAAAAAAATATGTATAGTGTTTTTCTAATTCTTCTATTATGTAAGCTTGTAAATAAGACTGTCATTGTAAACAACTCAAGTTTTTTCTTTTTCGTTTGAAAAGCATTTGTCAAAAGCATACAGGGTTCAGATCTCAGTAATTTAAAGTTATTGCCAAAGGCTTGATTAACAAAAGTGTTATGTACAAATTAAAAGCATAAAATGACAGGAAAAAAATATTCTTTGTAAAAGAATTTATTTACAAGTAGTGTAACAGAATGATTCAGTTCAAAATGACAAATGGAAAGACTGAAAAAAAGTGGTTAAAATGTCACCACTTTTAGTTTTACAACAAACAGTTTCACATATATTCATAAACAAACATATGCTTGCCTTATATATGGCATATATATAAAACATATACTATAGTAAACTCCCAGTTATCTGACACAGGCAATGGGTGGTGCTATTTAAGTGAATTTTTTTTCTTGTTCTATAAAAATTGCAACTCTCAATAATATATAATGCTATGCAATACAACTTTTAAGCAATGCTAGCTGTTAGTGACGGCAGGGAAATTAGTACAAATTAGATGAAAATACAGCATGTATTCACTTCCATAAAACTCTGAAATTTATTACAGTAAATAACATGACCATCAAATTCAATTAATTGCTGCTACAAAGGATGGGGTGTCTGACTGTGTGATAGCTAAGAGAACTACAATGTGATAGGGAATACAAACAAAACAACAAATGCATAAAGCTTTGAAAAAATTATTATTTTTTAAAAGTCTTATAGAAAAAATTATAATGGAAAAATAGAAAAAGTTATAATGTAAAATCTAATCCACAAATTTAACTAGATGTTACTATAATGTGTCTTTTGCAAAAAGTGTTTGAAAATGGGCAGACAACTGCTTATTACTACCCACAACTATGAGTGCGAACAACATATCAAACACATTAATGTTTATAAATCGTGGCAAACTTAAAAAGTGTGGAAGAGTAAATTTGCCTATCCCTATTTCTATACTTAATAATTATATCTTTGTTGCCAAGGTTAACGTGACCCGACCTTGGGCACTGCTTATGATGATATTTTGGAGTAAACAACTCAGGATGGATAGTGTGCTAGAAATGCTGATGTAATCTAAACCAGTTTTAGGTGGATGAGTAGTTTTATTATCCAATGATTAAGTTTTACAAGAACAAGACCGGCCAATGGGCTGAGATCAAAGTTTACCTCTTGAAAAGAATTTAATTTCTAATCACTTTTGAGTTTGGAGTGGCAGAAGTCCAGTCATGAAATTTAGCCTTTAGCCTAATGATGAGTTAACTGACTGAATGAGAGAGAGAGCATAGACTTTGAAATATTTTGAGCATTTTGCTATTGATATATTATATTTGTGTTTTACGTAAAGATATATTATGTGCGTAGACTATTATTTCTACAAATTGTGAACTATGATTCTTGTATGTAGTATACTAACACTTGTTTTTATTGAATCTGTTCATAAAATTGTTATATTGTATCTATTATGCTGTACATATGTGTCAGGCTAATAAATACTCTTACAGGAAACTGTAAGTGAGACTTGAATGTAGGAAAGAATGGAGTTAAGAGATGAATAAACTGGAAACTTAACGTTTGTTCCCTGATTATATTTTACAGGGAAGAAGCAGCCTTTTTGTTTTTTACCAGAATTTCCTGGTTTACTGATTTATAAACTGCTAATGAGGTGGTAGATTCAAGAAGTCTCTACTCCTGGTGTATAAGTATACACTGCTATCTGTTGATGTATGGTGGCAAAATATGCTCGATTACATCGTGGAATTTCTGATATAAGGAAGTTACTGGAAATCTACATTGTTCTGCTTGAGGGAACTAATACAGCAAAGGAGTGCCCAGATTAGTCTCGGGAGAACAGTTATAGAACAGCATTCTATAGCATGCTAGAGGACATGTAAAACAGACAATTCTATAGTGAAAATAAACTTGTAACTTTGTTATGAAAGTGTGAGAAAAAATATTGCAACATCACCTAGACAAGGTTATGTTCAAACTACAATTGCTATAATCTCTATTTCTGTTCTCTGATAAGAAATTACCCTGTGATTTATATTGACACTTATCTGTTAAATTATGTGTTAGGATATAAGCTTTTGTATAGGGTTTGAAATTATTTGAACGTGGTTTTGTGGGAATATTGATGCCAAGTAATCTTTTCATTATATTTGATTGTTGATTTAATAAATTTATTGACCTTCATACATATAGTGATAACCATATGTTGGAGAGATAGTGGGTGGATGGGGGGGGGGCTTGCTAAATATAGGTTAAAGACAGATTTATCTTCTCTTTTGATAAGCTTTCCACTTATGGAAATATTGTGTGACAGTGAATGTTTGTCTTTAATGTGGAAGAGAGAAAACATTTACAGCACCCATATATCCACCAAGTGAGAGAGATGAGAGGTGTCTTCTGGAGAATTATTAATAACATAAATTAAGATTCTAACAAATTGTAATTAGTTATGGATGATTAGCTGTTAATAGTTTAGAGTATGAGGCCACTTAGAGAGAGAGAAAAAAAATTTAATATCTTCTCATCCCTGTGACAACTATTAACTAGGAATGGTATTGTGTCACAAAAAGTAATATCCAAAATTCATTGTAATGTAATACTATTGTGAGGTAGAAAAACAAAATGATATTAGAGGCTTTTTCAGAGATCTACTGGCATAAAAAATAAACAGCAAGAAAATATTATTTAAAATTTCTAAATGCCAGACAGCTGCGAGTTTACTGTGCATGCATATTCATGTGCATGGTCAATATGTCTTTAAGTTAGTGAAAGACAAAGTATTATACAACAAAGTGATGAATTAATTAAATTCATTTCTACTGGCATAAGCAATAGTGAAACAAACATCTGCATAAACCCCCTTCAAATTGGACTGAAGTACATGCAAAAATATAAAAAATAATGGGTTCTTCTATTTTTAATGAGTCACAAAGACTGAAACTAATTCAAATGTAAATTGAAAACAACAAACAAATTTTTGAATAAAAATATCATGCAATAATAATATGTGCTTGTTTTATACATAGCCAAATAATTTGATGATTTTATAACTGCTGTACAAAATACTTAATTACAGTAACAGTAGGCTAATGCAAATAATATTAAGCTGTCTTTAGAAATGGCTGCAATTACAGATGACAGCTCCTGTGTCAAAGAGGTACTTCAAGCTATTATAAGCTGTTAGGAATGCCAACGACAGCAGACAACAGCTCTCTGTCTAGATATACCCTAGTACCACAGCTCAGTGCATTTGTATTGACTGAAGACATGAAAGTGAAGAAATTCACCTGTGTACCGAGCACTCAACAAAAATATGTATTGTAGTGGATAGAGATAAAGATTGTCTATCTCAAGGGAGGGCAAACTCCAGCCCGCGAAGGATTTTGTCTGGCCTGCCAAGTTATTCACTGTTAACATTGCCATCCATCCCGTAAGATAGCAAAATGTGTCATTGATTCACTGATTCATTGTAAGCAAAACCATCCATCTCATTAACTGTTCGTTGAAACTGAGTTATTTTTTTTTTTACATAAAATATACCTTTTAAAATTTTTATATTCTGAACTTTCTGACCTATGGTTGTCTATCTGGCCCGCGAACTGATCCAACAGTTTTATCTGGCCATGCTCTTAACAGTGTGCCCACCTCTGGTCTATGTGATCAGTAGCTCTACAAAATGTGTTGGATAGCATTGTAGATTTTGTACATGGGTTTTAAATTATAATTATTATTTATCCTATCATACAGAAAAGAAAATGTATCATTGTAAACATATAATAATTAAGTAAAAGAGTCTTAAAATATAATTATTATTTAGTCAATCAAACTGTAATTTATCTCAAAAAATTATTAATTTAGATATAAATTAGGAACTAGCGTATGTGACAGAATTCCTATATAGTGTATTCAAATACAGGAAAGAAAAAGAAGTTGAGAGTTACTCGCACTGCACTATTAATAACATTAAAGTACAAGTTTTCATCCTCCTCTTTTTCTATCTGCATTATTTCTGGCAGCTCACGGTTCAAAACTTTCAGTGAACTGAGCTTGAGCCGTGGACTCTCTGTTCCTAGTCCATCAAGAAGTGTACCAGTAAACTCCACTTCATCATTGACATTCAGAACCATGACCTTTGAATAAAACCCGTTGCCGGCATCAAGCACTACTTTAACACCTTTCACATTCACACCAATCTGAAAAGTATACATATTGTGACTCCTAAGATCGCATCCATATCCAAGTGATTCCATCAATTTACAGTGTTGATAGTCAACATCTGGCAATGAGCCATTATTGCAGTCCCGTTTATCCCCATAAATGCAATACAAAGGCTTTGACAGGAAAAATGGAAGTGCATTCAAAACACTCTCTGCAGTATTTTCAATTCTGATGACCTTTGACCAGACAAATTTCCCATCCCATGAGACTTTCATTCCAGAGAAAGAGGCACAACGGATCTGGTAAGCTGGCACATTTTCCCCATGACGGGGAAGACACATACTTTCATAATCATCAAATAACAACACTGGAGTTTTTATTCCCGCAAGCTCTGGTATTTTAATGTACAGCAAAGGCACCAAAGCTAAAAGAGCAAACACAACAGTGGCAGCTTTCTTTAAAGTGTTCATTTTCTTGTCTTCTTTCTTCCCAAAGAGAGTTTTTGTTTGCATAAGCAAAACAGGAATGGCAAGCAAGAAAAGTGTCACTACAATTTTTCCAAACAACTGTGCTTGGCACAGTTTGTACAACAGGTAAACACCTCCACCCAGGAAAAGAAGCAGGCTGAATGGCACAAGCAAAGGAAAGAGGAGGTAACCTAAGGTAGCTCGTGCCAGACCTGCCCAAGTTGTAAAGGGATACATGGTAGTCATGACATTCCACCAAAAGTAACACACCAAATGTGGCACCACGACACGATGTAAACCATTCCAAGATTTCTGCACTCCAATGTGCAGAAAAAAGAATGGAATTGCCAAGTAAAATAATGAGGGTATACTTAGATTTAATCTGATTCCTAGGCCTAAATCAACAAAGATGAAAGGATTAGTCAAAACTTTTACTAGCCAAGCTACTGGGTTAATCTGAGGAAAATTAGAGAGAAACACAGGTAAGGAAGCAATGGCATTAGCTAATAGCAAAAACAAGGTGATCCTGTCATGCTCATCGCTTAAACCAACAAAACAAAACCCAGTCATGACGGCAGAGATAATGAAACACTCAGAGCAGGGGATGTAGGACTTGTTAGCCAGTGAAAAACTCACCACAACTATTGGCAAAGTGCCAAAGAAAACAAAATATGGAGTGAGGGAATTCCAAGAATATTGAGACTGTGTATCGTCTATGTCAACGTTAACGTCAAATTTCTGTAGTACCGAAGCCAGGTCCATTGCATCCTTTTGTTTTTTCTTCTTATAGAACATCTGCAAGGTGCAGATAAGCAGTGCTAATGAAGACAGGTAAAAGACAAAGAGAGGTACGATGAGGAAGATGAAAGCTGGGGTGAGAAAGCTGTAGGCAAAAAGCATGGCCAGGATGTAGATCTGGTTGGTTGGGACCATAGACATGATAACGTTCAGGCCCTTTGTGGAGGCCAACTCTAGGCCTTGATTCAACACCACACTAGCTGTTTGGCGTGGATACACGAATATCTGGGGAAAAAGTAAATATCTATATATTATCTAAAGTAAATCTCTCTCTCTCTATATATATATATATATAAATATCATATTAAGCATATATGAGTTCATGAAAGAAAAGTAGTGTAAAAGTAAAATGATTCAAAAGAATAACTAATATAAGGCAAATTACAGATAAAATAAATTGTAATAATGAATTTATTAAATATGATGGAGAAGGCAAACTTCATATTATTAGTGTAGCTGTAAGGCATATTATCAGAACACTTATAACATTATTCTTTAAAGTAAAGAAACAGGAAAACAGTTTATAATTAGGTATCTATATACAATGACTGTATGAAAAATGTTAATTGAGGGTATAAATGTAATTGTAAAAGAAATAATTCCCCTTAACCAATGAAGAAAAGAAAATTCAGGCATTGACATCACTATGTCAATATATTGGAACTATGATTAGTGATCCCAGTCTTTAGTTGATTGAATGCCAGACATAACATTTTTTCTTTAATGGTGGAACTCTACTGTCTTCAGTTGAATACCGGACCTATACAATTTTCTCGTTAATGACTGAACTCTCATATCCCAATTTTAGCTGGCCTAATACCAGACATACACAGTTTCCTTTTAAACAATAGAATTCCTAGATCTCATTTTTAGTTGAGTGAATACCAGACAATCAATTTCCTCTTTAATAAGAGAACTCTCCTATTCCATCCTTTAGCTGATTAAATAAGAGACACGCTCAATTTCTTCTTAAATAATAGAACCTCGGGAAAATGTTGTAATTGCAAGCATGAGAATGTTGAGAAAAGGGGAAAGAGTGAGGAAAAAGTACGGTGCTTTGATCCTTTTTTCAAGAAAAATGTTGTAATTGCAAGCATGAGAATGTTGAGAAAAGGGGAAACAGCGTTTTGACCCTTTTTCAAGAAAAAAGCAGCATGATAGTGTCTTTTATTTTAATATTTAGAGGTCAAATCAAGCCAAAATATTACAAATTCTTATGGAGTAGGCATTAAAATTTCCAAATCAAGTGAAATCTCAAAATCGACCTAGCCACCTCCTCTTGCCTATTTTAGCTGCTAGCAGGATTTGAGGTGCATGGTGAAACAACTCACTTTGTCATAGATTGTCACAATTTTTAATATTTTACATGTATTTTATGAATTTACTTTATGCAGTTAAATCTTGCTTAGTGCAGATAATTTAATCACACTAAGTGGTAGCGTTTTCAAATTCGCACCATTCAGAGTTATAATTATAAGTAAAATATAGTAATTGGTTCCAGTTCGACAGAAACACGCAATAAAAAGTTTTAAAAATAAGTTTTTATATGTTTATTAACAAAATATTACAGTAAAGGATAAAAAGAATATACTTATAATTTAAATTTACTGTTAACAAAGCCAAATAGTTGTTATGGGAAGCAAAATAAAAATGTAAAAATTCTAAATATCATAAAAGTAAGCTTACATTGGCAAAAACATCTTTATTGTCTTTCAAAATATTTTAGCAGCTTTTACTGAACTGTTTTCTCTTTCTTTAAATTTTCATACTTAGGAAAGATGCAGACAACTTTATCCACATCTCGGTTATGATCATGTTTATGCTGTTTGATCACATCAAATTTTTGCTCTAATATAATAACGTCTCTTCTTTTTACGCTCACATTGTTTTTTATATGAAAGGATCTTCCTTTTGTCCATTTTGTTAAGGGCACCTCTTAAAAACAAATCATGAAAATTAACAAATAGCAGGCAGCAGCAAATGCAAAGGGAAAAATAAACAAGTGCAGACTGAAGTAGCAGCATCTAAAACCCTGACACTGTGTATGCACTAGCCTAACATTAATTGAATTTTGGTTTGCATTAAATGCAACCTGGCACTGTTATACAAATTGTTATATAGAATATTGCATTATTCGAACTCGCATTAATTGTGACCTAGATGTATTTTGAGGATTTGTTCACTTGATTAGATTGTGTGAATGCACACACAAAAATATCAACATGCTTCAGCCACTGATTGTGACATTTTAGAATTAAAAAATATCTATATTTACTTGAAATAAATCATTTATTTACACATTTAAGAAGAATCTGATCTTAAAACCTTGATTATAGTGTCTATCAATATAACCCACCTAGATATTAATACCTTAAAGACTAACAATATTATTTACCTTAGTACCTATCAATATTGCATATCTTAGTACCTATCTGTATTATCTGTCTTTAGGATCGAACTGCATTACCTCCCTTAGTGTCAACCTTATTTACTTACCTTAGTTGCAATACTAGCTGATTGGTAAGCTGCGGACAGCTCATCCATTTCGTCTGAGGTAAGAGTAAGCTTTCCATGAATTTTCTTTGACAAAAACTTCACAAAGGAGTTCTCACTGATCTCTTCTCCTATTTTCTTTCCTGCAAAGATCGATTTTGAATGTAAATTTTGTTAAAAGAAGTAAATGATTATTTAAAAAAAAAATTAAATAAACAATTCCAATGCCATTAATGACTTATTTGTTTCAGATACAGATGCACGTCAGCTTGCCATTTGACTGACCAAACTATTTAAATTAAAGCACTAAAATACAAGCTGATCAACCTGTATGCCAGTCAAATCTGTTATCTTGGTCAAACTATTTAAATTATAGCACTATAAAATACAAGTAGATCAACCTGAATGTCAATCAAATCTGTTATCTTGGCCAAACTATTTAAATTATAGCACTATAAAATACAAGCAGATCAACCTGTATGCCAGTCAAATCTGTTATCTTGGCCAAACTATTTAAATTATAGCACTATAAAATACAAGCAGATCAACCTGTATGCCAGTCAAATCTGTTATCTTGGCCAAACTATTTAAATTATGGTCTGCATCAACAAAAGCATGAAACGTGCATACCAGTCTGCCATGTGGCTGGCCAAACTATTTAAATTAAGGCCTGTAGTAGAAGTAGGTAAATATGCATGCCAGTTTTTTTTTTTTTACAAGTTGGCATGCCAAACTACTTAATTTATGGCCTGTATCAAGAGAAGTAGGTAAATATGCATGCCAGTATTTTTACAAGATGGCATGCCAAACTACTTAATTTATGGCCTGTATCAAGAGAAGTAGGTAAATATGCATGCCAGTCATGGCCAAACTACCTAAATTAGGGCCTTGTATTAACAGAAATAAGCAAACATTTACGAAATCTACTATTCACCTATCCAAACTATTTCAATTATGGCCGTATACAATCAGGTAAACATGCATTTTTGTTGTTGTCAGTCTTCTGTTTTTTTGGCCCAACAATTTCAATTACGACCCTATACCAACAAGAGTAATATAGAGATTATTTTTCTTTACTCATGTTACAGGAAACAAGTTGACTGTGTAGGGTCATAGGTTGCAGAAAATTGATTGTAGTGTTACATGTTGCAGAAAACAAGTTGATTGTGTGGTATTTAGGTTGCATGAAACAAGTTGATTGTGTCCTATTCAGGTTGCATAGAATGAGTAGTGATAGTTTTGTCTACTCAATGGAATGTTAACCTTCATTTAAATTCTGAACACCAGTGATCATTATTAATTATTAATGGCCATACAGAGGAAATATTTTAAATTAAGAGGAGATAATTAAATTCCTAATAATAAAAGTTTATGTTACACTTGTTACACTTGTATCCCCTTTTCTGAAAGATCAAATCACAAATTAATAAAGAATTAAATAAGATGTTCATCCTATCCAGATTATCCAGAAGATAAATGTCATTATTTAATATTAGAACTTAGAATTATTTATAAAGTATACAATATTCTAATTATCTATGCAATAAATCAAAAATCAATCATTTACTATTTGCTATGAGAGCAAGTTAGGTACTAGTAGAATGACTTTATTGAAATACTGATCTAAATAAATGAGTGACTAAAAAGTGAGTGACTAAAAAGTAAATAAGTGACTAAAAAGTAAACAAATGACTAAAAAGTAAATAAGTGACTAAAAAGTAAATAAGTGACTAAAAAGTAAACAAATGACTAAAAGCTCTAGCCTGCTGCAGCCAGCAATTTTTGATCCTTGTCTGTCAGTTCACCCAAGGCCTCTAAGTACTCTTTTTGCGAGAGAGTCTCCTTGCGAGTCTTGTTAATGCTGTGGAACAATTTTCGTGCTGCATGCCTAATCTTTTTCTCTGATGTAGAAGTATTTATACACCACTTCACATTTTCCATGTTTTCTGATGTGATTCCTGAAACAAAGAATGAAAGAATTTTTGTTAGTTTTGTAACAAATAGAAGGAAAGATTTTATGTTATTCCTGGCACAAACAGAATGAAAGAACTATTATTACTTTTGTAACAAATACAAGGAAAGATTTCATGTTATTCCTGACACAAGCAGAATGAAAGAACTATTGTTACTTTTGTAACAAACAGAAGGAAAGATTTCATGTTATTCCTGGCACAAACAGAATGAAAGAACTATTGTTACTTTTGTAACAAATATAAGGAAAGATTTCATGTTATTCCTGGCACAAACAGAATGAAAGAACTATTGTTACTTTTGTAACAAATATAAGGAAAGATTTAATGTGATTCCTGGCACAAACAGAAATGAAAGAATTACTGTTAGTTTTGTAACAAATAAAAGGAAAGATTTAATGTTATTCCTGGCACACAAACAGAGGATATATCTAATAAGATTCCTGGCACAGAGGATATACCTAAAAGATTTCTGGCACAAAAAGAGAATATATCTAATAAGATTCCTGGGGAACAAATAGAATAAAAGATTTAAACATATTCTTGAAACAAACAGAATAAAAGATTTAATTTTATTCCTAAAATAAAGAGATATAGAATGAATAGATATATGTGATTCATTAAATCAATAACAGTAGAATTAAATATCTCCTGTCATTCATGGAATAAACAAATGATGTGTTTCATGGAATAAAGATAAATGTGTTTCATTGAATAAATATAATTGTGTTTCATGGAATAAATATAAATGCATTTCATGGAATAAATATAAATGCATTTCATGGAATAAACAGAAATGTGTTTCATGGAATAAACAGAAATGTGTTTCATGGAATAAATAGAAATGCATTTCATGGAATAAATATAAATGCATTTCATGGAATAAATATAAATGCATTTCATGGAATAAACAGAAATGTGTTTCATGGAATAAACAGAAATGCATTTCATGGAATAAATAGAAAAGCATTTCATGGAATAAATAGAAAAGCGTTTCATGGAATAAACAGAAACAGAATGAAAAATTTAAATGTGATTCAATGAATAAATAAAAAATAGAATGTATACTATATAACTAATGCTAAAATTCCACACTGAACCCCACAATGAAAAGATTCATATCAGCCTAAAAAAGTAAAGCCATTATTACCTTAGTGTAAATAACTCTCATCATTATACAAAATATTAATAGAAAGAGCTCACATCAGCAAATAAAAATTAAAACTAAAACAATATCAAAAAAAATGTAATTTTCTTTACCGGTGCCAGTTTTTGTACATTGTACCAGAAGTGTTGTGGCCTCTTTACTTCCTTGACGTGAAGCCAGCAATAACCACTGTATTGCTTTTTTCGCATTTTCATCTCTGTCTACACCTGCATCGGCCAGTGAAAGAAAGTGTGCACCAAGCTTTGTTTGATGCTCCTCTGACCCACTGTCTGCTTCTTCAATCCAGGCAGCAACTGCATCTATTAGTAATAGACAGAAACAACACTTACTGTCTAGTTCTGGAATCCAGCAACAACTGCATCTATTAGTAATACTACTAATACTAATAGACAGAAACAACACTTACTGTCTAGTCAAATAATAGCTGATGATAGCAAAATCAAATAATAAGCTGACAAAAAATGTAACAAAAGCAACACATAAATAATGAGCTATCAAAACAAGACTTAATGAATGAATGGCAAAAGAGCAATGGGTTAACAAAAACAATGATAAATAAACGAATGAACTAACAAAAATGACAAACATATGAACTGGCTAAAAAAAAAACCCAAGCCACTAATGAGTGAGCAAACAATAAAGAACACAAATAAATGGGCTAATGAAAACAAAAAGAAACAAATTGAATGAGCTAACAAAAATACAAGTAACAATGAATAAGCTCATTAAAAAAAGAAACAAATGAATGAGCTAATAAAAACAAGACACAAATGAATAAGCTAACAAAAACATGACACAAATGAATGATCCAAGAAACAAATCTAGGGTTCAACAGGAACAGTAATACACGAATGAGATAATACAAACAGCAAGAAACAAATGGGCTAACAAGTCGACAAAAATACCCAACAAATGAATGAAACAAAACAAGAATATGTGTGCTAACAAGATACAAATGAATGATCAAAAAAAACAACAACAAAAAAACAACCAAACAACCCCAAATGAATGGGTTTAATAATAATAAAAAAAAAAATTAAAAAAGACTGCTCTTCTCTCTTCCATATTCTGTACACTGTTAATTATGTGAAAGAAATGTATTCGGTATAACTATAAGAATTCATAGATATATACCAGGCAATCCAA
The DNA here is from genome assembly GCA_028829895.1 of Sinotaia quadrata. NCBI lineage: Eukaryota > Metazoa > Mollusca > Gastropoda > Architaenioglossa > Viviparidae > Sinotaia > Sinotaia quadrata. The sequence goes on along the minus strand of CM054180.1, from coordinate 1,546,295 downwards.
CATACTCACCCACCCACCCACCCCACTCACCAGAAGAACACGCAAATCAAAAACTTAAAAAGTTAAAAGTTAGCCGGCATTCATGATGAAAAAAATTTACAATATAATTTTTTGTTTGAGTGCGGGCCACGGGCCAAATGTGGCCCGCGAAACTGCAGTTCGACAACAGTTATCTCTATAGGCCTACATCAGTACATGTACTATTACCACAGTCAGCAGCAAAGAAATCGAGTTTGTAGCTGTTGTGGAGTATAGTCATATGAATAAAATAAAACAAGGAAAAATGGTTTTACACCAGCCATCTTAATAAAGGGCTGTGCATTTTCAAGCAATGAATGTTGTATTAATTTATTAGAAATCTTATGCACACTGTTGTAAAACCTAAAGCATTTCAATTTTCATTTGCCTCCGTATTAACTGTAACAGTACTACTACTAGTAATATAGTTTTTATACTAAGGCATTAATATTACAATAATAATAGACGCATGGACAAGACACCAACGGTATTTTTTATAAAGTTAAGCCTAGTAAGTTTATTTTGAAATAGCAATGATTATTTATGCTTTCATAATATGAATAATATTAAAACTTTATTTATCATGTACGGTCTTACCTGAAGTAATTTCCGCAACTTCGCCAGCCATTCTTGCAGGACAAGTTCACTCCCTTTATGATGAATGGTCGTTGTATGAGCAGGATTGTTTAATTGATTATTGAATACAGGCCACAGCATTGATCTGTTCTTAATGCAAGTGTAAATAAGTGTTTACGACGGTAATAAAGTAAAACTATAATATACGAAACACAACAGAATTCGATTCTACATTTATGGGCAAAGGCTTCTTTTTTTTGTGTGTGATTCGTCATGTGATGAATTGAGGTTGATTATAATATAATTATTTACTATTTGGTACTTTGTTCCTCACCTCCCCGTAGGAGACAGTCTTTTTCTGCACTAGTTTCATAATGTCATTATAGTTTTAAAAGATTTTTCTCTAGATATGAATGACTTCTTTGTAAGGTAAACACGAGTTTAACAGCTTGGGCTGATATTGCTGCAACGTGTTTTTTTAATGCATTATTTTGTAGAAAATGGTGAAAATTTTTCGTGCCATTTTTTAACACCGAAATTATAATCTGTAACACTTGTTCTGCATCACATTTTAAATTGTTGATATCAGATGTATCTTCACCACTTTCTATTACAATATATGCCAACAACTACGAAATTTGCATTTTTTTTCTACAAAAAGAGAAACCGACAGCAAACTCCTGACAAAACATCTCATCACAAAAGTTACACCATGAATTAGTATCGACAGTTATTTTTCACATTTTTTTTGTTTGTTGTTATATCCAGCATCTGTGGATTTTTAAACAATTTTGAAGAAACATGTTTTATAATTCTGTGAAGTTGACTGTATTCTGACATAAATCATATAGTAATATAAAGATTTTATTAAAGTGCCTCATACTTGTAAAAGCTATATGTGCTTTACAATAATTGCATATAAACTATGCAAGATCTTTATATGAACTACTTAAGACATAAGAAAACTAGTGTGACGAAACAAATGAATTTACATGCAAAACCACAGTATATAACAACAAATTGTATTTACATATGAATAACATAAATAAAATTAATTTACAAATATACATTGTGAGTAAACAAAGGCAGACGAGACAGTGATATTCTTGCTAATACTCTATCAAAATATGCAAATCCCAGCAAAAAATCTTAGAGCATGCATGGCACACAATATTATCTCTCTCCTTTCTTTGGTCAAATTACACAATCATATATGGAAGTACCCCCTTCCCCCATGAATAATGCCTTTCCTGACCACCAAGTGACATCATTAATTGTATTTTGTTAAGGCCGATGTTCTGGTCTATCCAGACTTACAGGGCCAGTGGTCTTGTCAGTACAATGACTATGACCTATGTTCTTGTAGGTAATAATAATAAAGCAAGAAAGCTTGATAAGTGCTTAAGCTTATAAAAGCTATAAATGACTTACTTTAATTGCATAAAATACACAAACCCTTTTCTTAAATACAAGAAAATTACACTTTTTACAGGTAATATAATGAATCAAACTGAATTTATTTGCAATATAAAAAATATATAGTCAATCACAAACTTAAGAGAAATAATAAATAAAGTGAATTTACAAATGAACTGTTTGAATAATGATAACAGAAGAGACCATGCTGTTCTTGCTGCAGACAGGAAGACTATACTATTCTTGCAGATGTTGAGAGCCCTCTTGGATAAGACCTTGTACGTTTTTGTATTTCAGCTCAATAGGCAGTAAATCCCAGGCATATGGTGGACCCTAATAAATAAGTGAACATAGCATTGACATTGATAACATTATTATGTTGACAATGCATGTGTTTAACCATGATTGAGTGGAGTCTCTACAGAACTGCAAACGTGGGGTAAGTCCTGAGGACTGGAAACAGATGGTAAGACATAAACACAGAACAAGATGAGTACTGGAAGCAGATAGTAAGACAAACACTGAGGAGATTAGTACTGAGGACAGGCAAATAGTAAAACATAAACACAGAACAAGATGAATACTGAGGACAGGGAAATAGTAAGACATAAACACAGAACAAAATGAGTACTGAGGACTGGAAACAGATAGTAAGACATAAACACAGAACAAGATGAGTACTGATGACAGGCAAATAGTAAGACATAAACACAGAACAAGATGAGTACTGAGGACAGGAAAATAGTAAGACATAAACACAGAACAAGATGAGGACTGGAAATAGTAAGACAACTACAGAACAAGATGAGGACTGGAAGCAGATAGTAAAACATGAACACAGAACAGGAAGCCAGTGAAAATTACACGATCAGTTCTTACAGTTCTGATAATAAGTTGACAGCAATGGTTTGACATTTTTGCTTCATTAACAGTTTGAAACCTGTGAATAGTATTGATCTGTTATAGCTCCAGATATGCTGTTCTACAAGTATCAAAGATATTGTAAAAAGTTAGACCTATCAGACTCTCTAACTAGTGTTCTGACAGTATAAATATATGACTAGTGTTCTCACCAATACAAATTATATAGTCTGTGTTCTTACCAGAGCAAAGTATATGACCAGAGTTCTTGTCAGTCCAAAATATGTGTTCTGTGTTCCTGTTTTTTTTGTAGGTACAAATTATCTAACGAGTGTTCTTGTCATTACAAACAATATGGTCAGTGTTCTTGTCAATATACGACCGATGTTCTTGTCAGTACAGACAATATGGTCAATGATGTGGTCAGTATAAATTACATGACTAATGTTCTTGTCAGTATAGAAAAATGGTCACTGTTCTTGTCAATATAAATGATACATGTTTTTGTCAGTACAGACAATATGGTCAGTGTTTTTGTCAGTATAAATTATATGATCAGTGTTTTTGTCAGTATAAATTATAGGATCAGTGTTTTTGTTAGTGTAAACTATGTGGTCAGTGTCCTTGTCAATATAGATTATATGACAAGTGTTTCTGTCAGTACAAACTATATAAACAGTAGTGGCATACTGTGACACCTCTCTGGGCAACTTTCACTCATTATGATTATTATTTATTAATTAATAAACAAAAAACTAATTACAATTGATCAAGAATCTTAATTTATAGTCATTAATAATTCTTCCACAAGACCAACATGTCTCTCACTTGGCAGATTATGAGGGTGTTGTAAAACTCTTTACACAATAATAAGATAGACGTTTTACTGTTGCACAATGTTTCTGCAGGTGGAAACTTCTTACTAAAGGAGTAATAAAATCCATCTTTTATTTGTATTTAAATAGCCCCCACTCCCATCCATCCACTATTATACCAACATAAGGTTTTAATATATGTGCAAGAAGGTTAATAAATTTAACAATAAATAGCAGCCAAATTAACATATAATCAAGTTCATAGATATAATTCATCATTGACATGAGAGTGCAGTTTCAGAGAGATAATTATTATCAATGTACATAAATAACATTTTCAATGATGGCAGCAATCACAGAGGTTCAAAATCGTGCAGTTTGCAACAAGTCACTTTCTCTTTTATTAGGTGACCATCCAATGTATCCCCTTTAGGCACGTTACACATCTGTTCCAGAATCTTCAATGCACTCACAAGCACACAGTGGAGAATCGTCCAGAATTTCACATGTACTAACAAAGCACATCACATGGAGTGTTCTAGAATTTTGTGTGTACTACTCAGCACACCACGAGGAATGTTAAAAAACCTTTCATGAATTCTTGAGACCAAACTCAAGCCTCAATGTTCGCTGTATTGGCTCTCGAAAGGAATTCACAGGAATCAACATATAGCCACATTTACTGATGTTCAATGACAACTCTGGATGCATGCACCAACATGATCTGGTAGAGTACACTAATCACTGTAGTCTGAAGCAGATCAAAAGCATCAAAGATAAAGACGCACTCTGATAAAAAGTAAAATTAAGGCAGTACTAAATTTCAGGGATATTTCATCTCTAAATTCCTTTCTCTCTTTTACACACATTTTCAACTTACAAATCCTGCAACAATATTCATTAGCCTGATACACACACAGCAAAAGAAATATAGCAAAGATCAAAGTTCACAAGTATAATGTACAACATAATCAAATTAGTGAACAGAGAAATAATGGTTCAATTACATAAGCATTCTCCAATTCTAACATGGATCAATAGCAAACATGTACGAAATATTTCTAAGTCCATTCTTTCTTTATCAGTCAGTTAACTTACCATAAGCTAACAATCATCTTTATGACCTGACTTGAGTTATGTCAAAACCAAAGTGATTAGAATACAGAACTTCTTCAACAAAGTACCTTTTAGTTTATCCCCATTGGATGAAGTTACTATGAACAAGTATGAGACTATTAGAAAAATTACTCATTTGCTTGGAACTGGTTTGGATTGCATCAGCAAGTTCTAGTATATGCTTTACCTGAGTTGTTTACTCCAACTCTGACACTTACAAAAAATCCATAATAAGAAGTGCCCAAGGTCAGGCCAAACTGACATTAAACAAATCATTACAATTAAATTTAGATATAGAGATAGGTAAATTTACTCTACCACACATCTAAGGATAAGTGGTACCGAGTGGTGATAATGATCTAAAGGACAGACTTCTGGTCACCAACATTTTTTTTTGCAATTTAGTGCCATGCTTATTGGCTGTGTTGGTGCACCAAGACCTCTTGCACTTAGTAGCTATGATACAAAACTACTAAATGTAGTGAAGTCTGCTAGAAATATTTAAGTTGTCTGGTCTCTGGTTTTCACATTTTAATTATCCCAATCTTGAAAGACAAGAAATTCTGAAACTTTCTTCCAAATCTGCAGTTTATTTTATTTTATAAAACTAAGACAATTACTTAAAATATGTAATTAAAATCTACAAATAATTTCTGAATCAGTGAAGATCATAATTTTGCACACCCACCCACCCAGTTCACTTTGGTATCCAGTACTAAATGGGCATTTATATTCATTATATATATTATTTATTCATCCATGATTTGCCAGTACTATTACTGTAATACTTTAATTTTTTTCCAATCCTACCATTGTTTGTAATACTTTATTTATTTCAATATTTTTCCAAGTTCCTCTATTGTTAATGATTTATATTTTATCAAATCCCACCATTGCAATGCTTTATATTTATTCAAATCCCACCACTTTTAGTAATGTTTTAATTTTCTGCAGTCTCTCCACTGCCATACTTTATATTTTTTGGATCCTGTGATCATCTTAGTTAATGAAAATTATTATTATTATTAATTAATTAATCTTTCATTACTAATTACAAGTGATGAGAATCTTAATTTAGGTTATTAATGATCCTCCAGCAGACACTACTTGTCTCTCACTTGGCAGATATTTTGGCGCTGTTTTCTCTATTCCTCAAAAAAACCAACATTTACAGTCACATAATGTTTCTGTGAGTGGAAAACTTCTTACTAAAGGAGAAGACAAATCTAACTTTTAATCTTTATTGAGCGAGCCCCAATCCACCCACTTTCTTCTCCAACATAAGATTATCAATATGCATAAAAAGGTAAATAAATTTAACAATAAATCTATTAAATGAACAATGAAATATACATATGACAATTACAATGAAATAGATTACTTGACATTAATATTCCATGAACTCACTTTCAGATAATTTTTCGTTTACACAGTCTACACATATAAAAAATATAATTACAATTCAACAATAGAGTCATACAAATCACAAGTTAGTCCTATTAGAGAACAGAAATGAGTATTTAGAGGTCAGTAATTTAAAGTCTTTTTTTACTTGACCTGGAATATGCTTCAACAGTCTTCACTTGATTTTGCAACAATTTCACAATGTCCATGTCAATACACAGCATGGAAATCACTCACTGTTATACTGTCAGACAAACTTCAGCACTCTCCTCACCATGTCAGTTCCTTCAAGCAGAACATGATGATTACAGTAATTCTGGTAACTTCAATGTACTAGAATTCTCCCGAGGTATCCAGCAAATACATCAAAGTTTATAGCATACTCCTTATGCTCACACACCACAACAGACATTCCTGCACCTTCCTGATCATTCAGTTTTATGACCGTTGAACACATGAAGGGTAACTGGAAACTTAAGAGTTGAAACTCAAAACTCAAGCTCTAAAGTCAAAGTCAAAAGGCCACTTGTTCGCTGCAAAATATAATTAAGGAGCAAACCTAAGTTTCCAGCTTATCACAATATAACTCCATTCTAGCTTACATCCCATTCTCAACTTACAATTTCCTGCAACAGTATTTATTAGCCCAATACACACATGGTAAAATAAATCCAGTGAATGAAATATAGTGAATGAAATATAAATATTTTTATATTTCATTCACTATATTTCACTTTCATTCACTTCATTTAGAATTAATAAATATTTATATATATATAAAGGGAATTAAAAAATATTCTAAATTGCTTCTAATTAATATTATTAATAAGATAATTTCCATTTTTTCAAGAAACAATCTACAAATGTGCTAGTTTAAAAATTGTTGATGTCTTATGCTAAATATTTTGTGTTTGTTATCAAAGGACTCCATATAAAAAAAAATAAACAGCATCAAATCAATGATAAATCTGTAAAAAGTTTCTTGTTGAGTTTGCCTCTTGACTTTCCTAGCTAGTGTGTACCAAGACACCATTTGTCTGCTCTATCCACTATGCTCCAATTCTATTCAGGTGACAAATTGCTATCCGAACATGTCTGTAAAGTTCTTTGTGTTTGAGTGACAAATTGCTATCCAAACATGTCTGTAAAGTTCTTTGTGTTTGAGTGACAAATTGATATCCAAACATGTCTGTACTGTTCTTTGTGCTTGAGTGACAAATTGCTATCTAAACAGATGTGTCAAATTCTTGTTTGTTTGGGTAACATATTGCTATCTAAAGATGTCTGCAAATTTCTCGTTTGTTTTGACTGACATATTGTTATCCAAATGTCTGCAAAGTCCTTGTTTGAGTGACAAATTGTTATCCTGTGATCTGTTGTCCTTGTTTGTTTGACTGACAAATTGCTATCCATATGTCTGTAAAGTCCTTGCTTGAGTGACAAATTGCAATTGCTATCCATATATCTGTAAGTCCTTTTTTGTTTGAGTGATAAATTGCTATCCAAATTTGTGTAAAGTTATTTTTTGATGAATTGCAATCTAAATATGTGACAAATTTCTGTCTGAAAATTTCTGTAATTTTGTACTGGTTTAAGACATTTTAGGTGAGAAATTTGTTGTCTACAATAGAAACAATTATTGCAAGACAATTAAAACAGAAATAAATAGATCATTTGCTCTGTACGGCTCCAAATGCTGGATGTTAAGTATAAAATTTCAATGCAGGCTGACAGCTCCCTAACCAAAATCCCTTAGCAACTAATCAACAAGTGCCCGTCTACCGGCCATTTCTTTGACTCCTGAACAACACAACATTAAAGACAAACATTTGTTGAAGAGAGAAAACGTTTACAGCGCCCGCTTATCTGCCAAGTGAGAGAGACGAGTAGTGTCTTCTGGAGAATTATTAATAACCTAAATTAAGATTCTCATCATTTGTAATTAGTTAAGGATGATTAAATAATAAAAATAATCATAACTAGTAACTAAGGTGGCGTTGGCAAATCATTATGTTTAGTAATGAAATATGTTTTTATTTAGTAATGAAAGGTTTTTATGTTTAGTAATGAAATATGTTTTTATTTAGTAATGAAATGCCCCGAGATCGTTGGATAAAACCATCACCAAATTTTGTTCGAAAAGTCTGAGTGAAATTAGTACAGTTTTCTTTTGTTGTTGATGTTTTGGTTTTATGTACATCGCCGTCATCTGGTGTTCTAAATCTAGCTGTATAAACAGTTTACATTTAAGAGACGAAGTGTCATGAAAACAAAAATAATCATGGATAATTACTGTTTCTAAGTCTTCCAACGAAATATAAGCTATTATTAAATTCTGTAAATATCAATAACTAAAAATAATAATCATTGTGATATTCAGACCGTTGTTTCTAAGAAGGTGAGTTATACTTAACAACACGGCGATCATAAATTTTTATTAAAAACAAATTGTGTTCCATATATTTTGATAGACACATTTAGGTATAGTTTAAATCTATGTATAGTTACAACCGAAATCTGCCATTCTGACAACAATCCCATTTTGGCACTGTTATGTGTTTCTATTGCCTCATTTTATTCTGAAGAATCCTTCTCAGTGATCGTTTTGCAACACAAATTGATTTTATTCAGCAGCACTTGTTATCATTTCTGAAACTGCTTTCTTCCTCTATCATTTTGATTCTTATTTAATACAGTGTACCTCAAAATTAACTGCTTTCTTCTTCTATTATATTTTTGATTCTTATTTAATACAGTGTACCTCAAAATTAACTGCTTTCTTCCTCTATTATATCATTTTGATTCTTATTTAATACAGTGTACCTCAAAATTAACTGCTTTCTTCTTCTATCATTTTGATTCTTTTATTTAATACAGTGTACCTCAAAATTAACTGCTTTCTTCTTCTATCATTTTGATTCTTTTATTTAATACAGTGTACCTCAAAATTAACTGCTTTCTTCCTCTATCATTTTGATTCTTATTTAATACAGTGTACCTCAAAATTAACTGCTTTCTTCCTCTACCATTTTGATTCTTTTATTTAATACAGTGTACCTCAAAATTAACTGCTTTCTTCCCCTATTATATCATTTTGATTCTTATTTAATACAGTGTACCTCAGAATTAACTGCTTTCTTCTTCTATCATTTTGATTCTTATTTAATACAGTGTACCTCAAAATTAAAACAATTCTTCCTCTATTATCGCTAGACTTGTGTTTTTTTGCTCAGTAGTAATGCTGTCGTTAGACTGGTAAGTCTCTCTTGAGTAATGCTATCGTTAGACTGGTAAGTCTCTCTTGAGTAATGCTATCGTTGGAGTAGCTAAGTTTTATTCTTATCATTAGACTTTATTCAGGTTCAAGAGAAATAAAACCGTGATTCTCATTTACATGCATTTTTGTTGTTGTTGTTGTTAAAATTGGTTTCATGATCTAATATTGTAAAAGAAAATTATTGAGTTTCATGAAATTATTATTATGTTACCTTTAGTTTTGTTTTCAGTGGCGTTGACGTCTTTCTTGTGTCAAAAACTAGAAGCATTTGCAATGTAGGATGTGAGTATGAAAGATGAAATGACGTAAGTTGATGACGTCATTAGCACGCTTAGATTTCGTCACTCTTGCCTGTTTATTCAATCGAGCAAACACGTTAATTACAGTTTAGAATGCATTATAGCAACGCAAGTTTCGGGGGGGGGGGGGGGGTTGTTTATTGTTATGGTTTTTGTGATCGCCCTTAGTTAGAAAGTTTCTAACAGACTTCAAAAAAAAAAATGGTTTCCTATCCAATGAAGGTGACATTGGTCTACGAGCAACGGAGTCAACAATGCAGAGATTTCTCACAGAACCCAGCAGCAGATCAAAGGGAAGAGAGCACTAGTGAACATACAAGTCAAGAGTGAGAAACTTGCCAATAGTATTCATTCGTTACAACTCAATTTTTACAAATACTGAAGCGCTGTTTGGGGACAGCCATAACAAAAATTGACTAAATTTAATGAAACTGTCAGCCATAGTGCTTTAATTTTGGCAAAGGTAAGGATTAATAAATCTTTTAGACATGACTTCCGTTTATTTCTGACTTATTACTCATCATCTTCACAAATACGTTTCCCATCACTATGGAGGGTGAAAGCGATTTCATTTGAGATCTTGATTTGTACAGTTGAGTATAATCAACATACAACTGACGGGACACAGAATTGCGACTTATGAAATTTTGTCCAGCAGAGAGAAGGTCGTTAAAAACTTTTGAAAAGAGTCTCCATGTTGTAATTAACTTTAAAAGGGTATTTTCAGTGCTGAGATTAACTTTTACAAAAACAGTGTTAATATTGTGATTAACCTTTATAAAGAAGAGTGTTAATGTTGTGATTACCATTTATTTTAAGGACAGTTTTAATGCAGTGATTATCTTTTACAAGAGTAGTTGCAATGCCTGATTGAACAGTGGTATGGCAGTGTCTATGGCAGTGTCAGTGCTTGACGAACATTAAAAAGGGCATTTTCAAAGAAATAATTATGCTAACACAATATACGTTCTGACATTATTCAGTGTAATACAAATAGAGAAGACATTTAAATTGTTTAATATCCAAAATATACCACAAAAAACCCCAACTAAATGTTAGAAACAACCATAAAGAGTACCTGGTGTCGATACACCCATTGTCTCTGTGATTCTCTCTGGTTACGATTATTATTATACTCGAATTAATAATTCATAACTAAATACTGGAATCTTAATCTATATATTAATAATAAATCCGAACTTCTCTCTTCGCTGCAGAACTCTATCTCTTACTTACAGCATTAGATAGACGTCTTACTGATGTCACAACATTTACTGACATCACAACATTTAGATAGACGTCTTTACTGACATCACAACATTTAGATAATCTTCCTGACGTCACAACACTGACATCATTTCTTTCTAACTGCTTACTGAATGCAATGATCAAACATAAAATAATACATTGAAATCATGGTTGTTACAAGAACTATTAATTTTATGGTTGTCATTAGACTCAGAGATGATTTCCTGTATTATTGACCTGTGTTTGTCATTTACCTGCTTGGCTTGTTTCTGTTAGTTCAGAAACGGGCGTTTTATAAAAATAAAACGATTGCTAAAAAAAGAACCTCTGTGCCTCATTTGATTGATTTGTACAATTGGCGCTGTATGGAGAAGACAAGAAGAGAACATCAAACAAGAAGATAAAACCAAACAAAGACACATCACATCGCACATCATCATCTTATGACATCATAGTCCCGTTAACATTTGGTGTCATCAACAGGATTAGTGATGGCCATACGATCACTCCCAGTCACCACCACCCCCCCGATGTCCCCCATTAACATTTGGCATCGTCGACAGGATTAGTGATGGCCCTACGATTACTCCCGGTCAAACCCCCGAGGTCCCCTGTTAACATTCTAAATGCAAGAAAATATTTATGTCCACTCTTTCTTTATCAGTCATATAACTCACCAGCTAACTATCAGCCTTTGAACTTGACCACAGATGAAATCAAAGTGATAAGAACAAGGGATTTTTCTAACAGGTTACTTACTATCTGCCTGGTTAGATTTGTTATTGGTCAGTATCAGATCATTGGTCACTTATAACTGGCCAGCCACTTAGAAGTGGTTATTGTCACTTGGGGAGCAGTTACTCAACTTGATTTGCTCACTTGAAAGAAACTTTGACCATGAAAAATTTTGCAAATGGTGGTGTGGTAACCTTGATTCAGGCTATCATTTAGCAATTGTTCTGGACAATTCTGACTTCCTTACATATTTTTGCAGTGCATGACGTCTGCTTTCAATTCTTGCTAATTAAATATTAGCAGCATAAATACGATAATTATTTCATAAATATGTGCAGGCAACTTTGTTCTGTCACTCTCTCTTAAGATTCTCATCATTTGTAATTAGTTATAGATGATTAAATAATAATAATCATAATCATAACCAATAACTAGGGTGGCATTGTGTCACATTACCATATATGTAAATATGTTTTCACTTATCTACTGCATGTTTAATGATGTAGTTCAAATATAATTAATCTACTGCATGTTTAATGATACAGTTCAAATATAATTAATCTACTGCATGTTTAAAGATATATTTCGAATATAATTAATCTACTGCATGTTTAAAGATACAGTTCAAATATAATTAATCTACTGCATGTTTAATGATACAGTTCAAATATAATTAATCTACTGCATGTTTAATGATACAGTTCAAATATAATTAATCTACTGCATGTTTAATGATACAGTTCAAATATAATTAATCTACTGCATGTTTAAAGATATATTTCAAATATAATTAACACTAATCTACTATATTTGTAAATAATGTGTTGTCAACATTTTGTGTTGCAAGTATTATTACTACAATTTCCTAGTCTCGTTGCCTATAGATTGATTTTTTTGTCTTCATACTTGGTCTTTTGCTTCGGAAATGTATTTAATCGCTATGATATGCTGATATAAATAAGGCCGTTATTTGAACGAAAAGGTCTTGACATTTAAATCGAAAAAGCACTATTAATTTAGTCATTTTAAAAATATAAAATCAAGTTATTCATCTCAGTAAGTCGTTTCTCTAAACTTCTTTCCAGTTAAACACAATCATTTAATTATTTTAAATAAGTGAATTATGAGGAAAAGAAATTAAGTGTACCTCTGAAAACCTACCCTGGTCGTGAGGATAGGTTGGATAGGTACTGTAGAGTTTTTATGAATTTCTTATTTAGCTATTCTTTAAAGTGGCTATTTCCCGCTATTGTTTCCCCATATATTAAATAGCTGTTCGCCTATATTAAATTATATACTTTACAATGTGTTGAATTAAATCAAGCAAATAAATAAACAGACGACCAAAAATATTGAACTTTGATTTCGGAATCTTGCCAGATTTCTGGATGGTCCGAAGTTTTATGGAGGACACGGACATTTCTGCTTTTAAACGGTTAGTATAGCTTCCATTGTTAGCGTATAGATTTAACAACAACAAAAATATTATTTCTATAAAACCTAATCTTTCTGTTACGATTGAATGATAAATGCACTTTGTGAGTTAAAATATATTTTCCTTCACATTCTTTGCTGAACACAAGTTTCAGGTTCCCGAAAGCGTCTTCAGAAACACTTACAAAAGTCCAAACAAATGTGACGTCATTGTGGCCAAACAAAGAAGGGGCGGCACTGTGGCCAAACAAATGTGACGTCATTGTGGCCAAACAAAGAAGGAACGGCATGAAGGCTAGGTGGATAGACGAAAGTAACAGTTATATAATCACCTGAAATATCTCGAATCCATTCAAGAAATAGTTCCTATATAATCACCTGAAATATCTTGAATCCATTCAAGAAATAATTCCTATATAATCACCTGAAATATCTCGAATCCATTCAAGAAATAGTTCCTATATAATCACCTGAAATATCTCGAATCCATTCAAGAAATAGTTCCTATATAATCACCTGAAATATCTTGAATCCATTCAAGAAATAATTCCTATATAATCACCTGAAATATCTTGAATCCTTATTAATTCGAGTCAAAGTCAAATTATTTTTTAAGAAACATTCAAATGCTTAAACAATCGTAGTAAGAACAGATTAGTAAATCAATTTATCAATTTCAGTAAGTGTCGATCAAGTCTGGTAAAAGTCACGATTAACTTCTCCAATTAAACTAGGAAGGTCTATCTGCCGATTAAGTCTGGTAAAAGTCACGATTAACTTCTCTAATTAAACTAGGAAGGTCTATCTGCCGATTAAGTACTAAATTTCTACATAAAGACATATACATTTCTAATGTATTAAATAATTTAACGTGAGAACTGATTTGCTGTTAAACAAATAAACAAAGCAGTAATGATTACTAGTAAATATGTAGTGACGTATTTAAGAAAAAAATACAAAAGCATGACATTTCTTGGCTGTACTTTCATTAATATTAAATAATAAGTAATAGTAACAGTTTGAGCTAGAGGATTTCATGCTTATACTGTGTTATTATTAATGTTAAGTATTTAATCTGATGGAGGATTTCATGCTTATACTGTGTTATTATTAATGTTAAGTATTTAATCTGATGGAGGATTTCATGCTTATACTGTGTTATTATTAATGTTAAGTATTTAATCTGATGGAGGATTTCATGCTTATACTGTGTTATTATTAATGTTAAGTATTTAATCTGATGGAGGATTTCATGCTTATACTGTGTTATTATTAATGTTCAGTATTCAATCTGCTGCAATCAGTGCCGGTTGGAGGATTTCATGTTACTGTATTATTAATGTTTAGTATTCAATCTGCTGCAATCAGTGCCGGCTGGAGGATTTCATGTTACTGTATTATTAATGTTAAGTATTCAATCGATGGATAAACATGACTGTTTCACAAGGTCGATGGAGAAACATGAATGTTTCACAAGGTCGATGGAGAAACATGACTGTTGCACAAGGTCGATGGAGAAACATGACTGTTTCACAAGGTCGATGGAGAAAGATGACTGTTGTACAAAATCAGCAAGAATGCTGCTTGAAAAAGAACATCAGGGAGAAAGACAAAAAGTCTCAATGGAGAAATAAAGGAAGTCTTGGGTGAGAGAAATGATGCTAGTGTTAGTAGTGGATTTACTGCTGTTGGTGTTTCGGGTGGTTCATTTGATACTAATTCGCCTAACTGTGCCAAGCTCATGAAGCTGATTCATCTGCATCCAGTTCTGTTGCTTCAGCTGTAGACTCATGTACAGTGGATCTCTGTTTGATAGTACATTAACTCTAGCATCACGTGACTTACAAATGGGTAATTCGATTGAAACTGATGAACCAGATGGTGAACATTTCTCGAGCGCGTGACGCAATGAGTGACGCAAGGCATTAATTTTGTACTTAGAACTTTGGCCTACATTGTTCTCACAAACGCCAGCTTGATTATCATGGAGAATTTTGGCCTACGTTGTTGTCACAAACACCAGCTTGATTATCTCATGGAGAACTTTGGCTTACATTGTTCTCACAAACGCCAGCTTGATTATCTCATGGAGAACTTTGGCTTACATTGTTCTCACAAACGGCAGCTTGATTATCTCATGGAGAACTTTGGCCTACATTGTTGTCACAAACACCAGCTTGATTATCTCATGGAGAACTTTGGCCTGCATTGTTTTAAAATATACCAGCTCGATTATCTCATGGAGAACTTGGCCTACACTATTTTCACAAACGCCAGCTTGATTATCTCATGGAAAACCTAGTGTACATTGTTTTCACAAACGCCAGCTTGATTATCTCATGGAAAACCTAGTGTACATTGTTTTCACAAACGCCAGCTTGATTATCTTGCTGAAAGCTTGGCCTACATTATTCTCAGCTCGATTATCTCTATTACAAGTGAGGTTTGTATATGACCCTCTTATTGTATTAATTATCAAGACTTTAGTCCTTGAAGTTCAATATCAATAATAATAACAGCCCCACGGCCTAGCCTACTCCTTCTAACACTGTTAACTCCTGTTGCAATAATCTAGTGAGAAAATTATTCAACGTAAACAATACAAAATTATCCTCTCCTATTTAATATACTTAACAATCAACCACTCAATATATATATATACATATATCCATCTCATTCCAGTCAATCCAAATTATCGGTCGTTCAAAGAATTAATCAAGATGAGAAGATAACAAAAATAATTTAATAAAAATATTAACAAGTTACAATTGACATTTACAATTTACAGTGAGAATGAACATGTGCTATAGTTCTCACTCATACCCACCCCGTCTAATTGTCAATTCATGCACAAGTGTTCTGAGTCTTTCGTTTTAAATCAACTGAATCGTCTGCAGTGATAGAAAGCGGATGACGACATTGCACGATGTCCTATCAAACCGACTCTCGAGCCAGTTTTGCCTCGTGATGGTCCTGGGGCTAGCTTTAAAGGTAGACAACCGATACTACTCTCGATGAATTAGGCATGTAGGTATCACACCCTCGATGAATTAGGAATTTGGGTTACACTCTCGATGAATTAGGCATGCTACTCTCGATGAATTAGGCCCAGACCAGGCCCTCAGCTTGACAAAAATATAAATAACAATCCTTGTAATCCGACCATTTAATCATTATTTACATGCCTTGTGACAAAAGTGAGAGCTATAAATAGCAGTCCTTGTAATGCGACCATTTAATCATCATTTACATGCCTTGTGACAAAAGTGAGAGCTATATGCGGTTCTTACAATATCACTACTCTCCAAAATCAATAATAATTTCAATTCTTTATCATTGTTGAATTTCAATAAACAAGCGTTAACGTAATATTATAATCCAACTTTATTATCACGGATTACAATAATATCAGTTCACCTCATCAGTTGACATACAATGACAACAATCAAATCAAATTCCTATACAATTAAACAATTAATCATTACAACTGACAGTACTGGTCCTCCACTTTAATATTCATTTACGTGTAGGAATAAAGAAATACATTATTTACGTGTAGGAATAAGGTTATACATTATTTACGTGTAGGAAAAAGGAAATACATTATTTACGTGTAGGAATAAGGTTATACATTATTTACGTGTAGGAATAAGGAAAATTCATTATTTACGTGTAGGAATAAGGTTATACATTATTTACGTGTAGGAATAAGGAAATACATTATTTACGTGTAGGAATAAAGAAATACATTATTTACGTGTAGGAATAAGGAAATACATTATTTACGTGTAGGAATAAGGAAATACATTCTTTACGTGTAGGAATAAGGAAATACATTATTTACGTGTAGGAATAAGGAAATACATTATTTACGTGTAGGAATAAAGAAATACATTATTTACGTGTAGGAATAAGGTTATACATTATTTACGTGTAGGAATAAGGAAATACATTATTTACGAAATTAGTTTCACAGTATAAAAAAGAAGAAATAGCACTCTTGCGTACTTCACAAATTACAGCGAATTCCCTAATAGGCCACACGCTAATGCCATAAATATCTCAGTGTGGTGGAGTAAATTTGCCTATCCCTATTTCTAGACTTAATTGTTATATAAATTGTCGAAGTGATCCGACCTTGGGCACTCTTTAAGATGCTATTTTTGTAAGTGTCAGTTGGAATAAACAGCTCGTTGAGAATATGCTAGAAACTGCTGATGCAATTCAAACCAGTTCCAACTGGATGAGTAGTTTTTACTTTCCAATGGTTAAGATTTATGGGAATAAGACCAGCCAATCGGCTGAGATGATAAATGTTTGCCTGCTGTAGAGAATTCTATTGTCTAATCACTTGAATTTGGAGTGGCAAGAAGACCAGTCATAAAAGGCAACCATTAGCTTAATGGTGAGAACTGACTGATTGAGACAGAATGGACTTAGAAATATTTCATGCAATTTACTATTGATATTTGTGTTTTACATAGAGATGTATTATATGAGTAGACTAGTATTTCTACAAAATTTTGAACCACAGTGCTAGTATATAGTATAGTAAACAT
This sequence comes from Sinotaia quadrata, assembly GCA_028829895.1. NCBI lineage: Eukaryota > Metazoa > Mollusca > Gastropoda > Architaenioglossa > Viviparidae > Sinotaia > Sinotaia quadrata. Next base: position 1,528,537 of record CM054180.1, on the reverse strand, counting down.
TTAACATTGTTTCTAGTGAGTGCACTCATAAAATTGATATACTGTATTTATTAAGCTGTGTACATGTATTGGGCTAATAAATACTGTAGCAGGAAACTGTAAGCTTAGACTTGAAAATAAGAGAGAATGGAGTTGAGAAGGAATAAACTGGAAACTTAGTGTTTGTTTCCTGATTATATTTTACAGGGAATATGCAGTCTTTCCTTGCTGAATCTCCTGGTTTACTATTTTAACCTGAATCTCCTGGTTTACTATTTTAACCTGAATCTCCTGGTTTACTATTTTAACCTGAATCTCCTGGTTTACTATTTTAACCTGAATCTCCTGGTTTACTATTCTAAACTCCTACGACCATGGTAGTTGTGAGTGCAGTTTGTAAGTGTAAGGAATACACTGCACTCCATTGATGTATTGTGGTAAAGTATGGCCAGATGGCATCAGAACAATAGTGGCTAGTCAGTGTTCTACAACATGAGAAGGAAAAAGTGGAATTGACAGTACTAATGTGAACAATAAACTTGTGACTTTGTTAAGAAAAGTGCATGAAAAGACTAGTGCTGCTTCGCGTAGACAAGGTTAAGTTAGAAACTATTATCGCTTTTCTCTAATAACTCCATTTCTGTTCTCTTATAAGAAACATCCTGTGATTTGTATTGACACTAAATTGTTTAACTATGTTTTAGGATAAGATTGTAAAATTATTCCTACATGGTTTCATGGAAATATTGATGTCAAATAGCGTTATATATATATATATGATTGTTGATTTAAAACATTTATTGTTAAATTTATTGATCTTCTTATGCATATTGATAACCTTACATTGGAGAAGAAAACGGGTGGATAAGGGACCGTTAAATATAGATTAAAAGATAGATTTATCTTCTCCTCTGTGGAATTATTGTATGACGGTAAATGTTTGTCTTTAATGTTTTGGAAGAGAGAAAACGTTTACAGCGCCTGCATAACCGCCAAGTGAGAGAGACGAGTGGTGTCTTCTGGAGAATTATTAATAACGTAAATTAAGATTCTCATCACTTGTGGTTAGTTATGGATGATTAATGAATTAATTAATTAATAATAACCATTAACTAAGTGGCATCGACATTACACTCTGTAACAAAACACATTAGCGTTCATACATACAAATAATTATAAACAATGAATTAAAAATGGCAAGTCAACATAACTGCTCTCTTTAACGCAACTGAGGTCCGTCAGTGCCAGCCCAAAGCTACCCCGGCATACATAGTTTAACTAAACCCACGCTATTCTAGGATTAATAATTACCCTCACCCACCCTGCATGCTTATAATTTCCCCAACACGTTCATGGGGTCAAGGGTCGTCTATTTCGATTGTTTGAATGACTCAGTGGGGCGACTCTCACGACCTCTGCCCTCATGTCAGCCTAGGATCTATTTACGGCTCTCATTACATCTCCGTCAATGGTCAGTCTAGGTCTCTAGGATATATTTAGGGCTCTCACGACCTCTGCCCTCAGTAGTCATTCTAGGATCTATTTACGGCTCCTCTGGAGGTGTGAAACAAATGGCAATTTCAACCAAAGGCTCTCTCTCTAGTTACACCTTATAATAGCAACGAATGTACACTGCTACAATAACAAAGACTCTCTCCCTTGTTACCTTATAATAGCAACGAATGTACACTGCTACAATGACAACGATGCCTGTCTAAAAGTAAATATGATTTTTTTCTGACTATACCAGTAATTTGCCTTCCAAAATGATATTCCTTTACAATCTAAATGAGAACTTTAGCCTGCATTGTTTTCACAGTTCGGTTATCTCACTGATAAAGGTCCTTGAAAAATCAATGGCAATTTTATCATTCCATCGCCTCAAGAAGTTCGATGCTCGAAGCAACAGGTCAAAATGAAAGCTGCCCATTAAAGGGAGTTCACGCAGAACTGGCTTATGTACTCGAATGGATATGGGCTTGTCGTCGGACCATTATTGTGACACAATTGATATCGAACCATTGTTATGAGAAATTTGAAAATATTGGACCATTACTTTGACAAATTGACATCGGACCATTATTGTGACAAAAATATTCAAGAGGAATTGATCAATGAAATTTATGTAAGTTACACGTTAAGTTTTTGTTTTGTTTTAAGCTGTCAGGATAAGTATAGAGAAATATAATATGATTAATATGCAAGATCAGTATTTGGTAGTGTTTATAAATGAGTAAAATCTTATTTAAGAATGCAAATCAGAATATAGAAATAACCTCCCCCGCCAGGCAGTGTTAAGCACTAACTGTAAAAATCATATTTAAACTTCAGCTTTTGTACGACTGATAATTGTTATTTGTTCTTTAAAAAACAAAACAAATGATGATGGATACAAAGTGTAAATGCATATCTACATATAATGGATACTTAAATAATAACACATCCCCTCATTTTGTATTGTATATATGAGTTCTTGAATGCGTTCTTTTAATGTAGTTGTTTAAATAGAGAAGTTGTATTGTATATATGAGTTCTTGAATGCGTTCTTTTAGTGTAGTTGTTTAAATAGAGAAGTTGTATTGTATATATGAGTTCTTGAATGCGTTCTTTTAGTGTACTTGCTTACAAAGAGAAGATGTAATTGCGTACTGGTATTTTGTTAATCTTGCTTGTTTGTAGTCGCATTATTGAAGGCTGTACGTGTGTGTGTGTGTGTGTGTGTGTGTGTGTGTGTGTGTGTGTGTGTGTGTGTGTGTGTGTGCATCATATTAAAACTTTCTAGTGGTTAAATAGTAGACCTGTGTGCTCGCTCCAGCTTGTTTAAACCGATTAGTGGCCGGAACGCACACCTAAGATTTTCGCCACACTTACGGGGGACGGGGAAACAAAAAGGCCAATAACACTCAGTTTACACCGTGACTGGAAGTCGTTAGCGGGATCTTTACCCTGTCCCTCACTTTTTTGTGAGGAGCCCTGATGGCCCGACAAACCGCAATACCCGGAAACTGGTCGTCAACTTGCCAATTAACAACTCACCCTCAATGACCTCTACAGGCGAAGTTGTTAATCCGTAACGAAAATGCGCAAGCAAAACACACGCGCACCTTGAGGCTGTGGGGCTCCCCCAGAAGAAGACTGAGAACATGTGAAGATGAAAAGTCTAATGCGGCTTCTAGGGGAAGAAAGCGGGAAGAAAAAATGACGAAAACCTTATCTCCGATTAAAAAAAAAACTTCCCGCATCCTCTGGGGAAAGAACCAGCCGAGAGATTACCTAGACGTTTTAGACAGAGTATCATGTTATGACAGCCAGCTTTGCAACAAGATCACGAGCAAGCGGAATTTTTGTAACATATGTACCGAATTTCTGTCTGTGAGCGGTTAGTGCTATTCTACCGATGGGCGACATGGGCGGAGCCTGGGCCATTCCTGTGACTAAGGAGCGGAAATTCTAAATTTGTCGTTTTGCTGTGGTGTCAACCCGAGTTTGTTGTGCTACGTAGACAGAGAAATCGCAGTCCATCGATTAAAAATCGGTCAGTTAGTTCGTCAGTGTGTCTGTATTCTCCAGTGTGAGAATCGTTATATGTCTTAGAAGAGTAATTTTCCAAGATAACAAATTTAATTACTAAGGGATTCAGGTTCAAGTGATACGAAGGCAACGTTGAATGAAGAGTAATATACTGATGTAACGTTGACATCATCTGTCCATGTCTCTGTCTGGTGGTGTATGTTCGCCAGTCACCAGAGTTTAGTCAGTTTTTGTTAATCTGTAATGTATAACTGATAGAGTTTAGTCAGTCTTTGTTAATCTGTAATGTATAACTGATAGAGAGTTTAGTCAGTTTTTGTTAATCTGTAATGTATAACTGATAGAGAGTTTAGTCAGTTTTTGTTAATCTGTAATATATAACTGATAGAGAGTTTAGTCAGTTTTTGTTAATCTGTAATGTATAACTGATAGAGAGTTTAGTCAGTTTTTGTTAATCTGTAATGTATAACTGATAGAGAGTTTAGTCAGTTTTTGTTAATCTGTAATGTATAACTGATTGAGTTTAGTCAGTTTTTGTTAATCTGTAATGTATAACTGATAGAGAGTTTAGTCAGTTTTTGTTAATCTGTAAGGTATAACTGATAGAGAGTTTAGTCAGTTTTATACGTTCATTTGTCTCTGGTGATGTTTGAAAGTCAGCAGAGTTTAGTCAGTATTTATAGATTCATTTGTCTCTGTCTGGTGTTGTATGTTTGAAAGTCAGCAGAGTTTAGTCAGTATTTATAGGTTCATTTGTCTCTGTCTGGTGGTGTATGTTTGAAAGTCAGCAGAGTTTAGTAGGTATTTATAGGTTCATTTGTCTCTGTCTGGTGGTGTATGTTTGAAAGTCACCAGAGTTCAGTCAGATTTATAGGTTCATTTGTCTCTGTCTGGTGGTGTATGTTTGAAAGTCAGCAGAGTTTAGTCAGTATTTACTTGAAGAGATGACTGTCTAACTCACCTGGCTGAGTCTTTTCCACTCCTGGAAACTCAGCAGAAATACATGTTGCCCTGGAGTCACCTACATCACTGCTGTGTTAGTAGGAAACACTCAACTCAGGTAGAGAGACTAACTCTGGTTTGTCAGTAGAAATCACTCTATTATGGTTTTGTACCAGATATTTAAACATTCACATGCAAGAACACACAGTATGTCTGTCACGGAAATGAGGGAATATTAATTTAAAAAATTTCTCTCCCCCTAAGTGTTTTCTGACTCTAAACTATTAACGAGACAGCCAAATTAGTTTACACAAAGACAGGGGTGAAAATGACCATTTTGTTAACAATGTGAAACCTAAGTGTAGGGACGCTAGCTGAGGAAAATAGGTTTCGATCTGAGGAAAATAGGAGAGAAAACGCTGGCTGACCCTCTGTGGTCAGGACACATGCCTATAAATCTGTGTCAGTATAAAGTACATGGCGGCCAGTGTACGTGAGAAAGCGCTGGGACACCAATTTTGTCCGTGAAAAAAAAAAAGCAGGCTCTGAGTTTTGAAATATAAACAACTTTTTAAGAATCACCACTATATAAATGTTTGGTAGTAAGTTGATATTGTTTTATGAAATTATTATTGAAATAGAATTTGAGGGAAAGTTAATATTTATATTACTAAATGTGTTGGTTTGTGTGTACAACCATTTCTTGCTGTGAGTTGATGTATGGCTCGCCAGGTGGCCATGAGTTGCCATAGTAACTGTAGTTTTAAAATAAAATACGAGTAGGACTGTTGCTCTGAGATGTAGTTCAATGTGCTCTGAGAGTTAGCTAGGTAGGGCAAATGGAGATGTAAATCACAGGCGCCAACTGGGAACTTGATAATTGGCACTGGACAGCCAGAGTGTGGCCAGAATGGTCAGAATATTCATCAGCACGCACAATTCTGTGCTGGTTGTACAGGGCAGTGCTGGATGGGGGTGGCATGTGTGCTGGAGGGGGTGTGTTCTAGTCAGTTCAGAGAAAGTGATGTGCAAGAACTTTGTGTATAAAAGAGGATATGGAGCTGTGGAAAATGTAGCATGTTGTAGAGAGGGTGGGAAATGCCCTCAGTTTCTCCCTGCTTTTTTTATCAGGAAATTCTCTACGACTCTGGGAGGCAAACAGAGGGAGAGTTCTTGGACACTGCAACAGAGTGCCAGATGTCTACCCAGCTGTATTTGAAGATGCGCCATTCAGGGCCGTCCACAGTTCAAGATGGACCAATCAAACCAGATAGTCATCTGTGGGTTTGCAAAGACCGCGGGTGATCGATTATTTCCCTACAGAAGTGATGAGTTGGCAGTATAATGTCACAGCGCATGGGAGATGTTGCAGAGCAGATAATGTTACATAAGAGGTCATATTATCGCTAGAAGCAGTCAGCAGTCATGCGTGTGGCATACCGCCGAAGAACGGCAAGGTTGGCCATTACGTAATGAGAAGAGACGAGAAACGTGAGAGGAGAAACAAAGTTAAGAGAAGAGGAGAAATGCAATGAAATGAGAAATGGAAGAAGAGAAGAAGGGAGAAGAGAGAATGCAACAAGAGTTGAGAAATTAGGCCTAACGAGAAGCGCACGTGAGCGTGAAATTGTAGCAGCCGTTGTAGCAGTGAAGACGGTCAGGTCAAGAAGAAAGTGACGATAACCATGTGAGCAGAGAACAAGGAGAAAATGACAATACCTTTGTGAATAAAAGAAAATTCTAAGGGTAGAAATCTCAGAGCACATAAATATAAACTAAAACTTAAAACTAAAGCTTAGAATCTTAATTAAGTCTTAAACTAAAAATTAGAAATAAACCTTAAGTTTAAATCATTGTATATAAGTAAAGGATGGTTTTAAGATTAATGTAAGAAAATATTGATGGAACTGTTTGAAGAGGACTTGCAAGTCAAATGACATTCGTTTATTGTTGAATTATTGAACTTTGATATAAGAGCAGTGGCGCCAGAACTTCAAAATAATGACTGTTACATTAAAATGCTTAGGCAATTCTAGAAGTAGTACTGCATGGAGAAATTGCATTTCGTATTTCTTTTATTTTATTCATCATTTTTTCTTTCTTTCTTTCTCCCCCCTTACCCATGGGTGCGAGTGTGGATGGCTGACTGACTAACCAACGTGTGAGAGGAAACCCATAGACCAATAAATTTGAATTTATGCTCTGATATTGAGGCTTTCTCCTGTCTATGGTTTCGAAAGAGTGGTTATTGTCGTTGTTATACGTTGTGTCGTCTGTGCCATCTACACTTCACCCTTACCCGTATGCAAGCACACATGCAAACATGTCGGCAATACGTAACCTACACGCAGAATAAAATTCGAGCCAAACAACCATCTTGGTATTCTGTGTGCGGATTTGTAATTATATTTACGCAAGTCCTATGTGGCGTCGACAAGCTACCACCCTCCCCTCGTCAGAGAGAAGGTGGGTGGCGACAATGTCTATTTTTTTTTTTTTAAAAAATCTAATGTACTTATGACTAGGGCTGTCAATTTTTTATAATAAGCTCCAAGGTACCAGATTTTGAACGGGTACCCGCTTGAAAATTAGCATAATCTCCATCGCAACTCATGTCTTGATCTCTACACAAAGCTACTTAACCATTAAGTATGCACTCTATTTCACACAGTAGCAATGGTATGCATCTAGTGACTTACTATTAGTTATGATCTTTATATGTACAACACAAACTTTTATAATATAGGGCATCAAGTTCAATCGTCCTTCGCCAATTTCATTGCACAGATTGAATTTTGCCACGTCACTATCCAATTGCTTAGCATGACTCCACACTGACCATGTCTTCCCCATGTTAAAAATATTACAATGATATTATTTAATTTATTGACATTAAAATAATGACAAATTTATTTACTGAAGTCTTATTAATATGCTACACGTGTTAACGAGCACAGGAAAGGGCGCGAGCTACAGTGATCATGTCATCATCCATATTTAGATCTAGGTACAGGGGCTGCCACAGCCTGCAAGATTTAGCAGGTCGCCATCTATGAACAGGAAGCCAGTGTGACAGGAAGGGGGGGGGGAGTGTGCTACCTGCATCAGTTCTCTCATCTATTGCCCCTTCTGTCGGTTTCTCTTGCACTCCCCCCTTTGCATTACCCATTTCTGTGCCAACGGCCAAGTTATCACGGGTACCCGTTCACAATTTTACTACCCGGGTATTAGCATGGCAAACACTGCTTATTAATACTATTGTAATACAAATTGTGATTATTAATATTAGTGTTATTTGACTAATAGAGATTGTGATTTTTAATATTATTATTAAGTGACTATTGTGATTATTTATATAGCTATTATGTGACTAATATTATTGCTATGTGATTAATACAGACCGAGATTATTATTATGGACTAATACAAATTGGGATTATTAATATTATTATGGACTAAAACAGACTGGATTATATTAATATTATTGTTATGGACTAAATCAGTTTGGAATTATTAATATTGTTATGGACTAATACAGATTGTGAGTATTAATATTATTGTTATGCTTTGTTCAGTGCAAACTGAGCAGTCCTTCCTCAAAATCACTTGACAGATGATGTAAGATACAAGTCAATGTGTTTATGACATAAAATTTGTTTTCTATATTTGTTTGTCTTGGTGAGCTTGCAATACCTGAAAAAATAACATAGAAATTAAATTAAAAAGTACTTATAAATTAATTATTGTCTAAGCACATAAATGTATTAAAAAAGAAAATATAATACAGAATATTAATACAGAAATTCCTAATTATACTGTATTCACGATTTGTAGTAAAGTGATGGAATATCTTACATAGCTCTTGCAAATAGGTTCATATGTATAAATTAGTATTCATGAAATCAGATAAAGTTACTTCATGTATTATAGATTAATGTGAAAGTATTTTAATTATTATTAATATGTATGTAGTATTAAATTATATATTAAATACCAAATATTTAATAGCTGTCTGTATTAGCAGTAATAGTACCAGGTTGTAAAATGAGTTAAAACCTAATACATGTACATCGTTAATTATGCAGTCCAAAAAAGTGTGCTAACTACACTTTAAATTGTGTGTATGTGTGTGGTGGAGAAACCAGCATGTTTATTTAAACAGTATCGCACATTAAAAATGTGTTATGTGCTAACTGCTACTTTAGTTTGGAAAGTGCACATGTATTTAATTGCACTGTTGCTGGCTGAGGTAATAATACAGTGACTGTTTTCATGAATTTTTAAATTATCCTTGCGTATAGATCTACAACTGATAAACTTATAAATTTATATCGCGATTTAGTTCTTGATAGCCTACCATCTTTGGTTCTTTGTTGATACGACATTGGCAACTAAATCTTGTGTCAGTAAGCTTCTAGTTTGACTTTCAGTGAGTTTTGTTCTTTTCTTTTTCCTTCTGAGAATGAAAATTGCTTGAGTATTTATGCTAGCTGAGCTCGCCCAAGCATGGCTGCATTTTCTTCCTATGTTGTGTACGAGTGTTTACCTTTAGAATATTACTTAGGATTGTCAGATCTGTAGTATTACCTTTAGAATATTACTTAGGATTGTCAGATCTGTAGTATTACCTTTAGAATATTACTTAGGATTGTCAGGTCTGTAGTATTACCTTTAGAATATTATTTAGGATTGTCAGGTCTGTAGATCCTTTCTAGAGCATCCCCAATCTCCACAAGTGTTAGCTTTAGAATATTACTTAGGATTGCAGATCGTTTCTGTCCACTAGTGTTACAGAATTACCATAACTGTCACTTGCCACTTTGTTTGTGAGGCAGTATCCTTGGCTCCTCTAATTGCCTAGGCATTCTATAGAATGCCGGTTTTGACACATTGCCAGTAAAATATATATTAAATGTGTCATAAGTACATGCGGACAACTTAGCTCCATCACAGATAACTCTAATTTCATTTTGGGTGATGAGCTTAACCACCAAATAACTCTATTTTCCATTAAAGATCACTCTGTGATGATGTTAATGCAACAAAATTTTCAGTCTTCAACTTTTGAAAATTTCTAAGTTTTCTGACAATATATTTTGAATAAACTGATTAACATCATAAATAGCTGACATAATTATTTAGATATCCATATTCTTTTGCATTCAAAGTTTCACATAGCTTGTGTGTTTTAAACCTGAGCGAATAAGGGTAGAAAAACCTGTGGATTACATTCAAGAATATAAAATATCATGATTAGGTTTATTATATATTAAAAAATGTGATATTTAAATAGAAACTTTGTTTATTGCTAAATATTATCTTTGCAGCATAATAACTTAGCCTGTTTTGTGGTTAATTGATAAAAATAAAGCTTCTTTTATGATGATTGATATTTTTTGTCACTGTGAGCCAAATAAGATTCCATAACAAATTTATAGTTTTAAACCCATTTAAAATGGGTTTAATTATGTATCAGTTTAAGTTAATAAAGAAAATATTTATTGTAATGAGATAATTATATTGGTTATTTAAAAGCATTTTCTGGACCATAAATCTCAACTTTCTGTTTTCAAAATAAACATGTGCTTTTTACATATTTCAGACTCCTATAATATCAACATTTTTTTTCTCTTTTCTTGATTTTTTATGTGAGTATTATGACCTGTTGTCTTGAACAGGTAAAATAATTAGTTTTAATATATACTTATTTTTTTTGCACTTCATGTCACACTTGTACAGAGAATAACCTATATCACAGTTATTCACAAGACCCCATTACAGATAAGCCCGCAAATTTCACAACTTTATATAGACCGAATAAGTATGATTAGGTGTCATGTTGACTTTTTTGTATTATGAATTATTTTCTTAATACTTCACTGATGTGCTTAGTCAGTAATTTATAAGTAATTATTTAATTTAATTCTTTATTAACTTTTCTTCAATATATATTGATGTAATAAATGTTTTTATCATATGCCCTTTAATCAATCGAACTGAGGAAAAAGTATTCAGCTTACACTGAACTGATCGTAACAATATTAATAATCACAACATGTAAATGCAGCACTGTAAGCTGTACAAACATTTAACCAGTAAATTTTTATATTTTTAAATGTTTAATAACAATGACACCTCATAAATTGTTTAACAAGATATTTAATAATTACTGAGGAGTTCTATTTTATTTTTATATATATTATATACACATACATAAACTTTAAAATATTAAGTATGTCCACTAATGCAAACAAATATTCAATGTATATGTAATACATCAAAATGAAGTTAAATACTAATATTTTAAGAGTAAAGCCTAACTAAAAATCCAAACATAGCCCATGTTATGTATTTTTTAAAATTACCAATAACCAATAAAAATGTTTATAAAAAACAAAAATACAGATCAGTTTCTAAAATATTGTATGTTACTATTGGTAATTCTAAGTACATTAAGTAGTGTTTGAAGAGACTTAATAATAAATATTATAATAGTTTTAAAGTACAGCTATACTTTCCTCTGAACAAACTCTTTGCTAGCAATAATAAAAGTTCAGCCTGAATATCCATAATACCTAAAATGCACTTGTATTTTGTATCCATTATCAATGATTTTCAGAACAAATTACATTATCTGCTCTGTAGAATGGGAATTTTGAGGTAGTTAGTACTTAACACTGGTGGGATTGGCTATGGCATAACTTGAATCTGATGATAGAATGTTAAGACTGAAACCAGTCTACTTTTTTCCCTCAATGACTGAAAGAATACACATTTGAATATATAATCATTAATTATGTACAAATTTAACTACATGCACATTGCAATTTTTTAAAAATGTAATACATGCCTTAATGACGTCACGTTTTTGTACTTTACAGAACCCAAATCTTATGTTTGACAAAGTTCGTAAAGGAAAGTATATTTTAATTCACAAAGTGCATTTATTATTCGTTCTTAAGAGATCAACTAGGTTTTATTGAAATAATTTGTGTTTTACAACTAAACCAATGGAGCAATACTAACAATGCTACGCTGGCAGATTAAAGAACCTTTGTAGACACTATTGAGGTAAATGGTTCTTTAATTTGTCAATGTAATACTGTTCACTGCTTGGTATAATAGACACTGGCATCACTTTATTCTAACGTAATATTGTTCATAATCATAGCTACTGGTATCACTGACGTCTCTGCCAGCCTTAGTGTTTTAGAACACACGATTGTTAAATCATTAAACTTATGTCCTTTAAAGGTTCTTTAAACTGCCAGCTTTAAAGTTGATTTTGTTTGCCCCTCCCCTCCAAACCGATTTTACATCTCGTCTGAAACAAATAAAGCAGAAAACCTCAAATTCTGACCTAAAAAAAAAAAAATGCAAATCACAGTTTAGTCATAAAATGATTGAACGTTTGGTTTATGAACTCAGGAAACGCTAGAATGAAGGTGTGTGTGTGTTTGACGAATGTGGCATGGGATACAACTACTTCAAATTTAGCTGACTTCGCAGGGATTTTACCTCGTTGAACATGCACACATAAAACGTAACTTGACAATTATTCAACTTTGGGTCATAGAGAGTATAATTGTATAGGCCCTGCGGTAATTTTATTGTTGCTTTTTCAATTTATTGTTTTTAACTTATACAATCATTATTTAGGCCATCCAAATCAGTAATAATTATTATGTACCGGTATGACTAAACTGTGCGGGCAGATATAAGCGCTTCCCCGAACAGGTTTTTTTTATGTATATACCACCAAAGACTGCCAAAAAATAAGCTAAACCCAGTTTCTTCGGACCCTTATGCACGCCTATCCAGCTGCACGCTTCTTAGTATAAATGTGATTTCAAATGTTCCAGTTCTTTATTTTAAATAATCAGCCGTAAGACATTATTACTATAAACTCTTCTTCATTTACCTGTTAAGTATGGAAATGTCTCGAACTAAAATAAAGAAAAATAAAATATGTACGCTCTTATTTTTTTTTTTTTACGTCATTTTTTATCATGTCGCGAGCTACCGCCTCAACGCGTGGAACTTTAATGGCTTCATTTAGAATAGATCAATCAGTTAACCCTTTACAACCTGTTCACTAAGATACATGGCGAAACATTACAGCCCTACTCATATCATTAAAAAAGAAAATAACGCCTACAATGAAATAGTGACGAGTCAGAAGTATAGTACGAAGTGGTATATAATGAATGAGCACCATCAAAAGGCCACGCCTCTGTTCCTAGGTGGTTTAATTCTCATTTATCAATTTTCGTACTTGTTCATTATTTTGCAGACAGCCCTTTTCCTGCACTGACCAAAATAAGAAAGTTGGAGAGTAAGAAGAGTCGTACATACATACAGTTCTTATAAGAATAATCGTTATGGAAAAGAACATTGTAAGTTAAAGCCATGTATCTACATCTTCAAGTGGGCAATCATGGAATATATTGTAATATCTTCAGATTCAAGTTCAGAATATTCAAACAGTGATGATGACTTATATACGGCGATCAACTACAACGGCGACATTGATAGTCATGTCCGAGCGGGAAATCCCCTGCAACCATGTCCATTCAAGAGAAAGTACTTTCAGAGTGTCAGACGACGACGAAAGAAAATGTCGATCGCAAGTGCAGTAGAAGAAAATGATGAAGATTTTGACCAGTTCGACCTTCAGAAAGCTATTTCAAATAGTCTGCAGGTGAGAATTCTTCCACCAGTTTCGCTTTATAATACTAGGCCTACACATAACTTTTCACACACATACAAAATATAGGGCCTACACATTATTTATTCACTTAGGGCATATTCAATTATATAATTACTAAATTAGTGAATAGATTGCAGTATTCAGTGATTCACTTTCTGTTTCACACATACATTCCTTATTTTTATTTGCATTGTCAGAAATTTCTTGTACTTTGTAGGCCTACATTTTAAAATTTGGTAGACATTGTAACAAGTACTAATTTGTTATAATTGCACCAAATGATATATAGGCTAGGCACTTATAGATGAATATTCAAGTCTTGGCACTCCTCCAAATGCCTATCCCAAATTATATACCGACCAGTTTTTTAAAATTAACTATTGATTTTAAATTAATACAGGTTTTATTTTTAACTGGTAATAAATTCTGCAGAATTAAATTAATACACAGCATCAAGGAAACAGGTTTTATTTCAACATGCAGTACACTCAGCAGAAACAAAACATGATAGATGTTGTAATTATCACATAACTCTAAACCCTAACCCATTTACATGTTGTAATTTAAAAAGAAACTGGTCGCTCTAATAAGTCTAAGTCTAAGTAATGTATAATTTGGGACCAGCATTCAGAGAAAAATGGTCACTATATATTTGGGACCAGCATCATTCGGAGGAGTGCCTAATATTATTATGACTATGAAAATAAATCTTAATGTTATAATATAAAAAGCATGTATTGGAAAAATAATATTAAGATTTATTTTTACAATTTTAGTCATAATAATATTAATACTTTAAATATAATCAAATAATGTACATGCAACTGAATTTAATTATAAATCAGTTTGTATCAGTTTCACATTGAATTGATCAGATACTACAACAAAATAGAAGTTATATAAAAAAAATTAAATATAATTTGTAAACTTTTTAGTTAACATATTGTTAAACTCATTTAACAAAAGTCCAAAGAGTACATAGAAAAACATTTATTTTCCATTACATCAGTTTTTTATAATAAATTTGAGTAGACATTAGCAACCTTTTATAGATGACCTACAGCTTTATTTTATATGTATAAATCTTTTAAAAAAATTGAAAAAAGTGTAAATAAATTCTATTTATTAGCTCTCTGGCAATAAACATTAGTGTTTATATCTTATTTAAAAGTCAGTAGCTTGCTTGATTACTAGATTTCTTTTAAAATTTAAAACATTTTGAATTCAGTATAGCACACCCTATTTACTTTTCCATGCAGTTTGATTCAGAATAAGTTTGGATTTGGCAAAAAAATTAAATTAACATGTACCTTCATACATACACTTCTCAGTTTACTCTTGAATGAAATATCCTAAATTATGATTAACTACATTCATTATATAATAATAATTTGTAAATAGTGTAAATAAAAATTAGTGATTTCTTCTGCTTTTAAAGCATTTTTTCTTTGCTAAACAAGGTTGTGGTGGTGGGTGCCATTAATAATGTATCATAGAATTAAAAGAAAACAGTTGCTTAACTATTTGGAAAGGTGTGCCATGGAATGCTTGGTGTAAGATAAAGGCTAAAATTTAAATAATGCCAAATTATTACTGCAGCAACATTACCTATAGATTTAAAAAAAAAAAAAGTAATGACTTAGGCAATGCCTACATCTAGAGCTAGAAATGATAGAAATAGAGCATTAAACCCGTTGAAAATTATTTTGCTGAACAAGGATCATATTCAGAAATGTGGACTGCATACTAGATACATGTTTAGATAATTTTAATTACAATGATTATATTTATAAACAAAGTAGAAATAAAATCAAACAACAGTTGTAAATGTTTATTGCATTACTAAAAATGCCATTGCACATTATTCATCGTGATACCATTTGCTGTAGGAAGTCAACATAGTGTTGTGTGAATAGCGATGTGCTGACCTTGAATAACTATTATGAAAACACAAATATTAAGTTGAATTGTGCTAGAACCTTGAAGTTGAAGTTAAAGACTAGGCCTATTATTTGGTGTTTTGGTAAATATCTTTCAATATTTACTAATTTAGCTTACTCCAAAAGTCCAAGACCAGCTCCTACTCCTAGTGACTAAATCTAGACTTATGTTAGCAAGATATACTTTCTTTAATACTAAATAGTGAAAAATATTTTTTTAAAATTTGCATTTAAGAAAAATCAGTATTTTAGTACTATTACTATTTGGGAGCATTACTGCATATGAAAATACAAAATAAAATAGAAACACATTCAGTCAATCACAAATAATAAATTGTGTTGAAAAACTATATACATAAATCCGTTAATGCCGTTGTTCACAAGAGAAAATGAGAGAATCACAAAAATATTGTTAATTTACATAGAATATAGATGCTTTATATTTTTACTGAAATGCTGTACAAAGTAGTATAAATAAGATTAAGAAGATAATTTACAGAAGGGTTCTTCTATCTGCAAGATAATTTACAGAAGTGATAGATTGTTCTCTGAGCTACAAGTGTACCATTTACTAGATTTAGTTACATGAAGTGCAAAAAAAGTGGATTAAATCTAATTATTTTACACTTGAAGTTGAAGTCTACAACAGGGCCTAATGCTCATATTAAAAAAAAAAAACGATAAAAATTATAAACATGTTGATATTATTTATTTATAGGAGTTTGAAATATGTAAAAAGCATATGTTTCTGTTGAAAACTTGGAGTTAGAAAGTAAGATTTTATCCCCCCTGAAAAGAAAAAAAAGATTTTTTATCAGGAAAAACAGATTTTAAAATAAGCAATAGAATTATCTCATTACAACAAATATATTTTCTTTATTAACCTAAATTATTAATTTAATCTGGATACATTATTTTTTAAAATAATGTATAAAGCTATAACTTCACAATGTGGAAAACATATTAACAAAAGTATCAGCCATCATAAAAGAAGCTCTATTTTTCTCATCTAAACATAAAATAGGCTGAGTATTTATACTGGGATTGGGAAGATAATATTAACTAATAAATAAAGTATCTATTTAAAATTAAATATAATGTTTTTTAATATATATATAACTTAAGCCAAATTATATGTTTCTATTCTTAAATGTAATACACAGGTTTTTGAACCTTTTCTAGCTCAGGTTTTAAATGTACACACATCTGTATGAAACTTTAAATGCAAAAGAAACCACATGGATATATACATAAATATGTAAGCTATTTACAGTGTTAATCACTTTAATCAAAATATGTTGAGATTAGAAATTTTAGCTGTTTTGAAGCATCGATGATTCAAAACATTTTCCCGCTTTTCCTTTGCATCCATGTGATCTAAATGAGAAATGAAGGTTATTTTTCTTATTTGGTACTTAAACTCATCACACCAAGTAAAAATTACATGAGAGTTATCTTTCCAGAATATCACATCTTTGATAAATGTAAGAAGTAGTTCTCAATATTATTGTCATTATTTTATATTTACAAATATATTAATTCCTTTGTAACATGTTAAAAAGGAAATGAAGTAAAATTAGTTTTCTTAAAGCTGAATATAATGAATAAATTTGAAAACAACAGCAAAAAATTACATCCAGTAAAGTAAACAAACTATTTAAAATCCACTTGGAGTGTTTGTTTGAAATATCTATGTTTGGTAAAAGAATAAAAGTTTTGGATCCGATTTATGGAGAAACTAAGTGTTATAAAGAAAATGCCTTTAAAAATATTATTTCTTCAGAAATTGACCATTTGCAGATAAAAGGAATATTGAATGTTGCTTTAAGTTTAATTGTATTATTAAAAGAAAACCTTGATATGGTAAG
Organism: Sinotaia quadrata; assembly: GCA_028829895.1. Lineage (NCBI taxonomy): Eukaryota > Metazoa > Mollusca > Gastropoda > Architaenioglossa > Viviparidae > Sinotaia > Sinotaia quadrata. The sequence continues at coordinate 1,511,568 of CM054180.1, read as the reverse complement.
TATTCTCTTGAGAAATGTCACAAGAAGACTAATTCTCAAGGTTGAATGTATCCAAATCTTCCAAGAAAGCTGATGAGTTTTGCTGGAAGGATGGTCAACACACATGGAAGCAGGAAGGGGAATCAGTTTGTGGTACCCCTGAGGAGCATGCTGCATTTGGCTCAAGATCCCCCCACTGCCAATCATCTCAGACCAAGCAAAACTTTAGCATGTGTAGAGGCTGAGTTTTATCGGCCAGGTATGGCCGGGGATGTTACTCGTTACTGTCAGTCATACAGTATCTGTAAGCGAGTGAACAGGAAAATGGAATATCCCATTCCGTTAGGGGAAACCCCAACTATCGACATTCCTTTTAGGCATGTAGCCGTCAATCTTAGAGAATTTGTGCATTTATCAGGTCGAGGTCATTGATGGATTCTCACCATCATAGATTATGCTATGTGATACCTTGAGGCGGTCGCCCTTAGTTCTATTAGTACTGCATTGGTAGCAAATTCACTGTTCACCATTTTCTCATATGTAGGTTTTCCAGAAGAAATCTTGTCTGATAGAAGGACTCAATTCACAAGCGAGTTTATGAAAGAGATTAATCAACTTTTGAGAATAGAGTTGTTTAGAACTACTCCTTACCACCCTAAGCATAACAGTTTAGTTGAAAATCTGAATGCTACTCTTACCAAGTCATTGAAGAAATTGTGCATAGAAAGACCATGTACATTTGCCAATGCCTTTGTTTGCATTACGCGAAGTACCTCAAGACAACCTTTTTCTCGCCTTTCGAACTCTTGTACAATAGAACCATTAGGGACCATGTCTGTATTATGAGGATATTGGTCAGAGATTGGGCTAACAGAATCCATTAAAAGTACTTATCACCATATGATTGAACTTGCTTAACATATTGACACTTCATTTCAAATAGCTGTAAAAAATATTTAAGAGTAAAGCTAGACAAGCATATCTGTACAATCATATAAAAGTGTCTAACATTGAAGTTGGTATGGGGGTGATGTTGCTATTACCTCTTCATCAAAACAAGTTAGAAGTATCGTGGCAGGGACCCTACAGTGACTCAAAAATTGATGACATCATTGTACACCCAGAACTACCAGACTCTGATGCTCAACAATTATGAAGCATGATAAGAGAAACTCATGATGTTTTTATCAAGAAACAAGGAAAAACAAGTCTCTGTTAATTTACGGTTGCACTACTGAATCATAATCCGATCTGCATGAAACTGTATGTTTTACCATAAGCTAAACAGGCAATTGACTCTATGTTACCTTTAGGTATGATTGAAAAGCAGTCTCCCCATATAGTTCTCCTATAGTCCTTGTAAAAAAAAGAAGGCATGCACCAATTTTGCATGGACTATAGACAACTAAATAAGTCAGTCAATTTTCAGCCAAACCAGTGCCCAAACCAGAGCATCTGTTCACTCATCTCAGTAGAGCTAAATGTTTTTCCAAGTTTGATCTTGTTAAAGGTTTTTGGCAAGTTGTAGTCTGAGGCAGACAAGCTGAAGTTAGCATTTAGCACACCTGATGGCCAGTATCAGTGGTGGGTGATGCCATTTGGAATCCTCACAGCACCAACCATTTTCACCAAGATGATGAGATTGCTTATCAAACCTATGAAAGAGGAATCCATATCTAATTTCATGGATGATGTATTAGTAGCTACCCAGACTCTAGAGGAGCATATATGCTTGCTTTGGTTTTAAATCATGTGGCACATAATGAGAAAACGACAATGCTAAAGTGTAGTGCAATGTTAGTGTACACATTTTAATTGTTGTTTACTGTTTTATGCATTTATTAATTGTAGTAGACATTTATATATTTAAATAGTAAATAGTTTGTATTTATTTTTTGTTTGTTTGCTAAATTATATTATTTTCTTTGCGTATTTTAGGATTTATTCATGTGAGAATGGTTTTAGTACATTGCACTCAAGCATAGTTAATTATTTTATTTTGTACCTCATCTTGTAAATTTTATGTTAGAAAAGAGTTGTATTTAAAGAGTAGTTTCCTTAAATAATAAAATCATAATATAACTCTTAGTACTTTCAAAGTAATTTGTAGCTAAACCTAAGTAAGAAAGCACAGAACAGAAATGTTTCAGATTTTAAATTTTCTTGAATGTAAAATTCTCTGATTATATAAAATGTATTATAGACTAGATTATGAGAGCCAGTTTGTTCTTTTGATATCTATAAACATTTATGAACTAGACTTGATTATAAAAGCTGGTTTGCTTTCCATGTGTTCGTTTGATATCTATAACACTTATGAACTAGACTTGATTATAAAAGTCGGTTTGCTTTCCATGTGTTCTTTTGATATCTATAACATTTATGAACTAGACTTGATTATAAAAGCTGTTTTGCTTTCCATGCGTTCTTTTGATACCTAAGACATTTATGATTAAGAACTTGGCTCTCCTGGCTAAGGAAGGAAAGTATTTGAAATGGCGCTTAGTAGGAAGCTTTTTTTGCATGATGCAGACTTTTGTTTCTTTGTGTTGATTTAATTTTAATGAATAAAATCACTACTTTTTTGCATTAAAAATCTGCTGCACTAATGAAGTACATGTAATAACATACCAGCTCTTGGCCTTTTTCAAGTCTTAAACTAATATATTTTCATTATATGACACCAATGCAAAAAATTTTGGATCGAACTTATTGCATTATACTATAGCTGGGTTTTACTGTTTATCTAATGGTTAAGATAATAAAACTGGTATCATTCTTGTATGCCTTAGTTTTACTATTATAGAATTAGTAATGCTGTAATGATTGTATTTATAAATCAATATTGTACTTTTAAAATTGTAATGAAATTTTATCTTTATTACTTTATAGTAACATTTAAATGGAAAAATTATCTGTTTTAGAAATCAGTAATTAAGTAAACTTAACTTAAGTCTTATTTATGGTTCTATAGTTTAAAATATTTCTACAGATGCTTTCTTTTTCTGCTTAGTAAATTAACAATAACAATAATTAATAACAACAGTGACTAATATTATTACAATAGTGTAGATTAATAGTAACTAGTACTGCTAGTAACAGTACAGTACAGTCAAAGCTAAAACCTATGAAATACTAGCTCCACTTGAGAACTGGTCTTACTGTTACCTTTTGTGGAATGTTATTAAGATTGGGGAAGATAAATTATTTCTTTTTTTGAAATCATAACAAAATTCAAACAAGATTTTGCCATTTTCGCCAGACACTCTACATTTGAGAGAGAAGAAAGATTTTGAGCTCATGTAAAACACAATTAGCTGGACACAGTTAAAAATATTGTTGTTAGAATAAGGGGAAAGATATTATGCTAGTAGTAATACCGCTATCTATGTCCCGTAGGAATTGCTGTAAATCTTTTCATCTTGGTCATGTTTTCAGTTTTGGAGGGATTCATTTGGGGCCTTCCTCCTTTCACTGGTATTCAAGGAGGGTGGGGTGGGGTATTCTTGCGGTGTTTGGTTTGTGTGTTGTATTTCCATGTCTGCTTGTTGTCACAACTGTTGTTGGTGTGTTTGTTTATGTCAGTGGGTGTTTTTAAAAAAAATTATTATTATTATTTTTAATTATTAAATTTTTAAAAAAATTATAGTAGGTGGAGTATATTTATCTCTAAGAGGTATGTGATAAGTGCTAGGTGAGTGTGGCTTGTTTCACCCTATTTATATAGTAAATTGTTTAATTAATAAAGTGCTTCAGATAACTGCAAAATGAATATACCAGGTAAATCAGCAGCTGATAACACAACATGATATTCTATAAAAATAATGTTAATGTTGTGATACGCTATTCACAAGTCAATAATTCAGTGGATAAGGTTTTTCTCTTAGTATTAGTAAAATACCACTGATATTCTAAATATAACAAAGTTTTTCTCCTCAGGTTATGACCATAAAAATAATACCTTCTACAGTTTAAGATTAGTTCTCTATTTTAATAATTTGTAAAAGAGTAAGATTTGGTTCTTTAATTCAAATCATTTATGAAAGAATTTTGTTTCTCTCATCATAATAATTTACAAACAAGCTTTGGTTCTCTGTAACCATTGTGAAGAGTTAGCTTTGGTTTTGTAATCATAATTATTAATAGTATATGAAAGAATAAACTTTAGCTCTCTAAATGTTTATCTATCATAATCTGTGAAAGAATAAACTTTGGTTCTCTAATTGCAGTAATTTGTGAAGGAGTAAGCTTTTGGTTCTCTACCTATAATAATTTATTAAAGAGTAGGCCTAATCATTAGTTTATAATTAATTATGAAAGATCAAACAAACTTTGATTCAGATTCATTAGAAAATCCAGTGTGATTGACGTATTGTAGAAACGCAAAAAGTATACTTGTTTTTATAGGACCCTACTGTTGATTTAGTTCAGTGAAAATTTTAATATGTACATTTTTTTTAAAAAGAGAGAGTAAAAAAAAATTAAGTAAAATAATAAAATTCTTGCATTTATTAATTTAGTTTATTGCCACAATTATGATGATAAGCAGCTAGGTAAACCATTGCCTTTTAAGAAAATATGGTTTTATTTGTTGGCAAGCTTTCTTTAGTGTCAGTCTTCGAAAGGGCAAGCATAAATGTCATGCCAATAAAGTATACTTTTCACATCAGACCGATTCATTGTGGTCGAAATACTCGCCATCAACATGTATTCCGCCGTCCTTTGACAGTTTTTGTTCTCGTTCACAGTAAATTTAATCTCCCTAACATTGATTGATGTGACATTTCTTTTAACAGCGATCTTTAGCGAGATTCCATTGTATTAGCCTGTCACTAAGTGAATTTAAAATAAATAACCAACTCCACATACGAAATAAAACACCTGCAGCAAAACATCCTGACATCGTGATTTCCGAAAGACACACCCTATCACTAGCGAGCCATGGTAACTGGTCCGAAAACAACAACTTCACTATTGTGACGAGCCGCAACCTTTTGTCTCCACGTCTAACTATGGCGTAAAGGCACGTCCTCACTTGTCTATCGATGAGGTGGCTTATCGATCGTCAGACAGTGTGCATGTGTGTCGGCTGACAGGAAGACGTGCTTGCGCGACTGGAGACGAGCGAAACAGTGTAATTCTAATTTCAGGCCGCGATACCTTAGTACACAAGAGTGCAGGTGAAAGAATTTGTAGCGGAACCGACTGGCAAAAAGCAATGGCCCTGAAAATCGTCCTTTACAATAACATGATGCAATAATGGTTGCGATGTCAGTGGAGTGTTGGTACGTTAGTGCTTGGTATAAAATTGTTGTTGTTTTTTTTTTTTTTACCTCATCACTATAACGTCATTCTAAATAAAAATTCATGCCCATCTATGCCCTTTTCTTGAATTTTATGCACAGCTTATATATTATTTATTTTACGTCGTTGAAGTACTAGTAGGGTGTCGTGCTAGCGTCAGTGCATTTGAAGTACTACTACTAGTAAAGTGTCGTGCTAGTATCAATGTATTTGAAGTACTAGTGGGATGTCGTGCTAACTAACATCAGTGCATTTGAAGTACTGGTGGGAAGTCGTGCTAGCATCAGTGTATTTGAAATACTAATAGAGTGTCGTGCTAGCATCAGTGTATTTGAAGTACTAATAGAGTGTCGTGCTAGCATCAGTGTATTTGAAGTACTAATAGAGTGTCGTGCTAGCATCAGTGTATTTGAAATACTAGTGGGGTGTCGTGCTAGCACTAGTGAATTTGAAATACTAGTGGGTGTTATGCTAACATCAGTGTATTTGAAATACTAGTGGGGTGTTGTGCTAACATCAGTGTATTTGAAATACTAGTGGGGTGTTGTGCTAACATAGGTGTATTTGAAATACTAGTGGGGTGTTATGCTAACATCAGCGTGTTTAATGTACTCAACACTCTAGCTTCAGTGTGTATGATTGAAGAACTAGTAGGGTGTCATAATTGAAGTGGGACTGTAAGCATAAAACTACTTTTGTTTGTGTTGTAACTCTAACTTAGGAATACTACTTGTAGTTTTTGTGTGTAGTGTAACTATCAACATAAAGACAATTTTTGTTCTTATTTGATTGTAATTTGTCAACTTAAACACTTTTTAAAAAAATTGATGTACTGGAGTGTAATTAAGCATAGACACTATTTTTGTTGTTAGTTGACTGTAGTATAACTATCAGCATAAACACTAATTTTGTTGTTAGTTGACTAGAGTTAAATTTTATTGTTGGTTGATTGTAAATAACTATAAGATGTGTAAGAATAAACACTATTTGTATTGTTCTTGATTGACTGGAGTGTGAAACAAAACTTGCATAAATAATTACTAGTTTTGTTGGTTGTCTGAAATGTACTAGCATAAAGACTATTTTGTTAAGGAATTGTGGTGTAACTGAAAACATAAAAGACTATATTTTGTTAAAATTATAATCTTGCCCAGTATTCTAGATGTTATATTTTATTAAAATAGTACTGTGCATATTATTAGTCCAGTAGTAAAAGTACTACTGGTTTGTACAGACTAGAGCCTGTGTTTATTAATAGTACAGTCAAATTAGCCCATTAGTCTAAATGCAGTAAATAGTATTTTTATTAATTCTATTACTAATTGTTCTCTACAAACTAGTTCAGTCATTTAGAATAGATATAAATATATATATATATTATATAGTATTTTTATTAACAGTATTGTATACAAAAGAACCTGTGTTTATTAATAGTACACTACAAACTAGCCCTTTAGTCTAAATGCAGTAAATAGTATTTTTATATAGTACTGTGCAGTAGTTTAGATATCATTAAATAATATTTTTATTAACAGTATTGTACAGACTAGTATATGTATTACTATTAATAAATAATACAGTTCAGACTAGTTTACTAGTCTAAATAACAGTAAATAATAGAGGAGATTTGCCCAGTAGTTTAGATTGATTTTTAATAAATATTTTTAATAATATTGTACAAACTAGTCCATTATTAGTACAGTATATGTTTATAGCAGTAAATAGTACTTTTAGTAACAGTTCAGTCTAGTTAAGTAGTTTAGATAGCAATAAATGGCTCGTGTTTTAGTAAAACTGTAGGACTAATACTAATATGTATTAATAGTACTGTAGCCCTGTAGTTTAGATAGCAATAAATGGTTTTTATTTTGATAAAACTGTAGGACTAATACTAATATGTATTAATAGTACTGTAGCCCTGTAGTTTAGATAGCAATAAATGGTTCTTGTTTTGATAAAACTGTAGGACTAGTACTAATATGTAAATAGGATTGTAGCCCTGTAGTTTAGTTAGCAATAAATGGTTCTTATTTTAATAAAACTGTAGGACTAGTACTAAAATGTATTAATGGTACTGTAGTTTAAATAGCAATACTTTTGTTATATTTTATTGATAGTGCTGTAGAGACTGCTATTACTAGTATTAGTTATTAAAGGTACAATAACAAAAAATAGTACTGTCTGTTAATAGTACAGTACAGACTAGCCAGGTAATACTAATACTTGTTTATTTTGTTTTAATAAAAACAGTTATTTTACCCTTATTTTGTGCACTTTTTTCAGAAAGTGACAAACTCCAAAGGAATGTGTACTTCACAAAGAAATGGTGACAAGAGCGATAGAAATAGAGGTAGTAGCAGCAAGAGTGACAAGAGACACAACAGAACTTGGTGCCAGGAACGTTCTGAACGCCAAGCTTTGGTATCCTCACAACTACAAAAATATGCCTCCCCTCTAAAAATAACATCAGGGGAAGACTCAGATGAATTGCCAGATCTAGACACAAAACCTGACACTTCCAGTGATGTTCTGAACTCAAAGATGACTGAAGGTTGTGGTAAAACTCTTTGTAAAGAAAGACATTTTACTGATTCCTTGTCTTTCAATCCAGAAATGTCATTTTTGGGCTCATGCAGCATGGAATTAAAATCAGAACCAATAGAAAACATTGAATGCAAAGCAGGTAACATTTTCAAGAGAAGACGCAGTGATAGAATGAGCCAAGAAATGCAGGCTGGTTCAGCACCAGTGGAATCTGAAGAGTTAGTGGTAATACGATTTCCAGAACTAACATCTTTAAACACAAATGAAAAACCAAAGCGATTGATTTCTGATTACTTCAAAACTGAGCCATCGGAGTCATTAGATTTAGACACTATAGAGAGGAAAAAATTTAAAAACTGGCGAGTTAAGTTTCTTCGGGGACTTCCATGTTTTCAGGCAGATGTAATGAGTGAAGTTTGCCGAGAATTCTCTAGCATGCAGATCCTCATGGTCGAAAGCATTGCCGAGGATCAGAATGATGCGACTTACTTCACTCATATGCTTAATCTTCTTCAAGACTTTTCTGTCACACACAAACCACCATTACATTTAGTGGACAATGTAATTCGGTGTGGTCTGGTAGAGCCTAATGACCACAAGCTGGCTTTTCAGGCCTATGCCTGTGTGCGGAACATCTGGCAGCGTTTTCCTGATCTAATTTCCTTTGACTGGACTACTACACAGATCGCTGGAGACATAATCAAGCGAAAACTCCAGGCTCACGGTGCACATGTGGCAAAGAGAGAGGCTAAAAGCAGCTTTGAGCCACAATCTAGATTGGAGGAGCAGTTCAAAGATGAGCCAACTTTTCAGCAAGCTGCACTTTACCTACAGCTACAGGTATTCGGACTGCAGCGAAATCTTAGCTCCTGTGTATTAGCAGATCCTAAGAGTGTGAGGATGTCACTTGCTTACAAAAATTTGTCTGCAATAAATCCTGTTGTGAAAATCAAACGACTTATTTACTGGTTGGAGTGTTGCCTCATTGCTGTGGAGCATAATTATGTGCCGGAGCAGGTTTTCATCAGCAATATGGAAAATAATAATGACAGTCATGATGCCCTACAAACCAAAAAGGATCCAGAAAGGGGATCCAGTAGGAAGGATACTGATGAACACACAGAAAAGGGAGCCCCTTTGTTACCAAGTGTGACTGATGTTGGTTCCTGGCTGCTGGTCAGCCTGCAAGATTTACTTAGCATGAGCGTATTGGTGAGTCGTGACCATCATGAAGCTGCAAGAAATCTTGCTTCAGAACTGCGACACACTTACATATATCTTCCAAACCTTCGGCTGAAAAAACAATTGCTCCAGACAGTATCCTGCCCATTACTGTGTTACCATTTAGTGCGCTTGGTACTGGAGAACCACTGTAACAACACCATCTTTAATTCTTCATTTCCAGCCTCAGCTCGTGAACTTGCCAATAGTTATTTTCCTGCCTTGCCTCCCAAGAGTCCCATGACTCCTCCCCCATCTCCATCTGATGAAGAAGATGCACCATCAGATGGCCATGCACATACTTACTCCATGCAGAGCTGTGAAGAGCTTGCCATGCTTATGTTCTTCATCACGAAAAGCTTTGTGGCCTGTCGACAAAGTGAGAGTCTATCAGTAAAATTTATATTTGTGGTTGTTTTCTTTTAGTCTGTAGAGACTGATTGTTCCATAAAATTTATTTACATGGAAATCTGAGAAAAAACATAATTGTGCCTTGCAACAGTGTGTTGTCGCATTTACTGATATCCAGCCTCACCTTACTAAACACATTTTTGTCCAATATATTATTTACATTTGTTGGTCTATTGTTGTCATTTAGTCTTTTTAACTCAGCCACCCTCACTAAACACATTTTTGTCCAATATATTATTTACATTTGTTGGTCTATTGTTGTCATTTTGTTTTTTTAACTTAGCCACCCTCGCTAAATACAGTTTTGTCAAATAACCTGTTGTCTATAGGTACATTCAGTTATGTCTTGCTAAATAGTTTTGTCAGATGATGCTATTATGCCTGTCTTTCTTTAGTGACACCAGTCACATCTCACTACAGTTTTTGCCTAATGTTTGCCTAGCTCATAGAAAGTGATTTTATTTGCTTTGATATGATTCTAATAATAATTTCAATAATTCTGAAATATGACAACTCTATTTATAAAGTATAAATTATAAAATATTACATATAGGAAAATTTGCTTTTGCATTAAATATTTAAACCATAAACACTGTTTTTATTAAATAATGGGGTGAAAATTGCCTTATCATACACTAAAAGTATTTATTTGGGAATAATATATATAAGTGAACTGTTAAACTTGTAAAATTCTGATTTAGAAAGTAAAGTATGAAAATAAATAAGCAATGGATAAACTCACAAAACGAAATATCCATTTGGTTTATTTACAATTACATGACTACATACCACAAGAGTTTACTTCCTTTTCCCTATACAGAGATATAATTATACAAATGTTTTGCCTCCATCTCCCACTCCAGGCTATGTTTTGTAACAAATGAATTGCTCCTAATTAATGTTTTGCTTGTGTACTGTTTGACATGTCTCTATAATAAAGTTAATTGACTCAATCACATTTAAAATATGGTTTGGTTGTGTACCGTTTGACATGTCTCTATAATAAAAGTTAATTGAATCAATCACATTTAAAATATGGTTTGGTTGTGTACCGTTTGACATGTCTCTAAATAAAAGTTACTGAAACAATCACATTTAAAATATGGTTTGGTTGTGTACCGTTTGACATGTCTCTATAATAAAAGTTAATTGAATCAATCACATTTAAAATATGGTTTGGTTGTGTACCGTTTGACATGTCTCTAAATAAAAGTTACTGAAACAATCACATTTAAAATATGGTTTGGTTGTGTACCGTTTGACATGTCTCTAAATAAAAGTTACTGAAACAATCACATTTAAAATATCAATATGGTTTGATATATTAGCATGGAGAAACAATCCCATTTAAAATAATGGTTTGAGTATCAGTACAGTAGGGGGAAAAAAAATCACACACATTTAATGTATGAATTGATGTAGATTCAAAACAGTCAGGTCAGTTAATTGAATTCAGCCAATTGTAGTCAGTGTGTCAGTGACGGCTACTATGAAGTAAATATGAATTTAAAAAGTTATATCTTCAGTAGTGAATAAACATTTTTCAGAGATCAACAGAAGGTAGTTGGATAAAAGAATTGATAATCTTAAAACATGTACAATCAATCACCTTATCCATTTTGAGATAAATAAATTAACATTGAGATTTTAAGGTGATCATTTAATCTTTAAATTTGAACATTAGCTCTGATAAAAGAATGATTTTTTAAAATTAATTTTTGGATTTGTTTCAGTGGTGGTTTATTTTTATGTCAGTTAAGCAATAAACTTCATTATTATTTTGTTTACTTTCCTCTTCTTAATAATTTGTAAACATAGTTTGTGATATAGATATAATATATTGGTGTTTCACTTTGTTCAGAACGTTTAAACCAAGATTTACGGCAACAGATATTGTTGGGTCCAGACCTTCCATCTTTAAAAGAAGAGGAGCGAATAGAGCTTCAGGTCCACGTCAGTGACTTTGAAAAACATTTGTTGGACTTAGTCCCAGAGCTGAATGCAGCCACCAAAATGTACCTCCTTTTGATGGAAACTCTTGGCACTGCCATGTAGACTAGTTTTTCCTTTCTTTTTAATGTCTTCTTATGTATACAATAAGACTTAGGCAGCCAGACAGAGCATGTGGCTACAACACCTGTATATTATTATTTCATGAATTTGTATTGCTTTAAGAGAAAAAACATTTTCATTTGTTTTCCCACTTCTTATCCCCTACTCCACAAAAGAAAATGAAAATAAGTGGGTTCACTTGTTTTGAATGAAAAATAGAAATTGCACTATGTGCATATGTTGAAGTTTTTCACTTTTTTAAAAAGTTGTTACTGATATTAATTAATGCATGACAGAAAAGATATCTTTTAAATTTTTGTGCATGAGTTTCTTAGATATCTCCTTGAACTAAAATATAAAGCTACTTCACTTTTATCATTCTTGGCATTACAAAACTACAAACATATTGTCATTATTGGAGGTAGAAAACTACAAAATCTAAAGCTGTTATTTCAGTTTGTCATTCTTGGCAGTAAATACAGTTACATATAATTGCTATTGTACATCATTTATGTACAATTAGTATGTGAAGATCATTGAATGATCTACAAAATATAAAGCTTTTATTTCACTTTTGTGTCATTTTTGGCAGCAAATATTGTTACATCTAATTTGTCACTGTTATAGATAATTTATGTAAAGAATTGGATAGATTTTTTTCCTTCCACATACATGTAAAAACAAATTATGCATTGTTAAGAAACAAGAAAAGTTAGAAATGTTATGTATTAAAATCCATATTTCTTTAAAGTTTGTGAGTAGAGTCAAATTACATGATACTTTGAGTTTAACATCAGTAATTATGATTAGATTCTAAAGATTAGTAATTATGGCTAGATTCTATAACAGTAGTAATTGTGGTTAATTTCTATACCATTAGTGATTATGGTTAGATTCTATACCATTAGTGATTATGGTTAGATTCTATACCATTAGTAATTATGGCTAGATTCTATACCATTAGTAATTATGGCTAGATTCTATAACAGTAGTAATTGTGGTTAGTTTCTATACCATTAGTGATTATGGTTAGATTCTATACCATTAGTAATTATGGCTAGATTCTATAACAGTAGTAATTGTGGCTAGATTCTATAACAGTAGTAATTGTGGTTAGTTTCTATACCATTGGAGAGTGATTATGGTTAGATTCTATACCATTAGTGTTGGTTATGGTTAAAGTCCATAATGATTGGATTTGGAGTTTAAAAGATTCCCACAAGAGTGAAAAAGTGTATGTTCATTGTGCATTTTGATTAAGTTTCCATCATTAGAAATAACACAGAAAATTTAGAAATATGCTTATTAATTTCCAGACCAAAGTTTTCCTCATTCCTGATATGATTTATGCTTGGCTTACCTCAGTATTGGTTAGAGATACATTGCCTTGATTTGTAATGTCATGCATGTTCTATGATCAGTACTGGTCAGAGTTATTTTTTCTTGATTTTCAACTTCAAACATGATCTACGGTCAGAAAACTTGTACAGAAATAAAACTGGCATTAATTTGCTATAATAAAGCTTACTCTAGGTACATAAACCAGTTTCATAATATTTCTATAATTTAGGGTACATAAACTGTCTGAATATTTCAGTTTTACAAATTCTCTTTGGCTTCTTATAAAGGAGAAAATAAAAATGGACTTGTGTGTTGGGGGTGTAAGAAACAATATGGAGTGCAGCAGTATGAAAATTTTTTTCTGTGATGACATCTTCCCTTCCTAAAAAATGACAAACTCCCTACCTTCTTCAAACTGACCATCAGTTTTTGATGACAGTGAGTGTCAGGATTAGCAATGACATTACAGATATTTTAGGAGAGGGGAGGATAGTTCAGTAAAGCTAGCAACCAACATTTTTTAAATGAATTTCTGTTGACAATGGCAGTATAAGCATTTGCAATTTTGCATGTATTATACTATAGTAATAAACTGTTCAGTATACAATAATTTTTTTCATGAAAATACATTCCCCATTGTTATTTATGAAATAACTAATGAATGCTAAATGAATACATGCTAGGTCTCTGTTTGGGGGGAACATGTAAATGGTACTCTGTGCTGAACTCAGTTGATCTTTCAGAACACCAGGCTGATAGAGTTATCTCTTACAGTTGATGTTTTGGGGAATTATATGTAAATGCTAGTCTGTGGTGCTATATTGACCTTCAGAACACCAGGCTGATAGAGTTATCTCTTACAGTTGATATTTTGGGGAATTATATGTAAATGCTAGTCTGTGGGGCTATATTGACCTTCAGAACACCAGGCTGATAGAGTTATCTCTTACAGTTGTATGTTTTGGGGAATTATATGTAAATGCTAGTCTGTGGTGCTATATTGACCTTCAGAACACCAGGCTATTAGAGTTATCTCTTACAGTGTGTGTTTTGGGGAATTATATGTAAACTAAATGCTAGTCTGTGGGGCTATATTGACCTTCAGAACATCAGGCTTACATTAGAGTTATCTCTAACAGTGTATGTTTTGGGGAATTATATGTAAATGCTAGTCTGTTTGTTGGGGCTGTATTGACCTTCAGAACATCAGGCTGACATTAAAAGAAAATCTATCAGCAAGTGAGCGTTGACTTTGCTATTTCTCTGATGAATTTAAATAATAATTACCATGAGAAATATGTCACTCATTTGCTTCCACTCAGTCTAATTCAATCCTGATGTAAATATATTGTTGGGCTCTGACAACATATTTTATCTGTAATATTTACAATACAAAGTTACTTATTAAAAATACCACTAATTATAAAGATTGCTTTACGCATCTGTCCAGAACTTAAATAATAAATGTAAGACTAGGTTAAAAAAGTTTTAAAATACTCTTTTAGTACTCTTTAAAATTAGTGATTATATTTCAGCTAAATAATGGTTTACACTTTTATTGCATTTGATTATAAGTGGATGACCCTCTTTTGCACATTTTAGAGATGTGAAATTGTCTTTGAGATCTTAGTACAAGAATTGTGGAACTGTGAGGTTGTCTTTGAGATCTTAGTACAAGAATTATGGAACTGTGAGGTTGTCTTTGAGGTCTTAGTACAAGCATTAGTAAAACACTTTTGAGATTATAATTAATAGGAAGTACACGTACTAATAACATTATTTTAATTATTTTGGAATCTCCAAATTTATTTTTATTTTTTAAAACATAATAGTGGTATGAAGCACAATGTCAGTCAAGCAAAAGAAAATGATCTGTTTGGGTTTTATACACTTTACTGAGGTATGAGTTTACATGGGGGCTTTGTATAAACATTATACAGTGCAATAATGCTCCTGTAATAAGCATCATACTTAAACCATATAATGTATGTTGTATATAACACAAAGAGAGACAAAATAACAGTATTAAAAATTTGTTTATAGTGTGCATTTGTGATTTTTATAATAATAAATAATTCTGCGAAATGAAATGATTTATTGAACATTTTAGAAATAATTTGAATTTATTGTGCTGGAATTCTTACATCCTAAAACCAAAAATCCAATCAGTGTGATGTCTTGAATCAAAAACATAATAAGATTTGTGAAGTAATACAAATAATTGTGAATTGTACTGGGGTTCTTACAACCTTAACCTGATGTCCAGTATATGTGATGTTTTGAATCAAAAGTATCACGAGACTTGTGACGAAATGAATCCGTGAACATCCTGAGATTTGTGAAGAAATTAATATATGAACATCCTGAGATTTGTGAAGAAATGAGTACATGAACATCCTGAGATTTGTGAAGAAATGAGTACATCAACATCCTGAGATTTGTGAAGAAATGAATACGTGAACATCATGAGATTTGTGAAGAAATTAATTCACGAATATCATGAGATTTCTGAAATGAATATATGAACATCATGAGATTTGTGAAGAAATTAATTCATGAACATCATGATATTTAATACATGAACATTTTAAGATTTGTGAAGCAATTAATACATGAACATTTTAATTTTTATGAAGAAATGAATCTTGAACATCATGATATTTATGAAGAAAATATTATATGAACATCTTGAGATTTGATACATGAACATAAAAAAGAGCCAAGCAGAAGGATATATTAAGTACTTACATTGATATTGATCACATTCAGGTTATGGACATTTGCAAATGCAAGTTCTTATGTGAAAAGAAATCAGGTATTTGAAATGAGCTTAAGCTAGCTTATATGCAGGAAATAAAAAGAAATGAGAAAGAATAATAATAGTAACATTTTGTTAAAATTATATTTTTATTATCATTCATATTTTTATAATAGAAATATAGTACCTCTGCTGATTAAAAGTAATGGTGGAAGTTAAATAAAATCAGGATTTTAAAGATTGTACAGTATATCTTCATACCCTAAGATATCTCAGTGCTTTGTGGGGAGGGTTTTTTTTTTTCTGATTGCAAAAATCCAACTAATTGGGTTGGGTCTCAAACCCATGGTCCCACAGATTCCTGCACGAGAGTCCAATACTTCCTGACTACCTACCTTTTATTAGGGAACCTGAGTCACTCAGTTCTCATTATGATACAGCTCTCATTATGGCACCTGAACTCCTTGGACACTCATCCGTCATTTTGACACCTGGTTCCTCATTTCTCATTATGATGCCATGAATCTCAATTTCTCAATCCTCATTATGACACCTGGAACCTCAGTCATTTAGTTCTCATTATGACCTGGAACCTCAGTCATTTAGTTCTCATTATGACACCTGGAACCTCAGTCATTCAGTTCTCATTATGGTCTGGAACCTCAGACACTAACTATATATGTGGCTACACAGTACAGTCCCTTCAAGCAGAATCAGACTGCCAATAAAATGGTGAAGTAGAACCGAAGCATAAGCAGGCATAGGTATTCAATTTCCATGTTGCTGTTTTTGGTGACAGTTGATGTACTCAATTGCCACGTTTAAACAGTGTGACAGTTGATGCCACCTTCTAGCCTCGTGTCACCTTAATATATCATGTTTGTGTAAAACAGTGTGACAGTTAATGCCATCCACCACCCACACATCACCTTATCATGTTTATGTAAACAATGTGACATGTTTTGCTTTATGTATTTAAAGACTAAAGCACTGTGTGCCTCCTTCATTTCTTCATTATCACCTTTAACCAGAAATACTATTTAATTAATAGAAGCACCATAACCTATGAATTTCTTAATTATCACCCATCAACCAGAAGTACTATATAATTAATGGAAGCACCACAACCTATGAATTTCTTAATTATCACCCATCAACCAGAAGTACTACATAATTAATGGAAGCACCACAACCTATGAATTTGCAATAGGTGCACAGGTCAGAGTTACTATGAGACTGCAAACACAGATGTCTACTTTAAAATTACTTTGGAATCTAAATATATAAAATTATGCTCTGTAATATTAAAAATAACTAATTAATAATTTTTTATTCAAATTGGAAACTTAAATCTTAAGCTATTATTGCAAAGTTGATGAAACCTGCATATACTATATAACTACTGAATCTAATGTGCATATGCCTGAAGTGAATGGAGGTATACATTGCATCAAAAGGAACAGGCATTTTTTTTTCTTTTAATTATTTTGTGTGCCTAATAAATATACGGTCATCATATTGTACTTTGACTTGGGTTGCTTTGATGAAATATATAACTTATAAGGTGTTAAGTGATTATCATTAATCATCACATAATGATTTATATTGGTTTGATGGAGTATTATTACAACATTAGGTCATTGTCATTAATCAACAGCACTATTTTCACTCTTTTTCTGTTAAGTTAGTGAATAGAAAGCCAGCTACTTTGTATTGCACATATATCTCTCCAGCCATATATCCAGACGAAATTTGCCTATACATGTAATTTGTTCAAGTGAAGTATGACCAATGAATAGAACTACTACTACCTTGTATTGTATTATGTCTTTTTGGCCATTTTACCCAGATAAAACTTGATAATTAAAACATGTTGAGCAGAGAACAGAAATTCTCTTACCCTCTATTGCATGTATATATGTGACTACATAAAGGCATACAGATGCTATATGCATTTACATTAATATGTCTGTATGAGATATGTCTATACTGTATTGAACAGTCTCAGTAATTAATTTTTTAAATAGTTTTCTCTCTCTTTTAATTGACACAATTTAGAGTATTTCTATTTTAGATTATGATTAATATTTCTCTTGCTTTTATTTAATGTTATGATTTATTCACAAAAATCTATCACCCCCCCCCCTTTTTTTGTTGTTGTTTTGTTGGTAATTTTTGTAATTGTATAAATTTGTTCTTCTAGTTATTAATCTCCCTCTTGTGCGGCTCTTTAGAAAATTTGTATATTATAAGATTGTGCCAGTTACCAGAAAAAATATTATTCAAGTATTATTTGAGTAACCACATTTGAATTCATCTCAGCATATGAGTTACTTAAGCATTTTTTGAGCTAGTCACAATTTATTTCACTGCGTGAGAGAGTTAATTCAAGCATTCTTTATCAAGCCACACTTGTGTTCAATCTTGTGTAAGAGTGGGTTATTCAAACTTTGAGCTAGCCACAATTGTTTTAAACTCTGCATAAGGTAGGGTTATTCAAGCAGCATTCTTTGAGTTTGAGCTAGCCAAAATTGTATTTCAGCTGTGTTAGAGATAATATTACTTGTGATGACTGAGTAAAGTAAAGCTAGGAGTATTTTTACTTTCGCATATCAAGTGATCAAATCAAAGCCATTTGGAACTTTGCAATAAGTTCAGGATAGATCTTGAACAAACTTAATAAAGAATTCTTTGAAATGGTTGTCATTTGTATGAAAATTTTAGAAAAAGCAAGATAACTGAGAGCAGTTGGTGTGAAGCTCTTTGTATTGTGCATTAAGTTGAAAATAGATTTCCTGAAAAGGTTTATTTTAAAACTTCTTTAAAATTATTGCCATTTGTTGAGAATTCATGATGCTGAAAAAGTTGATAACTTGGAGTTACGATTACTAAGTTCCTGCTGCTTTTATGCTAAGTATTGCTGCTTTAGAAGTTTTACCCCTACAGTCTGTTGATGTCAAAAGCATTGTTTATTTGTTAATGTCCTTCCCCTTGTAATGCTGCTGTTGTCGTTGCTGAAAAGAAAAGCTGATATCAAAGAACTGAATATTTTAGTATACGTTTATTCCTTTATACTTTTTCTCATTCATTAACATGTATATCACTATATGTCTGTAAATATGATCTTTTAATTCAAATCCTCATTTGGTGAAAGATTTCCAGAATGAGATAATTGTATGTTTATTTGCTGATTTTGAGAGTAAATGAATACATATCATTTTCAAAATTGAATTCATTGTTGCTGGAGATGTAATAATTTCATTTATTATCATGCTTTTATTTTGTCCATTTGGTGTGCTTGTTAAGATGAGTAAAAATAAATATTATTCATTACTCATTGATGTTTGCTTAATTATAATAATAAAATCTTAGTATATTTTATATATAAGCAGTATCTTATACACATTTTGCTTTAATGTTTATTTTTCTGTTGCATTGAATGCCTGCAGCAATAAGAAGTTCAGAACAGTATTTATTGTTTCTGCTGTATTTGTTGCTTGAAAAAGACATTTGGAACAAAGTAAGTTTTGCTTCTACCTATAGAAACACCAAATTGAGAACTTATTTTGTGCTTGTAGCAACTTGAAATTGAGTAGTTTGTCAGAGGTGCAAGCAATTATTCCAGACAGTCTTACTTATTTAATGACAATATCATTTTACAACTTGTAGTGCTAAAATAATTTTTTCTTCTTGCTCAAATGACTTTTGTTAATGTAAAAGTTGAATAGCAGTTTTTCATAATGAACATTATTATCAATGATTCTCATACCTTGTTTTTAAAAATGTTTTTAATTCATTACAAAAATAAATACAATAATTTATAGAAGGTTTGTTGGTTATAAGCCTCTATGTGATTGATGTTTCTATAATTTAACAGCTAGTGGAGATAAAGGGCTAAGTTTTAAAGATTCTTTTTTTTCTCTCTTTGAGAAAGTGATTTGTAGACTATCTTGTGCAATAATATATCTGCATTTGTTAGGGTTCCCTTTTGTTGAAATACTGCTTTCTCCAGTTTCTATGGCAATACATAATTGACCCCATAGGTAATATTATTAAACAATTATTATTATTATTATTTATTAAATAATATTATTAAACACCAAACGCTTGATCTGCAAGAAAACAAAAATATTGTTTACTGCATCCCTGGTAATCCAAAGGGATTAAAAAAATTATTAGATTGTGTTCACATTATTACATTATATTATAAAAATGAATATATTGGGATTAATTTTTATGCTTAATATCCACTCCCAGCATTTACTTGATCTAAGGATGCTGAGACAAAAGCTGTTGGAGTGTGGACAAGAGGGTTCAAGTATTGCAGTTTAGGTTATTGGAGTGTGGACAAGAGAGTTCAGGTATTGCAGTTTGGGTTGTTGGAATGTGGACAAGTGGGTTCAAGTATTGTAGTTTGGGTTATTGGAGTGTTGATGGTAGGGGGTGGGGTGGGGTGTCAGACACTGCAGCTTGAGTTGGAATTAGTTGGACTTTGGACAGTGGGGTTTAGATATTACACCTTGAGTGGTTGGAGCTAGTTGGTGCTCAGATTATTAGGGTTGCAGGATATTTCAATTGAAAATATTTCATTTTATTAACATATTAGTTGGATTTTTTAACAATGACATACTAAAACAGGCACAGTTACTAATTTGCATTTTCAATGTGAAACAAAGTATTATTAATTATTTTTAAGTTCTTAGATAAAATTCATACTGCTCAAATCAAAAGTTTGTTATAAATTTGTTAGAATTTGTTGTGTTTTTTATAGGCATGCTTATCAGTTTAGTGTAAAACTATCTCACAATATATAAAATTGTAAGTATAAACAAAAGAATTGATTTCACTCTAACAGATGTCTGAATTTTTCAGATAATTTGTTGCTTTGGTCAAATAAATATCTAAGCATTATTATTTTGATGTATGCATTTACATTTGAAAGTTTATTGTTTAATTACAAAGTTTTGCATTTGTATTTTAGAAAGTAACCAATCCTTCTAACAATCCCAAAGTTCATGTTCCTTTTATGAATACAAGTAATTATAAGTCCTATGAGTGGATTTCACTCTGGTGTTTGTAATATTTAAGGTAAATAATTCAAGAATAAAAAAAAATATTCTAAATGTGTTTTAGTTATTAATTTTATTTTAAATAACTCTTTTGATTCGGTTAGAATTGCATGTTGTGAAATTTACTTTTTAAAAAAAAGGTTAATTACAGTACTCAGAATGGGTGACCCGACAAATGCGTGCCGACAAATGCACGAATGACAAAATTGCGATGTCGCCAAGTGTGGCCTACTAATGTGTAGCCAAGTATTCTGGCATACTGTTTACAGACTCAGTTGCAAAACAGACCTATTATAATTATTTTTAATTATATTTAATTATAATGCATGATTTTCTTCTGACCAAATTTTATGAAGGTTAACTTGAGTGGTGAGAATGAGATGATAAGATTATTATTATTTACTAAGGACCTATTGTAAAGAATGGCATGCTAAGTTTGAATAGCTGCATTCGACATGGTCCAGGAAGTATTAAGTATGTTCACTGGAGAGAACTCTATTATATGCTTAATTCTTTTCATAGCCTTTGTGTAATGATTATTTACACACAGTATTTCTTAATTAGTTAATATTGATCTTTAAATAAAATTATTAAGATTTGATATATGTTTCATTCTTTTTTCATTGCCTTTGTGTAAGGATTATTTGCAGGCAATATCTCTTTAACATTGTCTTTGTGTCTCGTAATATTGATATGTTATTATTACATTCTTGTACGATTTAACATGAATCATCGCAATTTTATCGGCGCAATTTTGTAGGCGCGATTTTGTCGGCGTGCATTTGTTCATCGCGCTTTTGTTGGCATGCAATTGTTGTTCACGCATTTGTCGGTGAACCCCCAGAATGTGATGTTAAAATTAGTTTTTTTTCATGACTTTATACATTTGAATGTGAAATATTTGAAAAGTAATTAGTTCTTTAATTTTTTTTAAAATTTTATTTTACTTCTTATGAAAGTAAGTATTGAGAATGCAACATATTTTTTGTTTCTTGATTTTCTGTCAGATGAAAGTTGTGTTCACTTAAAAAACTGAATGACAAAAAGAGAATAAATAACTTGTTATTTATTTTATGATGCAATATAACAGTGGAAGCAGAGTATAACTATAAGGGAAGAGGCATTTTAGATAATATTGGAAATATGTCAGAAATTTATTAAGGAAATATTTGACTTAATATACTCTGAGAGTTGTAGACTTGATTTACTTAAGGAAAGATACTTTTGAATGAATAAGGACAGTAAATTGTAACATGTTCTGGTGAAATGAGTCCTAATTAGCTAAAGATGAACATAAACACTGAAAAAGTTGTTTGAGGATCTTTCAGTTATTTTGACTTTTCACTTGACTTAATAGCTTTGAGCCTTAATTTATGCTTGGGTAAAATATAAAAGATGTGTAAAAATGCATTTTATAAACTTGGACTTTAGTAATTCTGATACAAGATGACTCTTTTCTGATAGACTATAAGCCAAAGAGAATCCCTCGTACAACATTGCTAAATCCTTAGAATGACACATTTTAAGACTTAGGACTATAAGCCAAAGAGAATCCCTCATACAACATGCTAAATCCTTAGAAGACACATTTTAAGACTTAGGACTAAAAACAGCTTTCTTAGGATTATTTCAGCCATCAACATGACAGACTATCACAATTTGAATCTGACTCTCAAAACGGTTCCCAGTAGGATGATTTCAACCATCAACATGACAGACTATCACAATTTGAATCTGACTCTCAAAACGGTTCCAAGTAGGATGATTTCAACCATCAACATGACAGACTATCACAATTTGACTCAAAGCAGTCAACATGATAATCATATTCACAATCACAATTTGACTCAAAACAGTTCCCAGTAGGGCTTCAAATGCATGTAACTCTTTAATTTTAAACTTTGACTTTTGTTTTTTTCTACCATAGTGCCAATAACTAATGTTGAAATCTACCTTAGAACTCATTTTACCAGAGTAGATCTTATATACAGAGAGATATAGAGACAAACAGACTGATAGACAGCCCGATAGATGGATAGTTTTTGGAAGGCTTGTGTACTGCAGACTGATAGACAGATCGATCAATAGATGGATAGTTTTTGGAAGGCTTGTGTACTGCAGTCTGATAGACAGTTTGATCAATATAGTTTTTGGAAGGCTTGTGTACTGCAGTCTGATAGACAGTTTGATCAATATAGTTTTTGGAAGGCTTGTGTACTGCAGTCTGATAGACAGTTTGATCAATATAGTTTTTGGAAGGCTTGTGTACTGCAGTCTGATAGACAGTTTGATCAATATAGTTTTTGGAAGGCTTGTGTACTGCAGTCTGATAGACAGTTTGATCAATAGATATATAGTTTTTGGAAGGCTTGTGTACTGCAGTCTGATAGACAGTTTGATCAATATAGTTTTTGGAAGGCTTGTGTACTGCAGTCTGATAGACAGTTTGATCAATAGATATATAGTTTTTGGAAGGCTTGTGTACTGCAGTCTGATAGACAGTTCGATCAATAGATGGATAGTTTTTGGAAGGCTTGTGTACTGCAGTCCTTTAACAATCTTGTTTATGGCAGTAACCTTTGGAAAAGTTAAAGTTTTAAAATAAAGTAGTAACACTGCCACATGGCATTGATGTACATATAATGAAAGGTTCTTGAATGAAGAAGGAAAAAAATGGAGAGTTGAACTCTTTGTACATGAGATGATGCAGTTGAGGTTTCCAGATCTACATGAGCATGGCTGGTGGAATTTTTTTCAAAAATACCCTCTTCTTATTTAGGAATTTGTTAAATTTTGCACCCAGTTGTAGTAAAGTGCTTACCACTATTGCTGGTGGAGTTTTTCCAATAAACATTTATCCTATTGCACCAGTGGTAAATGTTGAGCTCTTAAAGATACTCTGATGTACTTAGGAAGTGCTGATTAACTCCACATTAAGACAGGGTACAGTGTATTTGAATTAAATAAAAAAATAATTGAATTTAAGATATTTTAACTTAAGGCAAGATGTTTGAATGATGTAAATTTTGATTTGCAATAAGCATCTTAACTTTACTTAGCTAGTTTTAATTACTACCGAATGCAAGTACATGTATTAATAAAATATATTTTGTTTGCTATACAAGCATATTTATTGGTTTGAATTAAGTTATAGATCTCAAAGTGTCCTATTTGTACTTATCTTGTTTTGATACCACCTAACATTTAGTAATCACAATGTATATTTTATTTTTAGATAGATAGATATAGGTAGGGTGTAATTTAGGTCAAGGCTACTTCAGTGAAGGACAGAGGTGTGTAGAGCTACTTCATGTAAGGTGTTTTGATTGACAGTAATACAATAAATTATAGATAGACATAGGTAGGTTTTAACTGAGGGCATACCTACTTCATGTAAGATGTTTTGATTGACAGTAATACAATAAATTATAGATAGACATAGGTAGGTTTTAACTGAGGGCATACCTACTTCATGTAAAGTGTTTTGATTGACAGTAATACAATAAATTATAGATAGACATAGGTAGGTTTTAACTGAGGGCATACCTACTTCATGTAAGGTGTTTTGATTGACAGTAATACAATAAATTATAGATATAGGTAGGTTTTAACTAAGGGCATACCTACTTCAAGTAAGGTGTTTTGATTGACAGTAATACAATAAATTATTATTTGTTATAGTTCTTCAAGCACATATAACAGAAACCTCTAATATTTAAAAAAAAATCTTTTATTTTATTTTTTTTTATCTGTTGTAATTTTATATCTGTTATGGTTCAGATTGGATGACTGTTATTTACTGACAACTCATTGGCCACTTCATTGCATTTATGTTGAAACACTGATTATGCTTAACTCACAATTTATTTTGTATTATGTAGTTTTTTTTATTGTTTGATTTTTAAATAAATATTTGAAAACTTGAATTAAAGTTAATTCTGTGTGGCATGCATAATTTATTCGTTACTTCAAACATGTCTTTGTATGGCATGCATGTTTTATTTAGTTACTCACAAATATGTCTTTGTATGGCATGCATGTTTTATTTAGTTACTCACAAATATGTCTTTGTATGGCATGCATGTTTTCTTTAATTACTCACAAATATGTCTTTGTATGGCATGCATGTTTTCTTTAATTACTCACAAATATGTCTTTGTATGGCATGCATGATTTATTTAGTTACTCACAAATATGTCTTTGTATGGCATGCATGTTTTCTTTAATTACTCACAAATATGTCTTTGTATGGCATGCATGATTTATTTAGTTACTTGCAAATGTCTTTGTCTGGTATGCATGTTTTATTTAGTTACTCACAAATATGTCTTTGTCTGGCATGCCTAATTTATTTAGTTACTTGCAAATGTCTTTATATGGCATTGCATGATTTCTTTTAGTTACTTACAAATATGTCTTTATATGACATTGCATGATTTTTTTTAGTTACTTGCAAATGTCTTTATATGGCATTGATTGATTTCTTTAGTTACTCGCAAGTATGTCTTTATATGGCATTGCATGATTTTTTTTAGTTACTTGCAAATATGTCTGGTTGACAGTGCATTCACTACCATTGCAAACATTTAATTCAATGTTCATTGTTTCAAACTTTACAAACATTTGTCACTAGTTAATTTAACACTCATTGCCTCAGACTTTACATTTGTTACAAAGTGTGTGTTACCAGTTAATTTAATACTCATTACTAACATTTATTAAGTATTAATTCAGCACTTATTACCTCAAACATTATAAACATTTGTCACTAGTTAATTTAATACTCATTATCTCAGACATTACAAACATTTGTCACCAGTTAATTTACTACGCATTACCTCAGACATTACAAACATTTGTCAGTTAATTTAATACTCAGACATTATAAACATTTGTCATTGGTTTTTAATATCGCTCTCACTAACATGAAAATACACAAACAATTGTCAGTGTTTCTTAATATAGTTTCTACTAGCATATGCTTATCATTTTCCTTAACATAGCTCTCAGTAATGTGCTTATAAACATTTACCATTGGTTTTCAATATAGCTCTCAGTAAAGTGCTTATAAACATTTACCATTGGTTTTTAATATAGCTCTTACTAACAGGGCCCTTACAAGCATTTGTTTACTGTTACTGTGATATTATCAACACCCAGCAATGTTTGAGTCTGCATTGGTATAAAAAGGCGGCCTTTATTGGGGTCCTCTCTCCACTCTCCTTGTCCTGAAAAACTATGTTTGAGTCTGCATGCCGTAGGAAAAAGGCAGCCTTTATTGGGGTCCTCTTCTCCACTCTCCTTGTCCTGAAAAGCAGATGTTTGAAGATCAGTTGACCACTCTTTTGACAGGTCTGGTCATATACACTACTCATTTGGACATGAAACATACTATACTCCCAAGTCATCAGAAAATGCAGGATCATACCAGAATAGATACACTGGGTTGTTAAAAGGACTTATAGACAAATCAAACCTCATTAGTCGTAAGTGTACTGGATCATACCAGAACAGATACACTGGGTTGTTAAAAGGATTTATTATTATAGACAAATCAAGCCTTATTAGTTGTAAGTGTACTGGATCATACCAGAACAGATACACTGGGTTGTTAAAAGGACTTATTATTATAGACAAATCAAGTCTCTTTAGTCGTAAGTGTACAAGATCATACCAGAACAGATACTCTGGGTTGTTAAAAGGACTTATTATTATAGACAAATCAAGTGTCTTTAGTGTTATTATACTGCATCATGAGATAAGAACAAGTGCTTTATATTTTTTAATTGTTATATTTATTTGTTTAAGAGAGCATTTCTTTCTTGTTAACTTATTTTAATAATATAGAAATTATTTATCTATTGTCTAACTGGCATCAACCTTAACAGATAAATTATATTTTGTGTATATGTAGTACACCTATACAATTGCTATCTTTGTTTATAAAAGCTGATTTCTCTGTAATCTGTTTTACTGATTTGGAAAGCTTAGTTTATATTTAACTATTCTCAATTGTACTGATTTGTAAGGCACAAGTTATTTACTTTAAGACTGTATACAAATATTGTATCTGATGACTTAGCCTAATGTAAGAAAATGTATGTGTTAATTTACTCTGGATAATTTCATTAGTCAGTTATCACATGAATATGAGAATATGGAAACCTGCTTGCTATATTGATAGCTCAGTCTGGATAATTTCATTAGTCAGTTATCACATGAATATGAGAATATGGAAACCTGCTTGCTATATTGATAGCTCAGTCTGGATAATTTCATTAGTCAGTTATCACATGAATATGAGAATATGGAAACCTGCTTGCTATATTGATAGCTCAGTCTGGGTAATTTCATTAGTCAGTTATCACATGAATATGAGAATATGGAAGCCTGCTATATTGGGTGAAATCACATGATCTCTCTGTGGACTAACAAGTGTAAGTGTAGCAAATAGACAAGACAGCTTAAAGTGGGTCTGTTTACTGATATTTATTTCGCTTAGTAATAGTATTAATGATCTGTACTAACATTTAGAAAATAGTATAGTTATTTTATAAATAAGTGATTATCATTCTGTATATAATTTTTAATTACTTTATTTTCTAACAATGAATAGAGAATAGCAGTACAGTCTTGTTTTTAATTAAGTGATTATTATTCATATTATATATCGTATATATACTTTTTAATTACTTTACCTACTAGAAGATAGTTTCTATTATATTTCTCTCAATATATTTACATATTTGTGCATGAATGTCTGTACAAGTGTTATGTGTGTTTATTTTTTGTATGTGTTTAATATTTTATTTATTTTGTAATTGTAAATCAAAAGCCTTTAAATTTAACAATTAATGGCCAATGTTATATTAATTTATTAGTTGGACAGTTATATAAAGTTTAAATATAAGCATTTCTTCTTTTATGTTACAATTAGTAGTATATTGTGTATACATGATCTAAAGTAACAATCAAGTACAGTTACAACACCAAAACAAAAAATGGCTAGAATTCTAGGAGGAAAAATCCCAGTTTTTGTCACCTTACTAGTGGTAGTATAATTAGTGCAACAAAATTCTATAACTTTGCCAATAAAACCATAAACTGTAAAGTAAAATATTTAATTATGATCAAGTTACTTCAACTATTCATTTGTACACAAGCTGTTTTTTTGTAGCTGCATAATAATAATGATCAAATTCTAATGGATTTACCAACTAAAGTTAATAGCAGAAAATAAAGATTTCAGTTTTTGTCCTGGTACTGGTTGGATCAGGGGTCACCAAACTTGGGGCCGGATAACTGACAAAATGACGAACGTGGGCCGCATAATCATTCTGTACAATACTTGCAAGACAGAACGAAAGCTCTGAGTTTAGCATTCCATAATCATTCTGTACAATACTTGCAAGCCAGAACGAAAGCTCTGAGTTTAGCATTCCATAATCATTCTGTACAATACTTGCAAGCCAGAACGAAAGCTCTGGAAAAAAGTTTAGTTTAAGTTTATAATCATTCTGCATTCTGTACAATACTTGCATGACAGAACGAAACATTTAAGTTTAAGTTTAGCATTCTATAATCATTCTGTACAATACTTGCAAGACAGAACGAAAGATCGGGGGGGGGGGGGGGAAGACGAAAAACTAAGTAGTATTCCATAATCATTCTGTACAATACTTGTAAGACAGAACGAAAAACTAAGTTTAGCATTCCATGTTAATCATGGGTGAGTGGCGCGCAATGCACAAAAAAACAAAGACAACCAACATATTTATTTACTAAAAAAGTTATCAAAGACGGCGACGTTAGCAAAAAGATAGTTACATCAGACCTAACGTGCACATATCCGAATCTCACAAACTAAGCAGCGAAAAAGGTTAGTGAGATTTGTGAAACTGACATTTGGCTTTCAAGATATCAATGTTTGGTTTGGAATTGCTGCATCCAATCAAGAGAATTGCTTTCAAGATATCAATCAATGTTTGGTTTGGAATTGCTGCATCCAATCAAGAGAATTGCTTTCAAGATATCATCAATGTTTGGTTTGGAATTGCTGCATCCAATCAAGAGAATTGCTTTCAAGATATCATCAATGTTTGCTTTGGAATTGCTGCATCCAATCAAGAGAATTGCTTTCAAGATATCAATGTTTGCTTTGGAATTGCTGCATCCAATCAAGAGAATTGCTTTCAAGATATATCATCAATGTTTGGTTTGGAATTGCTACTTCCAATCAAGAGAATTGATTTCAAGATGTCATCAATGTTTGGTTTGGAATTGCTGCATCCAATCAAGAGAATTGATTTCAAATGTTCATCCAATCAAGAGAATTGTTACATCCAATCAAGAGAATTGCTTTCAAATGTTCATCCAATCAAGAGAATTGCTTTCAAATGTTCATCCAATCAAGAGAATTGCTTTCAAATGTTCATCCAATCAAGAGAATTGCTTTCAAATGCTCATCCAATCAAGAGAATTGCTTTCAAATGTTCATCCAATCAAGAGAATTGTTACATCCAATCAAGAGTATTGCTTTCAAATGTTCATCAGTCAATTTCGTTTGATGTGTTGACGTCACATACTTCATTTCTGAAAATGTTTGCTCACAGACATAAGCTGCTCCAAGCACTGATGCCATACCAGCGGTAAAATTCAACAAGTTTTCCTTCTCTGTGCTTCACTTTCAACAAAGTCATTTACTTGTAAATCAATGAGCGGTAAAATTCTCTGTGCTTCACTTTCAACAAAGTCATTTACTTGCAAATCAACGAGCTCCAACTGTAGTTGAACTGGCACATCAAGGTTACAGTCAAATGGATTCTGGAACAGAAGAATGTCACTCTCAATTCTGTCAAGATCTGAAAATCTCTCCAAAAAAAATGCTTCTTCAAGTCACGAATAATTTTATTCGGAAAATCGAGTTGACATCTTCGGCGATTGTAGCGCGAGACTCTTTGAAACAGTGAAAATGAGAAAAATTTTCTACCACGAGCCGGGGAAGGACTTTGGGTCATTCTTCATGAAAACTCAAGTAAATCTACATTTAAGAGACTAAATTATGTCAGTAATTCATCATGTAAACTCATCCAGTTGAGAGACTAAGCTACGTCAGTCATTCCTCTTGTAAACTGTAGAAGATCTCCAGTTAAGTTGTTTTACTCGTACTATCTCGGAGGGGGGGGGGTGTTTGAGACAAAAGTGTCAAAAATCTGCAGCCTTCTTCACACAAGTACCTTATTCCCTTTGAAAAAAAGTTTGGTCTTCAAGCTACTCCATAAACTACTGCCACTTGGTGGAACAAATAAATGCATGTTTATCCCTGGATGAAGACAAGCGGACACACGAGCTTGAAGAACAAAACCAGTATAATATAAAGCCCTCTACATGAGAGATAACTCCCAAATGAGAGAATTACCTTTATTACACTAGAATGACTAGATCATGGTTCTTAACCTTGTTGGAGGTACTGAACCCCACCAGTTTCATCTGCACATTCACCGAACCCTTCTTTATTGTCATCAAGAACCATAGAGTCGGGTGCGTGTCTTGACCTCCCTCCGTGAGACTGACTCACCGAACCCCTAAGGTTCGATCGAACCTTGGTTAAGAACCACTGCTCTAGATACTTCTGGACGTCAATTTGTCAATATTTGCTGAATAGAACAACATCGCAACTGAAAAGTTATTATTATTAACAGCAAAGTGAAAGAAAGAAAATGCCAATACTTGCTAAATAGAACAGCATTGCAACTGAAAAGTACTTTAATAAGAATAATTTTGTATAGAATCAATAGTGTTAAATGTCAGAATAATAATTACTGTGGAAACAATGGTAATTTTTATACAGAAAAATAATTACTGTGGAAACAATGGTAATTTTTATACAGAATAATAATTACTGTGGAAACAATGGTAATTTTTATACAGAAAAATAATTACTGTGGAAACAATGGTAATTTTTATACAGAAAAATAATTACTGTGGAAACAATGGTAATTTTTATACAGAAAAATAATTACAGTGGAAACAATGGTAATTTTTATACAGAAAAATCCGCACTGTGTCAAGATTATTTATTCAGAATGTACACGCTATAAGACGTGTAAAGTAAAGCAGCACAAGGCGACATTAAGATTTGCTCTCAGTAACACGTGTAAAACAGTTACCAAGGCGACATTAAGATTTGCTCTCAGTAACACGTGTAAAAACAGTTACCAAGGCGACATTAAGATTTGCACTCGGTAACAAGTGTAAGCAGTTACCCAAGTGACATTAAGATTTGCTCTCGGTAACACGTGTAAAAACAGTTACCAAGGCGACATTAAGATTTGCTCTCAGTAACACGTGTAAAAACAGTTACCAAGGCGACATTAAGATTTGCACTCGGTAACAAGTGTAAGCAGTTACCCAAGGCGACATTAAGATTTGCTCTCAGTAACACGTGTAAAAACAGTTACCAAGGCGACATTAAGATTTGCACTCGGTAACAAGTGTAAGCAGTTACCCAAGTGACATTAAGATTTGCTCTCAGTAACACGTGTATATGCGCAAGTGCACCAAGGTCACAGTGACCTTTTCATTGTTATAGCACCGAATAATCACCGTGGACTATAACGGTGCAGATATTTATCTTTGTTGGCATGTTTCCCTTGGTAAAACTATTTTTATTTTGCTTTATATTTTAAGACAATTAAGTTCTGAAATTGCTGGCATAATTAATTGTCTTGCTGAGTACATTTGTATTCAATTTTTAAAAGTCCATAGCAAAGCATTAAAAGGAATCTCTTATTTTCTTTTCTTTGAATTTTATCCTTCCTGAGTATTCTTCATTCTTGTAATAAGAATATATAATTACTTTGATGAAAGAGTATTGTAATAAGAATATATATCTTTGGTGAAACTGTGTTGTAATAAGAATATATCTCTTTGATGAAAATGTGTTGTAATTTGAAAATATATTTGGTAAAAGTGTTGTAATAAGAATATATAGTATATTTGGTGAAAGTGTGTTTCAGTAAGAATTTATATAAAATATTTGGTGAAAGTGTGTTGTAATAAGAATATATAGTATATTTGGTGAAAGTTTGTTACAGTAAGAATTTATATAAAATATTTGGTGAAAGTGTGTTGTAATAAGAATATATAGTATATTTGGTGAAAGTGTGTTACAGTAAGAATTTATTTGGTGATATAAAATATAATATATTTTATATTATATATTATAAAATATTTGGTGAAAGTGTGTTGTAATAAGAATATATATTTCGTGAAAGAGTGATGTCATATATACATTTAATACTATTCTTACCTCTGTTTTGTTTGTCTATCTGTTTGTTCGATTGGGTTAGCTAAAAAAAAACTACAAGACAGCTTTTGATCAGACTTACACTGCTGTTTTCCTTAGTGCCTAGATGCCCTAGAATCATACTATCCCAAAAGGGGTCTCGCCAGTTGCCCTAAAACTACGAAAATAGTAAAGTGTATGCACGTGGACCGTGACCTATACACGACACGCATGGCAAGCAATAAATCTGACCTCCATGCACTGCAAGGCTTCATGAATTCATGCAAATTGCATTTCTTATACTGAGCGTTAGATTTTAGGGTGTAGTGAATGTTGTACATTGAGCGTTAGATTTTAGGGTGTAGTGAATGTTGTACATTGAGCGTTAGATTTTAGGGTGTAGTGAATGTTGTACATTGAGCGTTAGATTTTAGGGTGTAGTGAATGTTGTACACTGAGCGTTAGATTTTAGGGTGTAGTGAATGTTGTTCACTGAGCGTTAGATTTTAGGGTGTAGTGAATGTTGTACACTGAGCGTTAGATTATAGGGTGTAGTGAATGTTGTACACTGAACATTAGATTTTAGGGTGTAGTAAATATTGTACACTGAGCGTTAAATTTTAGGGTGTAGTAAATGTTGTATCTTAGGGTGTAGTGAATGTTGTACACTGAGCATTAGATTTTAGGG
This sequence comes from Sinotaia quadrata, assembly GCA_028829895.1. Taxonomy (NCBI): domain Eukaryota; kingdom Metazoa; phylum Mollusca; class Gastropoda; order Architaenioglossa; family Viviparidae; genus Sinotaia; species Sinotaia quadrata. The sequence continues at coordinate 1,478,914 of CM054180.1, read as the reverse complement.
TGTAGTGAATGTTGTACACTGAGTTTTAGATTTTAGGGTGTAGTAGATATTGTACACTGAGTTTTAGATTTTAGGGTGTAGTGAATGTTGTACACTGAGTTTTAGATTTTAGGGTGTAGTAAATGTTGTATTTTGGAGGGTTGCATTAGGCAAATGCACACTGAAAGTGACTTAAAATGGCTCACAGAATGCCAATCAAAGAGACAGGATTGACTGAGTTCTCAAAAAGATAGGCAGTCCATTTCAAGAGTCGATGAAAATGTTCAGCATGGGTCATGCTTAGTTTCCCAAAGATTTCAGAAATTGACTTCTAGAGAAGCTGGATGTGCAGTTCATCAAGAACGCCAGCTTTCACTTGCAAGCACCATGCTCTCACTAGAGTTGGGAACTTTGTCAGCACGTGAAGACAGTTTGGTTCTTTCAAAAGTTTGTAGGTAACAGCAAATATTCAGCTATTACTTTAATGTGCACAAAATTGGCATATTAACACTTCAGAAATGACTGAGAACTTTTGCATTTCGATTTGTGAGACAGGAAAGGTTTTCTGTGATCCTATTTATGTTATAGACAAGATTGTGATTGAGATATAACTGTGCTGTATAACTAATGTTTGGATAGAAAGGTTAACTATTTTAAATATAATATCTTAACTATGTTTACCAGTTCTATAAATTACAATTCTTAATTACTGTGAGTCATCCGTGTCTAAGTGGGTGAACTAGTGCAATCTTTGTATGGCTAGTACAGTTTGGGGAATACAAACGGTTGTTAGGTTACACTCTACATAAGACTTGTATGAGTGATAAGCAATGAGTTTTTAACAATTAAGTGATGTTCCACACTAGACTTGTATGAGTGATAAGCAATGAGTTCTTAACTAGTTAAGTGATGTTCCACACTAGACTTGTATGAGTGATAAGCAATGAGTTCTTAACTAGTTAAGTGATGTTCTACACTAGACTTGTATGAGTGATAAGCAATGAGTTCTTAACTAGTTAAGTGATGTTCCACACTAGACTTGTATGAGTGATAAGCAATGAGTTCTTAACTAGTTAAGTGATGTTCCACACTAGACTTGTATGAGTGACAGATAATGTGTCCATAGCTTAGTTAAGTGACGTTCCACATTAGTTATACGAGTGACAATTAATGTGTCTATAGCCAAGTGATGTTCCACCTTAGAGTTGTACGAGTGACATGTAATGAGTCTAGAGCCTTAGTTAAGTGATGATCTACAGAAATTTAATATCATGTTTGCACTACAGATATTTAGTATCATGTTTGCACTGCAGAGATTTAGTATCATGTTTGCACTACTGAGATTTAGTATCATGTTTGCACTACAGAGATTTAGTATCATGTTTGCACTACAGGGATTTAGTATCGTGTTTGCACTACAGAGATTTAGTATCATGTTTGCACTACAGGGATTTAGTATCGTGTTTGCACTACAGAGATTTAGTATTATGTTTGCACTACAGAGATTTAGTATCATGTTTGCACTACAGGGATTTAGTATCGTGTTTGCACTACAGAGATTTAGTATCATGTTTGCACTACTGAGATTTAGTATCATGTTTGCACTACAGAGATTTAGTATCGTGTTTAAACTCAGAATACCACAGCGTTACCCATGTATGTTTGAGTAACGAATATTCTTGGAGTGGCAGTTAGGTAAATAAATAATTGCCTTTGTTTAAGTGTTGTTTTCTAAATTGAAATGAACATCTGTTTGATGGGGAAGGTGTCTGTACGAAAAGAAAAAAGAAATCAACCCAAAGACCCACTTTGGATTTATACTTGTTTAAAATCTATATCTTGCAGCTCATCAGTAATGTTCAACGCCTTTATTCCTGAAAGAAACTCGTAATTCAATGTTCATTGGCAGACTGGATAATGAGAAGTTACAGGTATCCTAAATCACGACCCTTTCAAATATCAAAATTAAAAACCAGTGTGACATTTGCAGGACATTGGATTCAGAGGAGGTACTAAATGACTAAAAGTAGTGTGAGGTATTTGCGAGAAATTTGCATCAGACGAAGAGTGACCTAGTATGTAATAAATGAAGTGTATATTAGGGATGGTCAATAGATATTCAACATGAAAACTTTCTTCGTTTTACATACAGTATGATTTCAAAACTTTCAATGATAAAGGGAAAGAACTGAATAGAATCAGGCTAGATTATTTCATAGAGTTATCTCCTATTCGAAGCTCTCGCATTTTTTTTGTTGTTGTTGTTGCTAATTCATTTTATTTGCCAACAAGAATTATGGAATAATGTTAAAATTCTACTATAAGCGGGATATAAGAAAGACAATTCCACTTAATTTACATAGAATTTCAACATAACTGTCGATCAGGTGTGTAGAAACGTATCATACTTAAGTACTTGCCAGTTTATATATAGTTTGGCAGAAGTCATGCAGAGAGTCGCGAAATTATAGTAAAGACACAACTGTGGTATAAAATTAGCAGGATTCTCAGAAGGTAGAAGACTGCTGAAAATGCTTAAGTAAATCCATGTTCATATTTTACTGTGTAGACCTAAATATTTCTTGGATGAAGTGACAATATTTGTTGAGGTGATTGGGTGAGTAAGTCTAAATATTTGTGAGGTCGTATGGATGGCCACTAGTTTCCGGGTGCCAGTGAGAGAATGGCCTAGCTGCCCTAGCAGACTGACGAAATAAATTAATTACGCAATCAGTTTTCATAGCTGACTTATGAAGTGATGTGCTTTGTGCACGGCTGACTGAGCTCATTTCTGAAAAAAGAAGCTGCTTGGCACTTTGTCACCTGATTTAATGATGCAGCGTGACTGCAAATGGCGTTTGTCGCAGTCACCGACTAATGTTATAGGCCTAAAATCTCTTAAGCGCAAGGGCATCTTCAAGGGACGGTACATCTGCTCGTCTGTGCTAGGCCAGCCGCCATGATTTGTTGCTTCCTCATTAACACGCCAGCATATACGTGTATTTACACGTATCGTAATACACTGATAAGGGTCACATTTGCAATTACTCTATACATTGCAACTCGAAAAATTTAAATTTAAATTTGAGGTACTGATCGGTGTAGTAGGCCAGTTTGAAATGTCGCTGATAGTGAGAGAGCAATTAGAAGCGAAAACGAGGCTCTCTTCTTGTGTATACTCCTAAAAGAACATCACTCTTGGGCGTCAAGACCCCCACTCCACTTCACCCCCAATTACCCAACATAAACCACAACAGAGCAATCTATAGAGTAAGATACATCTCCACAAGACTTACACACAAACCAAATCATGAACCTGCATCTATATTGCTTCTCACCTGGCAGCTTCAGTGATGAGTTCACATCAAGGAACACATAGATCAGGGGTCTCAAACTCATTTTGCCTGGGGGCCACTGGAAGTAGAATCTGGGTGAAGCTGGGCCGCATCATTATTCCCTGCTGCCAGAGACCTGGCAACACTTCCTCTTACACAGCTCAGACACATTTGGCTTCAAGGAGGAAGCCACAGTGACCCTCAGTATGGCTTGAAGATGCTCATCAGTAAGTTTGTCCTTGAATTCTGACTTATTCAAGTTCATGGTGGAGAAGAGCTATTCACACAGATAGGTCCTCCCCAAAAGGCACTTGGTCCGCTTGAACATCCTGGAAAGCTCAGGGAAGGTAAGGGGCAATTCTCTCAAAAACTGTCCAAGCTTGTTTGCTTTTTCACTCACCTCCCTGAACTTGGCTTTGAGTTCAGAATTACACTTTTGTCAATTAGATCCATTTGAAGCACAGGAGGGACATCTTCCACATTGAAGAAAGGGTCAGCAAATATTTGAAAGGTGGTTCTGTGTTTCTTGAAATCTGCAAACCTGTGATCAAATTCTTCCTGCAGCTTTACAATGGCATCAACATACTTCTCACCACTGAATGGTGTGCCAGAATCCATGAGTGCCTTACATGCTGGGAAATGGCAGATCCTGAGGTATAGTAGCCCACAGGTGACAAAAACTAACTCCCAGGGTGCATGAGAAAAAACTGCGGGCCGCACTATCACTTAACTTTAATATCAAGTGGGGGCCACAAAATATCGTCTGGCGGCCGCGAGTTTGAGACCCCTGACATAGATGAATCAGGTGATTGTGTGTCCAGCTCTCAGTTTATGTTGTAACGTCTTAATATAATTTTTCTATTTCTTCTAATTTCTGATTGTCGTAATCTAAAGTTTAGCAGAGATTTAATATTAGGATTTATATGAACTGAAAGCCAATGAACAATCTAAATTGAATGATTTAATTGTATTATCAAGAACTAATGTATAAATTGTGATCTACTTGTAAATAGTGTATAAATGATTGTGTTAATTATTTAGTTAATTGTATAGTTAATAAAATTGTTGATTTATTTTTTCCACTTTGGATTAAGTCAAATTTCTAAAGAAAGTATGTAAGTTTGAGGGTGTGGGCTCTGCCAAACATAAGTAATCTAAAAGTCAGTCATACATACTTTGGGAAAAGAATCCCTCAAACTGTGGGAATGTGTGCGGGCGAGAGAGAAATTGCTATAATACCTAATTAATACGATTTAACAAGATTGCATTTTCACTCTGGATGAGTAACACCTAGAAAAGGGAAACAATTCATCTTAATTGTAGATTCTAGGGCTTGGTGCAGTCTCCCCGACTGCAAAAGACGAAGACCCGGTCGAAGTGTGGTTATGATAATTAATATTTTGTTAATTATTTATTCATAGTACCTTGAGGGAAGGTTGCATAACCCCACAATAACTTTCACAACAGTTGTGGAAATACCATATATACATAAAATATGTTTAGATCTGACCGACCTAAACAATAGGGGCCTAAATGAAGAAAACATTTACTCCATTACATCTCTATTTTTAACTTGCCCTATCCGACGAAATCAACATTAGAGGTGGTAGTGGTGGTGGTGGTGGTGGAGGGGAGGATGTCTGCTAAGTTCGGAAAAGTTAGTTGGCCATGGTTCTAGCCAGAGCAACTTCTATCTCGACATACAGGCATTACGTTAGAATTTCTTTTAAATGAAAAATTTTAATGTAAACGTGTGTGAATTAAAAAAAAAAAGTATATGCATAAAGCACCGTTCCTTCGTGATTAAACACTTTTTATCAGTCACGCCCACATTTTCGTGTGTCATACCTACACCTCTCCTTTCTCCCCCGCCCCACTTTCACGCGGGTTTTCCGCCTAGCACAACGTTTTCTTGTCGGATCGGTCTGACTGCAGCCCCTTCCAGTCCATGTCCCCGCATGGCAGTCCTATGTCCCCCGTCTCCGTACCACACTATACACTCCCTATTGTGCCGCCGGCCTCAGCCAGTTCAATGTAAAGCGAGCGAGCGTCTGCCTACCCACCCACCCACTCCTCCATCCCAGTTTCGATCGTTTACTCAACCCCAACTGTAAGCGCATATTTTTCCAGTGAGATTCTCGTCACAGTGCTGCTTGAGTCGTCTGCTGCTGTCGCATAGATTTAGTTTATTCTTTCCACTGGTACGTCAGTGAAATTCAAGTTATCAGACGTCCAACTGTTTCACAATGTCCCAGGCAACTCAGAACTTCGTAGACAAATGCAAGCAGCTGTTTGAGGAGGCAGACGTTGACCACAACGGTCTTTCTATTCAGGAGCTGTACTCCATCGTCCACAAGGTGTCTGGTAATAAGCTCTCTGACGCGGAGATTGCGGTGAGTAAAACTAATTTAACAGACGCACGAAGTGACAGGCACACACGTAGCTAAAGGTATGCACTTAGCATCCGCCAATATACACTATATCTTCAGACTGGTCACGTGGTGGTCAAGTGCATGACGTAGTGGTCATACTATAGGCCCTAATTAACATTTGCGGATAGGACTGATTTCACACACTGTTTTTATAACATGCATTCTTGAAACTTATTATCGCCCACTGATTTGTGATTAATAGGAGGTGGGTAGCCGCGAGGTCAAGTCGCTGACCTCATAAGCACCAGTAGGTTGGGGTTTGAACCCTACTCCTCCGGGTATGGCAGTTGGAATGTTTGTTCACGCTCACTCCCTGGCTAAGAAGGATTGTGGAGCTACGTGTATCCTGATTAGCGTGTAGGTGTTTTGAACTGTCTGTTTTGTGAGAGACATTTGTTTATTGGTTCTTGAAGAAAGTCATTTGCTTTGTGAGACAAAGTTATTTATTGATTGTAATTAATTCTTGAACAGTGTTTTGTGAGATGTTGTTTATTGATTGTAATTAGTTCTTGAACAGAGTCAGTATTTGTGTGTGTGGGAGTGAGACAATGTTGTTTATTGATTGTAATTAATTTGTTCTTGAACAAAGTCACTGCTTTGTGAGACAGTGTTGTTTATTGATTGTAATTAGTTCTTGAACAGTCAAATGTTTTGTGAGACAGTGTTGTTTATTGACTGTAATTAGTTATTGAACAGTCAGCTTTTGTGTGTGTATAAATGTTGTTTATTGATTGTCATTAGTTCTTGAACAGTCAGTAAGCGCGCGTGTGTTAGTGTGTTTTTGTGTGTGTGTGTGTGTGTGTGTGTGTGTGTGTGTGTGTGTGTGTGTGTAACTGTTGCTTATTGCTTATCATTCATTCAACACGAGGAGCAGCAGAAGTATTTTACAAAGCGTAAACTTGTTTATTTATAATTAAATGATTAACAATGGAGTATCCACAAAGGACAAAACTGTTTATTGATTGTAATTAAGTGATATAGCAACGGAATGTTCACATGACAAAAACTGTTTATTGATTGTAATTAAGGGAATAATAATTTATAAATATTATCTCTTCACTCTATTTCTAACCACCTGCTAATATTGACTGACAAATGGGGACAGCAGTATTTTCAAAAATTACCTAATAAATACAAACTTAATAATGGGGTCAGCAATAATGTCAAAAAATATCAGGCAAATACAAACTTAGTAATAGGGTCAGCAGTCATGTTCATTCACTCTAAGATCACTTAACTATTACTGACTTAATGAAGGGTTGCAGAGGTCTGTTAGTGTTAAAGGATTTTGTGGTTCTGTTACGGGGTTACATTTTAATTCAATGTATCCATGACTACGTGGCTAGTAAATTTAAAGGTTTGGCAGTGTCTGTAAAATTGTGTATCAGCACAGAATTGTTACCGACTTTATTTACAGTGTTCTGCTTTTCACAACATAAATCAGCGGTGTTTGCTGAACCGAAATTTATCTGCCCTTAATTTTACAAGTTCACCTTAATGTGCGGCATTGACGAATGCAGATGACTAGCTGCGACAGAGGCCTCACCATTTAATGCACATTGTACAACCCAGGGGCTAGGGTTTAAATTTCGAGTCATTGTACAACCCAGGGGCAGGTTGCAGCATACAAGCTTTCTTGGTCACTGGTTTTAAATTTCGAGTCATTGTACAACCCAGGGGCAGGTTGCAGCATACAAGCTTTCTTGGTCACTGGTTTTAAATTTCGAGTCATTGTACAACCCAGGGGCAGGTTACAGCATACAAGCTTTCTTGGTCACTGGTTTTTAATTTCGAGTCATTGTACAACCCAGGGGCAGGTTGCAGCATACAAGCTTTCTTGGTCACTGGTTTTTAATTTCGAGTCATTGTACAACCCAGGGGCAGGTTGCAGCATACAAGCTTTCTTGGTCACTGGTTTTTAATTTCGAGTCATTGTACAACCCAGGGGCAGGTTGCAGCATACAAGCTTTCATGGTCACTGGTTTTAAATTTCGAGTCATTGTACAACCCAGGGGCAGGTTGCAGCATACAAGCTTTCATGGTCACTGGTTTTAAATTTCGAGTCATTGTACAACCCAGGGGCAAGTTGCAGCATACAAGCTTTCATGGTTACTGGTTTTAAATTTCGAGTCACTGGACTTATATAACGAGTTAATACAAGGGAATACAAATAGGGGCAATGGGATGTGACATAATGAGGGTGGAAAGAGAAAGTTTAAGTCAAAGTGTGACTGACAGGGAAATCTAGATACTAGGCCAGGTTATGGAAGATTTTTAATCGGTCCATTTAATGGAGGAGAATGCAGACATTAGATCCAGGTGTGAAATATGGTGGATAAATAATAAAGTTGATGTGTTGGGAAGGAACAAACACACTAGGTCAAGGTGTGATGAGTAGAGAAATATTGACATTAGGTCAGCAGTAATGCTTAGCCAACAGATCGGGTATAAGATCACTCTGGATTAAGTTGGAGTTGACAGGGAAACAGGTAGACTCTGGTCAGGTGTAGTGATCAGGATAGGTTGGTACATTTTAATCAGGTGTAGTTGGTAGGCGAATGTAGACCCTGCGTCAGGTGTAGTGATCAGGATAGGTAGGTACATTTTAATCAGGTGTAGTTGGTAGGCGAATGTAGACCCTGCGTCAGGTGTAGTGATCAGGATAGGTAGGTACATTTTAATCAGGTGTAGTTGGTAGGCGAATGTAGACCCTGCGTCAGGTGTAGTGATCAGGATAGGTAGGTACATTTTAATCAGGTGTAGTTGGTAGGCGAATGTAGACCCTGCGTCAGGTGTAGTGATCAGGATAGGTAGGTACATTTTAATCAGGTGTAGTTGGTAGGCGAATGTAGACCCTGCGTCAGGTGTAGTGATCAGGATAGGTAGGTACATTTTAATCAGGTGTAGTTGGTAGGCGAATGTAGACCCTGCGTCAGGTGTAGTGATCAGGATAGGTAGGTACATTTTAATCAGGTGTAGTTGGTAGGCGAATGTAGACCCTGCGTCAGGTGTAGTGATCAGGATAGTTAGGTACATTTTAATCAGGTGTATTTGGTAGGCGAATGTAGACCCTGCGTCAGGTGTAGATACGATAAGCAGCAAGTGCAGGCGGTTCGAATTACTCAACAGGTTGTATGTCAAGTGTTCTTAAAGGTGCTTCCTGACGTCTGACAGCGGTTAGACAAATATTCCTTCGTTAGCAAACGTGGGCGAGTACACAATGCAGTATCAAATGTCTCTTCACAGCTATCAGCGCCACCTAGGTATGTGTGAGATGGAATGTCTAAAAGCAGTTCTAACTAGATATGAGATGGAATGTCTAATTATAGCAGTTCTAACTAGATATGTGTGAGATGGAATGTCTAAAAGCAGTTCTAACTAGATAGTGTGAGATGGAATGTCTAATTATAACAGTTCTAACTAGATTTGTGTGAGATGGAATGTCTAATTATAGCAGTTCTAACTAGATATGTGTGAGATGGAATGTCTAATTATAGCAGTTCTAACTAGATATGTGTGAGATGGAATGTCTAATTATAGCAGCTCTAACTAGATATGTGTGAGATGGAATGTCTAATTATAGCAGCTTTAACTAGATATGTATGATAGAACCCCTCGTTAGTACAAACATGAGCTAGCAGTCCTAACAAGATATATATATAAGATAGAGCCCCTAGTTAGTACAAACATGAGCTAGCAGTTATAACTAGTACATGTATAAGCTAGAAGACCTTGTCAGATAAGTATGAACTAGCAAACCTAATTATTACGGATATTTAACTAGCTGGTATACGTACGGGCTAAATACCAGTGCCTGGTGTGTGTGTGTGTGAAGTACTGAGTACCATTTTCTAGTATTTGCATATTACTGAGCACCACTGCCTGGTATATGTACGAGTTACCGAGCAGTACTGCCTGGTATATGTACGAGTTATCGAGCAGTACTGCCTGGTATATGTACGAGTTATCGAGCAGTACTGAATGGTATATGTACGAGTTATCGAGCAGTACTGAATGGTATATGTACGAGTTACCGAGCAGTACTGCCTGGTATATGTACGAGTTACCAAGCAATACTGAATGGTATATGTACGAGTTATCGAGCAGTACTGCCTGGTATATGTACGAGTTACCGAGCAGTACTGAATGGTATATGTACGAGTTACCGAGCAGTACTGAATGGTATATGTACGAGTTACCGAGCAGTACTGAATGGTATATGTACGAGTTACCAAGCAGTACTGAATGGTATATGTACGAGTTACCCCCACTTCCTGGTATGTCTACGAGTTACTGAGCACCAGTGCCTGATATGTCTATGAGTTACTGAGCACCACTGCCTGATATGTCTGAGTTACTGAGCACTGCTGAGTGCGTGTAGAATAGCTGTTTGTAAGATGGGCGTTACTGAATACAATGAATAAATTGTTCTATTTAATGATATGTTAATTAATTTTTTTGTAGTCGTGCGTCTGCTAACTTCATGCATTCACTGTATGTGTGTTCATGTATTGATTTCTTTAGTCCGTGCGCCCGTCAATACAAAGTACATGTGTTCACTACATGTGTGCTGTAGTCGTGTGCTAATAAGTCAAAACTTCTTTAAATAAAGCACCCATTTTCAATGTTTGCATAGTTCACTAATGCACTTCGAGTGCTTTTGTTAGTGCATCTGTGAGTGCCAAGATTACATTACTGCAGTAGTTGGTGAGATGGATTTTATCAAGTGTGCAAATAGTGTGAATGCCAAGGCTGTATTAATCAATTATAATAGGGATTTCAACACTGTGAATGCCAAGGCTGTATTAATCTATTATAATAGGGATTCCAACACTGTGAATGCCAAGGCTGTATTAATCTATTATAATAGGGATTCCAACACTGTGAATGCCAAGGCTGTATTAATCTATTATAATAGGGATTCCAAAAGATGCCAGACGAAGTATCGAGCAGTTGTCGTCTTTCATGCTTGACTTTACTGTCGCCGTGAATTTGCAAGCGTTGGAGGTCAAGACTGAAATAGGGCTGCCACTTGGACCCCACCCAAAGTTGTCAGCAGCACTGCAAGGCGGAACGAGTCGAAGTTTCAGCACATACCTTATCCCAAAGAAATTTTCTTTGATTCGCTAACAGTAATACTCAGTCACACACACACACACACACACACACACACACAGGCATTTATTTTCAGACACTATTTAAATGCATAGTGTACACACACAGAGAAACATTTATACACAAAATGCATATTCTACACACACACAGAAACATTTACACACAGACACTATTTAAATGCATGTACACACACAGAGAAACATTTATACAAAGACACTATTTAAATGCATATTGTACACACACACACAGTTCTTACAGGGAGAGGGAGGGCGATGACAACAGCTTACGTTGAATATATAGAATGGTAGGTTCAGGTCAACAAAAAAATCTGACTGTTTATTTGTCGTAATAATAAGAAATACTTTGGGGTTATTACTTCTTTTTTCAATTAATAATTGCAGTTTTATTTATTTTTTTAAAATTGTACCTAACCACTGTTACCATGCTCTGCATTTGAAGAATTAATATCTGCACAACACATGTTTACTCCATCCCCGGTAAACAATAGATTCGTCCACAAAGATTCATTGATTTGCTGGGCAATGATTGTTCCATGCAGTGGGTTTCAGTATCGCTTTAAAATTAAAACTGTTTTTATTTGATTGATGCATTGTCACTTATTATGTTGAGGGCGGTGATTATTTAGATATTTGAACTGGAGTAAAAGACACTGAAGATATATTTATTATGTTGAAGGCGGTAATTATTTAGATATGTTTAACTGGCTCTAGAAGTGGGCGAGGAATAAACTGAAGATTTAATGAACACAAATGAAAAGGCAGGCACTCCATTTCCAACTGGAAGTCCCAACATCTCCGTACACGACTATTGTGAATAAAATATCAAGGGGGTCTGAATATGTAATATCGAAGGACCAAATTTTATATGTCGTGTCTAAAATAACAAGGGGGTCTGTATAAGTATTATCGAAGGACCAAATTTTATATGTCGTGTCTAAAATAACAAGGGGGTCTGAATATGTAATATCGAAGGACCAAATTTTATATGTCGTGTCTAAAATAACAAGGGGGTCTGTATAAGTATTATCGAAGGACCAAATTTTATATGTCGTGTCTAAAATAACAAGGGGGTCTGTATATGTAATGTTGAAGACCAAATTTTAAATGTATATGCGAAGTGTTAATCGATGCTGTTTTTACGGCAATAGTTACACAAAACTAAATGAGGTCAGAAAAGCTAGTGAAAAGACAACTTTAATTTTAGTGCATGCATTTATTTTCTGTTTTTTTTATTTACACTTAATCCTAACCTTAACATTTCTCTTAAAAGGACTCCTAACCTGTCTCTAAAACCTGGCGAAACGCGATAGTCTTGTGCCATTTCCGGTTTGTTTGGAGATGCTCGCAATCGAAAGAGAATGAACCTAAAAGCAAAGCCCGCGGAAACTAACACACCACACGTGATACCCAGGCTGGCCTCGTGCAATCGACTCTCTGAATCCGAGCTGATCCGAATATTGCCGAGTAACTTATATACAGATGCGCAGTTGACAATACGCTGAAAGGGATGGGAGTGTGGGAATCTGTACGCCAAATATGACTCTAAAATGCCTACATTTTGCCTGCGCTTGGCACAATCAAGACACACGTGACATTATTAATTGTTATTCTAATTCCATGTTCTCGGCAACCGTTGTTCGTGTCTAGCTTGAAAACACTAGACAAATTGATTGCCAATAATTAAATTATTTCTTTAGAAGTACATTTTTAAAAATTCACGGTCTTTTGTGAAAAAATATCTTTGTTATTTTCTGAGCACGCAAATGACATTTTTCCACTCACTAATTGTGAGCTTGCGAGTGGGATTTTCGAGGGTTGTACATACTCGTACATATTCCCTTACATAGAAACACTGTGTTCACAAACAGGCTTAGGCAGACGTACACACATGATTATTTCATACCCAATGCCCCCTTCCCTTTCAGTACGTAAACAACGCCCCTCAACAAGCGATAGTGAACCCAGAGTGTGGCGGTGTTTTGGACACGATTTTATTTTACTACTTTAAGTAGAAAGTGATATAAAAAGTATTTGGTAAAACTCACAGCCTTGTTTGTTTTCAAGCTTTCATTGTATTTTACTACTTTAAGTAGAAAGTGATATAAAAAGTATTTGGTAAAACTCACAGCCTTGTTTTGTTTTCATGCTTTCTTTGTGTTTTACTACTTTAAGTAGAAAGTGATATAAAAAGTACTGTATTTGGTAAAACTCACAGCCTTGTTTTGTTTTCAAGCTTTCATTGTATTTTACTACTTTAAGTAGAAAGTGATATAAAAAGTATTTGGTAAAACTCACAGCCTTGTTTTGTTTTCATGCTTTCTTTGTGTTTTACTACTTTAAGTAGAAAGTGATATAAAAAGTATTTGGTAAAACTCACAGCCTTGTTTTGTTTTCAAGCTTTCATTGTATTTTACTACTTTAAGTAGAAAGTGATATAAAAAGTATTTGGTAAAACTCACAGCCTTGTTTTGTTTTCATGCTTTCTTTGTGTTTCTTTTTGTGTTTACAACACGAGAACTTTCTCATTTTAATTGGAGCGTGAGACAATACAGACCACTGTGGATATGAGTGAGATGAGTGTGAGACAATACAGACTACTGTGGATATGAGTGAGATGAGAGTGTGAGACAATACAGACCACTGTGGATATGAGTGAGATGAGAGTGCGAGACAATACAGACCACTGTGGATATGAGTGAGATGAGAGTGTGAGACAATACAGACCACTGTGGATATGAGTGAGATGAGAGTGTGAGACAATACAGACCACTGTGGATATGAGTGAGATGAGAGTGTGAGACAATACAGACCACTGTGAATATGAGTGAGATGAGAGTGTTAGACAATACAGACCACTGTGGATATGAGTGAGATGAGAGTGTTAGACAATACAGAAAACTGTGGAGATGAGTTAGAAGAGAGCGTGAGACAATACAGAAAACTATGGAGATCAGTGAGAAGAGAGCGTGAGACAATACAGAAAACTGTGGAGATGATCTAGAAGAGAGCGTGAGACGATACAGAAAACTATGGAGATCAGTGAGAAGAGAGCGTGAGACAATACAGAAAACTGTGGAGATGGGTGAGATGAGAATGAGACAATACAGAAAACTGTGGAGATCAGTCAGAAGAGAGCGTGAGACAATACAGACCAATGTGGAGATCAGTGAGATAATACAAAAAAATGTGGAGATGAGTGGTCCAGATTGCCAAATGATGATCACTATTTACAGACTGTCCAAAGATAGTATTCGTTCAGCCATTTTCAACTCATGAAACGATATTTACAGACTGTCCAAAGATAGTATTCGTTCAGCCATTTTCAACTCATGAAACGATAGATTATTAACGAGGACCGACATGAGTGCAATTAACAAACTTGGCTTTCCACAGATTTATATAGGTTCTAAATAAACTTAATTAGACTTATTATTATTAGTGACCGATATTAACATCAAAAAAACCTTTTTTTAAAGGAAGAAAAAGTGGTAATGGTGTTCCGAAGACTCACCGTTACATGTTACTGTTACTCGTCTTTTCTACATGTTACTGTTACTCGTCTTTACTTTTCTACATGTTACTGTTACTCGTCTTTACTTTTCTACATGTTTTATTTTTACTCGTCTTACTTTTCTACATGTTACTGTTACTCGTCTTACTTTTCTACATGTTTTATTATTACTCGTCTTACTTTTCTACATGTTTTATATTTTACTCGTCTTACTTTTCTACATGTTTTATATTTTACTCGTCTTACTTTTCTACACGTTTTATATTTTACTCGTCTTACTTTTCTACATGTTTTATATTTTACTCGTCTTACTTTTCTACATGTTTTATTATTACTCGTCTTACTTTTCTACATGTTTTATATTTTACTCGTCTTACTTTTCTACATGTTTTATATTTTACTCGTCTTACTTTTCTACATGTTTTATATTTTACTCGTCTTACTTTTCTACATGTTTTATTTTTTACTCGGCTGTACTTTTCTGGTCTGTAATCTCACACATTCGAAGTCTTCACCACGCGTCTTAAACTAGCTTGACAGGTTTGCATTTTTCTTGAGTGAATTCAGGCCTCCGCAAACCTCCTCATTATTTTCTTTTACTACACAGTCGAGTGTCGCTATCGTGTGTGTGTGTGTGTGTGTGTGTGTGTGTGTGTGTGTGAGAGAGAGAGAGAGTTGTTAACGTCTACGATTAAAGCAGGATAGAATTAAGCCCCGGGTACAGTCGCTTTCACTAACAAAAACTGTTCAAGCTTTGCATTATTTCACTGTTACAGTTAAAGTTTTGATTGCGTCTCTGTAGCCTAAGTGTACTCACAGCAGTATTACAGTTAAAGTTTCTGTTACATTTCTGTTATCTAAGTGTACTCACAAACTGTTACAGTTATAGTTTCTGTTACATTTCTGTTATCTAAGTGTACTCACAAACTGTTACAGTTACAGTTTTCATTACATTTCTGTTATCTAAGTGTACTCACAAACTGTTACAGTTAAAGTTTTCATTACATACATCACTCTACATCTCGGTTATTCTGCGCCTCATGTCAATCTCATCTCTGCCACTAGATGGCGGTGGTGGTGGCGGTAGACAAAGCATGCTTGTGTTAGGTCCGGTAAAACTACAACAGAACGTTCCACATTCAAACATGGCGTACATCAAGCAACAACAAAAAACCAACAAAATGGCGGGGAAATAGATTTGTGTTTGATCTTTGTTTTTAGAATTGTTTTATTATTAGAGTCTACTCGGAACTTGTCAGTAAACACAGTCCTCTCTATTTCTCTGTTTATCCGAGTATGTTTCTCACGCACCCGCGTTGTGAAAATGAATGTTTCGGTCTTGAATGAACGATTTCAGTTTGCAGTTCATTGTGCACCCCCACCTGTGCCATTCACGCTTGAGCAGTTCAGTGTGCGCCACTGTGTGCAGTGACAAATGTTGCTGAGGCGTGACCTTTTTCGCAATGATGACTGTCGGGCGTGTGAGTCATCACCAAAATTCATAATTATCACGCTCCAACCGACAACCCTCCTTCCCCCCCCCCCTACACCTTTCTCCAGCCTGTCTCCCCTCCCCACATTTATCCAGCCAGGCAACAGCCGTTTTCAAGCAGTGTCGTCAAATAGAAAATACCAGGTACTGGCGGTATCAGTATTATACATCGGTTACAGCTGTAACCTTCAGGTACTGGCAGTATCAGTATTATACATCGGTTACAGCTGTAACCTTCAGGTACTGGCAGTATCAGTATTATACATCGGTTACAGCTGTAACCTTCAGGTACTGGCAGTATCAGTATTATACATCGGTTACAGCTGTAACCTTCAGGTGCTGGCAGTATCAGTATTATACGGAGGTTACAGCTGTAACCTTCAGGTACTGGCGGTATCAGTATTATACAGAGGTTACAGCTGTAATCTTCAGGTACTGGCGGTATCAGTATTATACAGAGGTTACAGCTGTAATCACCTGGGACTGGCGGTAGTGCGGAAGCTAGCCATAATCGGGGCTCAATTCCCACTTGACGTAAAATAACATTACAGATAATACTCAATTCCCACTTGACGTAAAATAACATTACAGATAATACTCAATTCCCACTTGACGTAAAATAACATTACAGATAATACTCAATTCCCACTTGACGTAAAATAACATTACAGATAATACTCAATTCCCACTTGATGTAAAATAACATTACAGATAATACTCAATTCCCACTTGACGTAAAATAACATTACAGATAATACTCAACTGTTTTTAACTCGGAGCTTAATGTCTAATCAATAGGATGGGACGATAAATCGTGCGCCGTGTACTGTTTACCGCGTACGCTAAAGATCCTACGGCAGTTGAAAGTACGAAAAAGAGTAGTTCCCTCCCTTCCCTCCGCCGGGGTGAGTTGCAATCCCCCAACTCCACTCATCTCCCCACTCTCCTCACCCATGGTACGTCATTGGCCCTGTGTCTTTCCAAATATTTTTTTTTCTATACGGCACTTGTTTGCGAAATCAGCGAATGTTGGAAGTGAGCATGAAACTTAAATCAGTGACGATCTAGAGTAGTGAAATATGCTGGTTGAGACCTTGACCTTTCACTAGTCGTGCAACTCTCTTAGCTCCATGTCACTAGGGGAATAAAATGATGTCGGGGTGTCCAGCTTACCAGTAACACTAATTTATGACAAGTATTACAAATTAACTGGTGATATATATCAACATTAACGTCTGACAAACATTGTTACAAATTAACTGTTGGTAGCAACACTAACTAATGACTTGGTTACAAATTAACTGGTGGCAGCAACATGAACTAATGACATTGTTACAAATTAACTGGTGGCAACAGCGCTAACTTATTACAAACATTGTTACAAATTAACTGGTGGCAACAACGCTAACTTATTACAAACATTGTTACAAATGAACTGGTGGCAACAACAACATAACAATCAGTAGTTCATTATTTACGAATTTGTACACATAGAGATAATAAAAGCAGTGATTATACAATTACAAACAGTGCTATAAAAGAATAAATTGCACACAAGAATATAATTACACTCAGTTGTGGGTATAGCAATGCTCACTATTTCATGTAGATAGCATTAGTAAGATATTTCATGTACTATCATTAGTAAGATATTTAATGTAAATAGCATTAGTAAGATATTTCATGTAAATAGCATTAGTAAGATATTTCATGTAATTAGCATTAGTAAGATATTTCATGTAGATAGCATTAGTAAGATATTTAATATAATTAGCATTAGTAAGATATTTCATGTAGATAGCATTAGTAAGATATTTCATGTAGATAGCATTAGTAAGATATTTCATGTAGATAGCATTAGTAAGATATTTCATGTAGATAGCATTAATAAGATATTTAATATAGATAGCATTAGTAAGATATTTCATGTAGATAGCATTAGTAAGATATTTAATATAGATAGCATTAGTAAGATATTTCATGTAGATAGCATTTGTAAGATATTTCATGTAGAAACAGAAGTACTATACAGAGTGGACCAAAAGTGGGTATACGGTACTGATCGGGTCATGTTTAATCTCTTAGGTGCAACATCCCTAGAACCGCCCCGACACTGTGTCACTCAAATTCCCTACCATCGTTCTCAATACCTGTAAAGGAAAAGAAATAATAAATAAATGAAATAAAATAAAATGCCATGATCTGATTAGTACTGTATACCTATATCTAATCTGGCCCATCCGATAACTCATGACAACTACACGCAACTGCACAGTTATCGCTACATAGACACCACCACACAGTTACTATACATACAAGTAATCACTAAACATTTGCTATTAGGCACACGAACCACTGTAAAATGTATTATTAATATACTTTTAATAATGGATTTTATTAATTTTTATTCATAGGACATGTTTGTGGACATGGATCATGATGGAGACAAAAAGATTTCCTTTGACGAATTCGCGGATGTTTTCAGGAAGAAGGACCCCAAAAAAATCCAGTAAGGGGAGCTAATGATGGTATAGTTTCACTTCACGAAGAAATTCTGTCCCATAATTTTCACTGACTGCAACAAACTAACAACAAATACACGATCATTCACCACTTTAACTAATAAATGAAGCTTGTGTTTGTACTCTATTTGACATTTGTTTTATCAGTGTGTAGTGTTTTGCGTTTGTTTTCAATAATGACGCGTTTATTAATGGGTATAGTTTGTGTTTGCGCTCATATATGACATGTTTATGAATGGGTAATATTGTAAATGGAATTTCATATGTAATTTTTAGCAATTTGGCGTGAAAAGAATGACGAACACAATGAGTTATTTCCCTCTACTTGAAAGAAAGATAAGATGTAAGAGAAACCAATTCGGTCACTTCTGTACTGTTTGTTAGGACACATTGTCTATAATATATATATATATATATATATAATATACACGATATATTATATGTTTATTCATCATATTTGTACAGTTGTTACAGTTTTCACATCGCGAGATACTCATGTCTGATAATTCAACAGACCGCACAATGATCATGTCAGAGCTCTTTGTGTACACATTTAATAATGACGTCACAACAGACAGCACAATGATATTGTCAGAGTAGGAGGTGCTCGTGACTGCGAATTTATGGAGCGAGCTCTTTGTGTACACATTTAATGATGACGTCACAACAGACAGCACAATGATATTGTCAGAGTAGGAGGTGCTCGTGACTGCGAATTTATGGAGCGAGCTCTTTGTGTACACATTTAATAATGACGTCACAACAGACAGCACAATGATATTGTCAGAGTAGGAGGTGCTCGTGACTGCGAATTTATGGAGCGAGCTCTTTGTGTACACATTTAATAATGACGTCACAACAGACAGCACAATGATATTGTCAGAGTAGGAGGTGCTCGTGACTGCGAATTTATGGAGCGAGCTCTTTGTGTACACATTTAATAATGACGTCACAACAGACAGCACAATGATCATGTCAGAGTAGGAGGTGCTCGTGACTGCGAATTTATGGAGCGAGCTCTTTGTGTACACATTTAATAATGACGTCACAACAGTAATCAGGTCTGAAGGGAGACAATCACGTGCAATCGGTCAGACAGAATGTAATCATGACTTTCTTGTCTTTATCAACATCTACACTTAGACACAGACCTAATTAATTGACTTTTCTTTATCAGCATCTACACCGACTTAATTAATTGACTCGTCTTTATCATCATATATAGTTTGCCTAATTAATTGTCTTTATCAACATGTACGGTTATAGGCACTAAGGCAGACCTAATTAATTATCTTTATCAACCAGTACATTAGAAACAAGACCTAATTAATTGACTTGTCTATATCATGTACAATTAGACAGGTCTAATTGATTTGTCTGTATCATGTACAGTTAGGCCTAATTCATTTGTCTATATCATGTACAGTTAGACAGGCCTAATTGATTTGTTTGTATCGTGTACAGTTAGACAGGCCTAATTGATTTGTTTGTATCATGTACAGTTAGACAGGCCTAATTGACTTGTCTGTATCATGTACAGTTAGACAGGCCTAATTGATTTGTTTGTATCATGTACAGTTAGACATGCCTAATTAATTGACTTGTCTGTATCATGTACAGTTAGATAGGCCTAATTAACTGACTTGTCTGTATCATTAGACGGACCTAATGAATTGACTGTTTATTTTAATCATGTACAATGGTTCAACAGGCGTAAACATGTCCGTCTTGTTTTTGACCAGCTTACGATGAGAAGCAGGTTTAATTACTTACCTCTATATCGTGTATATACGAGAACGAGATACTAAATATTTACTTATCTTTATGTCTTATACATAAAGAGCTACATGAAATGTTGGCTATTTTTGTATTGTAGCCTACATAGAGAGCGGTACATTAAATACTGACTGTTAACGATATATTTTAGCCTACGTAGAGAGCGGTACATTAAATACTGACTGTTAACGATATATTTTAGCCTACGTAGCGATAAATTAAATATTCACTTGCCTTTATGTCTTGTGTGCATAAAGAGCTACATTAAATATTGGCAATTATTTATGTATTGTAGCCTATATAGAGAGCTATATATTGAACACTGACTTGTTTTTACTGTGCAGAATGATTATAAATATGATATCTATTTATTACCTATCTTTGTATGTACAAATAATGCGATATAATCACGTCACACGTATCTGAATAGGCAGTCAAAGGGAGAGAATGTTTACTGACTCGACCTTGAATTAAAGCGAGCAAATGAACGACGTGCCTTTTTGTTTTGTAAAGATTGAGATCCCATGGCTGATTGAAGTAATCTCCCCATAGCTGGTCACGTTTTGTTTTGTAAAGATTGAGATCCCATGGCTGATTGAAGTAATCTCCCCATAGCTGGTCACGTTTTGTTTTGTAAAGATTGAGATCCCATGGCTGATTGAAGTAATCTCCCCATAGCTGGTCACGTTTTGTTTTGTAAAGATTGAGATCCCATGGCTGATTGAAGTAATCTCCCCATAGCTGGTCACGTTTTGTTTTGTAAAGATTGAGATCCCATGGCTGATTGAAGTAATCTCCCCATCGCTGGTCACGTTTTGTTTTGTAAAGATTGAGATCCCATGGCTGATTGAAGTAATCTCCCCATAGCTGGTCACGTTTTGTTTTGTAAAGATTGAGATCCCATGGCTGATTGAAGTAATCTCCACATAGCTGGTCACGTTTTGTTTTGTAGCTAAAGATTGAGATCCCATGGCTGATTGAAGTAATCTCCACATAGCTGGTCACGTTTTGTTTTGTAGCTAAAGATTGAGATCCCATGACTGATTGAGGTAATCTCCACATAGCTGAGATAATCATAAATGACACAGAGAACTAACACGACTGACCTTGACTTTGATATTTGTGTGCAGAGAAGTGGAGCTAAAAGAAGCTTTTAAGAAGTTCGATAGAGACGGTTCCGGCACCGTGAATAAGGCTGAGATGAAGAGTCAGATTTTGTCTCTGGGCATAAAAATTTCTGATGACCATCTCGAGAAACTCTTCAAGAAAGCCGACAAAAATGGCGATGGGAACATCAACTATTCAGAATTTCTGGCAGCCTGGAATAACATGTAGACAACACTCACTTCACAGGCTCAGAGCCGATTGTTGTTTTCTTTTCCAACTTTTTTCTGCTTTTTCAGAATTCTTCATCTTGACCTGACGGATTCTTCTAGCCGGGTTGTTGAAACGTGCTGCTGATAATTTAGGAAAGACATCTTGCATTTCTAACTTTTCTGGAGACTAGCTTTCGGCCATAACTAGGCCAACCAAGTTTAGTCTTTGCATTTCTAACTTTTCCAGGGCCGAGTTTTCGGCCATTCTATGCTCATGTTATTTCGTGCAATTTTCACTTTACTGTTTTGTTTTATGTTGTTTATTTTTGTACTGAAATAAAGGAAACCATTAGATCTAAGTTCAGGTGTTTTTGTCTTTTTTAAATCTCACGTTTGTGCTGTTTTAGTGTTTTTAAGATTTTAAAATTCACTCGGACATTTATATGCGTTTCTCTTGTACAAGTTATTCTTTTTTAACTAGCTTCACACATTAATTAAAACAAAATACCTGTAAATTTCATGTTATCTTAACAACAAAATACCTGTAAATTTCATGTTATCTTAACGACAAATTACCTGTAAATTTCATGTTGTCTTAACAGGAAATTTACATGTTATCTTAACAACAAAATACCTGTAAATTTCATGTTATCTTAACAACAAAATACCTGTAAATTTCATGTTATCTTAACAACAAAATACCTGTACATTTCATGACATTAAAGTCAAATACACGTACAGTTGCGTTTCAATATCCGACGACTAAAGATTTCAGAGTCCATGTGTATCGTCACTTGAATCGCCTCATAGCTTGCTAGGGATTTTGTTTTGGTTAGAAAACTAAATTACTGTTATATTGACTAAAAAAATTCACTATTCATTTAGTTTTAATTGTGTTCACTGAAACTAACTGTCAGTTAAGTTACTATTGTGTTCACTAAAACATTCACTTAAACAACAATCCTACTACAAAAAATCATAATATTACAGGTACATAACAATGTGTTCACTAAAACATTCACTTAAACAACAATCCTACTACAAAAAATAATACTATTACATGTACATAACAATGCGTAGTCACTTTTGTGTTCGCTTAAAACAACAAACCTACTACAAAAACAACTCATCCACCCAGTGTCATATTTACATCTTTATGATTTCGAGAACTATTGCGGTTTCTTCGTATTTATTAAAAGATTAATTTTATATTTCACGCCTTATACAATATTATTTTATATTTCACGCCTTATACAACATTTTATATTTCACGCCTTATACAATATTATTTTCATATACTGCTTGTATTTACTTTCATTGTCCTGACTTAGCATATTAATGAGAAGACTTTTCAATGACTGTTTACCTTGATCTGTCTTTCCATTCATTAATATCTAGCTTCATAAACAGTCCGGTTTATTAGGAGCTCAGTTCATTCGCTCTGTTCATTAATATCTAGCTTCATTAACAGTCCGGTTTATTAGGAGCTCAGTTCATTCGCTCTGTTCATTAATATCTAGCTTCATTAACAGTCTGGTATATTAAGTTCAGTTCATTAGTTCTGTTCATTAATATCTAGCTTCATTAACAGTCCGGTATATTAAGAGCTCAGTTCATTAGTTCTGTTCATTAATATCTAGCTTCATTAACAGTCCGGTTGTTTACCAGCCCAGTTCATCATTGGTTCTGTTCATTAATAGCTAGCTTAATCAACAGTCCAGTTTATTAACAGCTCAGTCTGAGCTTCGTCCTGAAGCGTTCTATTCCATGTGTGAAGGACGGGGTACTTCTCAGACCAGACAAGGCGGTAAGGTGCCACGTTCACAAGTGTGAAGACACATTCATTCGATAAAAGTACAGTGACAGTGCCAAAATGTCATGGAGGCCCAGCCGTCTACACAGAGGCCAGCGAAATCAGGTGCATTGTGAATTTAAATGTATGTTATGCAAGCAAACATATAGTTTAGTAAACATGCTGATGATATATTTTATTGTAGTAAAAAATGACTATATATGTAATTATAGTGACGATATATTTTATTGTAATAATCATAATGACGATACGTTTTATTGTAGTAAACAAAGTGACGATATGTTTTATTGTAGTAAACAAAGTGACGATACGTTTTATTGTAGTAAACAAAGAGACGATACGTTTTATTGTAGTAAACAAAAGACGATACGTTTTATTGTAGTAAACAAAAGACGATACGTTTTATTGTAGTAAACAAAGTGACGATACGTTTTATTGTAGTAAACAAAGTGACGATACGTTTTATTGTAGTAAACAAAGTGACGATACGTTTTATTGTAGTAAACAAAGTGACGATACGTTTTATTGTAGTAAACAAAGTGTAAACAAAGAGACGATACGTTTTATTGTAGTAAACAAAAGACGATACGTTTTATTGTAGTAAACAAAGAGACGATACGTTTCTCATTATCTTGGCGAGACACCGACTTAAGGCATTGGAACTGTCCAGCTTACAACTAAACAAAGATTTGTCCTCACCTGTCAATTTGCATATTAAACTTTCCTTATTAATTGAAAAACACAAAAGAGATTATTTAACAAAATAATTTTAAAGAACATATTAAAATTTAATGTATGAAGTAGGTTTTCTAACTACGTAAACTCAAGTACATGTAGTACAAGAGCCACAAAGGCAAACATTCGGGTGTACAGATATAGGATGTTAACACAAATAATAATTCTGTTAATTAAATTAAATATGAAGTGCTTTAGTTCAGTTCAGTTCAACAATTTTGTGCATGCCCACACATAACTTATCATGTGAAAACAATTTTGTTTATGCTTACACATAGCTTATCATGTGAAAACAATTCTGTGTATGCTTACACATAACTTATCATGTGAAAACAATTTTGTGTATGCTTACACATAACTTATCATGTGAAAACAATTTTGTGCATGCTTACACATAACTTATCATGTGAAAACAATTTTGTGTATGCTTACACATAGCTTATCATGTGATAACAATTTTGTGTATGCTTACACATAGCTTATCATGTGATAACAATTTTGTGCATGCCCACACATAACTTATCATGTGAAAACAATCATTCTCACAGTTTGTTTTCAAAAGTACTACAGTTCTGGTTCAATGCATTTTTTCCAGTTCAAACAAAATTCACAAACACACATGTACAAAGAGATTTATACAAATTATCAGGAAATGGAAATTCATAAAGACCATTTTAAGAGGGGATAAAATTAGAAGGGTTTCCCCTGATACCTTTTTAAATCTGACACAACGGGTTGACTTCTCGTGTTATGATGGGTGTCTTGTGCTTGCAGTTCTCACCAATGTATAGGTTAACTTGGCTGGAAGCTCAAGACTTGTCGGGTAAAAGGTGTCTGTAGCACCAAAACAGAGTACAGCTTTAAACAGTCTTTAGTCCCCTCAGTAAACAGTCTTTAGTTCCCTCAGTAAACAGTCTTTAGTCCCCTTAGTAAGCAGTCTTTGGTCCCCTCAGTAAACAGTCTTTAGCTGTCTCAGTAAACAGTCTTTGGTCCCCTCAGTAAACAATCCTTAGTCATCTCAGTAAGCAGTCTTTGGTCCCCTCAGTAAGCAGTCTTTAGTCATCTCAGTAAGCAGTCTTTGGTCCCCCTCAGTAAGCAGTCTTTAGTCATCTCAGTAAGCAATCTATAGTCCTCTAGTAAACAGTCCTTAGTCATCTCAGTAAATAGTCTATAATCATTGCAGTAAACAGACTTTCGCCACCTCAGCAAACAGTCTTTAGTTCTCCTATAAACTGTCCTTAACTGTCTCAGTAAACAGACTTTAACACCTCAGTAAACACCTCAATCTTTAGTAAACAGCATTTAGCCACCTCAGCAAACAGTCTTTAGTTTTCCTGTCCTTAACTGTCTTAGTAAACAGACTTTAATACCTTAGCAAACAATCTTAGTCCCATGCCAAAGAGAAAAACAATACGTAAATAAAGTCCTGTGACAGTATTCAATCTTTAGTCACGAGAAGTCAACAGCCTGCCAGGACTCTGAAGATTGTATGGATTGTGTCTTGGCGTGAAAACTAGCGTAACGGTTTCCTGTTAGCAACTTTATCTCTGCGCCATGATGGTCCCGACACCGAATTTAGTTTCCAAAGCCAGTGCTGCCTGACGCTATTTGGGTCACAAGGAGCCATCACCAAAAGCCTGGGATTTTTTGACGTCACTTCCGGACACCATTTGCTACTTGCGTGCTTCAACTGTTTTAGCTCCTGTAGAAAGAACACTTTTTAGTCACTCAGTTAGATTTTTATTGACTATTAAATTAGCATGGCACCACACACATTTCATCTTAATTTTATATCCTTTTTAAAATCATTTCAAAGGAGGCAAATGAAAATGCTGAGGGTTTAAAATCGAATTGGTAAGCCTACTAATTTTCCATTTGATATTAGTAGGCCAAGTAACTTTCAGTGTTACATAACAAGTATATATATACACACACACTGAGATGTATTTGGACATTGTGTTACATAACAAGTATATATACACACACACACACACACACACACACACACACACTGAGATGTACTTGGACACTGTGTTAGTGAAGAAGGAGGAAATTTACATATGAAGTACCTACAGGTGTATATTTCCAGTTCTGGTGTCCTCCCTGACCGTGACACATAACCACTTTGACCTGGAGATCCATGGGTACGTAGTCAAGACACTTGTTATCACGTTGTACTTCAAAGTTGTCAATGTTCATAGACCATACTGACATCGCCCCCTAGACAAACATTTTCAAAGTTGTCAATGTTCATAGACCATACTGACATCGCCCCCTAGACAAACATTTTCAAAGTTGTCAATGTTCATAGACCATACTGACATCGCCCCCTAGACAAACATTTTCAAAGTTGTCAATGTTCATAGACCATACTGACATCGCCCCCTAGACAAACATTTTCAAAGTTGTCAATGTTCATAGACCATACTGACATCGCCCCCTAGACAAACATTTTCAAAGTTGTCAATGTTCATAGACCATACTGACATCGCCCCCTAGACAAACATTTTCAAAGTTGTCAATGTTCATAGACCATACTGACATCGCCCCCTAGACAAACATTTTCAAAGCTGTCAATGTTCATAGACCATACTGACATCGCCCCCTAGACAAACATTTTCAAAGTTGTCAATGTTCATAGACCATACTGACATCGCCCCCTAGACAAACATTTTCAAAGTTGTCAATGTTCATAGACCATACTGACATCGCCCCCTAGACAAACATTTTCAAAGTTGTCAATGTTCATAGACCATACTGACATCGCCCCCTAGACAAACATTTTCAAAGTTGTCAATGTTCATAGACCATACTGACATCGCCCCCTAGACAAACATTTTCAAAGTTGTCAATGTTCATAGACCATACTGACATCGCCCCCTAGACAAACATTTTCAAAGCTGTCAATGTTCATAGACCATACTGACATCGCCCCCTAGACAAACATTTTCAAAGTTGTCAATGTTCATAGACCATACTGACATCGCCCCCTAGACAAACATTTTCAAAGTTGTCAATGTTCATAGACCATACTGACATCGCCCCCTAGACAAACATTTTCAAAGTTGTCAATGTTCATAGACCATACTGACATCGCCCCCTAGACAAACATTTTCAAAGTTGTCAATGTTCATAGACCATACTGACATCGCCCCCTAGACAAACATTTTCAAAGTTGTCAATGTTCATAGACCATACTGACATCGCCCCCTAGACAAACATTTTCAAAGTTGTCAATGTTCATAGACCATACTGACATCGCCCCCTAGACAAACATTTTCAAAGTTGTCAATGTTCATAGACCATACTGACATCGCCCCCTAGACAAACATTTTCAAAGTTGTCAATGTTCATAGACCATAATGACATCGCCCCCTAGACAAACATTTTCAAAGTTGTCAATGTTCATAGACCATACTGACATCGCCCCCTAGACAAACATTTTCAAAGTTGTCAATGTTCATAGACCATACTGACATCGTCCCCTAGACAAACATTTTCAAAGTTGTCAATGTTCATAGACCAAATGACTTCAAATGACCCCCTAGACAAACACAATCAATTCTGATAATGTTCATATACCATCCTCAATTTATTCCTAGACACACAACACACACACACACACACACACACACACACACACACACACACACACACACACACACACACACACACACACACACACACACACACATCTACACATCTACACATGGTCAGTTGCCAAAGTTGGCCATACAACCAACAGCGTCAACATCTTCTTCACTACTTCCAAAATCTCAAAACTCTAACCATTCCTTGCATCCCTTTCAAAAGTTTCACAGAGTTGTGTCCCTTTCTTTTTTAATATTACATCACCTACTTTCTTTCTTAAGTATTTTTATTGATAATGACTCGCTTGTGTTGTAGAGACTTACTTCTATGATATATATTATCATTTTGTCACTTTAATTAACTAACCCTTACTTAAAGTATGATGGGGTTGGAACTTTATTCTTGTCTTCTTCTAATCTGCGCTGTCGTTTTTCTTTCTATCCAACACCTGTGATGAGTCAAAAGGTGCGTTTTGGGAATAGCCTACGGTCAAGATATTGGAAGAACTAATATCAGCAAAACAGACATACTAGACGTAAGACATGGAACAACGGGACCATGCCACCCCCACTCCCCAGCACAGCGGCATAACCATACGACAATCTTACAACTACAGCGCGCCTCCACACCAACCCGGAAGGCGCTAGCTAAAAGAATTTTCCAAAAATCACCAGACGCGGCCACCAAAAGACCGAAAGCTACAGCCGGTACCGGAAAGAACACAGACGTCCCCGCAACGAGCGAGGAAACCTCGGAAGACATGTACGATGAAGAAGACGTACGATAAACATTTTGCTATCGAACAGTTACTAAAACACTGTACGGGTGCGCGTACGAACTTGGTACTTCTATGTATCTGTAAGTACATCTTGACTATAAATAGCATAATTTAACAAGCATTGTTAACATCTTACGCAAAGCATTGTTTTTTCCTCATGCTATAATCTAACCTTGCATTGTTAGTATTTTAACATAGCATTGCCAGTATTATAATTAAACCTAGCAACATTTTTGTAAACTAGCCATGTTAAGCATTTTTAGTACTACTTAATATAGCTATGTCAACTTTGTATACATTATAACCCAGTCATGTTAAACATTGTTAGTATTAACTGTAACGGCTTTAGGAATGATAGGAAAATTAGTCTTTTAAA
The DNA here is from genome assembly GCA_028829895.1 of Sinotaia quadrata. Taxonomy (NCBI): domain Eukaryota; kingdom Metazoa; phylum Mollusca; class Gastropoda; order Architaenioglossa; family Viviparidae; genus Sinotaia; species Sinotaia quadrata. The sequence continues at coordinate 1,450,123 of CM054180.1, read as the reverse complement.
ACAGTATATAGATAAAAATAGAGTAGACATATGCCTGCTACAAGAAACCCACATAGATAGTTTAGAATTAGGCAAAGCCATAGCGAAAAAATTAGAAGGCAAAATTATTTGGTCACTCAGCCACACTAGAGGCAAGGGTGTAGGTATTTATGTTAACAATAATTTACAACACAGTTTAGACCACTTTGATTTTGATTTCGAAGGACGATACGTGTGCGTAGACATTACAGTTAACGGCTCCAAACTGAGAGTAGTAAATATATACGCACCGAACAATCCCTTAGACCGAAAACAGTTTTTTCATGACCTATACCCGACCCTAATAACAACCAGACTGACAATACTGGGAGGTGACTTTAACTGCATCGCCAGTCCTACCATCGACAAGATAGGGGCTAATGCGTAGAGGGGTACAGAAGGCTGGAAAGAACTGTCCGCCCTTCTCAGCGACCACCAACTGTCAGACGCCTTTAGACTTAAACACCCCAGGTCCAGAGCGGTAACCTGGCGAGGACGCGGCGTCGGCTGCCGCCTAGATCGTTTATAATTATATCTACCCCCCTCCCTCAGAAACAGCTTAGCGAGCGCGCGGCATGACTTATGTTCCTTTTCAGACCATGACTACGTAACGTGTACCATAACCGTCATAACTGACATCCACATAGGACGAGGTTATTGGAAACTTAACACCTCCTACTTGTCCGACATAGACTACGCAGAGAAAATCAAACACTTACTATACTTTGCCTCACGTGACATACCCGAAGATGACACTGTCCTAAAATGGTGGGACGAATTAAAGACCGACATTAAAGATATCTCCATAGACCACTGTAGACTCAGAGCTAGACAACGCGACAGGGACCTTAAAACCCTATCCAGCAGGTTCGAGGTCACGATATCCGAAAGGAGGATGAAAGCGCGCTGACCTCGTAACCTAGCTTGCCTCCTTATTTTAAATTTTTCTTTCTTATACTTTTTCTATTGTCCATCCGCATTTATTTAAAACGTAAGATTGATTCTAGATGTACATTGTTTACAAATACCTCTTATGTGTATCCAGAATATTGTATCATACATTCCGCTTGTACTTACATGCATATTGTTTCAAAACACCTTATCTTTTGTGTCCAGCTATGACAAACTTTTTGTACATCCGTTTAAAATTTTAACTAAATGTGATATTTTATATTGTCCATCTTAGGACCATTTTTATTGTTCTTATGATAAATTGTTTATATTTAGTTATACGAATAAATGGGCTTGCCTTTTAAAATAGGGCAATGCTGGAAAAAGAAAAAAAGACATGGAACATTCATCGACAGATATGTCACATAGACTTGGGAGACAATAAACAAGAGATATGAGACGTAAGAATGGAACAATAAACAAGAGAAATGAGACATAAGACACGGGACAATAAACAAGAGATATGAGACGTAAGAATGGAACAATAAACAAGAGATATGAGACGTAAGAATGGAACAATAAACAAGAGAAATGACATAAGACACGGGACAATAAACAAGAGATATGAGACGTAAGAATGGAACAATAAACAAGAGAAATGAGACATAAGACACGGGGCAATAAACAAGAGGTATATTAATGAGTGGGATACTGTATTCGAGCTAGCATATTACAGGGTACTTAACAGTCGATGGTTAACTGTAAAGAAATGCAGGTGAGATTATTCATCCGTGTACCTCAGACTGTAAGTGTAAGGAAAAGTAGGTGAGATTATTCTTTTCATAAATGTAAGGAAATACAGGGAGAGACCTGACCACGATAACAGTTTTCATGTGTCTTCTGTAACCCACTGATAATTGCATAAATAACAAACTGTACTGTGTCCACTATAACCAAATAGTAACTACATAAACAAACAATATTGTATCGGCTGTAACCCACTAGTATCTACAGAAATAACAAACTGTCTTGTGTTGACTGTAACCCACTGGTAACTACAGAAATAAATTGTATTGTGTCGACTGAAACCCGCTAGTAACTATATAAATAACAAACTGCATTGTGTCTACTGTAACCCATAGTAAATACACTAATAACAAACTATATTGTATCGACTGTAACGTACTAGTAACTACACAGATGACAAACTGTAATGTGTCGACTGTAACCAGTGCTGTCTTAACGCATGGACATGTATGTTGTGACTTGCTGTCAATTTTTATTCCTGTGAATGATTGTGTAGGTAGGGGCCCAAGTGCACTGCTTTGCCCGTGGGCCTATAATGCTGTTAAGACGGCCCTGACTGCAACCCATTATTAAATTCATATGACCTCACATATTGTTTTTTGTTAACTGTAACCCATTATTTGTGTTACTTATCATCAAGTTATCATGGCAACATATAACTTTCAAAACCAACTTTTAATTTTAATTAGTCAAGAGTGCATTCATCTAGGTTCCTGTAATCCTGCCCATTCTAGGCGCGATTTACTTACATAGCTATTTTAGGCGTAGTTGTGTGTGGCTAGGGACTATCAAGTAAATTAATGTCAATAGTCTGTCCAGTATGTGTCCAAATAGTCGTCATTCAGTGTTATTTTAATTTATTTTAAAGTCTGTCCAGTGTGTGACCAGTCACCATTCACTGCCGTAATCATCTCAGCCACACATCACAAATGCAATCGTATTTAGCTCTGTGGTTCAAGACAGCTGTATGTAATGCAAGTCTAAGATGTTTAGCAGTGGTGTACTTACCACTCGTATGTAATGCAAGTCTAAGATGTTTAGCTCTGTGGTTCAAGACAGCTGTATGTAATGCAAGTCTAAGATGTTTAGCAGTGGTGTACTTACCACACGTTTGCTGGACTGGCAAGAAGACAAGTGAACAGGCCCGTCAGTGCCAGAGATACAAACATTGAAATGTTCATTTCGTATCTGTAGGGAAAAGTTAGAAGTATTTTAATGCATCTGTCATATCCGCCTACCATCAAATATTTGAAATAATTGCATTTAATTTTTTTTTTAAATACGAGACAAACAAGCACGAAGTCTGGAGCCTTGGGTCAACTCAAGGTCAGTACAGCTTTTACTTTTTACTGCTGACACAAGTGTTCAGCAATGACACATCAGGAGACACTCAAAGTCAAGGCTGGACTAGGTTTTCATATTTTTCATTCAGTTTTACATACCTGCGGAATGTATTTTATAAAAGTTTGTAAATATTTCTTATATGTATGTATTAACAATGACTTTGTATTCTATATACAAGTTGCCAGTCAATATGTGAAAATGACTTTGTACTCTATATACAAGTTACCAGTCAATATGTGAAAATGACTTTGTACTCTATATACATGTTGCCAGTCAGTATGTACAAATGACTTTGTACACTATATACATGTTGCCAGTCAATATGTGAAAATGACTGTACTTTATATACAAGTTGCCAGTTAATATGTACAAACGACTTTGTACACTACACACAAGTTGTCAGTCAGTATGTACAAATGATTTTGTATAGTATATACAATTTTCCAGTCAGTATGTACAAATGACTTTGTATACTATATACAAGTTGCCAGTGAATCTATACTAAAGACTTTGTACACTACATACAAATGGCTACTTCATCTATAATGTGCATACATGTCAAATTTAAACGATGTTGGTATTTTATACAAGTCTCGTGTACACAAAATATTACCCATCTCTTATTGTGTAAAGTGTTACTATATGTCACTTGTACAATATAAAATGTTATCAATCTGTCCATATATACATCACACGTACAACATAAAATGTTATCAATCTGTCCATATATACATCACACGTACAACATAAAATGTTATCAATCTGTCCATATATACATCACATGTACAAAATAAAATGTTATCAATCTGTCCATATATACATCACATGTACAAAATAAAATGTTATCAATCTGTCCATATATACATCACATTCTCATAGGAGTTCTAGGCATATTATGCCGATTTTCTAAAACATTTTTTTCTAATTTCTAATTAATAATCCATTTATTATTTTATGAGAAGTATAGAGTCTATACTATAGACCGTTAGCTATGTTGCGTACCTATGGTGCAATACATGTTTATGACCTATTAAAATGTAGGTCACATGAAGGACGCGGAGGGGTAAAGGGGAATGGCAGAATGGAGAAACCGCTAGCCAGATACGAGACGCCCATATTTGGTCATTCGCATTCCATGTCGTGACGTAGTAGAATCTGTTAGCTGACCTAGAGACCAATATATATGTATCAATGACCTAAGATCCGCAGGCGCACATATCCACCACACCCACATGTCGATGGGCAAACTGCTTGCGTTCATTGATACCGTGCATGAAATACGAGAGTGGTAAATATAATTGACTTCTCTAAAATATTGTATATATTATTGATATTACTAGAGTGGTAAATATAATTGACTTCTCTAAAATATTGTATATATTATTGATATTACTAGAGTGGTAAATATAATTGACTTCTCCAAAATATTGTATATATTATTGATATTACTAGAGTGGTAAATATAATTGACTTCTCTAAAATATTGTATATATTATTGATAGAATGCTGTGTAAAATATTTATATGATTTGCTAAATGATTGTGTGAATTAATGTATGTATTTCTTCTTAGCCAGAAGCTAAGTGACATTAGCGATGATTACATTTATGTAGAAATGTTGTGACGTCATAAACAGGTGTATTCGCCAAGTTCACGCTTGTTAAATAATTGTAACTGGTGGAGCTGAATGAAGAGAAAATGATTGTTTAATGAATATTGCTGTGAACCACTTATGGAATGTATTTTAACTGAGAATTTATGCAATTGTAGAAGTAAAGTCATTATTATTCACTTATAAATATTTTATTAAATTTATGAATTGTAAGTTAGAATGTAGCTAACAAGTTGTGACGAGTTTGTAAAGAGCACTCTATTGCTGTCGCCACGAAACCCAAATGATTATTCATGCTAATTGGTTGCTATAGAAGAATGTTCTTCATTACAGCTGGTTCCAGGCATAAACTATGCCAAATTCAGGAGCCTCTGAGGACAACGTCTAGCACACCTATTTGATGCCAAGTTGGTCATACCTAGAAGACAACTGCAATGTGATGTCACTTCTGTCAAGGACATGGTGAGCAGTTGCAGACCTTCATGAGACTCTAGCTAAGTGTGCTCTCTCACCAAACGAACTGATCGGTCAAATAAACCATGTACAAATAATCGGGCAGGGTGGGATAGACAAACTCTCAAATTTTCTGCGAGTGAATTATATCTTTTTACTACTATTATTGTTATTAAATTTTACTCTGTTATCTTCCATATTACCTAATTTGTTGTAATTGACGACTAAAAGAAACTGGTATGGGGGGGGGGGGGGGCAGAGCCAGAGAAATAATATCATAATCATAACTAATAATAAAGGGGGAGATAACGTTACCAGTTTGGGCACGTCAGCTGATTTATCTGTCGGTGTATCACTGAGTAATAGCCCAAATCTTTGGCATATTCATGGAAGATAGGTCAGGCCGTCTGGCTGTCGCTAGTATTAGAAGAGAATCGATAACCTAATATTGATATTTGGGGAATCTGATATAGCGACAGGGTCATTAAACATAACTGGAATCTGATATAGTGACAGGATCGTTAAACATAATTGGACACGTGACACAAATACAGCATAAAATGATACCTGTTCTTCTGTATATGTCATATGTATAATATATTAATTCTTTCTGGTATGTCCTTATACACATCCTATGACCATCATAAATGTTAGCTGTCCATCCATTTATACAAGTCATATACATCATAACTGTCATTGGCCTATCCGTAATCACATCATATTTATATGTACAATAAAAATTTTCCGGTCCGTCGATATGTATATATTACGACATAAAATATTACATCCCCCCTTCCATATACATATCACATGTACAACATAAAACGTTACCTCTCCATGTGTATACATATCACATGTACAAAATAAAAACGTTACCTCTCCATGGGTATACATGTCAGCTGGTACTTTCATTTCCGGTGTAATGTTCTCCAGGAACCATGCAAAACTCTGACACTTCAGTTGACGTCTCAATTCTATGCGGTCAGACACGTCACCATAGTCTATCTGTTAAGCAAGTGCATCATTGTATCAAATTAAATTAGTGCACTGTACAGCAGTGAATCATTGTATCAAATTAAATTAGTGCATTGTACAGCAGTGAATCAGTGTATCAAATTAAATTAGTACACCATTGTATCAAATTAAATTAATGTATGCTATGTTTTATATATTAAAATTATGAAGAAACATAGATATTTTATGGAGACGTGTCCATAAATTCTGCAGAGAATTGCACGATATTATCAAATGAAAACAGTGAAATATTTTATACATTAACAATTATGATGAACAGTAAAATAGTTTATGATGAGATATGTCGCCTAATTAATCTTAATGTGATTTTTATATATTTCCAAATTACAACAATTATTTTTTATAAATTAAAAGTTGTGAAGATAAACACAGATTTAACAAGTTTATATTTAAGACTGCCTTCTTTGATTCTTAAAAGGATAGAATGTATTTTCAGTCAATCAGACTTTAATCAGCAACACAACTCACACCTTGCGTGACGTCACAAAAATGGCTTCTGTCCTCCGTCTCTGTGTTCAAGAATGAGTCTGTATATCAGTGTGATAAAGGTTTTGCGATTGGATGTTTTTAGTTGGATTGGTGGCGTTAGAAGCTAGATTTTATCCAGATTTAGAGAATATATTATTAAAGTATTATCTTTGATCACTAGTCTCATTTTTATTTTCCTGAGCGACGCTAGTGAGTGATGTTAACTGATAGTAATGCCGAAAACGGTGAGCGATGGTAGTAGCGAGCGATAAAGTAGTGAGTAGTAGTGAGCGATGGTAGTAGAGCGATAAAGTAGTGGGTAGTAGTGAGCGATGGTAGTAGAGCGATAAAGTAGTGGGTAGTAGTGAGCGCTGGATATAGTGACCAATGAAGTAGTTGATTGAAGTAGTGAGTGATGTAATGAAGTAGTGAATGCTTGAAGTAGTGAGCGATTGAAGTAGTGAGCGATGGTAGTTGTGAGCGATGGTAGAAGTGAATGATTCAAGTAGTGAGTGAGGTAGTAGTGAGCGATGAAGTAGTGAATGATTCAAGTAGTGAGCGATGAAGTAGTGAATGATTCAAGTAGTGAGTGAGGTAGTAGTGAGCGATAAAGTAGTGAATGATTGAAGTTGTGAGCGATGGCCTAGATCTGATTTACATATCTGCAGCACGCTGACCTTGTACATATGACCTTGTGCAAATTGTGTCGCTAGACTCTAGAGTCTAGTCTCTAGAGAATCGGCAAAACACTTCGTCAGATAGGGGGCAGGAAAATAGAAAGTACATAGAATTGCTCTCATCCCACACCCGCATGGCAAGTGAAGCGGGGCAATGAAAATGCACATATATACTCCATTTAGCAACAGTTGAATCATATATTATTGTAACCAACCCTATTAAACACACAAATAAAATGAAACAAAAAACAAATACAACACTAACAAACACACAAATAAAACGAAACAAAAACCAAATAAAACACTAACAAACAATAAAATGGCAATATAAACAGATCTCACTTGCCGCTAGTAATTCACCATGTCTTGTAAGCGTTCGTTTAAAGTAAATAACATAATCGTCCAGCCAAACTGCGGCCAACCTAGACAGATTGATGTCTAGCGCGTTGCCTGGGAACGAATAAGGGGAGCTCCGTCGAAACACGTGACCCACATGCGAGCAAGGGAGTGTCTCCAGAGTTCCTCCACACATCCACGTCTGCAATGTCAAGGATACTAATGTAATTACGTGTACTTGCACTGTCATGGACAATGACACATAAACACGCAATGTTAATGGTGTTCACGATAAAACAATGACGTGGCTCACGCAATGTCAAGGGACCCTAAAAATAGTGTCAAAGACTCTTAACATAATGTGACGTCAGCAAGCTAAAATACTTACATAATTACAGTAATGTTGTACTAAGAAAGGCATTTACAGTAATATTGTACTAAGAAAGGCATTTACAGTAACATTGTACTAAGAAAGGCATTTACAGTAATGTTGTACTAAGAAAGGCATTTACAGTAACATTGTACTAAGAAAGGCATTTACAGTAATGTTGTACTAAGAAAGGCATTTACAGTAATATTGTACTAAGAAAGGCATTTACAGTAACATTGTACTAAGAAAGGCATTTACAGTAATGTTGTACTAAGAAAGGCATTTACAGTAATATTATACTAAGAAAGGCATTTACAGTAATAGAAAGTAGTCATTTGCAGAATCTCACAAAACAAAAACTTTGAAAGTATGGGATTATCACAAGATATATTAAGGGATGTGTGACACCAAAGCCACCTAGTTAATGATTATGATTATTATTAATTAAGTAAAAATCCATAACTAATTACAAGTGATATTTTATTAATAATTCTCTTGTACAAGACCTGTGGTTGGATGCTTTGCAGCTGAAAAATCTTCCAGATAGATTTAATGTATGCGTTTTTCATTCCACTGATAAGCTAACTGTTGACAACCTATACCTGAGTCATATCTTGATTATGAAAGATAGAAAGGCAGTTAAAATGCTAACTGTTGACAACCTATACCTGAGTCATATCTTAAAGGCAGTTAAAAAAATTACTGTTGACAACATGAGTCATATCTTAATTAAAAAAGAAAGGCAGTTAAAAAGCTTACTGTTGACAACCTATACCTGAGTCATTTCTTAAAGGCAGTTAAAAAGCGTTGAGTGCTGATGAGGTGTCCATCGAAAGTGTCGTCTGTGGCAAATACAAGCATACCAGTCAAACTGGAAAAAAACTCATCTGCTGATTGATGTGGCAAATACAAGCATACCAGTCAAACTGGAAATAAAGTCATCTGCTGATTGATGTGGCAAATACAAGCATACCAGTCAAACTGGAAAAAGAAAGTCATTTGCTGATTGATGCGGCAAATCATCCTGTGGTGGAGTAAATTTGCCTGTTCCTATTTCTAAACTTAATTGTTATAGAAATTGTTAAATTGTCAAAGTGACCCGACCTTGGCAGTCCTTATGATGGTATTTTTGTAAGTGTCAGAGTTGGAGTAAACACTCGAGTTAATAATATGCTAGAAATTGCTAATGCAATGCAAACCAGTTACAACTAAATGATTAATTTTGATTATTCAACGGTTAAGATTTACAAGAACGAGACCAGCCAATTAGCTGAGATCAAAAGTTTATCTGCTGTAGAGAATTCTATTGTCTAATCACTTGAATTTGGTGTGGCATGAAGTCTGGTCATGACAGGCGGCCATTAGTTTAATGGTGAGTTAATTTACTGAGAAAGAATGGACTTAGGAATATTTCGTGATTTTGCTATTGATATGTTATACTTGCATTTTATGTAGAGATGCATTATGTGAGTAGACTATTATTTCTACAAATTCTGAACTATGATGCTTATATGTAATATGCTAAGCACTTGATAATGTTTCCCCCACTCATAAAATGGATATGCTATATTTATTATGCTGTGTACATATGTCTGGCTAATAAATACTGCTGCAGGAAACTGTATGTTGAGACTTGAATGACGAATGGAAGTTATAAAGTTATAAACTGGAAACTTAGCATTTGTTCCCTGATTGTATTTTGACAGGAACAAAGCAGACTTTCCTTGTGTTATTTGAATCTTGTGGTTTACTGATTATAAACTGCTACAACCATTGTAGGCGTGAGAATCATCTACTGCACTACGCTCCATTGAGGTATGGTGGCAAGGTATGCTGGCTACATCAATCAATTTATAGTACAAGGAAGTTACTGGAAATTGCTACAATTGTTCCTTTACTTGAGCAAGCTGGTATGGCAAATGAGTACCCAGGTTAGCTTGAGAGAATAAGCAGCGAATTAACGTTTTTTTTTATAAGTGAGGAGGAAACACATGGAATTGACATGAACAATAAACTTGTGACTTTGATACGAAAATGATGTCATGTTCATTGTATATTTGATTATTTATTTAATAAATTTATTTTTAAATTTATTGACATTCTTACACATATTAATAACCTTTTGTTGGAGAAGAAAGTGGGTAGATGGGGGCTTGCTAAATATAGATTAAATGATGGATTATCTTCTTCTTTGGTAAGAAATTTTCTGCCTATGGAAATATTGTGTGATGGTAAATGTTTGTCTTTAATGTTGTGGAAGAGAGAAAACGTTTACAGCACCCGCATATCCGCCAAGTGAGAGAGAGAGAGAGACGAGTGGTGTCTTCTGGAGAATTATTAATAACATATCACTTGTAATTAGTTATGGATTTTTACTTAATTAATAATAATCATAACCATTAACTAGGTGGCTTTGGTGTCACACATCCCTTAATATATCTTGTGATAATCCCATACTTTCAAAGTTTTTGTTTTGTGAGATTCTGCAAATGACTACTTTCTAACGGATATACGTTATTAGAACAAGTTCATAAAACCGGAGGTTGACCACAGAAACCTTAAGGATTTACAAATATCCCCGATCATGACATGTATTTCAAGTTAGGTCGGGAAAGTTGTGATACACTTAAAGTTATTTGAAAAGAGAAGACTGGTTTCAATTTATCTTGAATGGAAGCTTAAACTATAGCTTAGAGTGGGCCGAAAAGAGTATAGGTTTTTAATTTACTTAAAGATCAGCTTATGATATACGCTTAGTGTCAGTTCAAAAGAGTACCTTGAAGGGAAGCTTAAGCTATACGCTTAGGATTAGCTGAAAAGGGTAGAGGTTTTCAATTACCTTGAAGGAAAGCTCAAGGTTTTCTCCACCCCATATCTTCATTCCTGGGTCATAGGTGCCAAGCTTGTAGAAGAACGCGCGGTCAATGGCAAACAATCCTCCAGCCATCGTGGGTGACCTGAAATTATTATTCACAAATAGCATCTTTATTAAACAAACTTTTTCAATATCTTTAATATCAATATCCCTGACCATTTTAAAAACAGCCGAGAACCCTTAAAAAGGAGAAAGACTAAAACCATTAAAATGGGCATTTTTAGTATCTTTAATTGCCAGTCTCAAACTGTATGATTTAGAAACAGACATTTTCAGTATCTTTAACTGCCAGACTCAAACTGTATGCATATAGAAACAGGCATTTTCAGTATCTCTAACTGCCAGTCTCAAACTGTATGTAGAAACAGGCATTTTCAGTATCTTTAACTGCCAGTCTCAAACTGTATGCATATAGAAACAGATATTTTCAGTATCTTTAACAGCCAGTTACACTGTATGCACACAAAAACAACATTTTTAGTATCTTTAACTACCATTCACAACTGTATGCATATAGAAACAGGCATTTTCAGTATCTTTAACTACCAATCACAACTGTATGCATATAGAAACAGGCATTTTCAGTATCTTTAACTACCAGTCACAAACTTTATGAATATAAAAACAGACATTTTCAGTATCTTTGCCAGTCACACTCACTCTGTATGCATTAGAAACAGACATTTCTAGTATCTTTAACTGCCAGTCTCAAACTATATGCATTAGAAACAGACATTTCTAGTATCTTTAACTGCCAGTCTCAAACTATATGCATTAGAAACAGACATTTCAAGTATATTTAACTGCCAGTCTCAAACTATATGCATATAGAAACAGACATTTCTAGTATATTTAACTATATTTAACTGGGGGCAGAGCCAGAAATATTAATATAATAAATTGTAATTAATCAAAAGTGAAAGATAACGTTTGCCAGCTCAGGCACGTCAGCTGATTTGTCTGTTACTATATCTTATAAACAACAGCCCCGAATATTTGGCATATTAACGGAATGATAAGTCAGGCCGTCTGGCTGTCGCTAGTGTTGGCAATGATATAACAATTTAATATTCTTAATTTGGAGTCTGATGCAGCGGTAGGGTTCATAAAGGCATGTGAAACTTTCTTAGTCTCTGTTCTATGATATGTTACTTAGTCTATTTCTATTATCTTAATCTGTTTCTATAACGCTGTCTTACTTGTTCTGTATTTCTATAACGCTGTCTTACTCTGTGTTTCTGTGACGCTGTCTTACTTAGTCTATGTTTCTATAACGCTGTCTTACTCTGCGTTTCTATGACGCTGTCTTACTTTGTGTTTCTATGACGCTGTCTTATTTGTGTTTCTATGACGCTGTCTTACTCTGTGTTTCTATGACGCTGTCTTACTCTGTTTCTATGACGCTGTCCGTATTTACCTGATAGGATCAATATCAGATTTCCTCCTTCGTTTCTCTCGATCTGGCATTGGAAACCAATTAAACAAAAGGCTCCAAGTGAATCCGCCAACGTTGGTATTGCGTGCCGATTGAAAGTGGTACTGGAATGTTGTGTCATCAATGACGTCAATGACAGGAACAACCACAGTGGTAGAATTCTTCGCGATTCGATCCAGCAGAGGTTCCAACCAGCCTGGTAAAGATCGTAGGGAAAGAATGTTAAAATGGTAAAAAAGGAATGTTAAAATGGTAGGAAAGGAATGTTAAAATGGTAGAAAAGGAATGTTAAAATGGTAAAAAAGGAATGTTAAAATGGTAGGAAAGGAATGTTAAAATGGTAGGAAAGGAATGTTAAAATGGTAGGAAAGGAATGTTAAAATGGTAAAAAAGGAATGTTAAAATGGTAGAAAAGGAATGTTAAAATGGTAGGAAAGGAATGTTAAAATGGTAGAAAAGGAATGTTAAAATGGTAGGAAAAGAATGTTAAAATGGTAGGAAAGGAATGTTAAAATGGTAGGAAAGGAATGTTAAAATTGTAGGAAAAGAATGTTAAACTTAATGTGAAAGGAGTGTTAAAATGGTGGAAGAAAAAGATGTAAAACGTTATGAAAGGTATGTTAAACCTGTGAAGAAAAGATTGTTTTAATGGAATAAAAGCAATTGTTTGAATGTTGTAAACAATGAATGTTAAAATGTTGTGAAAGAAAGAGATTGTCATAATGGTATTAAAGGAATTTTTCGAATGCTGTAAAGAAAATAATGTTAAAATGATGTGAAAGGAGTGTTTAAAATTATACTATAGATTGATGAACTCTGATACTATCATTTTTCTATATTAATTTTACCATTAGGAAAGAATATTGTTAACATTGATTTCAGCCTAAACTGATCACTAAAAACTGAGCATTGTTGATTTAGTATATAATAAATATATTGTTATTTCGTACTTATTCATGCATAATTTGTTTTACTAATATGAAAAAAATTAGTGTGTGTGTGTGCGCGCGCGCGCATCATTCATTCTTTTAGTAATGAATTCCTGCAGTGTAGGCTGTAATGTGAATGCTAAATGGATTGTAGGCTGTAATGTAAATGCTAAGTGGAGTGTAGGCTGTAATGTGAATGCTAAATGGATTGTAGGCTGTAATGTAAATGCTAAGTGGAGTGTAGGCTGTAATGTGAATGCTAAGTGGAGTGTAGGCTGTAATGTGAATGCTAAGTGGAGTGTAGGCTGTAATGTGAATGCTAAGTGGAGTGTAGGCTGTAATGTGAATGCTAAGTGGAGTGTAGGCTGTAATGTGAATGCTAAGTGGAATGTAGGCTGTAATGTGAATGCTAAATGGAGTGTAGGCTGTAATGTGAATGCTAAGTGGAGTGTAGGCTGTAATGTGAATGCTAAGTGGAGTATAGGCTGTAATGTGAATGCTAAGTGGAGTGTAGGCTGTAATGTGAATGCTAAGTGGAGTGTACGCTGTAGTGTGAATGCTAAGTGGAGTGTACGCTGTAATGTGAATGCTAAGTGGAGTGTACTATGGATGCTAAATGGAGTGTATGCTGTACTGTGAATACTAAGTGGAGTGAAGGCTGTAATGTGGATGCTAAGTGGGGTGTAGGATGTAATGTGAATGCTAAGTGGGGTTTAGGCTGTAATATCAATGCTAAGTGGAGTGACTATAAGATTATTTGTAAGAGTGAAAGTTTAGGCCCTGTTGACTAAAGCCTGACTATAAGATTATTTGTAAGAGTGAAAGTTTAGGCCCTGTTGACTAAAGTCTGCCTGAATTAGAATCTGTCCAGTGGACTGAGATGAGTGTTAGTTTCTAAATTAGAATGTAATAATCATACTATATTTCCACATGAGAGTTTCATTAAATGTATGTATTGGGATATTAAATTAATTAGCGAATATGCATTATTTACAGAAATAATCTCAATAACTTTACAAATGGAAGTGCCAATTTCACTACTTGTAGCAACACTGACGTAAAAACGTCACATCTCTAAGATTAAAATCCTAGAAGCGATTTGCACATTTCCCCTGAAAGAAAATATTTTTAGCAACACAGTTATGCAGTTTACAGATAAAGAATAAAAGAATATAGTGAAATCATATATAATAACACAGACACAATGATATTTACCAACACACTCCAACAATCGAGTTGTGTCTAATCACACAGGCACACAATGATATTTACCAACACACTCCAACAATTGAGTTGTGTCTAATCACACAGGCACACAATGATATTTACCAACACACTCCAACAATCGAGTTGTGTCTAATCACACAGGCACACAATGATATTTACCAACACACTCATGAATCTCTACAGATCACTGATAGAACACTACACATACAATCGAGTTGTGTCAAATCACACAGGCACACAATGATATTTACCTACACACTCCAACAATCGAGTTGTGTCTAATCACACAGGCACACAATTATATTTATCAACACACTACACAGATCAAACCATACTTGTGCAGCTAAGCCGTTATCTGATTTCCAGTACATTAAATGCGATTTGCAGACCGGTTGTTTCATGACATCTGCAAAACGGTGGCATTATAATGCCATGTCCATATATCCTAAACTGTAGACTCCGCCTATTTCTGTCAGTGAGCACGCTTCCTGATGTAACTAGTGACGTAAGACATCTCAAACATTAGTTCTATTAACAGACCTGACGTAACCAGTGACAGACGATTACACCTAAAATCTTTGCATCCTGAAGATTTACACCTACGCCTGGATTCTGTGCTTAACAAGTGTGCCGGAAGATTTACACCTATGTCTGGACTGTGTTTGATAAGTGTGCCGGAAGATTTACACCTGTCTGGATTCTGTGCTTAACAAGTGTGCCGGAAGATTTACACCTATGTCAGGACTCTGTGTTCGACAAGTGTGCCGGAAGATTTACACCTATGTCAGGACTCTGTGTTTGACAAGTGTGCCGGAAGATTTATACCTGTCTGGATTCTGTGCTTAACAAGTGTGCCGGAAGATTTACACCTATGTCAGGACTCTGTGTTCGACAAGTGTGCCGGAAGATTTACACCTATGTCAGGACTCTGTGTTCGACAAGTGTGCCGGAAGATTTACACCTATGTCAGGACTCTGTGTTTGACAAGTGTGCCGGAAGAACCATGAGCTGACTTTCAATGTGAAATTTGTTTTCTGGAATGGCAGCCTAAGTGATATACTATGCAGTACCATGAAAGACTCTAATGTCTTAAAATGAAAGGTAGTAGAAATATTCGGTTTTTTTTCATAAGTATATTTATTTTTAATAAAGTAACAGAATGGGTACAATATCATCATTCCAGCAAAATCCATCTTTTACAGTGCAAAAAACCCACGAGTATAAAATTTAATCAAAGGTTCTGCATCACAGGTAAATTAATTGTGAGAATAAGTCTTCACTTCTTCCTACCAAAGTCTGAGCAGATGTCCACTGGATTAAACTGTAATTTTGTTCGTGACAAAGTGAAAATTATTAGAGGTCAATTTGACACATTCTGCTACCTGACCCACCGTAACAGAACTTCATCAATTTCTGTCGCAACATTTCCTGACCTACCACCTCATCATGTCGTGACACAGAACGTCATCAATTATATTCAACAACATTTCAGCCAATATATGTAAATCGTCTATGAATAATCTTGAAGAAATGCGTTCCAAAGTCACGTGAACTTGACACTATTCTGACGTCACTGCTTTTGTCTCCAGGAAATAAATTGTATCTGTGAATGATAACCATCGCCCACAGCAAATGTTTGTGTTGGTGTCCATAGGTTAGTTTTTTAAAATTTGTTTTTAATTCTGTATGTAGATTTCAGGGGGGAGCTCGATGTGTGTGTGTGTGTGTGTGTGTGTGTGTGTGTGTGTGTGTGTGTGTGTGTGTGTGTGTGTGTGTGTGTGTGTGTGTGTGTGTGTGTGTGTGTGTGTGTGTGTGTGTGTGTGTGTGTGTGTGTGTGTGTGTGGTTGTGTGTATTGAGAAGTGAGTTCTAATGAGAATTTGCTGGTGAACGTTTCCCTTTCTGTCTCTACTAATTGTGTTGTTGTTTCCCTTTCTGTCTCTACTAATTGTGTTGTTGTTTCCCTTTCTGTCTCTACTAATTGTGTTGTTGTTTCCCTTTCTGTCTCTACTAATTGTGTTGTTATCTCCCTTTCTGTCTCTACTAATCGTGTTGTTGTTTCCCTTTCTGTCTCTACTAATTGTGTTGTTGTTTCCCTTTCTGTCTCTGCTAATTGTGTTTTTTTTTTTCCCCTTTCTGTCTCTACTAATTGTGTTGTTGTCTCCCTTTCTCTCTCTACTAATTGTGTTGTTGTCTCCCTTTATGTCTCTGCTAATTGTGTTGTTTTTCCCTTTCTGTCTCTGCTAATTGTATTGTTTTTTCCCTTTCTGTTTCTGCGGTTTTTCCTTTTCTTCAGTCGCAGTGTTTTTCTTTGTTCTTTATTTTCTTCGTCACTTTGCAAAGTTGCTAATAGCCTTACCATTGCTCACGTAGGAGACGGGAGGGGGTTGTCTTACAGAGCCCAAGCTAGTTCCACAGCAAGTCTGACCTAGTAGATACACACGCCCGTGTTGTTCAACCCCCTACCGATGATGTTGGCATTAACTGGTGTTTCCAGTTCTTTTATTGTTGTTATTTATTTGTTGCTGTTTGTTTATGTTTGGTTCTGTGGTGTTGTATCTCTTCAAGAAGGTGGTGGGGAGGCAACATAGGTTGTCTGATCCAGAAGTGGCTATTCTGTAAGCGCAATTCAAATCACATGATTTAATTAATAGTTCGCTGCCCTACCAGTTTGTATGCTGATGAAGCTGGGCTGTAGAAATCTAATCTAGTCGCACAGCCAAATGTGGAGGACTTCATACAAAAGTGTACAAATATTAAAAGTGGAATGAGTTCAGTGTAAACAAAGAATTCATTACAAAATGTATAAACACTGCGAGTAAACAAAGAGAATTAATTACAAAATCTATAATCATTGAAAGTAAATAATTAAATAAAAATGTATAATCACTGAGAGTAAACAACAGATTAAGTACACAAATGATAAATATATAATCAGTAAATGAAGAGAATTCAAAACAAAATTGCATAAACACTGAGAGTAAATGAAGACAAAACAAAACTGTAAAAAACACTGAGAGTAAATGAAGACAAAACAAAACTGTAAAAAACACTGAGAGTAAATGAAGACAAAACAAAACTGTAAAAAACACTGAGAGTAAATGAAGACAAAACAAAACTGTAAAAAACACTGAGAGTAAATGAAGACAAAACAAAACTGTAAAAAAAACACTGAGAGTGAACAAAGTGATTTCAGTTTACAAGTGTCAAGTATATAAACGTAGTCAAAGGAAAATTCAATTAAAAAAAGTATGATTTCTAAGAGAAAAAAATAAAGAATTCAATACAAAGTGTATAAAAACTAAGAGTAACAAACTGAACTGTTCACAGTGACTCAAAAACTACGACAATACAGAGAACTGAACAAAGTGACTAAAAAACTACGACAATACAGAGAACTGAACAAAGTGACTCAAAAACTATGACAATACAGAGAACTGAACAAAGTGACTAAAAAACTACACAATACAGAGAACTGAACAAAGTGACTCAAAAACTATGACAATACAGAGAACTGAACAAAGTGACTAAAAAACTACACAATACAGAGAACTGAACAAAGTGACTCAAACACTAAGAGTAAACAAAGTGACTCAAACACTACGAGTAAACAAAGTGACTCAAACACTACGAGTAAACAAAGTGACTCAAACACTAAGAGTAAACAAAGTGACTCAAACACTAAGAGTAAACAAAGTGACTCAAACACTAAGAGTAAACAAAGTGACTCAAACACTAAGAGTAAACAAAGTGACTCAGTGTTTGAGTCACTTTGTACATCTTTTGTACATTTTTCTTTGTTTACTTAGTGTTTAACAAAGAAAAATGTACAAAAGACTCAAACACACCTTCAGCGCACTCGCAGTGAGAATCCAAAAAAATGACCACACTGGAATTGACGTGGGACAAGCCGACCAGACGCGCGCGAATCAGCCCTTCTCGCTCTTTCATACGCACGAGTTTGACCTTGTCAAGTTTCTGCAGGTAATCCTCCAGAGGTTTCTTCAGGTGATCTGGAAAATGACGTGGTTTAACAGGTGATCTGCAAACATCGTTGTTTTCAGAAATGACAGTTCTGAGGTGATCTGCGAAACAGTTATTTCTTTAGGTGTGATACTAGACAAGTCGTCTAATAGTAAAATTACAAGTCTAGACAAGTCGTCTACAAGTAAAATTACAAGTCTAGACAAGTCGTCTACAAGTAAAATTACCAAGTCTAGAGAAGTCGTCTAATAGTAAAATTACCAAGACTAGAGAAGTCGTCTACAGTAAAGTTACAAGTCTAGACAAGTCGTCTACAAGTAAAATTACCAAGTCTAGACAAGTATTCTAATAGTAAAATTACCAAGTCTAGAGAAGTCGTCCACAGTAAAGTTACAAGTCTAGAGAAGTCGTCTAATAGTAAAATTACCAAGTCTAGACAAGTATTCTAATAGTAAAATTACCAAGTCTAGAGAAGTCGTCCACAGTAAAGTTACAAGTCTAGAGAAGTTGTCTAATAGTAAAATTACCAAGTCTAGAGAAGTCGTCTACAGTAAAGTTACAAGTCTAGAGAAGTTGTCTAATTGTAAAATTACCAAGTCTAGAGAAGTCGTCTACAAGTAAAATTACCAAGTCTAGACAAGTCTTCTAATTGTAAAATTACCAAGTCTAGAGAAGTCGTCCACAAGCACAATCTGTTCCAGAAGATCAGGCGGTGATCGATCCAGAACGCTGTGTACAGTACGCAGCAAAGTTGACCACGCCTCATTGTGAAAAATGATGACCACGCCTGCTCCTGGAAGTTTCGGTAAGTATTGCACATGGTGGCATCTGTTGCGTAAAGAATAGAAAATTTAAACTTGCAAATTTCTTGTCACTCAGAAATACGTCAAACAAAACAGTACTACATTCAGCAAGAAGCATCTGTTCCGTCAAGTGAAGTGACGTTCATTCGGCCCACTGAGTGGTGTAAAGCAGAGTGCTGCCCCTTTTTGTGGCTGTCACGTTATTTTATTCACTTTAACCATCACTATCTAACTCCAGTTTGTGTCTATATTCCACTCTGTAACCATTAATTTGTCAAGTTATTTATCTACTTTAACCATCACTATCTAACTCCAGTATTCCACTCTGTAACCATTAATTTGTCACGTTATTTATCTACTTTAACCATCACTTTCTAACTCCAGTATTCCACTCTGTAACCATTAATTTGTCACGTTATTTATCTACTTTAACCATCACTATCTAACTCCAGTTTGTGTCTATATTCCACTCTGTAACCATTCATTTGTCACGTTATTTATTTACTTTAAATATCACAATCTAACTAGATGTCACGTTATTTATTTACTTTAAATATCACAATCTAACTAACTATTTATTTATTCTACATCCCTGTTTGTGTCTATATTCCA
Organism: Sinotaia quadrata; assembly: GCA_028829895.1. Taxonomy (NCBI): domain Eukaryota; kingdom Metazoa; phylum Mollusca; class Gastropoda; order Architaenioglossa; family Viviparidae; genus Sinotaia; species Sinotaia quadrata. Next base: position 1,430,250 of record CM054180.1, on the reverse strand, counting down.
CTTTGTAACCATTAATTTGTCAAGTATGTACGAGGGTAAGTGAATAGTTATATGCAATGTATTTATACATTTTATTTTAGACTTTATTTTATTTATACATTAAAAATTGAAATACTAAAAAGACAAATTTTCTACATAGTCACCACCCTACCCACGCCCATTTTTGCTTTTCAACTCACTTAGTCCAGTACGAGCTTCAGAAGAAATTCTTCTTGGTGAGATATGAGCCATGCATGAACTACTTCCTTCACTTCTTGGTGAGGGGTGAGCCACGCGTGAACCATTTCCTTCACTTCTTGGTGAGGGATGAGCCACGCGTGAACCATTTCCTTCACTTCTTGGTGAGGGACGAGCCATGCGTTAACCACTTATTACTTCTTGGTGAGAGATGATCCACGCGTGAACCACTTCTTGGTGAGGGTTGAACCACCCAAAGACTATTTCTTTCCCTTCTTTGTAAGAAATACACCCCGTATGAACCACTCCCTTAATTTCTTGGTCCATGAAAATCAACTGCCTCTTAAGATTCTGGGACCAACTTTGTATATAGACTTTATAAAAATTAGATCTGTGGTAGATGATTTCATACATAGAACTATGACTATTTTGCATATGATTGGCCACCTCATCAATAGTCACACATCTTTTTGCCCAAAAATGGACTCGTTTAACATCAGCAATGGACGTTCGCGGGCGTCCCGCCCCTTTTTCGTTGGCTACACTCGAGTGTTAAATTGAACTTGTCAGTCCATTCCCAGACACTCCAGTATGGCATAACACTGCTCCCGTATTGTGCCGAAAATCTTCCATCAATTTCAGCGCATGGTACAATTTCAGCCCACAAACAACGGCTCGCTACTCTTCTTTTGGTACATGAAGAAAGTAGAGCGGCCATATTAAGGCCACGTCAGCAAGTCACAAGAACTGAATGATCAAGATCAAACCTCCATCACACAGTGACGACAGCGATACCCGGTCTACACATGCGCGAGCAACCAGCAGTACAGTCAACCGAAAAGAAATTACAACTACAAGGCGAATAATTATTGACTCGCTCTCATTTACTCTGCACACTGTAACTACCATCATTTTATTTACTCTACACTCATTTTTGATAAGTCTTACATTTCACCATACTTTGAGACTGTCACGTTATTGTCTTATCCTTCATCACACTTTGAGACTGTCACGTTATTGTCTTATCCTTCATCACACTTTGAGACTGTCACGTTAATGTCTTATCCTTCATCACACTTTGAGACTGTCACGTTAATGTCTTATCCTTCATCACACTTTGAGACTGTCACGTTAATGTCTTATCCTTCATCATACTTTGAGACTGTCACGTTCATGTAGTAATCTTCATCATCCTTTAGACTTACTCTTCATCCCGTGGGTCCGGAAGTGATCGGTGTAGGGAGATGAGGCTACTGACAAACTCGTTAAAAGAATGCCGAGCCAGTCCATTCCGGTAGCTGTGAAACTGTTTGGGGTCAAGTTGCGTTTTGTTCACATGCACAGGCACACCTCCTTCTCCTGTAGTACAGTGAAAAACTAGTTTACAAAACTGACGTCAGTAACACCCCCTTCTCCTGTAGTACAGTGAAAAACTAGTTTACAAAACTGACATCAGTAACAATCAATTTATGCAAAAACAGTGACATCATCAATATGTGTACAAAACATAAATCATCAATATTAGTATAAAACAGTGGCATTTAGTACACACACACACACACACACACACACACACACACACACACAACACACACACACACACACACACACACACACACACACACACACACACACACACACACTCACACACTAAACAGTTATGCCATCGATATGTATTCAAACAATGCCATCAGCAATATTATACAATGAGATCATCAATATATATATATACAAACAATGATATCAAAAAACCGTGCGCAAAATGGTTATCCATAAGAATGCATTGTTGTTGTTTTTTTGTTTGTTGTTGTTGTTGTTGTTTGGGGGATTTACCACTCCACTGTGAGATCCCGCCGCAAACTTACATATCTTTGTAATTCCCGCACTTTGAGTTAATGAAAAAAAGTGCCTAGAAAATTGAAATTTTAACACGAAACGTCAAACTTCAGTATAGCATAGTAAATAGTTATTTATCTACACGAAACGTCATACTTCAGTATAGCATAGTAAATAGTTATTTATCTACACAAAACGTCATACTTCAGTATAGCATAGTAAATAGTTATTTATCTACACAAAACGTCATACTTCAGTATGGCATAGTGCCGTGCTACCTGAGAGAATCTATACTTGTATACCATTATCTAGGACGTACGTAATACACTAATTATTGTACATATTGATAATTATAATATTTACGTAATACATCTAATTATTGTACATATTGATAATTATAATATTTGATGTTTTGGCGACGGATTGGTATTGGGTTAGAATTATTATCTGATTCATTGGTGCTCTCCGCCCCCAGTAAATACTTCAGAAAAGAGCCCAAGTCTCTTGCCTCCGAAAACAATCCAAACCTCGTGCCTCCGGAAACAGTCCAAGTCTCGTGCCTCTAAAACAATCCAAGTATCGTGCCTCTAAAACAATCCAAATCTAATGCCTCTAAAACAATCCAAGTCTCGTGCCTCTAAAACAATCCAAGTATCGTGCCTCTAAAACAATCCAAGTCTCGTGCCTTTGAAAACAATCCAAATCTAATGCCTCTGAAAACAATCCAAGTATAGTGCCTCTAAAACAATCCAAGTATCGTGCCTCTAAAACAATCCAAGTATCGTGCCTCTAAAACAATCCAAATCTAATGCCTCTGAAAACAATCCAAGTATAGTGCCTCTAAAATAATCCCAAGTCTAGTTCATTTTAAAAAATCTTTGTAAGAGTTAATCCAGAAAAGCTGCTGAACTTTAAAAATCCATTTTGGAATCGACATCTATTTCGGTTTGCACAATTTAGGCAAAGTAATCTATGATACGACTCTCCACCTTAGGCAAAGTAATCTATGATACGACTCTCCAACTTAGGCAAAGTAATCTATGATACGACTCTCCAACTTAGGCAAAGTAATCTATGATACGACTCTCCAACAAAGTAATCTATGATACGACTCTCCAACAAAGTAATCTATGATACGACTCTCCAACTTCAGTCAACAGCTTGTGTTTGTGTACCATGGCTCAATAAGTAAAGAGCCGTTTGGATTATTTATAGTCAGTTGCATATGTTACAATAGTTCAAGAAATAAATGTAAGGATGTATTTCAATCAATACCGTTTCGAGGAAATAAATATAATCATGTATTTAAGTAAGTTTTATATGTGTACGGTGATGTATGAATGTTAATCAGTTATATGTATTTATGATATGTTTGTTTGTGATTGTACGTGTAATAGTTCAAGGTAATGAATATACAACAGTCACTTTGTATACATTATCAGTATTTATATATATATATATATGATATGTTTGTTTGTGATTGTACGTGTAATAGTTCAAGGTAATGAATATACAACAGTCAGTTTGTATACATTATCAGTATTTATATATATATATATGATATGTTTGTTTGTGATTGTACGTGTAATAGCTCAAAGTAATGAATGTACAACAGTAACGTTGTATACAGTATTTATATGTTTATTATGACTCAAGGTAACAACTGTACAGATGTTCAGCACTCACCTTGTATATGTTTACAATAGTTCAAAGGAGTAATAACCATTTGGTGCAAATCAGCAAGATTGTGTTTTATTGATTTAGAAAGAAAAGCTATCATTGTGCATGATTTACAATGGTTTGTGTTTTAATGATTCATGGCATTTAATACTAGAAAGAATAGCTATCATTGTGCATGTTTTTACATGATTTATGGTATTTAATACTAGAAAGAAAAGCTATCATTGTGCATGTTTTTACATGATTTATGGTATTTAATACTAGAAAGAAAAGCTATCATTGTGCATGATTTTACATGATTTATGGTATTTAATACTAAAAAGAATAGCTATCATTGTGCATGATTTTACAATGGTTTATGGTATTTAATACTAGAAATAATAGCTATCATTGTGCATGTTTTTACAATGATTTATGGTATTTAATACTAGAAATAATAGCTATCATTGTGCATGTTTTTACAATGATTTATGGTATTTAATACTAGAAAGAATAGCTATCATTGTGCATGATTTTACAATGGTTTAAAGCAACATTGTCTAGATGTACATATGAAAAAATCAGCTGAGGTATTAAAAAAGGGCAATATTGTCTAGAACTCTAGATGTACATATGTAAAAATCACCTGAGGTATTAAAGGGCAATATTGTCTAGAACTCTAGCTGTACATATGTAAAAATCACCTAAGGTATTAAAGGGCAATATTGTCTAGAACTCTAGATGTACATATGAAAAAATCAGCTGAGGTATTAAAAAGGGGCAATATTGTCTAGAACTCTAGATGTACATATGAAAAAATCAGCTGAGGTATTAAAAAAGGGCAATATTGTCTAGAACTCTAGCTGTACATATGTAAAAATCACCTGAGGTATTAAAGGGCAATATTGTCTAGAACTCGAGATGTACATATGTACAAATCAGGTGGGAGTATTAAAGGGCAATGAGATGATAGTAGGTAGTATTAATGGATGTGTTTGTTTATAATGGTAAAGAGCAAAGAGATGGTAGCGGGTGGTATTAATGGATGTGTTTGTTTATAATGGTAAAGAGCAAAGAGATGGTAGCGGGTGATATTAATGGATGTGTTTGTTTATAATGGTAAAGAGCAAAGAGATGGTAGCGGGTGGTATTAATGGATGTGTTTGTTTATAATGGTAAAGAGCAAAGAGATGGTAGCGGGTGGTATTAATGGATGTGTTTGTTTATAATGGTAAAGAGCAAAGAGATGGTAGCGGGTGGTATTAATGGATGTGTTTGTTTATAATGGTAAAGAGCAAAAAGATGGTAGCGGGTGGTATTAATGGATGTGTTTGTTTATAATGGTAAAGAGCAAAGAGATGGTAGCGGGTGGTATTAATGGATGTGTTGGATTCCTTCCTCTCCCAAGCTTGCCTGAGGCCTTTCGTCTTCTTTTCGGCTTTATGTAGCTCTAGAGAGATTTAATAATATATATTATTTATATTAATTTTATAATGAATGCATGGATAATAGCTTGCCTGGGGCCTTAGAGTTTTAGCTTTATGTAGCTCTAAAGAGATTTAATAGTATATATTATTTATATTAATTTTATAATGAATGCATGGATAATAGCTTGCCTGGGGCCTTAGAGTTTTAGCTTTATGTAGCTCTAGAGAGATTTGATGTTATGAGGTCCCTACCACCACGTGGGTTGCTCAATATCAAACCCACCACCACCTCCGTATTAGATATCAGATTACTAATTCATTACTCATTATTCATTACTCATTCATTGTAGAATGACGGCATAGCTAGCCATTTGTAAGTAGAACACTGATAAAAACGGTTATGCATTAATACCATAACAGTTTTCATGTGGGTACTGATAGTGGTTAAAAACGGTTATGCATTAATAGTATAAATATTGCATAATTAAGCTTTATGTGGGTACTGATAATGGTAAAGGCAATAACTCATTAATTTTATAATGAATGCATGGATCATAGCTTACATATGGGTAAACATAATTGTAAAGGGCAACAACTCATTAACTGTATAATAAATGTATGATTAGCAATTCAGTGTTTTTTCATGTAAAAATCTGTAGTGTTCCCCTTTCCCCCTCCCGACACTCTTTACCTTGAAAAAGAAAAGAAAACCTTGTCAAATTACTATCTTCTAATAAATGAAAAGTAGATGGACATTAAGAGTTCCATTATCCAGATTTTCACAAATAAAAGTATAAAGCAATCAGTGATTTATAGTTTAATCAATTTTCATTACTTTCCCCAGTCAAACATACAAAACAATGATCAAAAGAATTAAACAAATACAAAAATTAATTATTTAATCTAAACTCCATATTAACAAGGCATACGTGTGGATATACATGTGGTTTAATTACCAAAACAAGTATAACTGTAGTTCAAACATTGTGTGAAGCACTTTCTTTTTTAAAGTTGTTGACAATTACTAGAAATTGCAGTCTCTACAGATGTGTCAATTATTTGAAGAGTGAAAATTCAAGCATCATTTAGCAAATGACTTTGACCGTGGGTTTTCTTGATTTGATGTTATCTTTGTTATTTGATGTTATCTTTGTTTCATGAACACAACATCGCAACATAAAGCTGGCCATATGAAAACTTGACCTTGACCGTCGGTTTTTTTATGAGTACGTTTAACGCAAGAATGCAACATAAAGCTAGCCATGTGAAAAAACTCCCACGTGCTCAAAAGTCAAGGACGCTTTAGTGTTATACACAGAAAAATAGAGCTTCCTTCCTTCCTTCCTCCCCCTCTTTCTTCTTCCCCCCCTCCCTCCCTTCCCATTCCCATGAACGCAGCAATGCAACATAAAAAAAACATCCCAAGTATTTGATTACGTCACATTGTGAGTGAAAATTCGAGCAAATTACCTTGTCCGTCAGTTTTTTAATGAATACTTTGAACGCAACAATGCAACATAAAACTGGACATGTGAAAAACCTCCAACGTCCTCGAAGGTCAAGGACGCTTTAGCGATATACACAGATAGAGCTGATAAGATAGATAGATAGATAGATAGATAGATAGATAGATAGATAGATAGATAGATAGATAGATAGATAGATAGATAGATAGATAGATAGATAGATAGATAGAAGAGTAGGCAATCAGCTGAACATTACATCCAAGGTCATGCGCTTGATGGTACAACTCATTCTTGATGGTACAACTCATTCTTGATATAATAAACAAGAGTTGATTCTGAGAACGTCTGTTAAGTTCTACTTTTTTCAAGTTCAATACTACTTCTTTCAAGTTTAATACTTCTACTTCATTTTTAAAGATAATCAATTGTATGGAGTATACCTCTCACATGACTATGAATAGAAAACTAACTAAAGCTTTGATGAAAGTAAGACATTTTGATAACCAAACACTACTTATACTACTTATTTGTGTATGTGTGGTGGGGGTGGGGGTGATTCAATCACTAGCATGTTACCTCTGCGAGTTTCGTTAACAAACTTTCTCGTTAGCAAAATACTTTCATATTTGACAAAACAGAAAGAAAAAAAATCATGGAACAAATTAATTATTTTTTAATTTCTTAATTTTATAGGTAAAGAATTCGTGCACATGTTTCAGCATGTCTCACGGCAGTAACTGCTTGAATATATCACTCTCCGCTACGTGTCTTGATATGGTTTAAATGTTATGGCTGTGTTGGAGAAATGTTCACGAAATTACTCATAGCAGGTCTTGGCAATTCTGGCATCTCATTTAGAAAACAAAAACCTTATTCTGAAAAAAAGTAGAAACTGGAAGATAAAAAATCTGCTTTATAGTCAAGAAGCTCTTACCTTAACTCGCTCATGAATTCAACTGCTTTGAAAGTGGCAATATTACGTACCAGGATTTGGAGGTGCTTTCCACCCAGAAGGACTTCTAGTATCCTTGGCAACAACACGTATTTTAACATTTGAGTTAGTGATCCTTGTTTGTCTTTCTAGTTTCTTTTCTTTTTGTCTCTTGAAGTGGAGTAGTCTGTCTTTGTGTACATATTCATTTACTAGTGTTTTTGTACTTTTGTTATCTGTATGATAACCTTCCTTAGCAGTCACACCGCTGCCTCGCCGACCAACTAACGGATCAGGAACGAGATAGGGCTCTGAAACAAAAGGGGCAGAATTCTTCAAAAGAAGTGCCTGTCTCGAAACTTTTCTGTTGGAAAACATTATTTGGGGCAACTTGAGTGACTTACGGAACAGTGATTTGTCTGTGTCCTGCAATCGTTTTATATCCAAATAAAAAATATCTTTCTTGAATGGTTCTATAATGTAGGTCAGTAGGGCAACAGATGAAATAATCGTTCCTGCCAGCAAAACCAGCAAGCACTTTAAACGTCTCCGATGTGTCATTCTGCACATGGCTTTCTGAAGTGTTTGTGGTAGTAAGATTGAATTACTGTAGTCTTTGTGGTAGATAGATTCAATTGCTGTAGTGTTTGTGGTATATAGATTGAATTACTGTAGTGTTTGTGGTAGATATATTGAATTGCTGTAGTGTTAGTCTGTGGTAGACTGAATTACTGTAGTGTCTGTGGTAGATTTAATTACTGTAGTGGTTTGTGGTAGATAGATTGAATTACTGTAGTGTTAGTCTGTGATAGACTGAATTACTGTAGTGTTAGTCTGTGGTAGATTGAATTACTGTAGTGTTTGTGGTAGATAGATTGAATTACTGTAGTGTTAGTCTGTGGTAGAATGAACTAGTGTAAATCTGTGTTAGATTGATTTGAGGTAGTGTTAGGCTGCGGTAGATTTAAATGCATGTTTGGCTTTGTATTAGATTTAAATGCTGTATGTTAGGCTTTGTGTTAGATTTAAATGCTGTATGCTAGGCTTTGTGTTAGATTTAAATGCTGTATGTTAGGCTTTGTGGTAGATTAAATTACTCTAGTGCGAAGATTGAATTGCTTTTGTGTTAGGCAGCAGCAGATTGAATTGCTGTAATGATAGGCTAGGGTGAATTGAATGCCTTGCAAAATTTTGCATTTATTGTGTGGGCTAAGTGACTGCAATTCTTTAACTAGCTGATAGTCCTTACAACAGGCACAGTAATTCTTTTTAATAAATCTAGTAATTCCTTGGAATTACCTAGGTAATAGATCTATTAATTCTTTTTTGCAGTCTTAGGAATTTCATACTAATTCCTTGTTGAATGCTCGTTGCAATAATTCCGTGCAGTAGATCAGTGTGTAATATCTAGAGGTAGCCTTACATTTTCTGGAAACAAATCATTATAGTAATTCCTTTTGAGGAGATCCTTCCAGCATGCTTAGTAACTTTGCATCAAGTGTCAAAGTGCCAAACAGTAAGCATAGAAAACCACTGCAGCAAGTATAGTAGTTACTTGCAAATGACTAGTAATTTTCTACAATTATAAGCGAGAAAAGTCCTTACAGTTATCACACGAGAAAAGTCCTTACAGTTATCAGACGAAAAAATTCCTTACAGTTATCAGACGAGTGAAGTCCTCACTGTTATCAGGCGAGAAAAGTTCTCACTGTTATCAGACGAGAAAATTCCTTACAGTTATCAGACGAGAAAAGTCCTCAATAATCAGGCGAGAAAAATCCTCACTGTTATCAGGCGAGAAAAGTCCTTACAATTGTCAGACGAGAAAAATCATTTAATTACAGTTATTAGACGAGAAAAGTCTTCACTGTTATCAGGCAAGAAGAGTCCCCACAAATCAGGCGAGAAAAGTCCTCACAAATCAGGCGAGAAAAGTCCTCACAAATCAGGCGGAGGAAGCTGTGTAAGCAGGCACGATTTGTCTGCAAACTGAATAACGTCACTCCGTCAATGATGTCTTAGTTTTAAAAAGAAAATGTTTACAGAATCATTGTACTTGGACCGCGAGAAATCATTGACTTTTTTCAAATAGTGAATAATATAAAATAATGATTCACTATAATGGACCTGAATACGTGTACATCCAATCACACATGCCCTTTCCCTGTTGAATCGGCAGAATAAATGAACCAGTAAGTTTCATTTCAAACTTTGCTTACGTGGCTCAAGCAGTATAAACATCTGTTTATTGAAAGTTGTATGCGAAATGAAAAGAAAATATCATTTTATTTTTTATTTAATTTTTCTAGAAAATCTTATTCTTACTTTCTCGGTCTGTGACAGATGTCAAACATCTGTACTAGGTGACAAGCAATGAAATGGTGTGTTCAACCAATGGTTTCATGACGTCACTATTTTTGCTTGTCGTCACTGTTTCTTTCGAGTTAATCAATGTCAGAGCGCATTCACTGGACTCTAGGATACAGACCAGTAGTGATGTGTGTTCAACCAATGAATTCATGACGTCATTTTTTTGTTTGTCGTCACGGTTTCTGTCGAGTTAGAACAGAGCACATTCACTGCACTGTTCTCAATAATACAGACCAGTAGTTAGTTCTGAGTTAAGAGTAAGAGCACATTCAGTGCACTGTTCTCTATAATACAGACCAGTAGTTAGTTCTGAGTTCACTGCATTGTTCTCTATAATACAGACCAGTAGTTAGTTCTGAGTTCACTGCACTGTTCTCTATAATACAGACCAGTAGTTAGTTCTGAGTTCACTGCATTGTTCTCTATAATACAGACCAGTAGTTAGTTCTGAGTTAAGAGTAAGAGCACATTCAGTGCACTGTTCTCTATAATACAGACCAGTAGTTAGTTCTGAGTTCACTGCATTGTTCTCTATAATACAGACCAGTAGTTAGTTCTGAGTTCACTGCACTGTTCTCTATAATACAGACCAGTAGTTAGTTCTGAGTTAAGAGTAAGAGCACATTCAGTGCACTGTTCTCTATAATACAGACCAGTAGTTAGTTCTGAGTTCACTGCACTGTTCTCTATAATACAGACCAGTAGTTAGTTCTGAGTTCACTGCATTGTTCTCTATAATACAGACCAGTAGTTAGTTCTGAGTTAAGAGTAAGAGCACATTCAGTGCACTGTTCTCTATAATACAGACCAGTAGTTAGTTCTGAGTTCACTGCATTGTTCTCTATAATACAGACCAGTAGTTAGTTCTGAGTTCACTGCATTGTTCTCTATAATACAGACCAGTAGTTAGTTCTGAGTTCACTGCACTGTTCTCTATAATACAGACCAGTAGTTAGTTCTGAGTTCACTGCACTGTTCTCTATAATACAGACCAGTAGTTAGTTCTGAGTTCACTGCACTGTTCTCTATAATACAGACCAGTAGTTAGTTCTGAGTTCACTGCACTGTTCTCTATAATACAGACCAGTAGTTAGTTCTGAGTTCACTGCACTGTTCTCTATAATACAGACCAGTAGTTAGTTCTGAGTTCACTGCACTGTTCTCTATGATACAGACCAGTAGTTAGTTCTGAGTTCATGATACAGACCAGTAGTTAGTTCTGAGTTCACTGCACTGTTCTCTATAATACAGACCAGTAGTTAGTTCTGAGTTCACTGCACTGTTCTCTATAATACAGACCAGTAGTTAGTTCTGAGTTCACTGCACTGTTCTCTATAATACAGACCAGTAGTTAGTTCTGAGTTAAGAGTAAGAGCACTGTTCTCTATAATACAGACCAGTAGTTAGTTCTGAGTTAAGAGTAAGAGCACTGTTCTCTATAATACAGACCAGTAGTTAGTTCTGAGTTAAGAGTAAGAGCACTGTTCTCTATAATACAGACCAGTAGTTAGTTCTGAGTTAAGAGTAAGAGCACTGTTCTCTATAATACAGACCAGTAGTTAGTTCTGAGTTAAGAGTAAGAGCACACTCACTGCACTGTTCTCAATAAAACAGACTAGTAGTTGAGTTAGAATAGTCAAGTGAAATTAAATATTAATCGTTGCTAAATGTATATTTAAGTCAGAATAAGCAATTTATTTGGCACAAATGTATAAAATATCTATCTATCTATCTATCTATCTATCTATCTATCTATCTATCTATCTATCTATCTATCTATCTATCTATCTATCTATCTATCTATCCATCCATCCATCTATCTATCTATCTATCCATCCATCCATCCATCTATCTATCTATCTATCTATCTATCTATCTATCTATCTATCTATCTATCTATCTATCTATCTATCCATCCATCTATCTATCTATCTATCTATCTATCTATCTATCTATCTATCTATCTATCTATCTATCTAAATGCGAGTGTACATTTTAAAGACCTCACAAGCCTGCCCAACTCTCTACAACAGCTGTCCTTATAAACAGCATTGATTGTTCATTAAATATTAAATTTAAACACTCGCCCAATTTTTTTGTCTTCGGAAGACATCTTTATGACTATTACTCTTGAAAATTACATACATAAGGATAAAATGCCTGGCATTAAACAAACAAGATACAAGTTTTAATTCATTAAAGGCATGTCTCCACTTTAAAAAAAATATTTTAAATAGCAAATGAATTGAAAAGAGTATTTTCATATGATAATATAATTACTGTTTCTTATTTTTCATTTTACTACCTTACTCCGATCAACATAGCAAACAAAAAAGAAAGAAAAGAAAAGAAAATATCCACAGGAGAGATATAATATCAGAGGAAGGAGAGATATAATATCAGAAAAAGGAGATAAATATAAGAAATTGTGTGTGTGTGTGTGTGTGTGTGTGTGTGTGTGTGTGTGTGTGTGTGTGTGTGTGTGTGTGTGTGTGTGTGTGAGTGTGTGTGTGTATCTGTGTCTGTGTAATAAAAAAAGATTAATAATGAAATCCTTCATTTTGTCTAAAAGTTGTAAATTTAAATTAATTATTCTATTGCATTGGTTAAATTCTCACTTCAATATGGCTGTTTGTGTGAGAAGATGGTTACCCATTGTCAATCTTTCCTGAGATAGGGCTATTTTTAGCCCAGTAACATCACATAAATATTAGAATATAAAAATTCAAACAATACAAGATGTACTGTTATCAAGGCAAAAGAATGCATACATGTTAAGTTCAATCATTAAAGTTACAAAGAAAGGCAGACTGGATGTTTTTCACTTGAAGTCCAGTGTAGGGCAAAGGGAAATAATTAAAATAAATTATCTAAACTTGTTGTCTTGTCCTTGACCTCCAGTAGTGAGTAACACCCCAGAGAGTATCAATGAAAAGTAGAAATCTCGAGTTAAATTAGTAGTAACGTACTTCCGTCTATCAATTTGTGTGTGTGTGCATGTGAAAAATATTTTAGCTCAAGGGTCAATTTGTGTGCATGTGAAAAATATTTTAGCTCAAGAGTCAATATTATTCCTAGAATAGCCATGATTAAGTACATTAATGATACTATTCCTAACACTAGAATAACAGTGACTAAATACATTAATGATACTATTTCTAACACTAGTGTTACGTTTCCAGTATTTATTTAAAGACCCTGCTTAGAATAATTAAAGACTTTAAATATAATTAATTCTTTCTCTCATATTCTGTGCAGACTGGTTGCTCAATTTATTATTTGACTAATTAAAAGTGTGTCTTGTAGTTCAGACGACAAATTTACAAACTAATAAACTGCGAACTTTAGCTAGATTAAAAACCGTTAAATCCCTCTAAATTAATATGCATTCATTTCAACATCCTGCTCATTCGCCCCCATTTAATCTAAGAAGAAATCTTTTGGTCTATCATGCATATGAATCAACTACTAAGAGGTATTAACAAAGAAAATAAGATTTAATAAAGTTTAACAAATTAACAATAAATCGAATGCGAACGTGAATAGTCTTTCACTCTATCTTTACGCGCATATGCCTGATTTTTGTCAATCTAAATTGCCAGAAAAGTGTTCCTTTGAGATCTGTACACTTGGTTTGCACTTAGCTCTATTCTTGTATCAACTTGGTCCAAACACTCAGTCATGCCGGTCCGTTCCCTCAGTCCCCCTTTAGCGACGCACGTGGTGCATAAGGAATGGTGTCCCCCTGTTAGTGGCTAGGAACTGGAATTTTAGCGGCATGGCCCTCAGAGTGGAATTCAACCAGCTTATACCAATAAGCTAATGCAGGTGAGGCATGGGTGAACATGAACCGACCTGTGGATGCAACGTGCTTGGATATAATTCTCAACCTAACACGTCCTACTAGGCATGGCTCAGTTAAATGCGCTGAATCAAAGAGTTTTCGACCTCGCGTCGCTTACAATTAGATTTAGAAAAAATATAATCGTCTCACATGTGTTCCATTTAACAGTCATGACGTATGAAGCAATAAAATAGATACAACGTTAAATTAATGTTCATACAAAGAGGTAATTCAAACCGACAGAGCGCTTCACAATTTACAATTAAAATTACACGCAATAATTGAATTACATGAAGAATTCATATCGAGCGCAGCATTCTGGCTCTTAGTGAATTAAAACAATATAAATTAAAGTACAAAATGGAAAAAGGGTTACAATAAATTTATATTTCGTAACTTATAGGTTTTTCAGCTATTTCTCTGAACCATGCTCAAGTGTATATGGAAATCATATAATACATAGCACAAATACATACTTAACAATACATAGGCAAATACTATTAAATAAATGATACCTTTTGAGAGAAGTCGAAGGGTACCTTGATTCTCTATGGCGTCGGCTGCCTCTCACGACCCGAGTAAGCTGATGGAATTAGCTAAAATGTGCTCGAAGTGAGGGAGCGGAAGCGTGTGGGTACATATATAGAAAGGTATATTGCGTATCACGTGACTGTTCGCGAAGCATGTAGTTGGTTCGAGAACTGGACAATGGTCCTAAAGTTACATAACATCTTGACCTGTTCTAGAAGCGCCTAGAAAAAGGAAGCTTTGAACAAAGGGGTCAAGGGTTTCAAATATTCGAATTTGAAGTAAACAAGGCTAAGTGGGTCATCAGGTCGGACATTTTTATCAGACTCGTGACACCCCCTTGCTTTTGAGGCGTTTATCTTACCAAAGATAAAATGCCTCCTACAAATTATGTATGATAAAATGTAGAAGTCCACAATGAAGAAAAATTTACACAAGAAAAATTTCAACATTCCTAGAAATAAAGTGTGCAACTATATTTCATATTTACAGGAAGGAATCCGTAGGGTTCAGTTAATTGATTAAACGACATTCTATCAGTACCGGCACTTGATGGCATCAAGCACGACTCATGTAATCTGCGCCAACATTCAAAGAACCTTTGATGTAATGAATATTTGCGTCATACTGTGTCAGAAACAAAGACCAACGCATTAAACGGCTGTTCGTAAATTGCGCCTGCCCGAGAAAGGCCAACGGCTGGTGATCGCACTCAATGACAAAGGTTTTTCCGTACAAATAGTTTTCGAACTTTTTTATGGCCCAAACTATTGCAAGACATTCCTTTTCACTGGTGGAATATTTCTGTTCAGTAGTTGTGAGTTTACGGCTTGCATATGCAACTGGGTGTTTGGTGTCATTGTGTTCTTGTAATAACACTGCTCCTAATCCTGAATTTGCTAGCATCAGTCCTTAACAAGAATGGTTTTGTCAAATCTGGCAGTTTAACAATTAAATCTGAAGTCAGTCTAGATTTCAGTGTGTCAAAAGCGTTTTGGCATGCATCAGTCCACACTACTTTTGTAGGCATATTCTTACGTGTCAAGTCAGTCAGAGGACATGCAATGGCACTAAAATCTGGTACGAATTTTCTGTAGTAGTTAGCAAGACCAAGAAAACTTCTAACTTGTGTTTTTGTTAGCGGTTGTGAAGTGTCCTTAAGTTGTGCTATCTTAGCTTCACTTGGCGACATAGTTCCATGACTCAACTTGTGTCCCAAGAAGTCTAAGGAGAATTGTGCTATTTCACACTTCGTAGGGCGGGCAGTGAGGTTGGCTTGCTTTAATCTGGCTAGCACATCTCGTAAGAGTGTTAAGTGCTCCTCCCATGTCTGGGTGCCTAGAATTAAATCATCCATGAAGTTCTCAACTCCACGTCCGTACAGTGGTTCTAACAATGACCGCATCATTTTAGAAAAAATGCTTGGAGCGTTTGAAACTCCGAAAGGCATAACTTTCCATGTGTAGTTTCCTACTGGTGTAGTGAAAGCTAGTATGTGTCGATCAGTGTCCTTGACCTTGATTTGCCAAAAACCGCGTGACAAATCTATTTTGGTATAGTAATGAGCGTTAGCTAGCTTAGTGAAGATGAGATCCGGATCAGGGAGAGGCTCGGCACAAAACTCTGTCACTTGATTGAGTTTGCGGTAGTCTACGCAAAAACGGAACGAGTTATCACGTTTTTTAATCAACACGATGGGTGATCCGTAGGCACTGTCAGTCTTCTCTATGACCCCTAGATCTAACATAGTCTTAATCTCACGTCTAACGTCATCTATCTTAGCGTGTGGCAACGGATACGGCTTCAAACGTATCGGTTTGTTGTCAGTCAGCTTCAGTGAAAATTCTATTAAGTCTGTCAACCCTGGTTTGTCTGTCAGAGTAGATGAGAACTCATTAAGCAATTCATTCACTTCTTTTTTCTGTCTTTCTGTCAAGGCTTCATTTACCCTAACGTCTTTGACAGTTTCGTCCGTCTGTAGAGGACAGTTTGGTAAAGTACCAGTGACGCAATCAGTATCCCCCTCGTCTTCTGTAACTATCGTCGCTACGACAAAATCAGCTTGAGTGGTTTGATCCTCACGGCTTATGTACTTTTTGAGTAGGTTAACATGAAAGATTTTCTCTCTCTTTCCTGTCTGCACCTTATAGTTCAGTCCCCCTAGCTTGGCGGTAACTACAAAGGGTCCTTTCCATTTCATCTGAAGTTTGTTATGTGCTTCAGGAAGCAACAGTAACACTTTGTCATTAACTTCAAATTCTCTAGGTTTGGTGTGCTTATTGTAATATTCTGCCTGTCTAGACTGAGCTATCGTCAAGTTTTCCCGTGCTATCTTGCCTATAGTTTCAAGACGGTTTCTTAAGTCAGTGACATATGTATAAGTTGTTTTAACTTCGTCATCTGTCTTTTCATCAGTCCAAAGTGCCTTCAAAATCATCATCGGTCCGCGTACAGTACGTCCGTAAAGTAGCTCGAATGGTGAAAACCCGGTGGAAGTTTGCGGCACCTCCCTATATGCAAATAGTAGGGCAGGGATGTATCTGTCCCAGTCTTTCGGTTTATCAGTGGCGAGCTTTTTAAGTGCTGTTTTTAATGTCCCATTGTATTTTTCAATCAGACCATTTGCCTGGGGGTGGTATGGTGTGCAAGTAAGATGTTTGATGGAAAGTAAGCGATTTACTTCCTTCATTACGTTGCCTATGAATTGACTCCCCTGATCTGTCAAAATTTCAGTAGGAATTCCAACACGACTCCAAAGACCGAAAAGGGCTTCGGCGACAGTTTCAGTATCAATATTTTTCAATGGTACTGCGTCGGCGAATCTTGTTGCGTAATCAATAGTGGTCAGCACGTATCGATTACCTCTCGTTGATGTGGGTATTATAGGCCCAATCAAATCCATTGCTACGCGTTTGTAGGGCTCACTGATCAGTTCAGGCTCTCCTAACGGTGCGGGTCTGATTGAATTTTTAGACTGTGTTCTCTGGCATGTGTCGCAACTTAACACGAATCTACGGATATCGGCAGTGATGTCCGGCCAATAAAACTCACTGGTAATACGACTAGTTGTTTTTTGTACACCCATGTGTGCACCAAAAAGACTCTCGTGACCTAATCGTAATACGTCATTTCGTTTGGTTTGTGGAACGACTAATTGTTTCCGAAATTCGTCTCCCACTTTCGAATAGCGGTACAATAAACCCTTTTTCAGAATAATGCACGCTTTCTTATTCGAATCGTCAGTGTTGACGTCACTAACAGGTACAGCCTGCTTGCGTAACCGGTCTAGTGTTTCGTCTTCAGCTTGTAATAATTTAATCTCGCTAACTGTTGCTTCATCTACGGCTGGTGCGGCAGACATCGGTGCAGTCACAGATTTGTCTTTACTACTCGCTGCTCTGGTTACAGCGTTAACCAGTGGTGGTTCAGTTGAAGTTTGTTTTTTGCATGGCAAAACATACTTGCAACCAAGGATCACGTCATGCGGTGAGTTTTCCATAACTGCCGCTTTGACTGTTCCTTCTACAAAGTCTGAAACAATCGAGATTTCAGCTACTCGTAAAATGTCTTGTTCGCCGTTTGCAAAGGTGACAGAGATTGTCTCCCCTGTGTAGTCGGTACGGTTAACTAACGATGCATTTACTATAGCGTCTAGCTCACACCCTGTATCAAGCAAAGCGATTGTGTCGTGACCGTTTGCCTGTACTGGTGTTCGATTCGACTTTTCTGTTTTAGGTGTATGACTTTCTACTGCGTAAACTTTAGCTGTTTTCTTTTCAGGACATGTTCGTGAAAAATGGCCACTATCACCGCAAGTGTAACAAGCAAGGTTCTTTTTATCCTTCTGTTTGTCAGACTTGTTTTTAGTGTCGGGTTTAGATGTTTTATCATCACGCTCGCTATGTGCCTTCCCGTCATTTTTCTTATCCTTTCGAGTCTGCGGTTCATTCGGTCGAGACTTGTTGTTCGCGTGTGCGTTCGAGAATTGAGAATGTGCGTCATCAAAGCGATCGGCGGCGTTGCCTATCTCCTCTAGCGTAGATTTTTCCCTTATTGCTAAGTGAATCAGTAGATCTGATTTGTACGACCCGAGAATGTGGTCTTTTATCATTTCATCCCTAAGACCTGCGTACGTCTGTGGAGTTTCGGCTAGATCTATCCATCTTTGGAACAAGTCAGTTACACGTCGTATGTACTGTGCGTGCGTCTCTGAACTGGCTTTCGTGGCCTGTTTAAACTTACGTCGGTATGTATCGGCTGTGAGTTTGTAACGTTTCAATAATGCGGCCTTGACTGTGTCGTAATTATCTGACTCAGAATCGCTAAGCCTATTGAATTCGCTTTTCGCACTGCCCTGCAATAATCCCGATAAATTTATCGCCCAATGTTCCGCTGGAATGTTTGTTGCTCTGGCTAACTTTTCAAACGTTTTTAAATACGCGTCTATTTGATCTTTGTTCTCATCAAATGGGACCATATTTATCTTTGGAATGATATTTTCAATTCTACTGTGATTATTTCCATCGCTAGAACGCGAATCACCACTGCTTCTGCGGTCACGGTTTGGATTAGTAACTTCTAGTTTCTTTACTTCCCATTCTAACCGTTTTATTTCCGCGTCTGCCGCGATGCGTTTGGCTTCTGTGTCCGCTGCGATGCGTTTTGCTTCCGTGTCTGCTAACCTTTCAGCTTCTAACTTTTTAAGTTCGCGCATAGCAACACGTTCTTCTCTTTCTATCTCTTGCCTCTCTTTTTCCGCTTTCTCTAGCTCAGTTCTAATGTAGCTAGTCAGTTCGTCACCCTGATATCCTATCATGATACCGGTTTCTTTCAGGTCTTCGAGAACCTGTTTGCGATCCATTTTACTGTCTTAGCGCGCTGGCTACAATAACAATGTATCTCGTGAATTGTGTGTTTTAACCGTCGGCGATAACTCCGCTTATCCCGAAAATAACTTTTAGGCTACAACCTTACAAAAATTATTTAATTTACTCAGAACACCTTCCGAAATAAATTACGCGTTAACTCTTTACACGTTTCACCTGCTTGTCACAGTGTCCGCTGTTCCAAGACTTCCGTAATGTCACGGCTCCTACCATACAACATTACACATTATATCTAGCACCCTAAATATAATAGTCCGAAGTCTGTTACTACCGATAACTCTCCTAGCTGGCGGTATAACACGTTCGACTTCTCACAATGAAGTATCCAGTAACACAATACTAAATAAATCATTCATTTAGCTAACATAATGCTTAACTACGCTTAAACATATATTAACTAACATGCACGCTACTCTGCAAAGGAATACATGCACATGTCACAACAAAAGCAAAGAAAATCAGTGATACAAAAATCAAAAGAACAATTGGCAATTTCTGTTCGTTCGTTTCTAGGTTTATGATACGCCCTATGTATAAAAAATGTTACAAGTTACAATTTAATACATATCAATCCACGGACGAGATTTCCCCCACTTGTTACGTTTCCAGTATTTATTTAAAGACCCTGCTTAGAATAATTAAAGACTTTAAATATAATTAATTCTTTCTCTCATATTCTGTGCAGACTGGTTGCTCAATTTATTATTTGACTAATTAAAAGTGTGTCTTGTAGTTCAGACGACAAATTTACAAACTAATAAACTGCGAACTTTAGCTAGATTAAAAACCGTTAAATCCCTCTAAATTAATATGCATTCATTTCAACATCCTGCTCATTCGCCCCCATTTAATCTAAGAAGAAATCTTTTGGTCTATCATGCATATGAATCAACTACTAAGAGGTATTAACAAAGAAAATAAGATTTAATAAAGTTTAACAAATTAACAATAAATCGAATGCGAACGTGAATAGTCTTTCACTCTATCTTTACGCGCATATGCCTGATTTTTGTCAATCTAAATTGCCAGAAAAGTGTTCCTTTGAGATCTGTACACTTGGTTTGCACTTAGCTCTATTCTTGTATCAACTTGGTCCAAACACTCAGTCATGCCGGTCCGTTCCCTAAGTCCCCCTTTAGCGACGCACGTGGTGCATAAGGAATGGTGTCCCCCTGTTAGTGGCTAGGAACTGGAATTTTAGCGGCATGGCCCTCAGAGTGGAATTCAACCAGCTTATACCAATAAGCTAATGCAGGTGAGGCATGGGTGAACATGAACCGACCTGTGGATGCAACGTGCTTGGATATAATTCTCAACCTAACACGTCCTACTAGGCATGGCTCAGTTAAATGCGCTGAATCAAAGAGTTTTCGACCTCGCGTCGCTTACAATTAGATTTAGAAAAAATATAATCGTCTCACATGTGTTCCATTTAACAGTCATGACGTATGAAGCAATAAAATAGATACAACGTTAAATTAATGTTCATACAAAGAGGTAATTCAAACCGACAGAGCGCTTCACAATTTACAATTAAAATTACACGCAATAATTGAATTACATGAAGAATTCATATCGAGCGCAGCATTCTGGCTCTTAGTGAATTAAAACAATATAAATTAAAGTACAAAATGGAAAAAGGGTTACAATAAATTTATATTTCGTAACTTATAGGTTTTTCAGCTATTTCTCTGAACCATGCTCAAGTGTATATGGAAATCATATAATACATAGCACAAATACATACTTAACAATACATAGGCAAATACTATTAAATAAATGATACCTTTTGAGAGAAGTCGAAGGGTACCTTGATTCTCTATGGCGTCGGCTGCCTCTCACGACCCGAGTAAGCTGATGGAATTAGCTAAAATGTGCTCGAAGTGAGGGAGCGGAAGCGTGTGGGTACATATATAGAAAGGTATATTGCGTATCACGTGACTGTTCGCGAAGCATGTAGTTGGTTCGAGAACTGGACAATGGTCCTAAAGTTACATAACATCTTGACCTGTTCTAGAAGCGCCTAGAAAAAGGAAGCTTTGAACAAAGGGGTCAAGGGTTTCAAATATTCGAATTTGAAGTAAACAAGGCTAAGTGGGTCATCAGGTCGGACATTTTTATCAGACTCGTGACAACTAGAATAGCCGTGACTAAGTACATTAATGATACTATTCCTAACACTAGAATAGCCGTGACTAAGTACATTAATGATATTATTCCTAACACTAGAATAGCAGTGACTAAATACATTAATGATACTATTCCTAACACTAGAATAAATACATGCACTATAGACTGTGACGCCAATGTCATCTAGTTAATGGTTATGATGATTATTATTTAATTAATCATCCATAACTAATTACAAGTGATGAGAATCTAATTCTCTATCAGACCCCACTCGTCTCTCTCACTTGATGGATATGCCGGCACTGTAAACATTTTCTCTCTTCCACAACATTAAAGACAAACATTTACCATCACACAATATTTCCGAAGGTGGAAAACTTCTTACCAAAGGAAAAGATAAATCCGACTTTTAATCTATAATTAGCGAACCCCCATTCACCCACTTTCTTCAACATATGGTTATCAAAATGTGTAAGAAGGTCAATAAATTCAAAATTAATTTATTAAATCAACAATCAAATATATATATAACAAATACTATGAAAAGGATTGCTTGACATCAATATTTCCAAGAAACGGATATTTTTAATATCTATACAGTCTTATATCCTAAAACACAATTCAACAATTTAGTGCCAATACAAATCACATTGCTTGAGGCTAACACGAGTGCTTCTTCGCTGTATTAGCTCCCTCAAGCATACTGTCACACACTGCTAATACTTCTGTAAGTATACATTAATAGTGCTATATCACCCAGCTGGCTCTTTGATAAGTACCTTAATAGTGCTATCACACACACACAAACAGTTCACACCTCAATAAATATGCGATAATAGTGCTATCACACACACACACACACACACACACACACACACACACACACACACACACACATAGTTCACACCTCAATAAATATGCGATAATAGTGCTATCACACACACACACACACAGTTCACACCTCAATAAATATGCGATAATAGTGCTATCACACACACACACACACACACACACACACACATAGTTCACACCTCAATAAATATGCGATAATAGTGCTATCACACACACACACACACAGTTCACACCTCAATAAATATGCGATAATAGTGCTATCACACACACACACACACACACACACACACACACACACACACACACACTTCACACCTCAATAAATATGCGATAATAGTGCTATCACACACATAGTTCACACCTCAATTAATATGCGATAATAGTGCTATCACACACACACACACACAGACACACAGTTCACACCTCAATAAATATGCGATAATAGTGCTATCACACACATACACAGTTCACACCTCAATAAATATGCATTAATAGTGCTATCACTCACCCAGCTGGCACCTCAATAAATTCGCGATAATATTGCTATCACACACTGCTGGCACCTCTATAAATACGCTTTAATAAATCTATCACACACGTGAAAAAGAACAGATCGGGCGATTTGAACAAGAAAACAAACATCGGAAGAATAAGACAAGAGAACAAACTGACCTCGCGAATAAGCGAGAAAACAAACAGATCGGCAAATGGGACAAGAAAAAAACAGATCGGTGAATAAGACACGAAAACAAAGAGATTGGGAGAATGTGACAAGAAAACAAACAGATCGGGCGAATAAGACTAGAAAATAAACAGATCAGGTGAATGTGACAAGATTGCAAAGACATCAGGCGAATATGACAAGAAAACAAACAGATCGCGCGAAGACAAGAAAACAATCAGATCGGGTGAATACAAGAAAACAAACGGATCAGGTGAATATGACAAGGAAACAAACAGATCAGGCGAATACAAGGAAACAAACAGATCAGGTGAATATGACAAGGAAACAAACAGATCGCGCGAAGACAAGAAAACAATCAGATCGGGTGAATACAAGAAAACAAACGGATCAGGTGAATATGACAAGGAAACAAACAGATCGCGCGAATAAGACGAGAAAACAAACAGATCAGGGCGAATGTGACATTAATGCAAACACACCGGGCAAATAAGACAAGAAAACAATCAGATCGGGTGAATACAAGGAAACAAACAGATCAAGCGAATAAGACAAGAAACAGATCAAGCGAATGGAACGAGAACAGAAACAGATCGGGCGAATAGGACAAACAATTTAACAAAATCCAAGCAAACAAACAGATCGGGCAAACGGTCTCGGGGATGTGAAAATTTTGTCTGTTCTGAAAGCATACACTGAGTGACGGAGCGCAATAATTCCAGCTTGTTGGAACCAAACTGGCAGGGCGCAGATCTCGAACCGTGGAAACAAATTTCTTGAGAATAACCAGAGCTATTTTCATCCTCACAACGATATGAGCCAATGATAGCTATGACGACAGCCTGTGCAAAACTATCAAGTGTTTCCAAATATCTCATGAGGATTTGCTTCAATCCCCTATTTGATTGTTTGTTTGACCGTTACGCCAGACATTTCATGAAAATTAGTTTCAGTCCCGTATTTTTGTTTGACCGTATCGCCAGACGTCCGTATTTATGTTTGACCGTACCGCTAGACGTCTGTATTTTTGTTTGACCGTACCGCCAGATGTGTCATGAAAATTAGTTTCAGTCCCGTATTTTTTACTAGAGTGCACT
Organism: Sinotaia quadrata; assembly: GCA_028829895.1. Classification (NCBI taxonomy): domain Eukaryota; kingdom Metazoa; phylum Mollusca; class Gastropoda; order Architaenioglossa; family Viviparidae; genus Sinotaia; species Sinotaia quadrata. The sequence goes on along the minus strand of CM054180.1, from coordinate 1,406,365 downwards.
GTCAGTCATTTTATGATGATGAGCTTCAGTCCTGTATTTTTGTTTGACCGTTACGCCAGACATTTCTTGAAAATTATTTTCAGTCCCGTATTTTTTGTTTGACCGTACCGCCAGACGTGTCATGAAAATTAGTTTCAGTCCCGTATTTTTTTTTTTTTGCTAGAGTGCACTGCCAGTCATTTTATGAGGATGAGCTTCATTCCCGTATGTTTGTTTGATCGTATTACCAGACGTTTCATGTAAATTAGCTTTAGTCTCGTAGTTTTGTTAATTCGCATTGTCAGACATTTCATGTAAATTAGCTCCAGTCTCGTAGTTTTGTTAATTCGCATTGTCAGACATTTCATGTAAATTAGCTCCAGTCTCGTAGTTTAGTTAATTCTCATTGCCAGACATTTCATGAAGATTAGCACCAGTCTCGTAGTTTAGTTAATTCACATTGCCAGACATTTCATGAAGATTAGCTCCAGTCTCGTAGTTTTGTTTGTTCGTACTGCTAAACAGTCCAAAGTAAATTTCATATATCACGAAGTGATGAATAAACGATACACGCTCGTTCACTAAATCAACAAATTCTTCACCAGTCTTCTTGACGCGAAACAGGACGGAACAGCTCTTCTTATCTCAATACTGAAGTGGTAGTTATTTTAGTCCAGAGGGCAACAACCGATAGAGGTCTCTGCTCGATATGTTGAGGACAATTGTTTGAGTGTGTGCCCATCGTCATCAGCTTACTCTTGCGTTGTTTTTCGGTATTTTCAGTTCTGTAATAAACTGAACCATCGATTATAATTATGATTATTATCCTTTCCATCTTGTTAATGATGATGAAGGTCGTCAAGGCGGCCTCTTTTTCGACAACGATAAATTCTGACTGACTACAGATCCATGAGATGGTCACGTAGTATTACTACAGTTCTATTAAGTCACAACAGTCACACACCGACTGGTTTAAGCTACAATTACTTAAGATCGTTTTCATTAATCATGCAAAGACCTAAGCATAATTTTCAAATTTTTATCTCTACGTTTTGCGCTCTGGACCATATACATATATGTTAACGTGCTGTCCGAATATTTGCTAACACAATTACTGTTTGATTTGGTAGTTGGTTATTTCTTTGTATTAGTAGTAGTAAAGTGGTGTAAGTTAAAGTAACTGGCGTCTTTAAATAACTGTTATTGCGTACTTAGTTTTATCTCCTTTTGCGGTCACGATTTTACACCCGTTCAACACTCTAGAACGCTATTAGTTTCTTTTGCGCAGTAGTGCGTATTTTTCTACCCCTGGCTTTAGTTGATACTAAATATTAAGTGAAATATTTACAAATTGTAGTCTAATAGACCAGATCTGTTGTAAATTCACGATGTGGACAGTTGTCTGGTACATTATTGATGTGAATAATTTTAAAGAACTGTATTTGTATAGAGTAATGATAGGTAGAAAATTAAAATGAATGCATTGCTAGGAACATAAATGAATTTGTTTATTGGAAGGCTTGATTATAGGTCACATTGCAAGTGAAAATTTGAGCATCATTTAGCAAATTATTTTGACAGTACATAAGCTGCCATTCGAGATGGGTGCCCATCGCACCACTCAGCGACAATACAGCATAAAGGTGGCCATGTTAAAAAAAAACCCTCCCAAGTGCTCGAAGGTCATGACGCTTTAGCTTCTGAAAAGCCCCTATGTGCTGGAGGGAAAGCTGGCCATGTAAAAAGAACAAAAACCACGTGCTCGAAGGTTGAGGACGTTTTAACGTTATAAACAGATAGAGCTGGAAACTATTATATATATATATATATATATATTTTTTTAAAATTTTTATATTTCATTTTATGATATAAATCATAAGTGATATAATAACATGAATTAGTGATATAATCAAACTGAGTAAAAGTAAAATGACCCTCACTAAACGATCCTCGATACGTGCTGCCCACTACTAAGTGCGTCGAAAATATTCTAGTTCTGTGGGAATTTCCTTCCTTTGTCCTTGTCATTCAACCAGCAGGGCATGCTTTATACTCGTGAAGTTTGCCGCGTCTAACTGAAATGCATGTTCACTAGCTCCTTCTAATCAAGTCGCTCTGTGTTATCTATTTATTTAACTAGTCTTGTGTATTGCCTTAATAAACTGTCTTATTTTACGATTTATAAACTAGAGTGATGTAACAGAAAAGAGTGAGTAATAAATATATATTGTGTCAGTGACCTTCACTTTCAGTGTCATTAATTTGTGTAGTGTTACATCAGGAGTCAAAATACTTTTATGTTTTGGACTGGATTTAAAACTAATACCATTTGGTATGGATTTAAATATAACACATCTGGATTGGGTTACAATTCAAGACCGTATTTGCCTGAAACGTAAAGAAGTGAAAAAACGAAAGTAGGTGATCCAGGGGCATCACTCTTATGATTTTATTAAGGTGTTGTAAGCGATAAGATGTCAAGGACGGAGTAAACGAAGACGAACGGTGTTTCTACTAGTCACACATTAAATAAATACACCTGACGAGTTGAAAATCCATCAAGGGCGTTGTTTGTAATTTCCATTTCTACAGATGTTACAGCATGTCTCAAGATATTTTCTGCCGTCAGATTTTGTTGGTAGTAGTGTTGATACTGGATTTATGTTCTCAGGTAAGAGTTTTGAAGACACGAACGCTCCGAATCCGATAATGTAGGCCCTAAACTTAATTAAATTATTTTTTAAGTTGACATGTAGTAACTTTAAAAAAAGCAAACAGTTAACGATTTTGCTTTATGAGTTAAGGCATTTAAAAATCCATAATATTTATAAGTGTTATGCATGTAATTAAATTTTATTGCAGTTTAATAATAAGAAGAAGAACAACGCATAACATTCAAACAACTTGATAATTGTTTACACTTCTGCATTTTAAGACAAGTAAAATGTGTATAATAAGTTATAACGTTCTCATCATAGTAACAGTACATTTTCAAATATTTATTTAATAGATTTGAATGCAGAAAGTGACATAATTTGTTAGTTTACTTGTGCAAACAACAAATTCGTACTAGATATGCATCATTTCGGAGATGTGTTTATATTTGCTTTTTAACAGTAAACACTGAGCCAATAATGTAGAATTTTAAATAACTGCGTCACGATGATTCATCGTTATATTCGTGGGAAAATGTTACTTTAATTGGTAAAACAATAGTTTACTAAAGAGACAAATTACATAATAACTTTAAAAAGTTAATTTTCATGAGGAAAATTTACCTTCATTTTTATTTTTTTGAAGGGAAGGGAGGATTTTTTTAATCCCTGAAAATATAGAAGGTAAAAATATTATACTACAGTATAGATATAACTAAGAAGCATTTTTCCTTCTTTACATTTGAAGTACAAATTTATTTTATTAATGATCCTCCAACAGTCTCTCACTTGGCGGATATTTTGGCGTTATAAACGTTTTTTCTATTCCACAACATCAATCAACGTTTACAGTCACTTAAGGTATCTGCAGGTGGAAAACTTCTTACTAAAGGAGAAGACAAATCCAACTTTATAGATTAAGTTTATAGATTTAGCGAGCCCTTATCCAACCCATTTCTTCTCCAACATATATATATCATGCATAAGATTAAAGAAGGTCAATAAATTTTAACAATAAATTTATTAAAAGAAAAATCAACTATACAACTGAAGTATACAATACAAACACACACACATGCATTCATATTATATTACACACACTTTAAAATTTTTATATTAGTTATTTATAATATAATCTATAAATGTTTATTAATTTAAATTAATCTTCCAGTTGTTCTACAAATTACTAAAATCTGCCATTTAAATGATTTATTTCATAATCATACTTATGCTATGGACCATTTTTACAGCAAAACATCAGGTACAGCATTTGGGGATCACATAATTTCATTTTGTCACAGTCAATTTTGCTACCATAGTCATCCTCTCATATTTGGAACATTATTTTTATTTATATGCTCTCAGCTGATGTAATCAGCAGCAGGTATTATAACACACTGCACTGATAAATATGTAATATAATCAGCACCAAATATTATAACAAATATTATAATTGCCATATATAATAAAAGTGATTAAATGTCAACAAATATATTTATAATTACAATATTTTGTGTGATTTTGATGTACCCAACAATTATTATGATTATAATAAATTGATCAAATGTGTTATTATAATCAGATATGATTATGATGTAATCACCAACTAATGTTATAATTACAATCTGATATTCTGTGGTTGTGGTAATCACCAAGAAATATTTTAATTACAGTCTGCTATGACTGATGTAATCACCAACAAACATAATAATTACAATCTGATATGGCTATGGTGCAATCACAAACAAATATTATAATTACAACCTGATATGGCTATGGTGCAATCACAAACAAATATTATAATTACAATCTGATATGGCTGTGGTGCAATCACAAACAAATATTATAATTACAATCTGATATGGCTGTGGTGCAATCACAAACAAATATTATAATTATAATCTGATATGGCTATGGTGCAATCACAAACAAATATTATAATTACAATCTGATATGGCTGTGGTGCAATCACAAACAAATAATTACAATCTGATATGGCTATGGTGCAATCACAAACAAATAATTACAATCTCTGAATCTGATTTGGCTGTGGTGCAATCACAAACAAATATTATAATTATAATCTGATATGGCTATGGTGCAATCACAAACAAATATTATAATTACAATCTCTATGATTATGGTGAAATCACAAATAAATTTTATATAAAATATTATAATATATTAAATATTATAATTACAGTCTGGTTTGATTATGATGTCTTGTTTTTTTTAGGTGGTACTTCTAGAATCATATGTTGTTGTATCATCTACCCTTAACAGGTTAACCGTCTAGTGTTAGGTCAGTCCCAAACCACACCAGGCTGGTAACGCGTAATGTGCATGATGCATGCATATAACCTTGCTTTAACAAATTATTTTGCTGAATAGCAATAGTTCATTTTATTACTTTTCCTAAACTGAAGTTTATTTGAAAAAGTAATGCATTTATTGCTGTCACAGTGTCAGCTTTATGTTAAGCTCAGTTATATTTTAACTATCACCAGACGATATACACACTATTTATTGAACTAACATTTGTACTGTTGACTTTACCCAAGATGTGTAACTAGAAGTAGTTGATGTTTTTGTCTTAAAACTGATGTATGATGGTGTCAATAGTATTATGATAAATCTCTGTGCTTCATATACTCACAAACTGGAAAAAATGTTTGAAAGCAATTATTTGGATGTTGGTAATAAAGTTGTTTTTTTATTTCATAGTTGTTTTTCATTTTTATGATGCTATTCAAAAGTCCAGGGACTGGCCACATGAAACATAATCAAAAGTATATAGTGCTAAAGACTTCCTTTCTGAAGCATTGTGCCAATTTTCAAGGTTGGTGCATACATCTGTTTCTTTCTTACCAGCGTTGTGCCAATTTTCATGTTGGTGCATACACACCAACAAGCTGTTTTATAAGCATTTTTGTACAGTGCTGTCAACAACATTTGGTGGATCTCACATGAATTGAAATGGCAGACTTAAAGGTTCAGCATGTCCACATTAACCTTTCCTTCAAACTTGAGAAAATTGCATTGGTGATCATCAAAATGCTTAACTTCAAACTTGAGAAAATTGCATTGATGATCTACAAAATGCTTAAGTAGACTTTTGTTGACGAGCTTGGGCAGAAGCCAGACTTTTGAGTTCTTCTCACACTATAAAAATGGGCAGAAGCCAGACTTTGAGTTCTTCTCACACTATAAAAAAAGGGCAGAAGCCAGACTTTTGAGTTCTTCTCACACTATAAAAATGGGCAAACATTGGTTGAAGATTCTGAATGTTATAGTTAGGCCTTTAACCATTTCAGAACTGTTGAAAATGTGGAAGAAGTATAACACTTCATCCACAAGGACCTCTCAGTAAGTCAGTATGCTATCCACAACAATAAGCAGCATTTGTTGGTCTGTCGTATATGGTGCATACCAACATGAAATATATTTTATAAGTGCATTCCGTTTTGTCTGTTTATAGTTCTCTTCAATGATTTGGATGTTTGATAATAAAGTTATTTTTAAACCTTTATTTCATAATAAAGTTATCTTGAGTAGGTTATTTGTAATTGTATACTTTCTAATACACATATACATGTAATTGCATTTCTTTATTTTTTGTGTGCTTTCCCATCTGTTGAAATTTTGCATAAAGTCAATCTAAGAGGCATACTTTAAGAAAAGAAAGTTTTGTTAAGATATATTGATAAATTGTTCAGAATAATTAAAATTTGTAAGCACATTATTATACATAATAGGTGAATAAATTTTCTTCTTATATATATAATTAATTAAAATGGATCACTGAGAATATTATTAATAATAAACATAATGAATTTCCAATAATCAGAGAATATTCTTCTAGCCCTAAAATGAAGAAATGCATGAGATTAGTTGCAGGAATTTCATTTCTTTTGACAATTGTTTCTTAATAGGTATTAGTATTCCACTAGAATTTTTAACTTCACAGGAACGACCTTGCTGGTTCATGTGTAATCTCAAGCTTCACTAAAATGTTTCAGTAGAATTGGAGATGGGTTTTGTTCCTCTTTGTTCATTGCAACTTTGTAAAGACATTTATAAATTTGCACACATTTTTATTAAAGTATTTTTTTTAAATGCAAAGTATTTGTTTCATTATACTCAGAGACTGGAGTAATGCATCAAATACTATTGCATAGCACATTATTGTTAGCTGAGAATTAAGCTTTGTTCAAAGACCGGAATAATCCTTCAGTTACTATTGCATAGCACTTTAATGTTAGCTGAGAATTAAGTTTTGTTCAAAGATTGCAAAAATGCATCAATTACTATTGCATAGCACATTAATGTTAGCTAAGAATTAAGCTTTGTTCAAAGACTTGAGAAATTCATTAATTCTTGTTGAACAGTTATTGATGGCTAAGAATTAAGCTTTGTTCAAAGACTTGAGAAATTAATTAATTCTTGTTGAACAGTTATTTTAATGATGGCTAAGAATTAAGTTTTGTTCAAAGACTGGAGAAATTAATTAATTCTTGTTGAACAGTTATTTTAATGATGGCTAAGAATTAAGTTTTGTTCAAAGACTGGAGAAATTAATTAATTCTTGTTGAACAGATGGCTAAGAAGCTAAATTTTGTTCAGAGACTTGAGAAATTAATTCATTCTTGTTTGAAAGCTATATTAATGACAGCTAAGAAAATAAGTTGAAGTGGACAAATGTTTTTAAAATGACACTTTGTGTAAATAAACACATTTTGGGATACAATTTGTTGTAATTTACAAAATCATCACATTATTATAACTTTCTCTCTCTCCCTCCCCAAAATGTAGTTTCTCAGATGTTCATCTTCACAAGCATGATATACTATCACATAGACCTGCAATCTTTTAAAAAGTGACTATATTATTTTTTTAGTCTAAATAGTTGAGTAAATTACATTTTATTGTAACAGTATAAAACTGAGTTGGGGTAAATGGCATTTATAGTAAAGTATTTCTCTGCTAAACTTGTATAAGGCCCCTTAATCTAATGCAGTTTTGAGGATATTCCTTCTACTTGTTTCGGGTACAACTTTAATTGAAAGTATGAAACTCTTTCACCACTTTTATTTTAGCCAAGGTACTGAATAAAGATATTTCTACATTGCCACTTACAATAGTAGATTTCAGGTACCATTACAACTTTAACTGAAACTCTTTCACCACTTTTATTTTAGCCAAGGTACTGAATAAAGATATTTCTACATGGCCACTTACAATAGTAGATTTCAGGTACCATTACAACTTTAACTGAAACTCTTTCACCACTTTTATTGTAGCCAAGGTACTGAATAAAGATATTTCTACATGGCCACTTACAATAGGTTTCAAGTACTTGTAATTATTAATAAAACTTAAAAGTGGATGGTTAAAATACCTATTTTGATTCTTATTTTGTACTGGTTATGATGAAAATCTCATTGTATTTCCTTTGTTCTATGTAGAAACTATAAATACTTGTTCCATTGATTGAAGTTAAAGTGCCACTTCTCTGCAAAATCTAATGACAGAAAAGTCTGTGGTTCAAATCTTGTGTGGTTAAAAGTCTATGTGGTTATGTATATTTATGTCAATTCACAATTTATTTCTACAAAATATAAATAGTTCTTGACTTTTCCTACCGTATTACTTTATTTTCTAAATGTAAAGGTTTATATTTAACATATATCACAGTTCAGAGTGTTTATCTCATATTTATGAAAATAAAAATTAACTCGGGTACCTAAGAAGAGCCCCTTCTGTTTAGTTTTAGTATGGATTTTCATGTTTCTATTCACTTAATTTTGCCTGCGTGCCTTCTCATATAATAAGTATGCTACTTGTCACTGGCTGAAATTTAATAGACAGAAGAAGTAATATTTAAAATTTCATTTATTTACATAATCATAATTGTTAAATTATAATTACTTATAATTATTAATTACTCTTTTTCCAGCTAATTAGAGAGACTGTTCTTAATTTAATTTATATTTATGTATGTGTTTATAGTTATTTTGTCTTCTTCTCAGGTCATCTCAGAATATTGTGGTGAAACTAAGTAGTAAGTACCTATAATTCATAATTGTATTAAAATATAATTTTTGATTGTAATTTTGTTTGCATATTTGTTGACTTTTTTAATCTACTGCTCTAACCCACCCACTCATCTTCATGTTGTACTAATTCATGTCAGTTTTCAAAGAGAATTTTAAACTGCTATTCCTCAGAGCAGTGTTGAAGAAACTAAAATAATTGGTAGATGATATTGTTTCACTTTGCTCTTATAATTTACTAACTCATCATTATGATGATTGTTTACTGTAGTATGGGTTATATCTCATTATATAATTTCACATTTTTAGAACAAATCTTTGTTTTCAAGAAACACTGGTCATAGAGCTTCCTATTAAATGTTGGTATTTGTAATAGTTAATACTAATAAAGTAAAAGCTCATTTTCAAAAACATAACATTTTAGTACTACTTAGTACTTGCTGAAACAAGGTTTTAACTTAATACATAGCAATCTTTCATATTTTTATTAGGCTTTTTATTCAAACATTTTCAAACAAATACAGTTACTGCATCTTAACATTTCTTAATGAAATGGATGTTTTGATTTTGTGTAATATTAACTTAAACTAAGCTATCTCCTGACTAACTGGCAGTCCTTTGATCTGGTACACTGAAGCATTGCCTGCGTTTGATTATAATTATACCTGTTAGAGTTACATCTATTATTTACTGATAGATTAGTGTTATACGTAGATTTCACATTTACTTTAAACTGATTAATTCATAACTTTAATTGTGCTCTTGAATTGTAGCAGATTTTTCTGTGTATACTAGTTTTATAATTATAATTTATATGTAAAAGAAAATTACTAAACCCATAATGTTAAAAAAGCATTAGATTATTGAAAATGGTGAAAGTGGCATTTGTATAGTTGGATTGAAAGTCTAAACTTACTGCTATGCAACATCCTTGAAAATGATCTGAGTCAGTGAAAAATAGCATTTCATTTTCAAATTAAAAGTCTACAGGTGATTGTGTGTGTGTGTGAACATAATATGTATAGAGACATTATATGTATAGAAGTAAATATATTACAGTATTTTTTTTTCCCCCCAGTTGATCTATTCAGCTTTAGTGTATTTCACCTAATGAAGTGAACATTCATGTTTTCCAGCAGTGACTATTCTTTTTACATCTTAGAATACCATTCTGCACTATTGTCTAAGTCACCTAAGACAAGCGCATATATATTTTTTTAATTATCAGTGTCATTCCACAATGCATATTGTCATTATTGACACGCAATTGACCTGTCACTAATTGCAAAATCACATTTTGCTGCCTTCATTTGTAATAACATGTCAAAGCAGTGTGTGCATATATTTCATTTCACAACTACACTAAAGCAAGATTAAAGCATTAAAGATATTACTAAGAAAATTATGACTTTTTTCTGTTAGTGTGGATATTATCTGTATATTCTGCTGTCTTTAACTCTAAGAAAGTCTGCATGCACACTATGGAGATTAATTTCCTCTATCCACAATTGTCCACTTCCAGTTCACTCAGATGGATTATTCCAGATAGACAGACAGACAGATGGATGGATGGATGAATCTGGTACAAAATCTGACTTACTGACCAGGTTTCAGTTCATACCTAACTCAACCAAATAATGAAATACATTTTGCTCAGCATGAGATGCCCCTTTGTTCAACACCTCACAGTTAATCTGTAGCTTCTGTCTTCACATTCTTCATCCACAATGACCTAATGACCAGTTTCATATGTGTGCTCTCTACACTCTTACATAGAAGCATTCTTACCAAAATAGAAAAAATAATTATATTATAATTAAATAATACTTAGAATCTATATCCCATGATAACTTGCCAATAGCATGGTCACTGTACCTCTCTATACACTCACTGTTTAAGTGTAGCATTGTAGTCAGCACTTTCTATGAATTATTTTAAAAATTGTATATACCAGAAATCATCAATATATATTAATGTTCTGCAGATAGTTTATAGTGATTTAGTAATATATACATATATATTGCAGGTAGTTGATAGTGATTTAGTAATATATATATTGCAGGTAGTTTATAGTGATTTAGTAATATATATATATTGCAGGTAGTTTATAGTGATTTAGTAATATATATATTGCAGGTAGTTTATAGTGATTTAGTAATATATATATTGCAGATATTTAATAGTGATTTACTCTAATAAATTTTATACTGTTGATTTATATATTACAACAATAATTATGTATTAATGTATTGCAGGTAGTAAATGGTGATTTACTATAATAAACCATTTCATATTACTGCAAGTGCTCACAACAAAAGTATTTTGAATGCTTGAAGTTCTGTAGTAGTGAATTTCTGTAAAAATCAATTTTTATCTTGTTTAATGCCTCTATTTTGTATTTGGCATTTATAGAGACTGCTGTTATTCCTATTATTTTTAATACATTTAGCTTCCAGCCACTTACAAATGCTTATTTTGCTCCCATTATTGTCTGTATATTTAGCTGCCAGCCCCCTTACAAATGCTGTAACAATGCCCAAGCTTGCTGTTATGACCATGAAACTGGATACACTCGTGGATTTAAACTTCATGTTTGGAACATGTGGTACTTTTGGTAAGTGCTTTTTTTTTTCAATATATTTACATTTTAAGACACTGCTACTATTAAATTTCACATTAATTCTAACAGGATAATTCTCTAATGTTAACTATGATGTCACATTTCTTGGAAGGCTACTCCATTGTATCAGATAAACTGACTTAATAAACTTCACATTAATTCTAACAGGATAATTCTCTAATGTTAACTATAATTTCACATTTCTTGGAAGGCTACTCCATTGTATCAGATAAACTGACCACATTTAAGTTCACTTTAATTCTAACAGGATAATTCTCTAATGTGAACTATAATTTCACATTTCTCAGAAGGCTACACCATTGTATCAGATAAACTGACCACATTTAAGTTCACTTTAATTCTAACAGGATAATTCTTATATGGTAACCATAGTTTCACATTTCTTGGTATTTACTCCATTGCATCAGATGAACTGACTTAATTTTTAAGTTTATGTTTGTAACTATTTTCCTTGAAATAATTCATTGTTAAAACTAACCATCTTTTCCCTTGTAATTAAAATCTATTCCATTTTAGACTATCATCTTTTACTTTGTAAATATTTATTATATTTATACTGATCCATATTTTCTCTTGATTATGCACTGATGATAATGATTCTTTATCATAATGAACCATTTCTTTCTAATTATTCACTATCTGTCAGAGTGTCCCCCTCACAATGTCATCATTTTTTGTTTACTGCACTTGTCATCATTTTCACTTTTTATTTACTAGACTTGTCATATTTTTATCTTAATAGGTGTCCATTATCTTTGCATTTCTTCACACTTTCTTTGTATTCATCATTTATCCTGGGACTTGTCATTATTTTTCTTTTTATTATTTACTTTCTCATCTTTTCCTCACTTAACCTTGTGTAATCTATATTAGCAATATTTGCTTGGCATCATTTCTCATAATTCCTAGATTTGTCATAATTTTTCCTCATATTTTTACTAGGCTTATATATCATATACTATAAAGATTTGTCATTGTTTTCTAACATTTTAACTAGGTTTATCAATCATACATTATATAGGCTTGTCATCGTTTTCTAACATTTTTCTAACATTCTAACTAGGCTTATCAATCATACATTATATAGGCTTGTCTTTGTTTTCTAACATTTTAACTAGGTTTATCAATCATACATTATATAGGCTTGTCATCGTTTTCTAACATTTTAACTAGGTTTATCAATCATACATTATATAGGCTTGTCATCATTTTCTAACATTTTAACTAGGTTTATCAATCATACATTATATAGGCTTGTCATCATTTTCTAACATTTTAACTAGGTTTATCAATCATACATTATATAGGCTTGTCATCATCACTAGTTCATCAAGGCTTTCCGTCACTATTTTCTTGAAATTATTCATCTAAATTAATCAATTTTCTTTGTGATTATTCTCAATCTGGTCAATGTTTTTTTAAAAAATATTCACTAGGCTTGTCATCATTTTTATCTTGATGTCTTGCTTTGGTGGTTGTGGCTACTATCGCCGGCGGCGTCTTGCAGCACTTCGCTCTTCACATTCTCCTTCAAGAAATTGCCCTAGTTCTTACAGCCGTAGTCACGGCCTATCACCTACTTTCTACGCCTATACTGGTCCGGGGGTCGACACTACTCCAGACATCTTGCATCTGCCACCACCATATACTGAGGTTTATTTTCACCAAAATTGAACTTTTATTTCAATACTATTTCATTTCTTGAAGCATATTTTATTAATTTATAGCATGGTGTAAATATTATATTTCATGGAAAAAATTTGAGCAGTAATCAAGTTTAAGCTGAGACAACATTTCAGCTGAAATTAAAAGAACACTACTTGTCACCATAACTGCTTAACTGTAAATGTTTGTGTTTCTTTTTCTATAAAAGTTTTTCTTAATACATTTCCTTGTTAAAATTATTTTTTGATTATAATCTCCACGATGTAAATATCAATACTTTCATTTTCAAATGCTTCACTGTCAACTAGAATTTAATTTAATTTAATTTAATTTAATTGTTTTCAACTGCTAAAGAAACAGACCCACTATCACTAGTTTATGACAGTAAACAATTTATTTCTAGACCATCCTTGCCATCCACTAGTTGCTTTAGAATTATATATGTAACTGAACATTTCAGCTTCACCAAATGCTGTCCTCTGAAAGTAAAGAACATTGCACATTAGTCCTTACAATGCAGTGATGTCACCTCTTATATGCATGTAAATAATGGGGCTTGGGTTTTTTGGGTGGTGGGGCAAATTGGAATGAGTGATGAGATGAAAGACATAAATCTGCTGTTCCCTCAGTCTGTTTCTTCATGGTCAATCATAGTGTCAGCATCTTGCTGAACTGAGTGTAATTCTAATAAATTGTATTTATAGATTCAGAACATATTTCATAAATATGGCCTCTAAACACAAGCCAACTTATGAAATGTACCTCATCTGATACTCAGCCAAAGAAGCAGCAACACTTGAATGATTTAATATCTGAATAAATCCCTCTTTGGAACAAAAACCTCAAAATCATACAAAGTATTACCGACAATTTGAGACTATCAAGACATTTTTGAGTAGCTTTAGTGACAGTGGCCTCACTCCAAACAAGTCTTGCTCATCATCTCCTGGACTGACATCACCACTCTGAAGATGCCCTAATACTAATAGTATAGTGTTGGCTTGGAATGACATCACATTCTAAAGATGCCCTAATAGTGTTGGAATGACATCACATTCTAAAGATGCACTAATACTAATAGTAATAGTGTTGGCTTGGAATGACATCACATTCTAAAGATGCCCTAATAGTGTTGGAATGACATCACATTCTAAAGATGCCCTAATAGTGTTGGAATGACATCACATTCTAAAGATGCCCTAATAGTGTTGGCTTGGAATGACATCACATTCTAAAGATGCCCTAATAGTGTTGGCTTGGAATGACATCACATTCTAAAGATGCCCTAATAGTGTAGCACAACCCTGTAAATTTCAGTGTCCCTTTACAAAATTTAAAAGTCTTGAATAGGGATTGAAATATAAAACTGTTAGTGCTTGTCACTTGTTTATAAAATTTTATTATCGTACCAATTTATTACTAATTTGTACACTTATTTAGGTTACTCAGTACTCAAAAGAATGTTAATGTGTTTTTTAGTCAAAAAAGATTTTAAAATAATAAATGGAAATGTTGATAACTTGATGACTTGAAAGTGTACGCTGTCTTAGTTAAAAGAGAGATATTTATGAATGCATAGCTATGTGTATATAGTATGCCAAGATAAATACTGCTTATACCAGGATGTGATGTATTCATTAAAGTCTTTCCCTTCTGTAGGTGATGGAACAGCCCAACTTGTATCCTGTCACTAAAGTGGACCTTCCACCCTATCCAGGACCACCAGCTACTAAAGGTTTGTTTTCACTTATTTCACGTATGCAATCAGTAAGAATTGTATTTATTCAGCCCAAAATACTTTCTTCTCTCAGTGTTCACATTTGTACAGTCAATGAGAATTGTATTTATTCGGCCCAACATACTTTCTTCTCTCAGTGTTCGCATGTGTGCAATTTATGAGAATTGTATTCCATCAGCCCAACATACTTTCTTCTCTCAGTGTTCATATGTGTGCACTCACTAAGAACTGTATTTCATCCAGCCTGGCATACTTTCTTCTCTCAGTGTTCACATGTATGCAGTCAGTAAGAACTGTATTCTATCCAGCCTTACATACTTTCTTCTCTCAGTGTTCACATGTATGCAGCCAGTCAGAACTGTATTCCATTCAGCCCAACATACTTTCATTTCTTATTGTTCAGAAATGTGTAATCAATAATAAATGTCCTCATGTCAATCTTGCACACATTCAGTCAGGTTCTGAGCATTCAAATATCTATAGTGAGTAATAAAATGCTATCCCAAATATCTATAGTGAGTAATAAAATGCTATCCCAAATATCTATAGCGAGTAATAAAATGCTATCCCAAATATCTATAGTGAGTAATAAAATGCTATCCCAAATATCTATAGTGAGTAATAAAATGCTATCCCAAATATCTATAGTGAGTAATAAAATGCTATCCCAAATATCTATAGTGAGTAATAAAATGCTATCCCAAATATCTATAGTGAGTAATAAAATGCTATCCCAAATATCTATAGTGAGTAATAAAATGCTATCCCAAATATCTATAGTGAGTAATAAAATGCTATCCCAGATATCTATAGTGAGTAATAAAATGCTATCCCAGATATCTATAGTGAGTAATAAAATGCTATCCCAGATATCTATAGTGAGTAATAAAATGCTATCCCAGATATCTATAGTGAGTAATAAAACGCTATCCCAGATATCTATAGTGAGTAATAAAATGCTATCCCAAAGTCACTGGCTTTACAGAGCAAACATACACCACACAACAAATTTCCTAAAATTTATTACTGAGCAGTTTTCTTCATATTTACTGTAAACCAACTATTTTGTATGCAAATAAAAATTGGTGTTTCTTCTTTCAAGTTGTCTTGTCTTTTTTTCTGGATATTATTCTAGCATCTATAAGTACCTTATGGTTGCAACAAAAATGGATCAATTGTAGCGTTACAGCCGAAAAAGTAAATTCACTTTTCCAGGTACCATTTTGAAACAGTAAAGTCAGGCCTCCAAGGGTTTGTAAACTAAAATATAATTCGTCCATTAAACAGGGGCCAAATAACACTCATAATTTATCTACAAGTGTGTATTGCCAAATAATAAATAACCAAATAATTTCTAAAACTAAAAAGTTTGCTATACATTTTTCAGATAAAAATATTTATCATATATTAGTGAAAAATATATCATTTTCTGCAAAATTTCAGTATCTTTTGCAACAATCCATGATTTGATCCATGGAATTTCAACTAATTGAAACTCCTTGGCACTTTTCTCGTCGGTCTTGACTTTTGCTCTTTAGACATGTTGATGCTACTGTTACTATTTTTATCATGTATGAACAGTTGAAACCTCTTATTGGTAAGATCTTTTTGTAAGCATTTATTAATGATTACTTTAATCTATGATTATTATTTTTCAGTTTTTTTAAAGTAGAATTATTGATGTTTTCCTCCAAAAGACCATTTCTGTGACTGGAAGGAAAAAATACTTTTGAAGAAATCTCAATTTTTGCAGAGATATCTTTCTCTTAAATCTGGTGATTGCATCCACCCCTGTCATTATGTGTTTTCAAGGTTATGAGCCATCTCAAGAACACGTCCTTTAACAGCTGGAAATCTAAATGTGAATATATTGAACTATTCTGGCATTAGTCGTGTGTTGTTTTTGAATGCATGTGATTCTTTTTAACAGCTGGAGTTTCTAATATCTCTGTGTAGAACTTGAAAGTTTTGCTAAGAAATTAAGTTTGAAAGATAACATTCTGAATGACTGGCTTGTACAATATTGCCCATCTCTCAGAACATGTACAGATTTGAAATACAGAATGAGTAAAATACACAAGCACTACAATGCTCTTGTTTCTTATGTCTCAAAGCCAAATTATAAAATGAACCTTGATATACTTTTGAATGAAAGTTTTATCGAAGAGTTCATCTTTAAATAAAGCTAGTAACTAGTAACCCTGTAGTTAGACAGTTGTCAGGATTGTGAAGTCTTAAAAACAACAATAGACTGCAAAATATTTTGAGATTACTGCATGTAAGAAAACAGTAGCACTTACACAGGAATCTAAAACCAGTAAAAAGTAAGATGGAGATAGTTGAAATGAAACAAACTCTGAAGGTAGCTAGTACTACAAACAAAGTTAATTATGAGCAAAAGATTCACTTGATGTTTGAAAAGATGAACTGTCAGCAAATCTTTCTTTCTGCCAAGCAGAGAAAATTAACTCAGCAAAAGAGCTAGCACTTGTAAATGACAAATTTAAAAAGAAAATAAGTGATAGTGTTACTGTTTGTCAACAGAAAAATAACTTAAAGAGCTTCAAAGAAGCACTAAAATTCATAGAGAACATAAGGGATAGTGCTACTGTTTGTCAACAGAAAGAGTTTCAAAGAAGCACTAAATTCATAGAGAAGTGTTTGGAGCATAGGCTTAGAAAATAGAGTACTCAGCTGAAAATTCAGCAAACACAACAAAATCTAAGTAAAAGCATCAGACAGCTGAGAGAGTTGATAATGGTTAAGAAAATTCCTCAGCAAACAACAGAATCTAGTGAAAGTATGAAAACAGCTGACAAAGTTGATAAAAGTTAAACACTTCAGCAAACAACAAAATCTAGTGAAAGTATGAAAACAGCTGACAAAGTTGATAAAAGTTAAACACTTCAGCAAACAACAAAATCTAAACACAGTTACATATTTAAAATTAAATCTTAGAGAATCACAAAATCATATTCTGTCTCTGAATGAATGTACTGAAGAGGTGAAACAGTATAGTTTAGACATTGTCACTAGAAATAAAAGTAATCAGTTTCCAGACGTAAACCTTCCCAGAAAGAGAGAGCACAGTGCCTAGAGCCTAGCTAAGATATGCCAAACACTTTAAAATGCAAGTGTGTGATGAAGTAATGAATGAAAGGTTTGACGTGTGATGAAGTGATGAATGAAAGGTTTGATGTGTGATGAAGTGATGAATGAAAGGTTTGGTATTCACCTTGATGACACCAGCAGAGAGAATTGTATGTTGGTACTAAGATACATTAAAGGACAGTTTGCAGCTCTCTTTGGGTTTTCAGAGTGTTTGGGGAAGATGCTAATACACTCTTAGACCCCTACCATGCTGTTGTTGCATCAGATAGGTGAGGAAGGTAAGAAAGAGGGTGAGAATGTACATGATGTTGTGAAGGAGATTTTTCAGAATTTGGTGGGTGCCATGACAGATAGGGCTAGTACAATGATAGTGTATAGTAAAGCACTTGATGAGAAACATAAATATATTTTGGAGATTGATTCCGGTTTGGAATTTTTATTTTGTACGCTCTCTTCCTGTTCAGTCTCAGTTCAGAAACAGATAAATTACTTACAAGTTTTGAAGAGACATGAGTGTGGAGAAAGAAGCTGAGAGTGACAGAAGTACAGCATTTTAAAAATAGTGGGGTCAATGAAGCTGAGACATGACAGAAGTACTGCATTTTAAAAATAGTGTCAATGAAGCTGAGACGTGACAGAAGTACTGCATTTTAAAAATAGTGTCAATGAAGCTGAGATGTGACAGAAGTACTGCATTTTAAAAATAGTGTCAATGAAGCTGAGACGTGACAGAAGTACTGCATTTTAAAAATAGTGTCAATGAAGCTACTGCATTGTAGATTCAACTTAACTACATGTGATATTGGTCCATGTGGCAATGAAACGAATGACTGTGGAGAAAAATGGCTGGCTTTTTGTTGTATGAATGGATTGAAAAGTAAATAGAAAGCTTTAGATCCAACAGTTAGATAATAAGGAGCAACTGTCATTGTCTACCATCATGATCATATTGTCGTTTTCATCAACCACTATAAGCAAGATGGAAATTTGAAGATCCAGAGAGTGTTACAGGACCTGAAGAGCCATGAGATAATGTGAATGGTAACTGTTTGGGCCATGATATATATGTTTGCGTGGCAGGCTCCTTCGGGGGTTGGTAAATAGTCAACAACACTACCTTGATCTATACCAATATATACAGTTCCTGGAGCAGCACTTGAAACATGAATCCTCAGATCCAGATTTCAGCCAGTGCCTTGGTCATCTTTTTTCATGGATTGATATCTTTGTGATGAGAACCTCAGGTCTTTGACTGTCTCAATCAGCACAGCCATTGGAAATCTGAAGTGTAACATCCAAGTCAAGGAGAAAATAAATCCATCTTTAATCTGTATTTAGCAAGCCCCTCTCCACCCACTCTCTCCAACATATGGTTATCAATCTGTGTAAGAAGTCAATAAATTTATTAAATCATCAATCAAATGTACATATAGCAAATACATGTACAATGAAAAGATTATTTGACATCAATATCTCCACGAAACCACGTTCCAATAATTTCAATGCTTATACAGTCATATCCTAATACATAATTCAGCCGATTAGTATCAATATAAATCACATGATTATTCTTATCATAGAACAGAAATAGAGATATGAGAGATTAGCAATAATTTAGTTTTTACATAACCTTGCCAATGACGATGTTGCAAATAGCCTTTCACGTGCTTTCATAACAGTGTCACAAGTTTATTGTTCACAATAGAATTGTCGATTCTTCACGTGTTCCTTTAGTACACTATAGAATGTCCATGAGCCATTGTTCTCTCGAGACTAATCTGGGCATTCCTTCGCCGTATTAGTTCCCTCAAGTAGAACAATGTTACAGTTTCTAGTGACTTCCTTATACTAGAAATTCCACAATGTAGTCAAGCATACTTTGCCATCATACAATGACAGAGTGCAGTGTACCCTTACATTTACACTCTGGGGTAGAGACTTCTTGAATCTACCATGATCATAATGGTTTATAAATCAATAAACTGGAAACTAGGAAGAAAATTCTGGCAATCTCAGAAATTCTAGAAATTACAGAAAATCTAGAAAGGTTGCTTCTTCCCTGTAAAACATAATTAGGGAACAACTCTAAGTTTTCCAGTTAACTAACTCCATTCTCTCTTACATTCAAGTCTTAACTCACAGTTTCCTACAACAGTATTTATTAGCCCAATACACACATACTGGATAATAAATACATAATAATTTATGAATATGTTTACTAGAAACCATGTCCTGTGTTTAACATATTATATATAAGCATCATAATTCACAATTGTAGAAGTAATAGTCTATTTACATAATACATCTCTATGTAAAATACAAGTATAATATATCAATAGTGAAATGCACGAAATATTTCTAAGTCCATTCTCTTTCAATCAATCAGTTAACTCACCATTAAACTAATGGCTGCCTTTCATGACCAGACTTCAGTCACACTGTATTTGATTAGAATATAGAATTATTTCAGCAGGTAAACTTTGATCTTTGATCCATTGGCTGGTCTTGTTCTTTGTAAATTTTAACCAATGGCTAATAAAAACTACTCGTCCAGATAAAACCAGTATAGATTACATCAGCAAGTTCTAGCACATTCTCTTCATGAGTTGTTATTTTAACTCTGGTACTTACAAAACACACAGTATCTGAAGGTCACATCACGCTGACATTAGACAATTAATATAATTACTAATTAATTTATTAATTAAAAAAATAGGAACAGACTGCTCTGTTCTGTCACAGATTGTGTATACTTTTTTTGCTTTATTAAATCCCTTTTCCTTTTTTGTTTTTATTTTTTGTTTTTTATTTGGTTTTTTTTTGGGGGGGGATGGGGTGTGTGTGTTTGTTTAGGTTTTGCTTATCTCACTTTGTTCTATGTATCTGGTTATCTATAGAAAAATGGCTAATCTCTGTTTGTTCTAGTTATCTGATTATATAAATATAGCTAGATTTCTTTTGTTCTATATAACTGATTTTGTCAAGAACAATGGCTAAATTTTATGTTCTTTATCCAAAGAAAAATGGCCAGATTCCTTTTGTTCTATCAATTATCTAACGAAAATGGCTAAATTCTATGTTGGTTTGTACCTGATTATCTAAAGAAAAATGGCTAAACTTTATGTTCTGTGTGTCTGATTATATGAAGAAAAATGGTTAGATTTATTTTGTTCTGTGTAATTGATTTTGTCAAGAAAAATGGTTAAATTCTGTGTTATCTTTATCCAATTATCTAAAAGAAAAAGTTTTGTTTTTTAACTTGATGTAGATTGTAACATAATTTTATGTAACCAGGTTTTTTACAGTCACTAAAACATAATTTTATTGAACCATATTTGTTATGTTCACTATCAAATCAAATCAGTGTCTTTTATGTTTAAGATGAAAATCCCAGCAACTTAGAAGAAACAAACATTGGAGCAGTTAACCCCCCACCTTACAGCGAGTTGAGAACAATGCCAGAAGCCAGCACTCATTGTGTTCAGGCAGGGGATGAAGGTGCTCCAACAGGATTGGCTCACTAGAGATACAGCATGGAGCCAGAATATAGCAGTGTCCAGACTTGTGTAGCAAGCTAAAGCTAACTACTTCTGTCACATTGCACAGTGCTCCAGTCCTCTATCCTAAGTCTTTGCTACATTTTGTATCATGTTGCATTACATCCTGTACATTGTGTGTGTGTGTGTGTGTGTGTCTCATCTGATGCAAAAGTCTGTGTTCAGTAACTTTAAGATCATTATAAAATTGTCTACTGTATTAACTATTTTTGTTTTTTATCCTGTATCTTTCACTATGAATGTCTGTATGCTTTCTTGTATTATGTAGTTTCTTTATAACTTATGCTAATGATCATGTGTAATAATCATCTCCAAGATATCTTGTACTTGAAATGTCTTGTGCTGATTTGGGTTTTAAAATCTAATTGTCGGTGATCATGTGTACTTGTACTTGAAAACATCTTGCACTAACTTTTCTGTTTGAACTTTTATTCCAGTGATCATGTATGTTCATGCTTTCAGCATTTTATTCCTAACTATCCAGTGTACTAGTGCCTTAATCTGTGTACTTGTATGTACTAGTACATTTTAAAATGTTTCACCTAAAAAGTGTAATGAAGGTAATTGCATCTTTATTTGGCAATTTTTATCTTATTATATCACCCAATTTTGCACTCTTTTTTTAACCTTATAAAAAATTATATATTGTATTCCTTGTAAGTCTGGCTTGCTTATTGCTTGAAACAGATCTTGGTCATTTTCATTTGATTCTACAAATGATGAAGAACTTCAACTTAGCTTTATAAAACTCTTTATTTTATTTCTTTATGAGAAATTTTTAAAGGATGTTGCATGAAAATGAATAAGCTAATATGAGTCAAGAACCAAATATTTCACTTCATTTGCTTTTTAGTGTATTTCACACTAGTGCCTACACAATATAGCTCTTGGTACATAATATTGTACCATTAAAATAACAGCTGGTTAAAAAGTTGCATAAAAGTGTTGTGCCATTTTGCTATACAGTTTCCAAATTTAAATGATGATTTTAGGATAGAATTTCTTCACAATTAAAGTAGCCACATTAGTACAGAATTTGGGAAGTAAAATTAAACTGTATTCTTCACTTTTAAAGTAGCCATTTCAGAACAGAATTGGGAAATAAAATTATGATATTATACTAACTTTTTTTTTCACTATTACAGGACAATCTATTTTACTACAGATTTTAAAATTTTAAAACATCTAAGTGTTTTTAATTCACGTTTCTTTGCTCATTGAATATCATATTTGTACCTTTAATGGAAAATAAATTCACAACTTGAAATCTGAAACATATTGTAAACTTGTGGTAAAATATTTTCTCCTTTCACTCTGGCTGACACCTTAATGCTGTTATTTTGTACTTCCAAAAATTATTGATATTTTAGTTTGTTTCATCTTAAAATGCTTTACCTTGTATCATGTCCAAAAAATTATTGATACTTTAGTTTGCAAGTCATCTCAAATAATTTACCCTTTATCATGTCCAAAATTATTGATATTTTAGTTTGCAAGTTTCATTTCAAAATACTTTACCTTCTTACACTACTCTTCAACAATTTAATTGCTATGGACAGTTTCTCTAATCAAGTCAAAAACAAGCATTGTGAAAACAAACATGTTTCTAAGTAAAATAGATTTGTTTCCTGAAATCTTTGCAGATATGTTAGGGTAAGAGTGTAGCTACTAAGCTAGTATCTACATTCATATACTTCTGGTTGTACAATGGAAAAAGTCATGAAGTGTTTTTAATGGTTGTTATAGCAAGTCCCCACAACAGACTTGTTTAAATGACACAAAAGTGATTCATTATTTTTTTTGTCTTTATTTATGACATAAAATTGATTCATTTTATATTATTTTTTGTTTTTACTTCTCATTGCTTATTGTGAATTATTATAATTAATACTTGTATTTTATTCAGCCACCTAGTTTCCTAACTGTAGCTGAAATTAAATCGTATTATTAACATTAGTGGGGTGTCATTTTACTTAGCAAATTTTATTTAAATGTTTAATTGAGACTTTATCTCTGTTTTCTCTGTGTTAAATAATTGTAAAGATTTTTTTTTATTGATTTAAGTCTTCTAGTCATATATAATTGGTTTCCGTTTTTTGTTATTTTATTTTACAACTTGTTCATAATATTTTTTAATTTAATTTTGGAAAATAAAACATTACCTACAATTTAATTTTCTTCACAAATATATGAAATGTAGTCTGTCTTCTTACATTTGTAATTTTATGACCTGCTCTGTCTTATACTTGAAAAGTTATAGGACTTGGTGACCTTTCTATACTTATATAGTTATAGGACTTGGAGCTCTGTCTTTTTAGTTATAAGAAACAAAATGTGGTCTTTGTCTTGACATAAAGACAAATATAATCTTTAAAGGACAAATGTGCACTACTTCACAATTATTGAGTAAATATGCTCTGTTTTCACACTTAAAGGACAAATATGTTCTGTATTCACATTTAAAGGACAAGTGTGCACTAAATCACACTTATTGAATAAATGTGCTCTGTTTTCACACTTAAAGGACAAATATGCTCTGTATTCTTACTTAAAGGACAAATGTGCACTACTTCACACTTATTGAATAAATATGCTCTGTTTTCACACTTAAAAGACAAATATGTTTGGTATTCACACTTAACAAGATTCATGGAGTATGTCTTCACATGTTCTATCTTCACAACTTAAAAGATACATAGACTGATCTCACACTTTTACAGGATTCATGGTCTCTGCTGTCACACTTATAGGACATGTGGTCTCTGTTGATATAGGGGAATAATCTCTGTTGTCATGCTTAAAGGGCACATTGTCTCTTTTGTCACACTCAAAATATGCAAGGTTTCTGGTGTCCCTTTTAAAGGATAAATATTTTTTATAAAGATAATGGTCACCAATTTCACATTTGAAAGATATGTGGTCTCTAACTTCACAATTAAAGGATAATGGTCACCAATTTCACAGTTAAAGGATAATGGCCACAAATTTCAAGTTAAAGGATATGTGGTCTCTAACTCCACAATTAAAGGATATGATCTGTTTTGGATGTTTTCAAGAAAAAAAACTACACCCAAACTTGGAACTAGCTTTCAGTCCCACATCACATATCTTACAGTTTCTCCTTTTAAATGGTACATTCTTAGCATACCTTACAGTCTGATCATGCTTCTTGTTAAATGATACATTCTTTGATTATCTCACAGAATTGTTTGTCAGTTTCTCTTTATTAAATTGTCCATTTCTTCGTACTTGTAGTTTCATAAGTTTCTCCTTGTTAAATGATCCATTTTTTCATACTCATAGTTTCATAAGTTTCTCCTTGTTAAATGATTCATTCTTTGCATACCTTACAGTTTTGTAAGTTTCTCCTAATTTGATACAGTCTTTAAGTTTGTAAATTCTTCTTATTTAATATGTTTGTTAGTTTCTCCATGTTAAAAAGCACATTCTTTGCATACCTTCAAATATGTTTGTTAGTTTCTCCGTGTTAAAAAAAAATACATTCTTTGCAAACCTTCAGATATGTTTGTTTCTCTGTGTTAAAAAATACATTCTTTGCATACCTTCAGATATGTTTGTTAGTTTCTCCGTGTTAAAAAATACATTCTTTGCATACCTTCAGATATGTTTGTTAGTTTCTCATTGTTAAATAATGCATTCTTTGTGTACCTTACAGATATGTTTGTTAGTTTCTCCTTTGTTAAAAATACATTCCTTGCATACCTTAGAGACCTGTTTGTTAGTTTCTCCTTGTTAAACAACACATTCTTTGCATATCTTACAGTTTTTATTATTTTCTCCTTTTATGTGATACTTTCTTGTTATGTTTTGCAATTTTGTATTATCTCCCTTATTAGATAAAATATTGTTTACATAGAATTTCTTTTTCTATTTGTAAGATGCATTTTAAAAAATTTTCTTTGGGGAGTTATCCTCTAAGTAATTTGCTAGAAGAGGCTTTCACAATTTGCCTGTTAGATAAGGTTTTCACAATTTGCCTGCTAGATGAGGCTTTCACAGTTTGCCAGTATCTGTAAACCCTAATATATTCTAATATTTATTTATGATAACACCTAGAATTTTATTCTTTTAGTAACATCTGAAATTATATTTTACACATTAACTCTGGTAAATCCTGAAATTACAATGTACACATTTACTTACATTTAATATCTGAAATTATTTACTTCTGATGTAATTACAGTCTATTTATTCACTTTTGGTAACATGAAATTACACACTTATATTTACTCAGGTAACATCTGAAATAGTGGATAGTATTTTAATTAACATAATATAATAAACTCATTAGCTAACTAATCTAAAATAGCAGACTGAATAGCAAAATAGCACAGATTAATGAAAGTGACAGTTACTGTCATTTTTACCATTTGAAAATAATATTGGACACTGCTTTTTTAATCTCTGCCTTAATGTAATTTCAGTATAGTTTTAGGTATATGTTTATGCAGGTCAGTTTTTATGGAAAACATGCTTTATAATGTGTTGTGAAAGAAACACAAATTCATTTGTTAACTGTATTAATATTTTTTTCTCCTCTCCACTCTGTTTTTTTTTTTTTATGTATTCTTTACATTTTGCATTGCAGAAATCCTGCTGAAAATGTTTATTTGTTTTTAAATTCTGAGTGTGTATATCTTCATATTTTAATACACAAGCTTGGGCTTATAAATATATTCCTATAAATTATTGCAGTTGCCCATGACTAAGATTATCATTAAGCTTGTATTAATGTCCCTATAAAATACTTGAACTTGATGGAAATGAGTTTGCTTTCTTTCCTGGAATTATTTTTTTCCATATATTATGGAAGTATATTATTTTATAATTATAATCAAATCTATGCAAGCACTTTATTTATTTTTATTGACAAAAAACGTTTTCTCTTTCTATAACATTTAATCTGTTATAAAGCAGCAACGAAAAATTACTTTATAACATGAATTTGTTGTCTGGATTGACTGAAAACAAGTAGTACTAAAAAAATAGTAAAGTCAGTATGTGTGTGAATTAACTTAAAACAAGTAGTACTAAAATATAGTTGTGAAGTCGTTGTGTCTGAATAGGATAGAGTGGTACCAGAACAAGTAATACTAAGAAATAGTTGTAAAGTCATTGTGTGTGAATTAACTGAAGTAGTACTAAATCAAATAGTAGTAGTACTAACAAATAGTTGTACATAATTAAAGAATATTAAAGTTTAAGTTCATAGTGGGAGATTTTGTTTATTTGTGGGTTTTTTAGCAGCTAAGATTAATCTATTTCTTATATTTCTCTGTGATTTCTTGAGAGATTGTGATTATTTGTCAGATTGCTTGGAATTTAAAATGTATTCTACATACCCGTCTATTTTGTATTAAGGTCATTATGATTTTTAATTTATTTCAGACTCTTATTTAAGAAATTGCTTATTAGAGATAACACTTTAAACTACATGCATATCTTGATGTCATACCTTTGTAATTAAATACTAATATTTATATCCATGGTTGTTGCATATTACTTTTAACACATAAAATATATATTCAGGTTGTGTTGATTGTATTCTTTTGTTATAATTTCAGTTATCTAAAGATGTAAGTTATTATCAGATAATTTTTAAACCGTTTTTATTTATTTTTTGTTTTAATTGAAATTGTCTTAAGATTCAGATATCATTGAAATGATTTAATAAAAGCATCAAGAATTGCATTTTTGTGACAGAAATAAAACAAAGCCCTTTATCATTCAGGCACAGTGGATTTTTGTCAGAATTTTACGTGGGAATTTGTTTTGTCTTCATTTTGGAAAATTATATTCAAGAGAATTTTTTTAAAGCAAAATTTGAACATCAAGGTGATAGAATTTACTGCAATTCATTTATGTTATGATTATTCTTTTTCTCTCATAGGTGATAGGTGTTTTTATAAGCAGCATTGTTTTTGGCATGAAGGTATTTTTGTCTTTTAAATATAATCTGTATAACTAGATTTAATTTTTAATATATTTCTTTAATATCTGGGGATAGGTTGGAGTGAGTGAAAAAGAGAGAGCTTGATCAATTTGAAATCACCACAAAATACTTTGATCTGAATAGGTTGTTTTTGCTGTTGTAAGCCTAATTATTTGTTAAATTTTGTTTTCTAATTTTGCCTGAGTTATATAAACTTTTGTTGGCTATTAATTCATATGTGAAAGTTAAATTTTATTTTCTAATTTTGCTTAAGTTATATAAACTTTTGTTGGCTCTTAATTCATATGTGAAAGTATCAGATATTTGAGTGGAATATTTCTTATATTTTTCTTTGCCAAAAATAATTGCAGATGACATTTTAGTAATGAGTTTTATGAAAATTTGTTTGCTAGAATATAAATATTAATTTGTGCCTGTACATTTTCAGTAAATATGTTAACTTTTAAAAATAATAGGTTTTTAAAAGAATTTTTACTTTTTTCATTTAGCAAAGAAAAATATGTATGCTGTGAATACTTAAAGCTAACCTGTCCTTAGACAATTCTAACAGTGTGCTGGAAAATCATTTCTCTGTTTTAGTCAGTCAAATCAAGTACACATCCACAATAGGATGTAGTTTTTCTCTTGCTTTAGTGGTAGTTTTGTATCTTAAAATATCTCTTTAGTAGACTTCCAGTTATCTGGGATCAAATTGCAAGAGAGAGGCTTAAGAATATGGTTGGGGGGGAAAGATATAATAAATATGGGATGTGTGAATATGGATGCCCCAGAAAAGATGTAGAAAATATGGACTTCAAAATATAATGGAAGGGGTAAGGTTGAAAAATATGAGATACAAGAATGTGGCTACAAAATAAAAAATGTAAAAAATGTGGGCTACAAGGACAACAGCAACAAAAGAATGGATTAAAAAAAAATAAATATATGACAAAAAATAGAAGAAGGGATAGAATAACTCAGTTTCAAAAAAGATAAAGGGGGATGATGTGAAAAATCTGGGATATAAAAATGTGGCTGCAAAAGAAAACAGATACAACACACAAAGACTGAGACGGAAAGCAGTATACAGAATTAGGTACATGGTTAATGGGTTCTATCTATTCAGTCATCCTGTTTATTTTTTCAACATCCATCCTAAATAAAGAAGAATCTACTGTATTTGGATATTTAAAAATTTGATTTGAAGCAGTTTCAGTAGAATTTGTTTTAAATAGGAGATAGCTCAAGATATCTCTAAAGATATATTCAGTTTTTTGGTCTTCAGTTAAATATGAAAATTCTTGTGTATGTGTGCATGTATTCTCTTTTGTCTGTTATATAGTGAAACAGAATTGGAAGCAAACTCTTATAATAAAATACTTTTTTAAATTTTGATGTTACAGTCTCAGGTAATCTTACTGCTCCCTGTAAATTTAATTTTTTAAAGCATAATTTGTGTTCATTAACAATTTTCTTTTTAATGAGTAAATCATTGGTGCAATTTAATTATTTATTGTTTGAAAATGAAATGCTATTTGTAATTAACAGCAGAAATCAATTTGTGATTTTGCATCTTTGTATACAAATAAAACGAATGTTGACTCTCGAGAATGTATTTTTATATATGTACATAATTTGTTTAAAATGGTTTTAAATTTGAAGAAATGTAACCTTTTACAGATTTGTTTGTATGATATCTAGTCTGTATGTTCATGCGAGTTTGGCTAAAATTCATAAACCGTTTACTCAATATATTATTGGTTGTAAATACCAAACAGTTTTTTTTATATTGGCACTACATTATCCAACAGACCGTGACCCTTTTGTTTGTAGTTGACAGGCATAAAGAGGCTTAAAATCACAGATTAGAGTGCACCTATTGTTTGTGGTTGGCAGGCACAAAGAATGTTAACAGATTAGAGTACATCTTTTGTTTGTGGTTGGCACAAAGAAGGTTAACACCATATCATGGATGAGAGTGCTGCTGGATGGTACATTTTGAGTATAATATAAGCAGATGTATGATTGTAAATATCAGTGTTCTCCAAGATGAGTTCAAAGATTCAGCCAACATTTCCTGTGTACTTTAATGAATATTTAACAAATGTTTCCCATTTGGCTCAGTTAACATCAAGGAGTGCTATTAGTACTTATGTGGGTCACAACAGCTTAACTAATTTCCTGTGTACTTTATTTAACAAATGTTTCCCATTTGGCTCAGTTACCATCAAAGGGTGCTATTAGTACTTTAATGAATATTTAACAAATGTTTCCCATTTGGTTCAGCTACCATCAAAGGGTGCTATTAGCACTTTAATGAATATTTAACAAATGTTTCCCATTTGGCTCAGTTACCATCAAAGGGTGCTATTAGTACTTTAATGAATATTTAACAAATGTCTCCCATTTGGCTCAGTTACCATCAAAGAGTGCTATTAGTACTTATGTGGGTCACAACAGCTTAACTAATTTCCTGTGTACTTTAATGAATATTTAACAAATGTTTCCCATTTGGCTCAGTTACCATCAAAGGGTGCTATTAGTACTTTAATGAATATTTAACAAATGTTTCCCATTTGGCTCAGTTACCATCAAAGAGTGCTATTAGTACTTATGTGGGTCGCAACAGCTTAACTAATTTCCTGTGTACTTTATTGAATATTTAACAAATGTTTCCCATTTGGTTCAGCTATCATCAAAGGGTGCTATTAGTACTTATAAGGGTCAGAACAGTTTAACCTTACATTTTTAACTGCTGATCTTGTACTTTTTGCTTAAAAAAATTAATAACTGTTAATAATAATCATAGTAATATGGATTTTTAATAGTACTTTATTTTTTATGACTTTTAAGTGCTTTACTACTTATAGTTTTGTGCCAAGTTTGAAAATCTTGAGCAAAGGAAAGGGTGCATCGACTGAAAAATCAGCATGATTAACACATCGGAACCACCTTCCATAAAATCTAGCTCTTAAATTTCTTGGCTACCCAGTTCACTTATAAAATTTTAAAAATTTTTTTATTCTAAAAACCAGCATTTCTAGAAGTGAGTCGTAAGAGTAGTATATCTAATATTTTATTTTTTATATATTAACAGCAATTCTAGAAGTGAGTCGTAAGAGTAGTATATATAATATTGTGACAAAGTAAATTTGCCTCTCCCTATTTTTAATTTTAATTGTTATTTAAGTTCCTAAATTGACAGAGTGACCCGATCTTGGGCACTCCTTATGATGTTATTTTGAAAGTGTAGTAAGTAAACAGCCTAAGACAAGAATATTCTAGATTTGCTGACCTAGTGGAAACTGAGTGAGCAGTTTTCTGTTAACCAATGATTATGATTTATGAGAACAAGACTAGCCAATGGGGCTGAGTTTAAAGAGTTTACTTGCAGTAGAGAATTTTGCTGTCTATTCACTTTTGAATTTGAAGACAAAGAGAGAAGTCCAGCTTGAAGACAGTCATTAGCTTGAGTGGTGAGTTTAAACTGAATGATTGAGAGAGAAGGGACTTAGAAACATTTCATGTATTTTACTATGATATGTTATACTTGTGTTATGTAAAGATGTACCATGTAAGTTGATTTATTTACTACAAATGTTTGAAATAAGTTGCACCCATGTGGTGTATTAATATGTGACATTGTTGATACATTGTATTTATTGTACCACGTGTGCATGGGGATAATGAATACCATTGCAGGAATTGTAGAAAGTTTGAGAATGGAATGTCAGATAGAAAGGAGTTATATTGTGATGAATAAGAAACTTAGGCTTGCTCCTTCATTGTATGTTGCAGTCAGCAAGTAACCTTCTGATTTCTTCTTCTTTTTGGTTGTGGTTGAGTCTCACTCTGAGTGTGAGTTCAACCCTGAGCTGTAAATCTCAAGTGCAGCCTCAAGTTCAACTTTCAAGTTCCTAGCTATCCTTCGTTTGTTCACTAGTCATGACTTGAGTGACTGGGAAAGTGCAGAAAACTTGCAGTATGTTGTAGACTGTGTAAGCATAAGGGAGTATGCTACACCCCTACTTTTGATGTACCAAAGCAAGGATGCTAAGTATATCAATCCAGTGAAGATACACAATCATTGTGATTGTGTTCTGCTCAAGAAACTGACAGCAAGAGTGCCAGGTCGGTTGAGAGTAACAACACATTAGTGTTTTCTTGTGCACAAGGGGGAACATGTGCTGAGCGTGGACATTTTGACATTGTAACATTTTGACACAGATGTGATTGAAAAGGCCAGTGAAAAAAACTGTGGAAGCTGTACTTAATCCAGGTTATGTGAAGTTTGTAGTAACCTATTCTAATAACTCCATTTCTGTTCTCTTATACTTATAGGAGTAACCTGCAATTTGTATCGACTCTATTGTTGAACTATAATTAGCTGTAATTTTATTTTATTAATGCAGAGAGACTGTAAACTATAATTACCCGAAAATGAGTTCGTGGGATATTGATGTCAAATTATCTGTTTCATTGTAATTCTCATTTGTGTAGTTGATTTTTCTTTTAATAAATTTATTGTTAAATTTATTGACCTTATCCATATTGATATTCTTATGTTAGAGAAGAAAATGGGTGGATGGGGCTCACTAAATATAGATTAAAATCGGATTTGTCTTCTCCTTTAGTAAGAAGTTTTCCACCTGCAGAAAACCTTATGTGACTGTAAATGTTATTTTATGTTGTGGAACTGTGGAAACGTTTACAACCCCAAAATATCCGCAAAGTGATGTCTATTGGAGGATCATTAATAAAATAAAATTAATATTCTCATCACTTGAAATTAGTTATTAAAGTTTATATTAATATTAATAATTATCTTCATTAGCTAAGTGGTGCACGTTGTCACATTATTAAACTTTTATACTTACATGAAGCTAACTTAAGATATATAATACATGTTACAATCTGATGGCATGGATTTTTTCTATATGCGCCTTTTCTCCCTTACCTGTCACGTTATTGCAGAGAGCCCGTATTATGTTGGAGTAAGTTTCTTCCTAACCTGTCACGTTATTGCAGAAAACCCATATTACGTCGGAGTAAGTTTCTCCCTTACCTGTCACGTTATTGCAGAGAGCCCATATTAAGTTAGAGTCTCTCCCGTACCTGTCACATTATTGCAGAGAACTCATATTAGGTCGGACTAAGTTTCTCCCTAACCTGTCACGTTATTGCAGAGAGCCCATAAAAGGTCGGAGTAAATTTTGTCAAGAAGGTGATTTTCTGATTTGATCCAGAAGTTATGAGGGATAATATACTGTTTCCACTCTGGTCACCCTCTCCGTACACTTTATTGTTTAGTCCCTTATGTCAAAACCTCCTTTTCCCCTCTCTGATAGGTTTGGGAGGTAGAGTTGGCTGCAGTGGCTGATGCTTGAGTATTTCATCTGTTCATCCTTAATCCAGTGATCTGTGAAAAAAGGAGGGGAGCAAAGAATAAGTATGACTGGTGTGATCAGTTGCTTGAAGTCAAATAGCTAATTAGGGATTGAAACGGATATTTGGGTGATAGGGGTTTTGTGGCTTCTGCCGATTTTGTCCCTTGGCACAAGGTGTGCCACTGTATTGAGTTGAATATGATAAAAGACAGGATGGAAGGTAATAGAAAGGAAAGTGATGATGAAGGGTGGCCTATTTTCCATTGCAAACCTGGGCTTCCATATGTATTCCATGGGCTAAAGTGGTGAATGTTGTTGCTGTTCGCGATGTTGAAATGGGAGGGGGTGTCTCACAGAGCTCAGGCTAGTAACACACCAAGTCTGTAATTATTCAACCACCTGGCCTCACTAGCGGTGTTATTGCTGATGTTGTGGCTGTCCCTGGTGTCCATTGGAATGTACAAAGATGGGTACTGGCAGGCAGTATAGATGATTGATCACCAGCTGAATCATGTCTGCAACGGGGTGGTTGAAATATCCCCACTGTGGATATTGCTGCTCATAGTACTGCCATTGTTGTGGCGGTTGTTGGTGGCACTGTTGTTTTGTGTCAAGCCTGATGTATTGAGGCGGTCTATTTCTTTTCTTTCTTTGCTGAAGGTTTTGTTGTTGCTATCAGTGGTGGAAGAAGGGGATCTCCAACACTGTTGTCACGTTATTGAGAAAAGTCTAGATGTTGACAGTTGTTGATGTTGTTGCCACCGTCGATGATGCTCTGGGTGGCGTCACTGGCAAGGGTGAAAGAGGTGGGGCCTCAAGCATCCTTGCATACTCATTCAAGGCGGTCCTAATCTCGGCTGCTATGTCTGTAAAGTCTTCGATTTGTACGGTTTTTTCGTCAGGGTGTTGGCAATCATGGAGTCTTTCTTCTTGCTGTCATCTTTTTCATTTGTAGTTGTCTATATTTTTTCCTCCTCTGTTGGAATTGTTGGAGTGTGTCTTTATTTTTCTCCTGTTATCATAGTTAGTGTCTGGGGGAAAGCCTATTTTGTTTGTTTTTTCTGGTTCAAAGTCTGTGTAGAGTTCTCTTTTGTTGCTGGTATTTTCCTATTGATAGATGTTTGAGTATCTAACACGTGGCAGAGAACCCATATTAGCCCTGAGAAAGTTTCGTCAAGAATGGGGTTTCCTGAATTTAAACTGAAGATTCTATTTCCACTTTGGTCACATTATTTTTACGCCTTATAGTATATTCCTTTATTTAAAACCGTTTCCTTTTCCCCTCTTTTATAAAGGCTTGGGGGTGGCCGCATAATGTAAGCCATCCTGCCTCTCCCGTCCTGAAAAGGGTTTGGGGGTAGAGTTTGCTGGTGCTCAAGTTTGTCCATCTTTAACCCGGCGATCCGTGAAAAAAAAAAAAAGGCGGGGAGCAAAAAGTAAGTACGTCTGATTTGCTTTCGGAAAGGAAAAGTTTTGTTGTTGCTGCTTGCGCGTGGCTAGTCATTGGGTATCCTCTCCATTTATATACAGCTCAGTGCAAAATATGCATGGATCTTACAGACGTGGCCGTCAGTGCACTGTGGCCCCCACCTACACAACCATTCAAGGAATAAAAATTGACAGCTAGTTACAACATACATAGATTTGCATGGGGCCGGAAACGAGATCCGGCCGTGCCGGCAAGGCTAATCAGAAATTTACTACGCTTACTCCAAATAAACTAAAATTGAGATAAATCATTGTGACGAATTTTATCACAGTCTGTGTGTGGCAAACTAATTATTAAACTAATAATGTGTGATAATAAAATATGATGCATACTATTTACTCTACTGTTTTATATATAAGCTTATAATAAGATTACAATTGTTTTCCCCGGATACGATACTTGTATATTTACATAGAGTGATCGTTCCTAATGTTATCGTGTCGTCTGCTTTCACATTTGGTTGGTTTTTTTTAAATTATTGAACTAGCATTTTATTGTGTTTCAATGATGCAACCTCGTCAGTTCAGAAAAAAAGAAAGAAAGAAAAAGGTAGATAACATTGAATATTAGCAATAATAATTTTAATAATAAATTATGTCGATTGCGAAAGGTGTACTATTGTTAATTCAGCACACTGATACTACTAAATAATTTGTCAGTTTAGGATCTGTCCATCCATAAGATGTTTCTAATATGTCTTATTTTCTACTCAACTACAGTCAAAACAAAAACAAAAAACCCCAAATATCCGTTTTGCTCCGAGATATTAAGGGATACTTTTAAACTATTCTTTTTATATCATACACAAACACACATACATACATTATGATCTATGAAGTAAGAGTATTTACAATTACAGCATAATATCCGTGAGAAATGTTTACTTTTGTTGTATAACTATAGGTTAAACAAATCATTTTCAGTTTGGCAGATAGTTTTATGTCTTTTGACTAAAGCAGCTGAATCGTATAGATCTGATTAAATAGACCTTAGAGATAAATAATAAAATAAAACCATACTGTACTTTGTTCCTCTTTTAGATTAGAAACTGTTTATGCTGTTCTCAGACAAGTGGCTGTTTTGTGAAATCTACAAAGAAGCCAAAAAATGAATCTATGTTTGACACATCTGATTCTGACAACTCATTTGTCTCACTGGTTCCATTACCATTTAAAGCAAAATCACGAAGTGAAATCCGGAAGAAGGTATATAATGAACATTTTCCTTACTGAAAAATATAATAAACATATACTGATATAATTGTTTATTGTAGAGAAAAATTAATACCAAACGAAAATGTGACTGTAATTGTTATAACTGGAAGTGGTTAAAAACAAAATGATCAGTTAAATAAGGCAATGGGCTGTGGACAGTCAATGCTAAATGGTATTATTAACATATATCTATTAATACTCTCGACTTAATTAACACTTTTTCTCACAAGAAAAGAAAATATTATGCAAGAATATCCCTGATTTACTGTCAGTCATTATTTTTTAAATACCTATATGAAGCATCTAAATTACCTTTCCTGGCAAAACCCCAAAATATTAATACTTCTGAATATTTGAGTAAAACCCCATACAGAACAACACTTAAGCATTTAACTTATGATAAATACGTCTTATAGTAAAATGGTCAATACTGTAGATCCTCAAGTTTCAGAATAAAGTTTGGTGTCAGGCACCGAACTCTGATTCCTCTGAAAAGGAAATTAATGTTTTAATTGCTTCTGTTCTGGGTATGAAAACTCTTGTCAGTCTATTGACATTCATTACTTAATCAAAACATATTTTACTGAAGATATATTTGCTTTTATTCATTACTTAATCAAAACATATTTTACTGAAGATATATTTGTATTTTATTAAATGTTTAAGTATTAGGTCTGAAGTTTTTCTATACAAATTCATGTGCAAAGTCATTTTTATGCTAGGGGAGATCATTTGTTTCTTTGTTTATGTGTATTATAATTAAGATTAATGTATTCTACCTATATATGTGGGTGAACAAATTTAGAATAAAGATGAAGACATAAATTTCAATAAAGGTATATTATATAACCTTTAACTAAATGAATTTCTCCTCAAAAATATTCTATTGTTTTTTATTTAAACAATTTTAATTTGGGTATTAATATGTATGCATAAATATTTTTCTAATTCTAGAGTCATAAGTGATTACAAACTAAATTATGGATACCTGCAAATGTACATAGAGTTAAACTGTCAGGCTACATAAATAATTTTTGAGTTGCAATCAGTTGCCTGGATTCAGGTGATGGACTGCAGTACAGGAAGTGATTGCAGACTAAATTATGGATACATACAATGTACAGTAAGTTAATTATTGTCATTGCCTGCATAAATAATTTTTCCTGAAATCTTTCCTTAGCTGCAGTCAATTGCTTGGATTCAGTGTGAAAAAAATCAGTGCAGGAAGTGGAGAAAGGTGGCCAGTGAAGACGTTGGCACTCTAACAAGCACTTGGTACTGCTACATGAATAAAGACCCAAGCTTTAGCAGCTGTGATGTGCCAGAGGAAGATACACACTTTTATGACCAGTTAGCTGTACGAGTTGGTCTAAAGTATGTTAAATCTGAATTATCACCTGGTGCCCTAATATGGGCAAAAATGCCTGGATACTGCAGGTACACTTATTTTTAAATGAAATAATTGTTGTAATTGCTATGAATTATATAGTTTGGATTTTAAAAAAAAATGCATTCTTTGCCTTAATATAAGGTGACATTTCAAATATAAGTTGATTAAAAATTACATTTGTATTAAGGAGATTGCATAATAAGTTTTCTTTAAAACAAAACACCTCACTATTGGTTTTATGAATATTAGAATTATGTCATTAGATTTCACAATTCTAAAGATTTATACTGAAAACTTCAGTCTATAAAGAGAAAATGGAGTAATTCCATTAAAACATTAATTCACAGTACCTAATCTAAATAATTATGCAGACACATTTGCATCTATAAAAGTATAAAATAATTTTTAAAGCATTCAAATACCATCAACACATCATTTAATTTGTTTAACACTAATATAAATGATGGTTGAGCTTATTTGATTCTATAAACAGACTATTGAAATCTATAATCGAAGCACAAGTTACTCATGCTATAAAACATTATACTGAGCACAAGTGATTCTCAAAATAGAGAACATTCATTTCCAGCATCAAAACATTTCTTAACACCATTTAAAACTAAAATATTATTTTAGCATATGGCTCTAAAATACAAAACATATATATCAAAGACAGATAAATTCAACATTTAGCATACAAAATAAATTCAGTAGTGGAATACAGATAACTCTAACATCTAATTTCTGATCTGTAGTACTAGTAGTCTTTATAACATCCTTGTTAGTGTTACAATTTGACTTCAGACCTATAAAGGCCCATTACTTTATCTTTGTACATAAAAGCATTATTTAATTGTTCTCTGTATTAATGTCATATCTTACCATGACATAATGAAGGAACTCTACTTTTTACATGTATATTAATTATTATCATGATATTTGTGACAAAGTACATTTGCCCCTCCCTATCGTTAATTTTAATTGTTATTTAATAAGTTGGTAAAATGTCAGAGTGACCTGACCTTGGGCACTCCTTATGGTGCTATTTTGAAACTGAGTTTGAGGTAAACACCCTAAGGAAAGAATATTTTAAGTTTGCTAACCTAGTGGAAACTGAGTGAGCAGCTTTTTAATATCCAATGATTATGATTTATGAGAACAAAACTAGCCAATGGGCTGAATTTAAACTTGCAGTAGAGAATTTTGCTGTCTATTCACTTTTTGAAAACAAAGAGAGAAGTCCAGCTCTGAAGGCAATTGTTAGCTTGAGTGGTGAGTTTAAACTGACTGATTGAGAGAGAGTGTACTTGGAAACATTTCATACATTTTTCTATTGATATGTTATATTTGTGTTATGTAAAGATTACTATGTAAGTTGATTTATTTACTACAGATGTTTTAACTAAGCTGCACCCGTTTGGTGTATTAATTATTTAATTATGTATTAATATGTGACATTGTTTTTATTGTACCAAGTGTGCATGGGGATAATGAATACCATTGCATGTATTGAGAATGGAGTGCAGATAGAATGGAGTTATATTATAATGAATAAGAAACTTAGGCTTGCTCCTTGATTGTATGTTGCAGTCAGAAAACTTAGGCTTGCTCCTTGATTGTATGTTGCAGTCAGAAAACTTCTTCTGATTTCTTCTTTTTGGTTGTGGTTGTGTCTCACTCTGTGAGTGTGAGTTCGACCCTGAGCTCTGAGTCTCAAGTGGAGCCTCAAGTTCAACTTTTAAGTTCCTAGCTACCCTTCGTTTGTTCACTAGTCATAACTTGAGTGACCGGGAAAGCACGGGAGACTTGCAGAGTGTGTTGCAAAGTGTGTAAGCATAAGGGAGTATGCTGCACCCCTACTTTTGATGTACCAAAGGAAGGATGCTAAGTACATCAGTCCAGTGAAAATAACACAATCAATGTGATTGTATTCTGCTCATGAAACTGATGGCAAGAGAGTGCCAGGTCGGTTGAAAGAGTAACCACACAGGTGTTTTCTTGCGCACCAGGTGGGAACACATGCTGAGCGTGGACATTTTGACATTGTAACATTTTGACACTGTGACATGATTGAAAAGGCCAGTGAAAAGACTGTGGAAGCTGTACTTAATCCAGGTTATGTGAAGTTTGTAATAAACTATTTTAATAACTCCATTTCTATTCTCTGATAGGACTAACCTGTAATTTGTATTGACTCTATTGTTCAACTATAATTAGCTGTAATTTTATTCTTTTTTTATGTAGAGAGGGAGACTGTAAACTATAATCACCTGAACGTGGATTTGTGGAATATTTATGTCAAATTATCTGTTTCATTTTTAATTGTCATTTGTATTGTTAAATTTATTAACCTTCTTACACATATTGATATTGATATTCTTATGTTGGAGAAGAAAGTGGATGGTTAGGGGCTCACTAAATATAGATTAAAGTCTAATTTGTCTTCTCCTTAGTAAGAAACTTCGACATGCAGAAAACCTTATGTAACTGTAAACATTTTATGTTGTGGAACTGTGAAAACCTTTACAATGTCAAAATGTCCACCAAGTGAGAAACGAGTGGTGTCTGTTGGAGGATCATTAATAAAATAAAATTAATATTCTCATCACTTGAAATTAGTTATGAAAGATTATTTAAATATTAATAATTATCTTCATTAACTAAGTGGCATACGTTGTCACAGTATTAAACTTTTATACTTACATGAAGCTAACTGATGATTATTTAAATTCTGATTTGAATAAGTAGATCTTAGTTTTATTTATTATTGATGTCCTGCTTATTTACTTCTTGCCTTCAACTTACACTTTTTCTAATTTCTGGTTTAAATTAAGTAACTCTGTTTAAGAAATTTATACTAAAAATAATCTCCTTGACTATTAGGAAAAACAGGCATCCCTGGACTTAATTCCTATCTTGAGTGACAGAGGCACGAATGCAAAAGTTAAACACATGAATGTCAAAGATTTACCACAGAGGTTGCTTGTTAACCTCATTATTATCTATACATTAACTGTTCTCTTCATCTTTTTCATCACATATGTATTAAGAGCAATTAGCTTGTTAGCCTCATGTCCTTATAATGCATACATTAAATAGTTTTTACTTAATCTTTTTTTCATGTATGCCTCAGTTGGCCTGCTGTGATAATAGTTGAACCAAAACCAAATGGATCCCATTTGGCACAAGATGAAGATGATATTATTACTTATTACTATGTGGAATATCTTGGGAATTTTCACAGCCATGGGTGGGTTCATGCTGAGGGAGTTAAGGTCTTTACTGAAGAATCCATCCCAAACCAGATTATGGATACAAATGAGGTAAGTTATCCAAATCTGGATGATTAATAGAAATGTCAAAATTATCTATAACCAAATACTGGATACAAATAAGGTAAATTATCTATAACCAAATACTGGATACAAATGAGGTAAATTATCTTTAACCAAATACTGGATACTAATGAGGTAAATTATCCCATAACCAAATACTGGATACAAATGAGGTAAATTATCTATAACCAAATACTGGATACAAATGAGGTAAATTATCCAAAACTGGATGATTAATACAAATGAGGTAAATTATCCAAATCCAGATAAGGTAATTCATCCCAAACCAGATGCCGGATACAAACGAAGTAATCTAAACATTTTGTTTCAATACAAAATCTGATTGAACAACTGGTTTAATTTTATGTAATTTGATACTTTTAGAATAATTATTAAAAATTAAATGTAAAATAAAATTTCTAAAAGAGTTATAGACATGTAAGATAAAAAATTAATACCATTGCCTCTCCTTCATAACCTTCATCCCAACATCCCAATAACTGAAAAACTTCTGAATGGAAGTTTACTGGATAAAAAAGAAAAACTCATCTAAATGAAAATTTATTGGACAATAAAGAAAATCAGTATCAGAATGGAAGATAATTGGATAATAAGAAAAACATATCTGAATGGAAGTTCATTTGATAAAAAAAAAATAACTTGCACAATGAATATGTAATCTAAAATAAATACTCTTGCTAGTAATCTAAACATCAAGACCGCTAAGCATTAAATAAGAAAAAAATACATGTATACAAATAAAAACAAATGCAATGTTTTGACAAACTTCATTCTTGTTTGACACTTACTAGACTTGCTGCCTATAATATATGATTGACTGGTTATTATTTAATCATCATTAATAAGCAATTTATTTAATAAAACCAAGCTGTAGATTTTTTCTGAAATCCTAAAAATGAATTACTATCTTGATCAAATAGCCATGAGCATGCAAACAGTTAAATACAATCCTCTATTTATTTCTCATCATGAAACCAACCCTGAAATTTATGAATAAGTCAAATTTCCAGACAAAAGGAAGGCAGATAGTTAGTCTGTTGCCACATACTATCAGTCAGACATTATTCTGTTGCCATAGTTTAAATACATAGAAAATTGCATATTTATTACTATCAATCTATCACTAACAAACAGTTAGTTTTATTTAATTTATATTTGTAAGAAAAAGGTCATATAACACAAAAGAAAAATCAATTTGGGATTAATTTTTAAATGGGACAGGATATTCATTTCTTGATGGTGATTGAGAATATACTCATTTCTTGTTAATAATGAGATAGGTTTTCATCTTAGGTTCAGGAATAATATTGTGGAACAAAAAATTCAAGACTGATAAGTATCCATTTCAAAATTTTGTTAAGCATTCTTTCAGGATTGAGGTAAGTGTTTATTTCAAGACTTTAAATAGTATTCAAGAGTGATAAGCATTCATCCATGATAAGTGTTCATTTTGTGACTTTATTAAATATTAATTACAGGATTGGTATAATATTCAAGAGGAGACAATAATTTTTTATAATGATAACTGGACAGCATACTTCTATTTTTTTTATTAGACACATTTGTTTTTATACAGCATAGCATTAATATCAGGATGGGTTCTGGTAGTTATGGGTATACAGTTTGGAAAGTCATCTATGTATGATAATCATGTGACATAGTTTAGTTCAATGTAACACAACTTTATGATGGTTATCAAGATAAGAGAAAATATTTATTTTGTGATTGAACACCTCATGAAGGGACAAGGTATTCATTTCAAAAATGGGATAGGAAATTCATTTCCCTTTTTCCTGAGGGGATGGAGTATTCATTTCAAAATGGGATAGGAAATTCATTTCCCTTTTTCCTGAGGGGACAGAGTATTCATTTTAAAATGGGATAGGAAATTCATTTCATTTTTCATAATGGGATATAGTATTCATTTCAAAATGGGATATTGCATAGGAAATTCATTTCATTTTTCATGATGTAACATAGTATTTATTTCAAAATGGGATGGAAAATTCATTTTATTTTTCCTGATGGGACAAAATATTAACTTCTTGTCATAAATTTTCTTGTTACCAGTCTCATTGCTTTTGTGCAATGCTTGTATTTTTTTGTTATTTATATTATTGCATTATTTACTACCATTTTGATTCACCTAGAAGCAGACATGACCTTCACAGTCATTTGGCAGACATTGTGAGGTAGTCTTTTGATTTTTACTGCTCACCATTCTTGTTACAGCTTTTATCTATGCAGTCCCATTTAACAGACTGATAAATATATTTTACAGTTTAAACTAAAAAAATCAAATAAAATATTTTGTTTCCTTCTAATTTATAAAAAATAAAATAAAAATTAAGAGAAATGAAAGTATATTTTGCAAATAAGATTCCTAGGTTTTTATTGTCTTTTATATCTGTGTCCTTGATGTTACCTAATACCATTTTCTTTACATTGTCTCCTTCTTTATATTGCCTAACAGTAATACCATTTTCTTTACATTGCCCCATTCTTTATATTGCCTAACAGTAATACCACTTTCTTGGCATTGCTCCATTCTTTATATAGCTTAATTTTCCTGGCCTTATCATACTTTTTATATTACGAAATGCTATTTTCTTGCCTTGTCATACTTTTTGTTATTATGTAATACCATTTACTTTGCACCACCATTTTTGTATTACCTAATAGTAATACAATTTTCTTTGCATTACCATTTTCTGCATAATACATATTACTATTTTGTTTGTTGTAGTGAATCCTTTGTGCTACCAAATACTTTTTAAAAAAAATAAAATAACCATATTTCTTGTTTTACTGCATATAATTATAGTGGGCATTGTAGAGGCTTGTTTTTCTTTTTATTATTGCTATGCTTCTTTGGTTTTGGCATTAATTTACTTTTAACAAGTCTTGTTTCTAGATACTTATGTTTATTTAGTTTTTATTTTACTCTATGATCCTTTTATTGTTGTTTGTTGATTTAATAATGCCAGGTATTTTAGAAATAATTTATTATTAATATTTCACTTTTAAAAAGTGACTGATTTCAAGGATATTGCTTATTGCATGAGTGATTTAACTATAATGTTGTTTGTGTAACTTGTTACGACTGATTATATTTAGTTTAAATGCCAGTTACTTTATGAAAATAAACAATTCATATGAAAATAAACAATGTGGAATATGAATGCATGAACTTTTTA
This sequence comes from Sinotaia quadrata, assembly GCA_028829895.1. Taxonomy (NCBI): domain Eukaryota; kingdom Metazoa; phylum Mollusca; class Gastropoda; order Architaenioglossa; family Viviparidae; genus Sinotaia; species Sinotaia quadrata. Next base: position 1,362,981 of record CM054180.1, on the reverse strand, counting down.
TAGACTGACAAGAAGAATGGTGGTGGGAAAAGAAGAAAGTTACACAAAAATGGATCCAAACGACTCAAGAAATGCTACAGACAGGTCATAACAGTTGAAAGTGCAGTTGCGGAGGCATTGATAATGTTAAAAATGACCCCCATCAGAAGATTAGAAAAATGTATTTTTAACCTGGCAAAAAACTTCACTTCCAGAAAAAAGAGTATGTTAAAAAAAATATTTAATTTTCAGTTATAAAGTCAGATTTTATTCTTTGATTCGAGCCTAAAAATATGCAACTCCATTAGTTTGGGAGTATTTTTAGTCTAATATTCTAATTTGTGTTTGGAAAATGTAATACAGAGATTATTTTTTTTTGTCTACAAACTTAAAATGTTCGACTGAAAAGTAATACAGATACTACTATTTTTCTTCTGTCTATATCATTGTTTTCTTTTGTATACATATATATACATATAATTACTTTCCTTTTAACAACAAACTTTAAATTTTCATCTGAAAAAGTAATACTGATATTGTTTTTCTTTTATTTACAAACTTAAAAAATTTTATCTTGAAAATATTACAGATATTACTTTTCTTCTTTCTATAGACTTCTTTTTTAAGTCTGTGAAACTAATGTGTATATCATTATTTTTTTAGTTAAGTACTATATTTATAATATATATTATTTTCTTATATTTGCAAACTTAATATTTTTGTTTAAAAAACAAAAATAGATATTTATTATTTTTATTTTATCTACAAAATTAACATTTTTGTCTGAAAAAATAATACAACTTACCAATGATATTAAATAATAGTGTCATGTCACAGTATACATATCCTGTTTCTAGTGTCACATATCTATACAAAGTCTTTATGCAGTGCCATGACACTATAAAAAGCCTTTATCCAGTATAGTTAGTATATAGAGTCTCACTATGTCTTGCTTTATGGCTGTTTACGCTAACACGAACAGTTTGGCCACTGCTTGAATTAAATATTTTGGCCATTACTTTTAAAAACCTATTTTGGTCAGTACTATATCTCTGGCCATTACTTTAAAAACACTTTGGCCACTACTTTAAAAAGAATACTTGCCATCTGGAAAAGAAAACTTTGGCCATTTCTTTAAAAAGACTTTGTTGCCCACTAGGAAAAAAAAACACCTATAGACATTACTTTAATGTTTAAAACACTTAGGCCATTACTTTAAAAACCACTTTAAGCATTCATTTAAAACATTTAGACCACTGCTTTAAAAGCCACTTTAACCATTAATTTAAAAACACTTAGGCCACTACTTTAAAATGAGTTTTAAAAGTCTACTTTGGCCAAGACTTAAAAAAAAAATATGGCCACTAAACAAAACATTTTAGTATCACACACACGCACGCACACACGCACGCACGCACGCACGCACGCACGTGCACCCCACTAATATCCTCCATTACTTTAAAACACTTTGGCTATTAAATAAAAACACATACACTTTGCTACTACTTTAACAAGAACACTTTGCCACTACTTTGGCCATTAAATAAAAACACACACACTTTGCCACTACTTTAACAAGAACACTTTGCCACTACTTTAACAAGAACACTTTGCCACTACTTTAACAAGAACACTTTGCCACTACTTTATCAAGAACACTTTGCACTGCTTAAACAAAGTACTTAGGTCATTACAAATTTTTTAAAAACTATTTGGGCCACTAAACACTTTGGCCAGTATTTTTAAACACTTTGGTCATTATTTAAAATTTTGTCCACATCTTGGGGGAAAAAACCTATAGCATTTAGTGTAAAAAGTATTCCTATAACCACTTTAAACACTTCAACCGCTACTTTATAAACCATTTGGCCAATAATTTAAAAAGATCACTTTGACGACTACTTTAAAATCACGTTGACATTTACCTTAAAAATCCCACTTTGGTCACTGCTTTAAATACTTTTGCTATGACTTTAAAAATGCTGACCACTGCTTTAAATACTTTGGCTACCACATAAATAATGTTCATCAAGACAGCAATGGTTTTATTAATATTATATTAATAAAGTAATTTGTAGTAGTACACAGCACTTCAAAATTACATTTTCAGTTACATTTGAGAATTGTTATTGGCATTACAGTTCGAAAATCTGTTTTCATGATCATTTGGGTTTTGATGTACTGGTTTGAGAAGAATGAATAAAAGCTACCTAAATAAATGTATGTAATAGATAAATGATTGTTCATTATTCAAGAACCATACTTGTGGGACATGAAGTAGAACTATATTTACGAGCCCTGAAGTAGGACCATATATGAGACATGAAGTAGAATCTGAATATTAACTTATTTTACACCTTTTAATAAAAATCATTTTCAGAGAGTGAGATTAGGGAGAGAGTCAAACCTGTTCCAGACAGTTTAGTAAAAGAACATTTGCCAGAGAAAAAGGTGGAAGTTATTCCAAGCATTGCATTTAGTAAACATTCATCTGAAAAAACAATCAACAAAATGAAAATTGTTTCAAATAATACAGTTAAGAAATCATCACCAGAGAAAACAGCAGACAATTTGAAAGTAGTTCCAAGTAATGCAACAGAAGAAAACTTGAAGATTTTAGAAGAGGAATTAGTGCAACCCTTCACATTTAGCAGTACTCTGGACAACAAAACAAAGGAAGAAAGGCTTATGCTGGATATTGAGGTAAATCTGTTCTCTTAATCACTGTAAAAAAAAAAAGAGTAGTATCCCCTATTAAAAAAGTACCTTGTGGAAACCATTAGTTCAAGTTCATTTGAGAATTCAAATATTTAGTCAGAGACTGCGTATAATAACCAAAATAAGTCATCTTTCATTATTGTAGTTAAAGGTGCAACAACTGCACAAAACTTATTCAGCAAAAGCCCCAGATGGCGTCAACCCAAACACATTTCATATGTGGAATCACACCTTTCTAATTAGAGTATAAAATAAATTCTCTGACATATGGTGTATTCTCAAGTTTGATGGATACATAAAAAATATTTTATGCACTAGTTCAACTAAAGTTATTTAGTAATTTACTAAATATTATTAAATTTCATTACAATAAAAATTTTGGTCACTGAATTGTATGTTCAACTTTTATTTTGACAACCTATAATATAGGTCAAACCTTTAATCCAGATAATGGAAAACTAGAAGTGAATGCTGTAGTCCTTTGAATTTTGTTGTTGCACATTGCAATAAGATTGAATAAGTGCCCTCAACAATCTGAACATCGCAAAAAGATTGAATAAGTGCCCTCAACAATCTGAACATCGCAAAAAGATTGAATAAGTGCCCTCAACAATCTGAACATCACAATAAGATTGAATAAGTGTCCTCAACAATCTGAACATTGCAATAAGATTGAATAAGTGCCCTCAACAATCTGAACATCGCAATAAGATTGAATAAGTGCCCTTGACAGTCTGAACATTGCAATCAGATGTTCACCAATATATATATATGTTCACCAACCACTCCTGGTTGGTGAACATCTGGTTGAGAACCACTCCTATAAAATATAGTTTACCACAATTTGTAAAACATAATTTGATAAAGGCTCCTATAAAATATAGTTTACCACACTGTGATGCCAATGCCACCTAGTTAATGGTTATAATTATTATGAACTAATTAATCATCCCTAGCTAATTACAAATGATGAGAATATTATTTTATATTATTAGTAATTCTCCAGCAGACACCACTCGTCTCTCTCACTTGACAGATATGCAGGTGCTGTAAACCTTTTCTCTCTTCTACCACATTAAAGATAAACGTTTACTGTCACAGTATTTCCGTGGGTGGAAAACTTCTTACTAAAATCTATATTTAGCAAGCCACCATCCACCCACTTTCTTCTGCAACATAAGGTTATCCATATGTGTAAGAAGGTCAATACATTTATGAAATCAACATTTAAATATACATATAACAAATACAATGAAAAAGATTACTTGACATCAATATTTCAATGAAACCACATTCAAAACATTTTTATTCTGCATAGTATTATATCCTACAATGCAATTCAACAATTTAATGTCAGTATAAATCACAGGATAGTTCCTATCAGAAAACAGAAATGGAGTTATTAAAGATAAGTGATAATAATTTGTACACAATCTGATTTAGGTGCTGTCTCAATAATCTTTTGCACATTTTTGTAACAAAGTCACACGTTATAGTCCACAATTCAACATGTTTCTCTTTGACTGTGCTTGTTCTCATAAATCTTAACCATTGGATAATAAAAAGTACTCTAGTTGGAAATGGTTTGCATTACATCAGCAAATTCTATCATATTCTCAACTCTAGTGTTTACTCCAACTCTGACACATACAAAAATACCATAATGAGGAGTGTCCTAGATCAATTCAACAATTTAACAATTTATATAACAATTAAATTTACTCTTCCATACACACTTTGTATAGCATAGTTTGAGAACCACTCCTATAAAATATAGTTTACCACACTTTTAGCACACTTTGTAACATAGTTTGAGAACCACTCCCATAAAATATAGCTTACCACACTTTGTAAAACATAGTTTACCATGCTTTGTGAAACGTAGTTTTAGAACCACTCCTATAAAATATAGTTTAGTGCACTTTGTAAAACATAGTTTACCACACTCTGTAAAACATAGTTTACCACACTTTGTAAAACAGTTTGAGAATCATTGCTATAAAATATAGTTTACCACACTTTGTAAAACATAGTTTGAGAACCACTCCTATAAAACTTAGTTTACCACACTTTGTAAAACATATTTGAGAACCACTATTGTAAACATAGTTTGAGAAGTACATAGTTTTAGAACTACTGCTGTAAACATAATTTGATAATTACATAGTCTGAGAACCACTATAAATTATCTCTCTTGCTGATATGGTACTATTTCTACCTCTTACATCATTAGTTTGGATTACATTTTATCACTAAACTGGCACTGACCTGGCATTTCCTGCCTGTCTTTCAGTGGGCTTACATAATAAAAATGTAGTTTCAAAATCTGTCATTAATAACATGCCCTAACTCTCACTGTATTCTTAAATTCATACTTTTAAAAAAAAACTTGGTCAGAACTCAGAAGGGACTTATTTCTGTGTAAACATTTTTAGGGTGTTTATGACAGATAAGCCTGAGATGTAAATAGAAATTTTTTTTTAGTATATATTTCTTGACATTACTTTTATCAACAACAGATTTGTCCAAGAAATGATTAATTAAGTATAATATTGATTTTACATCACTAGAAGTATAAATAAAATTATTAATTGTCTTACAGCACATTACTTGACTTTAAATATGAATATCACCAGACGTTTAAATTTGGAATGATAATCGACTTACAATATCCTGATTTTATACATGTTTCACCAGACGTATAAGCGAAATGAAAGGGCATTTGAACATGATTTAACAAGGTTCTTGGTCAGGAATGGTGTTAAACCCTGCAAGGGTCCTCTCTGGCATAACCAACACATCAGTCTTTTTCAGCTCTTTCTAGTTGTTCATGAAAAGGGAGGGTATACACAGGTAAGAATTTACATCCCTCTCCCCTCAACAGCTATATATGAATAACCTACCTGTACCTAATGTTGTCAGCTCTAATGTAACAAAGAACTAAACTGTGACATTCATGTCACAACATTTAAGCTCCAACATTCATGTCACAATGAGCTATAAGTGTACAATAATTATTGACTGTTCTGAGTCATGAAGAGCTCATTAAAAACTTATTGCATTAAGAATATATTTTTTGTTTACTGTATTATAAGATAAATCCTGAAAGACTGTTGTTATCTTATAATATAGTGAATTTTATTACATGTAATTTTAACCCCAAACTTTCTTAAATTGTTTATGTTTAAAATAAAAAACAGATCAAATACAAAAGCAAAACAGCAACACTGAAACAAATCAGACACTGTAGACCATATTTGTTGCCATTAATTAATTAATCACTGCCTGGTTGTTTTACACGTTGAGTTTGGCCTTCAAAGGAAGTCAATTAAACATGAAACATCTAGTATCACCAGTTTTACAGCTTGGGTGGCTGTCAAAGGATGTTGATTAAACATGAAATATCTTGTATCACCAATATTGCAGCTTAATTTTGGCTGTCAGAGGATGCTGATTAATCATGAAATATCTTGTTTCACCAGTATTATAGCTTGAGTTTGGCTTTCAAAGGATGCTGATTAAACATGAAATATTTGTATCACAGTATTACAACTTTTCTGTTATCACCAGGGCACTCTGTTGTATAGTTTTTTATATTGAGACTAGAATTTGGAACCAGTTATTAATTAAATACTTTATAAAATCTGTCATGGTATATCATTTAAGAGAGAGAAGTGTTGAAAATGATGTGTTGTAAGAATAAACATCTCAAAAGAAGTATATTTTTTAAAATTCTATATATAAAGAGATTGGCATATTTCAAAATAGTCACTGGGCACATCAGAAAGTTACATTAATATCAAACCACCAACATTTATTCTCATATTAATACAAATAATATAAAATATAAACTATTCTACAACTATACATACAAAAAGTCTTAAAAGGATGCATAAAACAATATTTTTTTTCATTACAAGCTAGTATATATGCACTAAAACAAAAGGATTTTTTATCAGTATTTTGATCACCTGCTTTATATGAATGTGACATTAACAAAACAGGGAGAGACAGCTGTATACATGTCACTCTATGGCATTGCCTTACAGGACAATAAAATCCAGCATTAGTGTCTTGTCCTTTCATATTATGTTTATCAATAACAGGCAGACAAGAACTCAGGCCACTGAAAGACATCTGTAAATTAGATCTTAGCAGTTTACAGAAATATCAACTCCTATCTGACTTTGAAAAGTTTTATTTTTTTTCTTTAGAAAAGCACACCTTTTGCACACGAATTTCTGAGTCAGCATATGGCCAAATACTAATCAGTAAATAATGATAACAATAAAAAAAAATATATGTGCAGCTCAGAGATTTGTTGTTCAAATAAGACAAACTGTTCAAATAAATGTCATAAACTGGAATTAAGAAAAGGCTGAAAAACTATGTTCAACTGTTTACCAAATGATTAGCAATTATTAGAGAATAACATTGACCATGTTTATTTCTAGAAGAGTTATCCTCTTGTTTAATGACATGCAGCAAGAACTGTAGTCACTAGCATTGTAGCATGTTTGTTCTAGAAAGAGTTATCCTCTTGTTTAATGACATACAGCAAGAACTGTAGTCACTAGCAGCATAGCATGTTTGTTCTAGAAAGAGTTATCCTCTTGTTTAATGACATATCCTCTTGTTTAATGACATGCAGCAAGAACTGTAGTCACTAGCAGCATAGCATGTTTGTTCTAGAATGAGTTATCCTCTTGTTTAATGACATGCAGCAAGAACTGTAGTCACTAGCATTGTAGCATGTTTGGATCTATATATTTTTACAGCTAACAAGAACTGTTGTCACTAGCAGTTTAGCATGTTTGGATCTATATATTGTTACAGGTAGCAAGAACTGTACTCACTCCTTGTTAAAATTTATTTCTGAATGCAGGCCACTAGAACAAGATTTCAAACTTAATGTAATAACAGGTATGCTAAGTGTAGTCACTTCTTGTTCAGCATGTTTTGAACTATTTCTGAATGCAGGCTACTGGAGCAAGATTTACACCTTATGTGATTCACCTAATAAGAACTGTAGTCACTTCTTGTTCAGCATGTTTTGATCTATACCTGAATGCAAGCCACTAGAATAAGATTTATGACTTCTATAATTACCAGGTAACCAAGAGCAGAAGGTGGGCTGCTATCTACAGAGAACTCACTGACACAGCTAATACTGATGCCAGAAATGGTAATGCAGCAAAAACATTCTACCAAAGGTAACAAGAATGTAAAAATGTAACACATTTATAACATAACAGCTGACAGAATATTAATAAATTAATGTAATATGCATCTTAAAATATGCATTAATAAGTTGATACAATATTACTAAATATAAGGAACCAAAAATGTCACTGTCAGAAATGCAAAAGGAAACAACTGCAACAAAAAATTATGATTTTTATGAATTAGTCTGTTATCTCCCATACCTGTAAATCTTCAGTCAGTATACTGAACTGTTTATGGCTAAAATTCTGTCATTCACTGTCACAATAACGATTTTTTCCTAAAATTAACTGCTTTATAATTGCTGCCCATATTGATCAAATTGTCTGTGAAAACAGAAAAATCATCACAAAACTTCCTGGTGACTTGCAAATTTACTACAGTGCAGGTCCCATCATTTCTAAAGATCCAGTAAATGCGCCAATTATCCACCAGAGCTTCTTCACACCAAAACCTGTCTGAAATGCCTCCACATGTTTAAAAACTGGCATCATAATCATGTTGCTTGGCAATCTTAACCCTACAAACTGGCATGTTACATCACAGTCTTAACCTTAAAAACTGGCATCATAATCATGTTGCTTGGCAATCTTAACCCCACAAACTGGCATGTTACTTCACAATCTTAAACTTAAAAACTGGCATCATAATCAGGTTGCTTGGCAATATATTAACCCCAAACAGGGACTCTATAATGGAACACACTAGTAATCAAATTGCTCCATATCAACTTCATCATTGCTGAAATCATTTCTTAATGTAACCATGAACACATAATTCTGAGAATTGATTTGGTTCCAAGCAGTGTAAATCTTCCCTTCACTTTGAAATGTCATCAGTTTCTCATTATACTTGCATTGCAATAACAGTCGATAAGGCTTACAGTCAGACATTTGTGGAAGTCATCTTGAATGAAGCAGTATTTGCATGTGGTAAATCTTTTAAGCTCTGATAAATTATACTTGCATTGCAATAACAGTCATTAAGGCTTACAGTCAGACATTTGTGGAAGTCATCTTGAATGAAGCAGTATTTGCATGTGGTAAATCTTTTAAGCTCTGATAAATTATACTTGCATTGCAATAACAGTCGATAAGGCTTACAGTCAGACATTTGTGGAAGTCATCTTGAATGAAGCAGTATTTGCATGTGGTAAATCTTTTAAGCTCTGATAAAAGATTTACACAAAATATTGTTTATCACAGGATTTTCTGAAGTCCTTAACTCAGTTACATATCATTTTTGATATGAGTAAAAATTATCTGAGAATGTTTAAAACAAATTCTGAGGGATTTTAAATGCACAATATCAAATCCCTCTATTCTTAGCTTGAAATTTTTAGCCTTGCTTATACTCCTGTCCTAGAATGGGCATAAAATAAGCCTTGCTCTAGTGTATTTATAAAATATATTAATAAACTGATATGCAGGAAACCCTTGGATTTTGTGAGTTTATATATTGGGGGTTCACTTTCTCTCATGCAGTGTCTGCATAGACATTTTATCATTGGGTTGTTTTCGGCCTTTCACAGTAATGATTAAGAATGGCTGTGGTGTGTTTATTACCTTTAATCACCCTTATTTATGAGTTCTAAGTGTAAACCAGTTAACAAGAGTGATTCTGTCGCTAAAGGAGCCATGTGGTTATGACCCTTAGTGTGAACCAGTTAACAAGAGTGATTGTATATTAATATGTGTAGCCCTTGTTAGTTTAGGTATTTGTGTGTGTGTGTAGCGTTTGTTCTGCCGTGCAGCAAAGTAGGTCATCGGCCGCTAGTGTGAATCACCGGTGAGTGCGTGCTTTTATTGTTTATGACCACTCCCTTTGTTTTAAAGCGCGCGCTATATTGGCGTTAGCTGTGTTAGAGTACGCGTTTTTATTATCATATATTGTTTTAGGTAGTTAGTGAGTGAAGTTAATATTTATATATTTAGAAAGGAGATAGTTTATATTTTTAATTGATGTATTTTTGTATGATGTATAATGTTATTGTATTTGTGTATTTTGCAATTTATGTGTGTGTGAATGCTTTTTCTGAAGCCCGCCAACACAGATTTTATTTTATTAAAGGTTTAATTCTTTAGATTATATATATGAAAAGATTTGTATATTAAAGTATAATTAAAGTAGTTTCACTGTATATTTGAATTATTATGTAATTGTTAGGCATATAGTTATAATTGTTAGTTGAAAGCAAGTAAAGAAACACAAAAGTTATTTTTAGAAGCCTTTTCACACTAGATTTTCATTTTCATAACCCGTGGGCTTCGGGGAGGGCCGCTCCCATAGGATATAATGAGCGTGTGTGGTTTGATTGAGTGTTCGGTCTGCCTGCCTGCCTCTGAGAGTCTGTCTCTGAGGACCTGTCTACATACAAATAAAGACCATGTAACAGCAACCAGGCGTTGTTAACTCTGTTATCATGACTGCCGTCCATCATCGTCGTTCGTCAGTATTGTCTCACTGTTTATGACCCAGGGTACTACCACTCTGGATCTCCATCCACTTCATATGTATGAAACTCACCCTGAAAAACTGAATATAAGGCTAAGAGAGGATAATTTAATGAAGTCATATTCACTTACTTGGCACTAAGACACTATATATTAAAGTGAGAGGGTTAAGGTAATCAGCTGTGAAGAATAAGGTCAATAAATTTGCATGATTTATTTTTAAAATTTTAAAAGACCCAACATTGTTTACATTTTTATTACAAAGAAAAGCATTTAAGCAATTTCTGTGATTTTTAAAATATTATTGACAGAATTTTACTTTTTTAAAGATAATTTTCATCTTTACTAAAGTGTATAATATTTTATATTTTTTAACCACTGACTATAAAATGTAATACATTTTTTAAGTAACATGTTTGTACAGATATTTGTATCCATATGAACTATTTGCTCATGGAAAAGAATACAAAGATGTGCTTCAGAAGACATTTCATCATCAACACAGGAAGAAAGCTTTAAAGGCAACTGATTGTATTTCAGGTGTTAAAACATGGCCAATGCTAAGCAAATACAGGATTGCAACACAAAGTATGTTAATGGCTGTACATATATTAGTTGCATATTACAATTTACATATAGCTTCAAAAATGGTCCATATTTATTGTTAACAGGACTGTAATACAAAGTATGTCAGTTTATGTACATCTTAAAATATGGCTCATACATTTTATCAGCAGGATTGCAGTACAAAGTACGCACGCATGCACACGCATGCAAACACACACACACAGTTGTTTGCCTCAGTATATATTAGTTGTATGCTACAATTTACATATAGTTGGAAATATGGTCCATAACACATTGACAGCAGAATTGCAGTAAGTTAATGGCTGTACCAACATCAGTAGTGTTTCATTTTGCATGTATCTTGGAAGTCTTTTGTCACATTAATTCTAAAGACAATATATATGGTATAAATTAATAGTACTTAAACAACAAGTACTTAATGTGTTTTTTAAACATTATTAGGCAGTCTTAACTTTTTAAAATTTTCTTCCCAATGATCATTCTTAAACCTGTTTGTACATTAATAACTAATTTCAGATGATTCCATCTACTGACATCTTGATTATGGAGATCAATTATTGTCTACTTAAGAATTGTATGATCTTGTGTGTGAGAGTTGTATGGGAGTGTTGTGTGGGAGAGGGAAGCTAAAGCCAGATGATGTCTTCCATGTTAAAGTTTACAGTCTAGAAACTAAGGAAACATAACTGCAAATAATAATCACCCTGTCTCAGTAACAACAATGGACTGAGACCCATCTCTTTCAGTAGATCTTTTCACAAACATTTAGCATTAACAGACATTTATATTGTCGTAGGTTGATTAGGTCTCCTGTTGTCATATTTAAACTACTCTTGTTCCCGTCTAAACTAGCTCTTGTTTCTGATCAAACTATCTCATGTTCCAGTCTAAACTATCTCTTGTTTCTGTCCAAACTATCTCATGTTCCAGTCTAAACTATCTCTTGTTCCTGTCTAAACTAGCTCTTGTTTCTGTCCAAACTATCTCTTGTTCCAATCTAAACTAGCTCCAGTCCAAACTAGCTCATGTTCCAGTCTAAACTAGCTCTTGTTCCAGTCCAAACTAGTTCTTGTTCCAGTCTAAACTAGCTCTTGTTCCAGTCCAAACTAGCTCTTGTTCCAGTCTAAACTAGTTCATGTTCCACTCCAAACTATTGCATGTTCCAAGCTCTAGCTCTTACATGCAGCACCATTGGTTGTCTCCCTTCCCTTGTGAAATTATGAGCATGATGTTCATCATCTTTGAACTTACTGTGAGATAACATTTTTATTTTTCTAAAGGTTTAGTACAAAGTTTTCTTCCTTTGTTTTTGTTCATTGTAAAATGGCATCAACATTTGGTTGTACAATGAATAAGTACTTTTAAATGTTTTTAAGTACTTTAAGGAATGATTTCTGTCTTCAAAATGATTTATTTGTAATATTTACAAAATTATTTACAAAGGAAAACTGACTATAGGAAAATGTTTTTAAGGTTTATTAGGAGTGTACTTTCAGAACTGTCTAATTTTACTTACCAGACCAACAAATGGTCTGTCAAAACAATGTAACTAATAAAATAAAAGTGGCATAAACTTGTACTTGCAGTCTGTATAAATAAAAGTTTTGAATTTTAGTGGAAAGGGAATTTTTAAAAAGAAAAAGGACTAGTGAATCATTACAGAAAGGTACCAGGCATGAAACTTTACAAACAAAGTAAAATAAGTTTTTCCTAAATACTTATCAAATGTGTATAATTGAGATCATAAAGTTAGTCATGTTTGCAAGTCACAGGTGATAGGCCCATAAACCTTCAAGAAATGGAAATAACAAATATAGAATTTGTCCTGTTTAGCATTGTTTCAGCATGATACAGTGGGAGAATGGGAGGGCCTAGGTGTATGCCTACATCTCATAATTATTTTGTGTATAATGAGGTACAGTGAGAAAAGTGGGAGAATGGGAGGGCCTAGGTGTATGATTACATCTCATAAGTATTTGTGTGTATACATGAGGTAAGTATTCAGGAAAAACTTGTACAATAAATAAAATCCTTCTTTCCTTCAACCAAATGTGTATTTGAAGAGAACAACCCCACCACCACCACCAACACCACTTCTAGAAGCACCTAAATATGTATTATGAAAATAACAGATAAAATATGACATTGTATGATAAATAGAAAAAATATAGCATGTTTAACTAATAATCAAATAATAGAGCATATTTAACAAATGGAGCATAAAGCAGCCATTTTTAACAATATAGTAATAGGCAAAAATATTACATTATTTAACTAATAGATAAACTACAGATACACTATAATTAATAGACAATTAGAAAATGTTTCTAGCACTCTATTTATTTTAATAGTTCTTTCATTTTTCTCATATTCTTTTTTAAAACAAATTTCAGTTAGCCATAAAGATGATGAAGACTTAGAGTGCCTGGAAGATATGTTAAAAGCTTTAGAGGACAGCAACAAGATGTGTTTTCTTCAAGAGGGTAAGATTGTGTGAACTTTAGAGAATAGCAACAGACTATTTTCTTAAGAGGGTAAGAGAGCATGAGCTTTAGAGGACAGCATCATGATGTGTGTGTTACCATTGTAGGATGGCAACAGACTATTTTCTTCAAGAGGGTAAGAGAGCATAAGCTTTAGAGGAGAGCAACATGATGTGTGTTAGCATTGTAGGACATACTGTGTTGTTCAAGAGGGTAACAGAATGGGCTTAAGACTATTTTGAAAACATGTTAACAGCTTTGGAGGATAGCAACAGCCTCTTATCTTCAAGAGGGTAACACAGTGTGTATTCATGCTTTAGAGGATAGCAACAGACTGTTATCTTCAAGAGGGTAACACACTGTGTATGCTTTAGAGGATAGCAACAGACTCTTATCTTCAAGAGGGTAACACAGTGTGTATGCTTTAGAGGATAGCAACAGACTGTTATCTTCAAGAGGGTAACACAGTGTGTAGTCATGCTTTAGAGGATAGCAATAGACTGTTATCTTGAAGACTGTAACACAGTGTGTATGCTTTAGAGGATAGCAGCAGACTGTTATCTTCAAGAGGGTAACACAGTGTGTATTCATGCTTTAGAGGACAGCAACAGACTGTTATCTTCAAGAGGGTAACACACTGTGTATGCTTTGGAGGATAGCATAGACTGTTATCTTCAAGAGGATAGCACAGTGTGTATGCTTTAAAGGATAGCAACAGACTGCATTCTTCAAAAAGGTAATATAGTATAATAAAACATAAGGCTGTTCAACAAGGTAACACTATGTAAGCTTTATCAACATACAGTTTTCCTTTAGAGGTTAGCATAGTGTTTGCAATTTATAGATGACAGCAATAAATTGTTTTCTTTAAGAAAGTGAAATTTAGACTATTTGGAGGATGCTAAAGTTTTAGAGACAACAATCCAAATGTGATTTCTTCAAGAGAGTAAAATAGTATGTGAAATTGGAAGTAAGATATTTAGTGGCAATCTTAAAACAGTTTTATTGCTTTATTGATTGATTAATATAGTAAGATATTTAGTGGCAATCTTAAAACAGTTTTATTGCTTTATTGATTGATTAATATAGTAAGATATTTAGTGGCAATCTTAAACAGTTTTATTGCTTTATTGATTGATTAATATAGTAAGATATTTAGTGGAAATCTTAAAACAGTTTTATTGCTTTATTGATTGATTAATATAGTAAGATATTTAGTGGAAATCTGAGCACAATATTATTTTTTCATTTATTATAATGTGTGTTTGTTCAATTTAAATATAATAAAATAATATTGGTTGGGGGGAGGAATATGCATAAGATATTAATACATTTTATGAAAATCTAAAAACATTATTATATATAGTATGATATTTGTGGGAATCTAAGTAATATATAGCAAGATACTTTGGGGAGTTTTGAGTACTTTAAGATATATTTGGGAATCTAAGTTATAGCAAGATACTTTGGGGAGTTTTGAGTACTTTAAGATATATTTGGGAATCTAATTTATAGCAAGATACTTTGGGGAGTTTTGAGTACTTTAAGTTATATTTGGGAATCTAAGTTATAGCAAGATACTTTGGGGAGTTTTGAGTACTTTAAGATATATTTGGGAATCTAAGTTATAGCAAGAAACTTTGGGGAGTTTTGAGTACTTTAAGATATATTTGGGAATCTAAGTTATAGCAAGATACTTTGAGTACTATAAGATATATTGGGGAATTTGAGTAAGGTATAGCAAGATACTTTGGGGAGTTCTGAGTATAATAAAATTTTTGTGGAATGTATAGTAAGATACTTGTGGAAATCTGAGTAATGTATAGTAAGATACTTGTGGAAATCTGAGTAATGTAGAGTAAGATACTTGTGGAAATCTGAGTAATGTAGAGTAAGATACTTGTGGAAATCTGTAATGTATAGTAAGATACTTGTGGAAATCTGAGTAATGTATAAGATACTTGTGGAAATCTGTAATGTAGAGTAAGATACTTGTGGAAATCTGAGTAATGTAGAGTAAGATACTTGTGGAAATCTGAGTAATGTAGAGTAAGATACTTGTGGAAATCTGAGTAATGTATAGTAAGATACTTGTAGAAATCTGAGTATAATAAGATATTTTGTGGGAATCTGAGTAATGTATAAGATACTTGTGGAAATCTGAGTAATGTATAAGATACTTGTGGAAATCTGAGTAATGTATAAGATACTTGTGGAAATCTGTAATGTATAGTAAGATACTTGTGGAAATCTGAGTAATGTATAGTAAGATACTTGTGGAAATCTGAGTAATGTATAGTAAGATACTTGTGGAAATCTGAGTAATGTATAGTAAGATACTTGTGGAAATCTGAGTATAATAAGATATTTTGTGGGAATCAAACTTATAGTAAGATGCTTTTAGGAATTTGAGTATAGTAAAATGGTTTATGAGAATTTCAGTAAAGTGAAAAAACATTGTGTGTGTGAATCCAATTAGTATAAATATGATATTTATTGAATATCTGAGTGAGATGGGAAAAAGATAGTTTATGGAAATAAAATTTGTTTAGTAAAATGTTTTGTGAAAATCTCAATGAAGGAAAATTGGATTAATTCAAATTTGCTGTGGATTTTAGATGGATAATTAAATTTGTAATAGAAGATTAAATGTGATATTTTATTATACTAAGAATCTAAGACTTGATTATCATAAATTTTAATAATAAAGAGGTCTGAATCCTTCCTCTGTAGTTAGCACTGCATGAATGAACAAAAAATCAACAAGTAAAGCTGTTTGGAAAAGTAAATTACTGAATATGAAATTAATGGGTGATAACAAATTAAGTTTGTAAACCATTGATGACTATATAACACATACAATTTGTTTAGATTGGAAATAAACTGAACTGAATATGCAACCATTATTACTAGTTAACAAATGAAGTTTGTTTAGATTGGAAAATAAACAGTATACAACTATTATTACTAGTTAATAAATGCAGTTTATTTAGACTGATTATGTAACTAGATCTCAAAATGAAAATTTTTGATTAGATAGGATGTATAACCATTTTGGTACTTAAAACCTTAATTAGTTTTCTTTGGTTATGGACTAGTACTAAACATGAAACCATTAACACAGGGGTCACCAACCTTTTTGATACTACATGGGTACTGAGCATACGAAGGGCTACCATCTTCTGAAATATATAACAAATTTGCTTAGTTTGCAGCTGAGTTGTGCTATTTTTAGAAAGGCCTGTGGGCGACTCATGTGTCTTTGCGAGTGACCGTGGTGCCTGCGGGCACTGTGTTGGTGACCCCTGCATTAACATATAGTTTGTTTAGAATGAATACTTTGTTTTAGTTTTATGGTCATGTAACCAGAACTGAACTTTAAATCAATAATAAATAAAGTTTGTTTAGAATGAATATTTTGTTTTAGTTTAATGGTCATGTAACCAGAACTGAACTTTAAATCAGTAAGAAATAAAGTTTGTTTAGTTTGGATAGATTGTTTAGATTTGTTTAGATTGGATACATTACCATTTCTGAACTTGAAACCACTAACACTTTCAATTAATTTTTGTTTACACTGGTTATGTAACTAGTAGTGAGCTTGAGTTTGTTTTGATTAGATATATATTTATGAACTTGAAAATATAAACATGCTCACTTTGTTTTTGTTTACACTGGTTATGTAACTAGTAGTGAGCTTGAGTTTGTTTTGATTTTATATATAACTATTTCTGAACTAGAAAGCATAAACATGTTGACTTTGTTTTTTTTACACTGAAATTGAATATAATGTTCTGGAAAGTGTAAAATCTGTTCATTTGAATTTGTTTTCAAAATCATGCAAATTGAATGATTCATGATATTAAAACTATTCAATATGATTTGTTCTAAATCTAACAAGCCAGCCTAACTTATACTAAAAAATAACATTTTTAGAAAACAATTCTTTAACTGCAACTTTCAATTTATACGTAATTTCAATTAAGTGGACAACAAAAACATACCCTCTTTAAATGCACAACAAATTTTAATTTTAAAACTATATCTTGATGTTCACTGAACAGTTTGTATGAAGGCTAATTTCATACAAAATAACATTGGAAGTTCATTCATCTCAGGATAAGAAATGACTATCAATCAGACCTGTCACACTAACTAAAGTCTTAGTTTTTGATATTTTTATGAGCTTTGAACTGTAAAGAATGTCAACCAGGCCTGTTACGCTAACTAAAATCTCCTTGGCTTTTGTCAACTTTTAACAGCTTTGAACTGGAAAGAATGCCAACCAGACTTGTTACACTAACTAAAGTCTCCTTGGTTTTTGACATTTTTATGAGCTTTGAACAGGAACGAATGCCAGACTTGTTACATTAAACTGGTTGCATTACAGATTCTGATGATTCCAGAGATGAAAATGACATCGAAATCACATTCTATGATCAGTCAACACCAGAAAGGGTCAGACCAGCTGTTTTTGCCCCTCCAGTGTTTAACTCTGAGTTTGTAGAGAATAATGGTAAGAAAAATAATTTTGTTATTATTTTTGTTTGATTGTATATTTCAACTCTCTGAATAGACCTTTTCTTAAGCAATCTATAAACATTTTTGAGAATATGCAGCAAAATTTTATTTTAGTACTAAATTGTGTTCTATATTTAATAGCATTACTTAGATTTAAAATATTTTAAAACATACATGTAACATACTTGTACATGCACATTACAGTACTGAGATCAGCAAAATCTGTGAAAGAACATTTGTCACACACACATACACCACACACACACAATACAGTTGTGAGAACATTGAAATCTATGGAAGAACATTTGTGTACATGGACAATACAGTAACTGAGAACAGTGCAATTTGTGAAAGATTGAATATTCATACAGACTGAGTTTTTTTTAGTAGTGTCACTGTCATTGTTTTGTTTCACTGTTCATTGTAAAACAGTGGCTATGATAATAAAAGGTGATAATTTGAATTGACAATAATTATGAAGAAATATTTTAGAAAATTAAAGTTATTAAAATGATTAGAATTAAGACTTAAAATTTTACATTGCTAATATATAAACTGTAAAAGAAAATGTTAAGGGTTGGCACAATTATGTTTCTTCTGTTGGAAATTAAATTGCTGAAGTTTTTGTTAACATCTGATCCATGTACAATATCTGTTACATGATATAACATCAGATTCAAGTACAAAATCTGTTACATGATATAACATTGGATTCAAGTACAATATCTGTTACATGATATAACATCTGATCCATGCATATCTGTTACATGATATAACATCTGATTCATGCATAATATCTGTTATATGATATAACATCTGATTCATGCATAATATCTGTTACATGATATAACATCTGATTCAAGCATAATATCTGTTACATGATATAACATCTGATTCATGCATAATATCTGTTACATGATGTAACATTGGATTCAAGCACAATATGTTATATAACATCTGATTTAAGAACAATATCTGTTACTTGATATAATATCTGATTCAAGCACAATTATGTTACACATTGTGTGATTCATTAACAATATCTGTTACATATTATAACATCTGATTCATCTGTTACTGGTTCAGTGAAATTCATAAGGAATAAAACTTTTTGTGATGTTCTGGGGAAAAAACCCAACAGATCTCTTTCAATTTATGAGTGGACAAAACACATCCCTACTTTTGACAGATAAGGATAATCTAGGATCAGGTCAGTGAGAATCTATTGGTAAAAAGAATCTTTAAGTTAAAAAAGAGAAATCTCCTGTTTCATATGGTGTAAATTATAATGGATTTCTTTTAATTTATCTTGAATCATCGTTACATAAAACAGTGATACAAAACAAACTGAATATAAAACAATGATACAAAACAAACTGAATATAAAACAGTGATACAAAACAAACTGAATATAAAAAATGATACAAAACAAACTGAATATAAAACAATGATACAAAACAAACTGAATATAAAACAATGATACAAAACAAACTGAGTATAAAACAATGATAAAAAACAAACTGAATATAAAACAATGATACAAAACAAACTAAGTATAAAACAGTGTTAGAAAACAAACTGACTGAGTATTAAACTGATACAAAACAAGCTAAATGGTTATAAAACTGATACAAAACAAGCTAAATGGGTATTAAACTGATACAAAACAAGCTAAATAGGTATAAAACATACAAAACAAGCTAAATGGGTATAAAACTGATACAAAACAAGCTAAATGGGTATTAAACTGATACAAAACAAGCTAAATGGGTATAAAACACAGTGATAGTAGACAAACTTAGTAAGGTTATTACTACTTAGGGAGGTGGGGGAAGGGGAACTGGATTGCAACAAGATGCAAGTGATCAGGTTCAAGCCTCACACATAACTACTTGTGGTAGTTAGAGCTTTTCAACCCACATATCCAATTTATGTTTTAATATTGTTGAGTGAATGTAGTGTATATAGAAATTTTAATTAAGTGCTAATAAAATTTTATCTCTAAAATTGTTTTCAAATTTAACTGCCATACACAGACATTATTACCAGGTATTTCATCATTTTTGCATGCTATGTTCAGTTTGGGCAGAATTATTTGTTGCTTAAAAGTTATTAATAGTTGATTATTGTGATTTTTTCAATTTCATAAGTTTGATAACTCCTAAATAGTGAGAAGTAATCTCACTAGAAGAATTTAACAATAATCTTGGATGATTCTTTCCACAGAGTTTTCACAGAACTATCTATGTGATATACAAGATATGGAATCCAGTTCTGTTCAGAATGTTCTACCCATTCAAATGAAAGAAACCAGCTCTGATAAAACAGTCACACCTCAGTTTGATATCCAAAATCTAAACACCAGTTCTGTTCAGAATGTTTTACCCATTCAGATGAAAGAAACCAACTCTGATAAAATAGTCACGCCTCAGTTTGATATCCAAAATATAAACACCAGTTCTGACCAGAGGGTCATATTTCTATTAGATATCCAAGAAATAGAAACGAGTTCGGATCAAGAAATCTTCAATCATTTGCAAATGCTTCAGGAAGAGATGAGAGTTATTCAACAAGAATTGGATTTTTGGTAACAAGGAGAACTGAGTTTTCTCCCCAGCAATATTGAGATCCTTTGTGAGAAGAGATTTGTGCATTCAACAACATCTTGACTCATGCTGACAAATAGACTTGAGCCTTATATCAGCAGTATCTACTGGTAGATCTATGGTGGTGAATGTAATTGTGTCTTCATTCAACAATATGTAAAAAATGTGTTTGAACCTTCATTCAGCTGTATCAGAATCCCTGGCAACAAATAGACCTGTATCTACATTCAACAGGAACTGAATAATCCCTTATACATTTAACAGTGTCTAAATTTATGGTAACAAATTTGAACATTATACACACTATGGTCAAGGTGCCCTCTCACCTGAGGTTAAGATTCTATCCTTTTGTCCAGTTTTCATTGATACAAACTATGGTATTTTATTTTGTATTTTATTTTTTCAATAAAGTCAACTTAATTTATTATTTTAATATTTATAGAAATATGACCAGGTGAAATTCTAATAATTCTCAGGGAGAATGACACTAGTCTATTATAGATAGGGTTTAGCTGATAGCCAGTTTGTAACCTAGCTTATAAGTGAGAGCCAGTTTGTTACCTATCTACATAACTCAGTCTATAATTAAGCCCTATCTATAAAAATAGCTTATAATTGATAACTAGTTTGTAATCTATCTACATAACCCAGTCTATAATAGCTTAGTGAAGCCTATAATGGATAGCTTACTCTATAATAGATAGCACAGTCTATAATAGTTTAGCTTAGACTATAGCTGACAGCATAATCAATTTTACAATGACTTAGTCTTTAATAATTTTTATTTAGCCTATATAGTTCAATAGCCAACTCAATCTATATTTAGCTTTTGAAAGAAAGCAAGGTCTACAGTAGCCCAACTTAAAATAAGTTATCTAATCTAGTTATCAGCCTTTAATAAAGTGGAGCCTAAATGACATAGTTTGTAATTTAATTTGTAATCTTAGAAAAGTAATATTACAATACTGAGAGTTTCTATTTTTGTTTAGCTTTACATAACCTATGTCTATCTGCCAGTATTTTTGAAGGATGTGAAATTACTTACTCATAATAAATAGCAATACATTTCATGAATATATCACCGCATGCTAAATATAAATAGGCATTTAAAAAATAAAATCTTTCAAAAGATTTGTTTGTTTACATGTATGAGTTGAAATATACAGACATGACACATGCACTCATACACACAAACATCAGCAAAAAGTTTTTTAACTGGCACAAATATATTTTATTTTTTTCTCATCTTTTACTTATAGGCATATTACTTCAACAGGCTCAGTATGTAACAATGCAATAATAAGTTCATTCCATGTTCTCAATACAAGCAAAAAAATATCCTTATACAATCAGGGATTTGAATTTATGCATCACAGATTTAGGACATAAACATAGGCAATAAAAGGTCAAATTATGTCAAATTAACAAGGAAATCTGATGACAAGTTTACTAAATGATAGCTGTAGCAGTGATTTGTTGCCTTACACTTTATTATAAACTATTAACAATGGACATATGTTGATTAATATTTATAACGTTTTAAACAAAAATTAAATAAACACGCAAACCTATAAAAAGATATAAACAAACAACTTAGTATTAAAAAGAACAAATAAAAAAACAGGAGTGCTGATTATTATTTTTATCAAGCTGTGACCTCAACACCAAAGAATATTTTTTAAAAATTCAAAAAAATTTTTGCTTTTTTTTCTTTTTTTGTAAAAATTAAAATCAGATAGACAAACGTTTTACCTTTTGATTATTATAATTGGTTGTAACTATATCTTTTTGTTGTTGCTTCATATGATTTTAATTACTGATTGGTGTTGCAGTCTAACAGATGCTAAAACTGCAAGTTGGATAAGTGAAATACATTTAGGCCACAACAGGAAATGTGACCAAATTATATAGTTAGCTCAATAAACAAAAGTTTGGTGGATTTTTTCTTTTAGATAATATCTAAAAGCAGACATTTTATGTACGTCATGTTTATGACATGACAAAACTAACATGATTTTTCTGTTGTAATTTTTTTGTTTTGTTTTGTTGGGTGGGTGGGTGGGGCAGTTTAACTAGGATGAAAGTTGAAAAAGCATAAGCATTTTTTTTTTTGTCATAGATAATCAAAGAAAATATCAAGCATTGCTTTCTTTATACAGTTCTAGGTTAGCCAATGGCTGAACACTGATGATTATTTAGGTCAGGTCTATAACAAATGTTCTAAGTCTTTATCCTGTGTTTACATACAGAACTCTGTGTGTAATGGTGTAAAGCATTTTAGAGCTTTTATAAGAACAAACTTCTACTAATACATTTTAGTATGATGCTATTATTGTTTGCATATCCTATTACTAGCCTGAAGATTAAACATCAATAACTAGGTAGCAAGCAAACAAGCATTTCTGTGTGTGTGTGTGTGTGTGTGTGTGTGTGTGTGTGTGTGTGTGTGTGTGTGTGTGTGTGTGCGTGCGCGTATGTGTGTTAGACTTAAACATAAATAAACATAATAAATTGAACATAAATAATTATAAGTTTATGAATATAATTTGGTAGAAAGCAAACTTTTTAAAATTCAGGTATGCATTCCATTAAATAAACAGTGATATTTATTAAGTTGAATATAACTTGGTAGAAAGCAAACTTTTTTAAAATTCAGGTATGCATTCCATTAACTAAACAGTGATATTTATTAAGATGAATATAACTTGCTAGAAAGCAAACAAGAATATTTTTGTATTCATGCATGCCATAACTAGACTGAAAAGTTAAAAATCAGTAATTATTAGGTCATTAATATAAGATGCTACAAAACAAATAAGAATTACTTTTTATATTTTTATAATCATTTTATAATTAGACTGTAAGTTCAACATTGATAAGCATTTAGTCATAAATCAGTAGAAGAAAACAAACATTTCTTTAATGTGTATATTTACGCCTCAATTAGAATGAAGTTCTAAATATAAACATGGAGAATATTTTTTTAATATTTTGGGTTATGTCCAATTTGTGTCAATAAGTCCACAAATTAAACATGCTTTTATCAAAATGAAATAAACAATTTATAACAATTATCAAAACACAACCTTTCTTTATTTAATGCTGGCCTTGCCCTGAAAAGAATTTTGAACTAAATATTTATTATATTTATCTGTGACATGATGTTCTGTTCCTAAAGTAACACAAACAAGTGCATCCTTGTAGGAATTTGTGCCTCAGGTTTATCATCAGTTAAAAGTGTATGATTACTATATGTACTGCCATTGTTACACTCAGACTGGGACATCATGCACATTATCTACGTTATATACTTTTCTTACCATCCTAAATTTTAAATACAAAAGTATTGCATATTTCACAAGAAAAATAATAACAAGATAATAATAAAGCACCAAGAAATTTAGCCTCTTTAATGTTGTGTGAGATCATTCTCCCTATTACACACATGTACCCACCTAGCATACATACAATCCACAAACACAATACCAGACAAACACAGACTACATATATGCATACAGCACCACATATATAACCAAATACACACACCACACAAACATACAATACAAATCAGACAATACATGCACACAAGCAGAAACACAAACCTAGTATAGACATACAGACCACACAATATACATTTACAACCAAACAGACCAAAAGCATACTACAAAACACACTTGCAATCAGACATACAGATTAAGCACACAAGAATATAGATAAACAATTACAAATCACATGCAAGAGAAAATTCATACATATATACATACAGTCCAGACAAACATACCCAGTGACAATATACAAATCTGATAAATACATTCAAACAAATATGCATACAGCAAAGGCATGCAGATCACACCAACATGCAGCATCAGACAGACATTGATCACAATAACATATCTATATCAGACATAGCAATTACAATAACATATCTATATCAGACATAGCAATTACAATAACATATCTATATCAGACATAGCAATTACAATAACATATCCATATCAGACATAGCAATTACAATAACATATCTATATCAGACATAGCAATTACAATAACATATCTATATCAGACATAGCAATTACAATAACATATCTATATCAGACATAGCAATTACAATAACATATCTATATCAGACATAGCAATTACAATAACATATCTATATCAGACATAGCAATTACAATAACATATCTATATCAGACACAAATAGATTTCACCAATATATCCATATGCAAGCTTAGTGTGGCAGAGTAAATTTGCCTATCCTTATTTCTAAACTTTATTGTTGTATAAATTGTTAAAGGTCAAAGTGATCCGACCTTGGGCACTGCTTATGCTGATAGTTTTTTAACGTCAAAGTTGGAAGTAAACAACTCAGGTAAAGATATATGTGAGAATTTGCTGATGCAATCCAAACCAGTTCCAACCTGATGAGTAGTTTTTCTGACTAATAGTCTCACACTTGTTCATACCAATTTCATTCAATGCGGATGGATTGAAAGTTACTTTGTTGAGAAAATCCTATATTCTAATCATGGTAACTGACTGATGAAGAAAGAATGGACTTAGAAAAATTTCATACGTTTGCTATTGAACTGGAGATTGCTTTATGTACTTGAACCATTATTTTCTCTGTTCACTAATTTGATAATGTTGTACATTATACTTTAAATTTTGATTAATACTACATTTCTTATGCTGCCTGTGTATCAGGATAATGAATATAGTTGCAGATTTGTTGTAAGTTGAGAATGTGTGCAAGGTAGAAAGGAGTTTAGAGATGAAATATGCCTGAATTTTAGAGCTACCTTAATTTGACTTTTGCAGAAAAGGAGCACACCTTTTTTGTTTGGTGCATTTGATCCACTTTAGATCACAGTGAAAAACTGAGGCTTTAGAATTCACAAAGATTATTCCTCGTTGTGTGCTTGAGTAGCGCACATGAAGATTCTAGAACATATCACGTGATGTGCTTTGGTGTTAGCACATGTGAAGTTCTGGATGGTTCTCTACTGTGTGCTTTGTGAGCGCATCGAAGATTCTGGAACAGTCATGTAATGTACCTAGAAGAGGGACATGGGACTGTCATCGAAATAAGCAAGGAGGTGACTTGTTGCAACAGTCTGATTGTGAACACATGGCTAATGACAGTGGCCCTCATTGAAAAGATTATGTATCTTGACTATAATTATTTCTCTAAAACCCCACAATCATGTCTATGAACTTGATTATATATATGTGTGTGTTAATGTGACTGCTGATGTCAATGCTAGGATAAACTGAATGATTGTCCAGCATTAATCGAACATTGTTGAGAAGTTATGTAAATGTAACGCTCTTTTGATTATATTCATATGTGTATATTTGATTGTCGATTTAATAAATTTATTGACTGTCTTATACATTTTGATAACCATATGTTGGAGAGATAGTGGGTGAATGGGGGCTCACTAAATATAGATTAAAGATGGATTTATCTTCTCCTTTGGTAAGAAATTTTCCACCTATAGAAATATTGTGTGAAAGTAAATGTTTGTGAAAGAGAGAAAACATTTAAAGCACCTACATATCTGCTAAGTGAGAGACAAGTGGTGTCTTCTGGAGAATTATTAATAACATAAATTAAGATTCTCATATAATAATAATTATAACCAATAACTAGGGTGGTGTTGTGTCACACATAGAGATTTACACTAACGTTTCCATATCAGACACAGAGAGAGACCACACAAACATATCCATATCAGATGCATGGATCACACCAATATATCCATTATCAGACACAAGGATCACACCAATATATCCATCTCAGACACATACAGATTTCATCAATATATCCATGTCATGCAAACAGAGATACACTAACTTTTCAATATCAGAAATAAAGATCACGCAAACATATCCATATCCTACATACAGATCACACATATATATCCACATCAGACATATATACATAGCACACCAACATATCCACATCAGACACATACAGTTAACACCAAAATATATCCCTACTGCACAAACATAGATCACACTAAGACATTCAACACACAGACCAGAAGATCACTAAACATATCCATACCAGACATACAGATAACACTAGTATATTTAATTAGGCACAAACACTGATCACACTAAGACATTCATATCACTAAACATATCCATACCAGACATACAGATAACACCAGTATATTACATTAGGCACAAACATTGATCACACTAAGACATTCATATCACTAAACATATCCATACCAGACATACAGATAACACCAGTATATTTACATTAGGCACAACACATAGATCACACTAAGACATTCATATCACTAAACATGTCACACATACATGATAAACATTTAGATCACACAATTACACAGACCAGAAAAACAACATTTCACAAAAAATAATCAGCATTCACACTTCAGAAGAGGCTCAATACTGCTAAATACAGGATTAACATATTTTCTAAAATAATTACAATCATTATTAGTATTTGTTTAAAAAAGAAAATAGCAAAAAGAATAAAAGCACAACCCAGATATTACTGGGATAATATTGAGATCATATTCTGAAGCATAAAATGTCTGCTACTTTGTATACAATGTGATTAGCAAGCACACAATTTGATATGACTGGTGTTTTGGCTAACAGAAGGCAATGGAGCTATTCACATGGTTTCCATTAAAAAGGAATACAAAAAAAAAATTACCTACATTTCAAAGAATATTGTGCTTTATTATTTAGTTTATGAAAAAATGTAACATCATCCACATTAAAATATTATCTGTTTATAAAATGTAGAAAAAAGTTTTATTTGAAAAAATATTACTTCATTTTTTTTTATGCCAAAAACAAATACAATTGTATTAATTTTATTATTATTATTACTAACTATGACTTGTATATCTACAACCCAAAGTAACTGATTAATTAATTAGTAAATTTATGGTTGGGTATTAATCTTTATAACGATGAAGTAAAAAGCTTTACTTTTTATCTTATGATTACAGCCCTTTTCCAACTTTTGTACCTCTAAATGATATAAATAAACTGATATCTGCACTTACAAACATTTGGTTGAAAGTGGGATCTTGCAAAAATGACAAGATAAACAAGGCAAATGTAAAAATGAGGTACACGTTTTCTCTGTTGAATTGCATGTAGCTAGAGCAAACTAAAACAGAAACATCTCAATGTAGCTGAAGAAAAACTAAGATATACAAACATTAATGTAGCTAGAAAAAAACTAAAATGTACAAACATCTCAATGTAGCTAGAGACAAACTAAAACATACATCTCAATGTAGCTAGAGACAAACTAAAACATACAAACATCTCAATGAAAAATAACTCTCCAATGGACTAAAGCAAGTATATTCTTTCTGTAATTATAGCTGCCTGAATTTTTTTGGAAAAAAAAACTACAATTTCAAGACATGCACACAAAAGATGCCAAGCTAAACATGCTTGAATCAGTTTGTCTCTGTCTATGTACAATCAAAATTTGCATAAAAGTTTACCAAGAGTCAAGAGCAAGAACAATGCTATACTAATATTAGTAAATATTCTTACATTATAGGATGAATTGGGAGCAAAGTATACCTTAAATGAAATATGCAAAAGTTTATTTCAACTGAAATATTCAAAAGGAATTTGTAATCAAAATGTATTGTAAATACAAAGAACCTGTATCAAAATGTGCAAATATGCAAACCTTCAAATGAAATATGTAAATCTCCAAAAGAAATATGAACAAGGGACTTGTATCAATTAAAGTGTAGTGCAAGTGAAATATGAACAAGGGACTTGTATCAATTAAAGTGTACTGCAAGTGAAATATGAACAAGGGACTTGTATCAAAGT
The DNA here is from genome assembly GCA_028829895.1 of Sinotaia quadrata. Taxonomy (NCBI): domain Eukaryota; kingdom Metazoa; phylum Mollusca; class Gastropoda; order Architaenioglossa; family Viviparidae; genus Sinotaia; species Sinotaia quadrata. The sequence continues at coordinate 1,334,562 of CM054180.1, read as the reverse complement.
GTACTGCAAGTGAAATATGAACAAGGGACTTGTATCAAAGTGTACTGCAAGTGAAATATGAACAAGGGACTTGTATCAATTAAAGTGTAGTGCAAGTGAAATATGAACAAGGGACTTGTATCAATTAAAGTGTAGTGCAAGTGAAATATGAACAAGGGACTTGTATCAATTAAAGTGTACTGCAAGTGAAATATGAACAAGGGAGTTGTATCAAATAAAGTGTACTGCAAGTGAAATATGAACAAGGGACTTGTATCAAAGTGTAGTGCAAGTGAAATATGAACAAGGGATTTGTATCAAAGTATACTGCAAGTGAAATATGAACAAGGGACTTGTATCAAAGTATACTGCAAGTGAAATATGAACAAGGGACGTATCAATTAAAGTGTACTGCAAGTGAAATATGAACAAGGGACTTGTATCAAAGTGTACTGCAAGTGAAATATGAACAAGAGACTTGTATCAATTAAAGTGTACTGCAAGTGAAATATGAACAAGGGACTTGCTTTATACTATATTTAATTAAGGTTTATTCAAACATACTCCATACATAAATAATTATATTAATTTAATTTGGTCCAGGTTGCTGTTGTTTTGTTATAACTAGATTGTAGGCTTAAGTTAGTAAATTAAGTATAAACATTTACTCGCTTAAACAAATGGAATTTTAAAAAAACAACATATTCCCTTAACATTTATCACAGATAATTTATTTAATGCAACCAATATTTAACTACTTGACCTATAACAGTGTGAAAACTGTTATTTCTGACAATACTTCAATTTATTATATTTTTAAAAACAAATGTTCATTTCCTTTATTAGCGGAGAGATGAATGAATGAAAATTACTTAGACATTACATATAGAAGACTCAAATCTATCCATCCATCCATCTAAATATCTATCTATAGTTTTCCAATTCAAATTCTGTGTCTATCTTTGCAAAACGCTAAAGCACCCAAGGATAAACCTTTGATCCATGGAGTTTTCTGGAACAAGCTGGTATTTTGACATGGCCAGATTTGTGTTCACAAAACAGAGACAACATCAAAGTACTAAAGAAAAAAAAACGACAGACAAGGTCATTTGCTAAATGATGCTCGAATTTTCACTCAAATGAAGCCTTCCAATAAACAAATTCATTTATGTTCCTAGCAATGCATTTATTTTAATTTTCCACCCATCATTTGATGGGTGGCAAATACCCTAGTGAAGAAATAATGCCTCATAAAAACATATCTATCCAATGCAAATTTAATAACAGAATATAAATAATTTTCACTAAGTTTCAAGTTTCATCTCTCTTTTCTTCTCTTTAATTTTCAGTAATTTTCAAGTTTCTTCATCTCACCTCTCTTTTCTATTACATCCCATAAATCCCCATTTATTTCAGATTCAACCATTCTCAATTCCTGAAACTGCCACAAACACAAAATATCTTTAATTTCCATCAATCCAAAACGGTTTCACTCTAGTTAAAAAAAAATCTCAAAATCTTACTTTCTAACCACTCATTTCAATGACTGATTTGGCTTGTGCTATTCTGCCTAACCACTCATTTCAATGACTGATTTAGCTTCTGCTGTTGCACCTAACCACCCATTTCAATGACTGATTTAGCTTCTGCTGTTGCACCTAACCACTCATTTCAGTGACTGATTTGGCTTGTGCTGTTGTATCTAACCACTCGTTTCAATGACTGATTGATTTAGTTTGTGCTGTTGCACCTAACCAAAAATGAGTGATTTTTTTTCTTTAAACACTATTATCTTTGTCATCATTATTATTAGTGTCATTATTAATAAAAAGATTTTTGATTATTTCAGTGTCATACCAACAAAGTTTCTATTTACAAAGCACTGGTAATATATAAAAATATAAACAAAAGGTTATACACAACAATACAAACCACTATTAATACATAATACAAAGCATTGGTAATACACAATACAAAGCACTTGTAATACATAACAATACAAAGCACTGGTAATACATAATACAAAGCATCGGTAATACACAATACAAAGCACTGGTAATACATAATACGAAGCACTGGTAATACATAAAAATACAAAGCACTGGTAATACATAACAATACAAAGCACTGGTAATACATAACAATACAAAGCACTGATAATTAATACACAACAATACAAAGCACTGGTAATACATAATACGAAGCACTGGTAATACATAAAAATACAAAGCACTGGTAATACATAACAATACAAAGCACTAGTAATACATAACAATACAAAGCACTGGTAATACATAAAAATACAAAGCACTGGTAATACATAACAATACAAAGCACTGGTAATACATAACAATACAAAGCACTGATAATTAATACACAACAATACAAAGCACTGGTAATACACAACAAATATTTTGCCCATGAGACTCATTAAAGCCAGAGGGATTTGCAGTGAAGACACATAAGAATGGATTTCTAATAACATACAAATTACAATTGACAAGAAACTAGTCTAGTAAATTATAAAACATGAAGAATCGGATCTATTCATTTACAAAACATGAAGATAATAATCTATTCACTGCTAGTAAATACAAATATGTACACTTGATTCTCAGTTCTTTAGGGCATTTGAGTGAAAAGTGGAATAAATAATCAATAAAACCCAAGGACAAAACAAAGCAATATAGAGGTATGTATGATAGTTTATACATGCAAATGAGATTTACTTTTAAAAACATAAAAGTAATCTAAAACCTTTCAAAGAGCTTTCATGATCTAAAGTGCTGATAGTTCAAGGATCCTTTAACCCAGAAAAGAACAGACTAAAACATCATGAATGCCATGTTCCACCATTTTACTTTAGTTAAAACCATTTACTGACAAGAATTTACTTTAGTTAAACCATTTAGCGACAAGATTTTGCTAATAAAACCAGTATGTCATCATGGCAACATTTGTCAATCATCTTTTTACATAAAATGTTATTATTATAACTTATGCTATTCTGGAATTATGGAACAATGTATATATTGTTGTATCAGGTGACTGAATAATTATACAAATTTAGTTTTGTAGACATTATATTTAATATCACCTGTACAAAAGCCTGGTGATGTCTGTAGAGACTTGTGGAATGTTACACGCTTATTTGTAGGAAGCTCGTTAGATTTATTTCTGGACAGTTGTAGAATGATGTGCATTTAAAGCAGGATGTTGTGTGTAGAAAAATGCACATTTAAAGCAGGCTGTGTGTAGAATGATGTGCATAGCAGGATGTTGTGTGTAGAAAATGCACATTTAAAGTAGGATGTGTAGAATGATGTGCATTTAAAGCAGGGTGTGTGTAGAATGATGTGCACTTTTACTGGACAGGATGGTATTTCTGAACAACTAGATCTATCAATGTTAATCCACAACTAGATCTATCAATGTTAATCCACAACTAGATCTATCAATGTTAATCCACAACTAGATCTATCAATGTTAATCCACAACTAGATCTATCAATGTTAATCCACAACTAGATCTATCAATGTTAATCCACAACTAGATCTATCAATGTTAATCCACAACTAGATCTATCAATGTTAATCCACAACTAGATCTATCAATGTTAATCCACAACTAGATCTATCAATGTTAATCCACAACTAGATCTATCAATGTTAATCCACAACTAGATCTATCAATGTTAATCCACAACTAGATCTATCAATGTTAATCCACAACTAGATCTATCAATGTTAATCCACAACTAGATCTATCAATGTTAATCCACAACTAGATCTATCAATGTTAATCCACAACTGGATAATCTGCCCCATAATATCATTAAATTAGAAACTAGTAAAATTAATCATTTATTGTGTAAATTCTTGGCTTTCCCTTTCTTCTATGACATCATCAAATGAACATTTCAGAAGTGATTTAAAAACATCTAATATATACCATACAAGAAAAAGATGGCAATAAACTATCTCTTAGTTAGAATTAGGAATCTGTACTAAACTATCTCTTAATTAGAATTAGGAATCTGTACTAAAGATAAACTATCTCTTAGTTAGAATTAGGAATCTGTACTAAAGATAAGTGGGTATTCTACCAACAAGTCAGCCAGTAACTTGTTTACAGGAAGCAAACAGGACACCCTATATAGAGGTTAACTGGGTTTATACACAGGAAACAAACAGGACACCATATATAGAGGTTAACTGGGTTTATACACAGGAAACAAACGGACACCCTATATAGAGGTTAACTGGGTTTATACACAGGAAGCAAACAGGACACCCTATATAGTTAACTGGGTTTATACACAGGAAACAAACAGAACACCCATAAACAGATCATTAAGTGGTTATATATGGGGAACAAATGAATTTGTACACAGGTCACCTGTATAACGGTACAAATGGGTGTTTTATACAGGGAGCAAAATAAATTTGGTACAGCTCACCTATATAAGGACATATGTGAGAAGGGCACATCAGGATTGATATCAGGTATAGGGCAAGATGTCAAGGACAAAAACTAATGGATTTATCTGAGGGACAGAATAAAAGGTTTTTATCAAGGGCAGCTGTGAAGAATAAGGGATAAATAAGGGCTTTATAGCATGGGCAACATATGGGGTTTATGTCACAAGCAGAATAAGGGGTATTAAGATCTGAATGAAGAGTTTACATTAAAAGCAAAATAATAAGTTTATATTGAGGGCAGAAAAAAAGTGTGCACTAAGGGTTTATTATAAAGGCAGAATACAAAAGTTTATATCAGACATAACAAAATTCTATATTAATGAAAAAATAATTATATCAGATACAAAATAAAAAGTTTGTGTCAAAGGAGAAATACAAAGTTTCTATCAAGGGAGAATTAAAGAGCTTATACCAAAGACAACAAAGATGGTATATCAAACAAAACAGTTATATCAAGTACAGAATACAGAGTTTATATTAAAGGTAAAATAAAGAGTTTATAATAAAGAAAAAACCAGAGTTAAATCAAAGTTAGAATAAAGAGTGCACATAAAGGGCAGAATGGTTTATATCAAGCACATAATTTATATGAAGTGTAGAAAGTGAATTTATATTAAGGGCAGAAAGAATGATTGTAGTTCAAAATAAACAAGGGGCTATTATCGAGGTCAGGATGAAGGGTGTATGTCAAGGGCTGAATAGAAGTTTATAGAAGTTAATGTGACACAAAAAAATTATACATAAGTATATCAAAGACAGGGCACAATAACTTATATATTAGTATATTAAAGACAGGACACAATAAGTTATATATTAAAGAAGGGGCATAAAAATTATACATAAGCATATTAATAATGACATAATAATTATACATAAGCATATTAAACGGATCATGATAATTTATATTCAAGACAGGACAGAATAAATTATACAGAAGTATATCAAAGATATGACACAATAAATTATACAGAAGTATATCAAAGACAGGACAGAATAAATTATACAGAAGTATATCAAAGACAGGACAGAATAAATTATACATAAATATATCAAAGATAGGACATAATAAGTTATACAGAAGAAATAAAAACATATTCTGCTGCACAATTTTGTTGAGGGTGTTATAGTGTTAACTACAAATTAAAAATAATTTTTAACATACAGAAACATATCTCATCTGAAAACTGTCCTAATGACAACACTTAATATTAGCTGCAACTTTTTACACAAATTAAAATTACAGGTGTTCTCAGTGTTTTTGGATAAGTGGTATTTTGACATTGATTAATCTGAGCAACCCTGGACTTTATTGCTGCCTACAGTTCGAATCTATGCATTCATAAATATGTGCACACGTGTATATATGCACATATTGTTAGCATATGAATACTGCATGTGTTTGTGAATGAGCAAATATTTTACTGCACTTAAGCTGATGAGCAGACATTTCAAAAATAACTTCAAGGTCAGAAAGACCCATAAACTGTACAGCATACATCACAAATTAGGGTACATATTTTATCTATACAGTTTTCATAATATGGATGCTTTTTCTTCTGTTTTTTCCTGCATCAGTTTTTGTACAAAAATAACTTAAAGGTCACAAAGACCCATAAACCATATAAACATAAACCACAAATTAGGGTTAATATATCGTATCTATACAATTTTCATAATAAAGGTCAGTCATCTTTTATTTTCCCACTTTAGTTTTTCAAAGACCCATACACCACACATAAACCAGAAACTAGGGTATAATTCTATAAAATGTTCACATTGAGGAAGGTTTTCGACTTTGTTTTTGTTTAATTTCTGTTCAAAAAATAATTTTTAAAAAAAAGACAGAGTGGTGTGAAACTTTATAGGATTTGAAGGTCAAATAATGATGTCACTTCTACTTGTTATTTTTCTTCCTTCTACAGCGTACTGAATGTTCACTTTGCTAATTTTCAATTTTTATTGCCTTTTTATATACTTTATAATAGTGGTCGTCTTAGTTTAATTTGCCCTCTCTGTACAGTGTACTGAATGTTCACTTTGCTAATTCTCTATTTTTTATTGCCTTTTTATATACTTTATAATAGTGGTTGTCTTAGTTTAATTTGCTCTTTCTGTATGGCTTATTCTTGCTGTATATATTCTGCTTTATCTGTAAGGTTTATTTGACTTTCTCTGTATGATTTATTTTGCCTTCTCTATTCATTTTGCTTTCCCTGTAAGGTTTATCTGACTGTATGGTTTGTTCTACTTTCTGAATATAGTTTATTCTTTCTCTGTAAGATTTATCTGACTCTGTATGGCTTACCTCTTGTACGCCGCATTCTCTGTGGGATTTCAGGCCACTGGTTTGTTGTATTCTCTGTAAGGTTTATCTGATCCGTATGGCTTGTTTTACTTTCTGTGTACAGTTTATTGTTTCTCTTTAAGGTTTATCCAGTTGTCTTTTAACAGTTTGTTTATTCTACTTTCTCAGAATAGTTATTTAGTTCTCTTTCTCTGTTACCTTTTTTCTTTTTATTGTTTATCTGTCTTCACTGTGCCACTTTTACCTATTTCTAGCCTTACTGTGTGCCATTTTTATCTATTCTAGCCTTACTGTATTCTTAAACTTATTTGTTATTTTCTTATCTGTACCACATTTACCCTTTTCTAGCCTTACTGTTATTTTCTTCTCTCTGTATCATTTTCACCCATTTCTAGCCTTAAAGTTATTTTCTTCTCTCTCTACACCTCGTCATCTCTTTTTTTTCAATGTACACAATATATAGTCTATTTTCTCTGTATTCCTTTTTCAGATTTCTCTGTATCATTTACTGATTGATTTCTCTGTACCATTTCTAGCAATTTTTCTAAACACTTCACTTTGATTTCTCTGTACAGTTCACTCTGACTTATATACATATTTCACTCTGATTTCTCTAAACTGTTTCCTAAAATTTCTCAATATATTTTACTTTGATTTCTCAGTAAAGTCTCCCAATTTTTCACTATACTGTTTGACTTCTTTACACCATGTGACTTTTATGTACCATTTGACTTCTTTATACCATGTGGCTTTTATGTACCATTTGACTTCTCTTTACTGTTTGACTTCTTTACACCATGTGACTTGTATGCACCATTTGACTTCTCTGAACTGTTTGATTTCCCTGTGTTCTCTTAACACTTGATTTCTTTATACTCTAGGACAGGGGTGCACAAACTGCAGCCCAATACAGGGCTCTGTGCAGCTCCCAGAGGACTTTATTTCATTATTTGTGTTGTTTTTTTGAACCATCCATGTGCAATCTGACTTGTGGCCCTCCAAGCACTACCAATTGGAAATTTGGTCCTCTGGCCTAAAACGTTTATACACCCCTGCTCTAGGACTTCTCTGTGCTGGCTTCTCTGTACTGTTTGATTTCTCTGTACTGTTTGATTTCTCTGTGCTGGCTTCTCTGTACTGTTTGATTTCTCTGTGCTGACTTCTGTGAAGTGTTTACTCAGCCTTCTCCAGTGTTGTTGGAAATGCAAAAATCTGAAGACTGGTGCCAGCAGTGCACACCAATGCATTCGAGCTCACTGGGTGTATGCAAGTAACAAATGCCTGCTCTCCATCCTGCAATGGCACTTGCCGTACCAGTTCACCTCGAGAAAGGTCCCACAACTCCAGCCTACCCTGGATTAAAATCATTTATAAATGAAATATTACAAGGCATATTGATTTACTAACAGTATGAATCACAGAGTACACTGCCTATAATATGGAAATGTGCACTTGGAATGAAGTACTGCTTAATTGTGATACTACTATATAACATTGGCATAATTTAGGTATTTAAAATATAACATTAATACTGGCATGAAATAGGTATTTAAAATATAACATTAATACTGGCATGAAATAGGTATTTAAAATATAACATTAATACTGGCATGAAATATGTATTTAAAATATAACATTAATACTGGCATGAAATACGTATCTTAAAATATAACATTAATATTTGAATGGAATATAAAATAATACTAAAATAATTGACTATGATTGCTACAATTACAAAAACCTTCTTGTGGACAGACTCTGACCTGGATTTGAGCCTGAAAAAAATGTCCACACATTAGAAAAATGAACTCAAATATTTTCAAGTAGTCTGTAATTTTTTTTTTATAATTCTCCTCAAAATGGATTTCAATTATTACTTAAAATTATTTCTGAATTTTTCACTAGTTTTTTAATTTTAAAAAATCAAAATATAACAGTAAATGTTTGATGTCAGTAGTTTTATGATTGTTTAAAATTATCATATTAATGGGAGTAAATGCTTGGTGTTAACTTAGTAATGAAATGATAAATAGTCAAAAGCAGAGACCTTGAAATGTAAAGGTGAAGGTTACCTTACCTGCATGCCTGTAAGTGCCAAGTTGTGATGCATTAACCACAAGCTTCCTCCTATAGAATCCTGGGAAAAAGTGATTTCTATCAAATAGGGGTAGAACAATAACAACTAAACCGTGATTTCTATCAAACAGGGGTAGAGTAATAACAACTAAACCATGATTTCTATCAAATAGGGGTAGAACAATAACAACTAAACCGTGATTTCTATCAAATAGGGGTAGAGTAATAACAACTAAACCTAAGGTCTCAAAAATATTTTCTTAATTCATAGGAAGAGAACAAATTTTTAAAAATATTTTAACATCCAGCATTAACCCGTTCCATGACGGTAGTGTTTGACGCTTAACGATAACTGAATGGGTCAGTGTGCTAAAAAATTTAAAGCGACTGTAATTATCAATGGATTTTAAAAATTTAAATTACTACCTATTATAGACATACTAAGGAATCTTAAAAGTATTTTTTAAATTTATTTCGAATTCAAAAACAAAGAAATAATACAAAGATTTCTTATCTTTTTGTTGAACTTGGGAACATTTTCACCGTTTTGTTTTTTTTACTAGTCTACTAAATAATTAAAAGCAAGCATAATTCGTACAATTCTAAAATGATTTTCAAAATAAATATTATGGGGGACATTTTAAAAATATTTATTTAATTTTTTAACGTTTGCTGATTATTATTTTAAATTCAAAAATAAATAAATAAATAAAAAGTTTTCTTACCTTTTTCTTGTGTTGACCTTCGTCAATTTGTTAGATGTTTCCTTGAATAAAATCCGAAGAAAACGATTTTTGTTGATTGCCATTTGAATATATGGTACAAATAATAATTTATTATAATTGTGTAAATATTATTCCTGGGGAAATTGGTTGATTTTGAACAAAACGAAAGAGTCATATGAAAACCACGAGGGTTCGGTTTGACACTGATCGGTTTTTATTTTTTATTATCAAATGGTCACACCCAAAAATTCAGTAGGCCTGTCGAATTTCATCTACAATATATTAAATTTATTTACACAATAAAGTTCTTTAGGTAGATTCAAGCAATCAACAAAAAATCGTGTTTGAAACGTGCAATGTATAATTCCAAACCGGTTCAAAATGGCGGCTCAGCTTCTTCTACAAGCGAGGGGTGACTCGGGATTTCCGAACTTTTTAATGATATGACTGTTCTAAAATTAGTTAGCCAATGATAAAATTAGAGCAGATTGGCTGCTGAACACAAACATATCTTTCTCCTTGACCTTGATTGGTATTTTTTTAAAAGTGGCTATCGATAAAAAAAAGTGTCATAACAACGTCCACGAGGTTTCGGGTGGAGACGGACCGGTTTTTATTTTTTATTATCAAATGGTCACATCCAAAAATTCAGTAGGCCTGTCGAATTTCATCTACAATATATTAAATTTATTTACACAATAAAGTTCGTTAGGTAGGATCAAGCAAACAACTGAAAATGGACCTTGAAACGAGCCATGTGTAGTACAAACTTCGGTTCAAAATGGCGGCTCAGCTTCGATAAACGTGAGGTGTCTGGGGATTTCCGAACTTTGTAATGGAAAATACCTTTCTAAAAATAGTTAGCCAATGATAAAATTAGAGCAGATTGGCTGCTGAACCCAAACATATCGTCTGCTTGACTTGATTGTTATTTTTTTAAAGTGGCTATCGATGTAAAAAAGTGACCTGGCGCAGAGACCTTCTAAAGGTTAAACGTCGCGGAACGGGTTAATTGTGTTCTCTATGACAAACCTAACCAAACCTAAACCTGACCTTGAGTTCACAATACATTAGGACAATCTTCATTTAAAAAATCATTTGAGTTAACAATACATTATAACAACCTTCATTTAGTATTAAAAATACCACTTGAGTTAACAATACCTTAGGACAATCTTCATTTCATTTTTAAAATATCACTTTTGAGTTAAGAACATATTACAACAATCTTCATTGTATATTAAAAATATCATTTCAGTTAAGAACATATTAGGACAATATTCATTGTATATTAAAAATATCATTTGAGTTAAGAACATATTAGGACAATATTCATTCAATATAAAAATAATACATGGAAAATTGATAAATGCAAAATAATCTTTCCATTATAATTCATAGTATACAGCATAAAATAATGAGTGATTTATCTATGTGTATATATGTGAAAGTGAAATGATGTGATTCAGCTGGTAGATGAAAGTGAAATGATGAGTGACTCAGCTGATGACTATGTGAAAGTGAAAGGATGAGTGACTCGGCTGATGACTATGTGAACGCGAAATGATGAGTGACTCAGCTGATGGCTAGACAAAAATGAAATGATGAGAGAAAGTGACTTGATGCAAAATATTCATTCAGTATATAAGGAAATGAAATGCTGATGTCTATGGATTGAAAAATGTCAGTTTATTGAGAATAATCTTTTATTATTAATGAAGGCAATGAAGTGGTCAGAATAATTTCTGTGTCAACAAAGATACTTTTCAAGAACTTTTAAAAACTCTAGCTAAGGCAAAAATCTGGCAGTTGTGGAAAAGCTGGCTCTAGAGTTATCGGTTTTAGTAAACTACTGAACAGATATATTTTCATTTCATTTTCATATTTTTCATTTATAAAAATTATAATTCCTCGCTTTTTGTGCTTTAGCTGGTGACTGAAAGAATGGGTTCATCACTTTTCTGCATTATCTGGTGACTGAGAGGAAAGTGGACTTGTCACTTTTCTGCATTATCTTGTGACAGAGTAAAGTAGATTTGACACTTTTCTGCATTATCTTGTGACAGAGGAAAAGTGGACGTCACTTTTCTGCATTATCTTGTGACAAAGGAAAGTGGATTTGTCACTTTTCTGCATTATCTTGTGACAGAGGAAAGTGGACTTGTCACTTTTCTGCATTATATGGTGACTAAGGAAAGTGGACTTGTCACTATTCTGCATTATCTGGTGACTGAGAGGGAAGGTGGGGAAATGAAGCAGAGGAGCTTGTCTACAGTATACATAAGTGATATATAGTTGTAAAAAGTTTAAAGTTGTAAAATATGTAAAACAGATAAATATGTGATAAACAGATTATATAAAGGTGATATATAGTTGTAAAATGTTTAAAATTGTTGTAAAATATGTAAAACAGATAAATATGTGATAAACAAAAAAAGTGATATAAAAACAAAAGTGATATAAAAGTGTTGTAAAGTATGTCAGGTTATTGTAAGGAATGTAAAGATGATATAAAAGTGCTGTAAAGTATGTCAGGTTATTGTAAAGAATGTAAAGATGATATAAATGGGTGTAACAGGAATGTAAAGTTGTAATAAAGGTGAAGCACTGCATATCAAAGTGTTGTATTACCCACAGTTTTAATGTTGTCTCAATGTACTGAGTATTAATATAAAGGTAGGTCCCAACTGCCAAAATATATTGTCTATTAGTACTCAAGCAGTTCAAAGGGGAGAATAGGACTGTCTATCAGGTGCTTATCATGATTAAAGGTTATTAAAATATTATTAAATGAGTATTATTGGCCCCTATTCATTACCCACAAGTAATGGAATGATAGAAACAGTAACTACAACATACACTCTAGTACAAGATGATGTGCATTATAACATACTCACCACTTATAATAATAAACTCATCATATACCAAGTAAATCTTATACTAAAATGTGGTGCTATGCAATTATAAAACATACTCAAATTATAATCATAAATGGTGCACTAAGCATAAAAACACAAACTCATAAGTACCATAATAAACAATGCACCAATAGGAAGCTATATTAACACACATTCACCATGGCTATCTTGTGTAGCATCTGGTTTCGAGTTCTTTCCCAAATGCACATACGGTCATCCAGGCCAAGACTGACAATGAATTGTAGAGACGTAGCGAGTGAAACAACAGCTTCTGTGTGCCATTTGAATTTATGTGTGCAAGTACCAGTCATCAAATCCCAAAGCCTCACGGCACCATCTGCTGACCCACTGGCTGCTGCATAAGGTGGGCACTGATATACAAGTTTAATGACAAAACTATTTATAATGTGTTTACTAAGATGTAATAAATAATATTTTTTTAAAATGGAAAGCAACAGAATAAAATATCTAGACCAAATCTGAATGGTGAACAAATCTGTTGCACCCCACTGAACACAGGCAAAATGACCAATTTGTTACACCCCACTGAACACAGGCAAAATGACCAATTTGTTACACCCCACTGAACACAGGCAAAATGACCAATTTGTTACACCCCACTGAACACAGGCAAAATGACCAATTTGTTACACCCCACTGAACACAGGCAAAATGACCAATTTGTAGAGCATAATTCTGCTTAAGATTCAACCTTACCTGTGCATAATGGACACAACCTTGCATAACAGCAGTCTTGCAAATGACATAATTTCAAAACTTATTAGCTATCACAATAGTAACCCACACAGTATTTTTCACTTATTAGCTATCACATTTAAAAAATTATTTGAACTGTACCATACCAAGAGTCAGAATGCCAAATAAAAAAAACAGTTTTAAGACCAATGAAGAATTTAATCTAAAAATAAAAATACTTGTGTATTTATTGCTGTAACATTTGTAAGCAGTTATTCATCGCCCCCCCCCCCTTTAAATTGTATAAAAAGTACATTTTTAATCATTTTAAAGAAATGCACACTGAAATAATTTTATTTTTTTTAAATGATAATTTTTAATGACAATAAAATTACAACTATATTGATTCATCAAAAACATTTCTATAGTACTTTACTCTTTAATAAATTTTAACGTTATTTAGTTGTAAATTTATATTAATAAAAAACATTTCTATAGTACTTTACTCTTTAATAAATTTTAAAGTTATTTAGTTGTAAATTTATATTAATAAAAAAAAAGTTTGGTCATATTAAATAACAATTGGCAATAATATCAAGGATATAAACAGACTTTTAAACAATATTAAAACATTACAAGTATGGTCAGAATGAACACACTCACACAATTAATTTTTCTCTTTATATTCTGTATCATTTCATCAGTACAACTACCTCATTGCTTTAAATGTTTATTTACAACAAATATATGTTTAAATTCCTAATGTAAAATTTTAAGAGCTTCAAGGCATATTAAATGCTTTTGCCTTGAATTGAAACTTTGATTTTAATGGAAAATTATGAACTTTGTTCATATGTGTGAGAGCAAGAACTACTATCAATAATGTCAAAGATGTCAAGATATCAAATTCATAACTTTGTTCACATGGTGTGAAAGCACTAACTACTACCAATGACTAAATATCATGATCACAAAATAAACAGAACAACACCATGATAACAAAATAAACAGAATAAAACCATGACTAAATACCATGATAACAAATTAAAGAGAACAACACCATGACTAAATACCATGATAACAAAAAAGAGAGCAATACCTGACTAAATACCATGATAACAAAATAAACAGAATACCATGACTAAATACCATGATAACAAAAAAAGAACAATAACTGACTAAACACCATAATAACAAAGTAAAGAGAATATCTTGACTAAATAGCATAATAACAACATAAAGAAAACAATACCTGACTAAACATCATAATAACAAAATAAACAGAATACCTGACTAAACATCATAATAACAACATAAAGAAAACAATACCTGACTAAACATCATAATAACAACATAAAGAGAACAATACCTGACTAAACATCATAATAACAACATAAAGAGAACAATACCTGACTAAACATCATAATAACAACATAAAGAGAACAATACCATGACTAAACATAATAACAACATAAAGAGAACAATACCGTGACTAAACATCATAATAACAACATAAAGAGAACAATACCTGACTAAACACATAACAAAATAAACAGAATACCTGACTAAACACCATAACAAAATAAACAGAATACCTGACTAAACATCATAATAACAACATAAAGAGAACAATACCTTATCAAGACAAAGTGCTGTGACACTTCCTTCATGTCCATACAGTGTGTACAAGCAAATGCAGTTGTCAAGGCGATAAATCTAAAGATGTTTGTGAAAAAACATAAAATAATAACATTTATTAATTAGGAGTTTTTTGTATCTCTTATATTCATTCAATTGTTCTTCATTAGTTATAATAGATGTAATTTTGGCAATTCTTTTCTTTCTTTAGAACATCATTAGTTATAATAGATGTAATTTTGGCAATACCTTTCTTTCTTTAGAACATCATTAGTTATAATAGATGTAATTACATCTATTTTGGCAATACCTTTCTTTCTTTAGAACATCATTAGTTATTACAGATGTTGCAGCTTCAGCTGTACATTATTAGTTATAAAAAATGTTGGAACTTCAACTATGCATCATTAGTTATAAGAAATATTATCTCAATTGGAAAATGTCTATCTCAGAGTAGTTTTAAATCAAAATTCTCTATGCTATGTTTTATGATTTCTAAGTGGCATTTTCTAAATACAGAGACAAGAAAAAGAAAGACAAATGTTGAATTTGACAGGCCTGCCAACTTACTCTATTTTTCATGCTTGATGTTTTGGTTAGTGACAAATACAAAAAAATTACAGTTCTTTATACAATTCTTATTTTGTCAGAAAAGGTCAAAATTAAGTTACACTCTTAGGTAAATAATCATTTAGAAGAAATCTGTCAGGTAAGTTAATGTCCTTATATCACTACAACATCCTCTAAAAACAAAATGTCAAAATACTTTAAGATCCTGACTAGAGGTCACTACACAATTGACAAATGCCTTATGGTCCTGACTAGTGATTACTATGAAAACAACAAAATTTAAATACAACAAAATGCCTTAAATGTATGATCATAGCTAGTGATTACTATGAAAACAACAAATTGTGAAAGTGCATTACGAGTAATGTCTTGGTTAGTGATTACTATGAAAACAACAAATTGTGAAATTACATTAAGTATATGGTCCTGGCTAGTGGTTACTATGAAAACAAAATGAAAATACCTTAAGTGTATGGTCCTGACTAGCAGTCACAATGCGATTTCCTTCATACTGCAAGCAGTTGATGGTACGTTGATGTGCTTTAAGTGTAGTCAGGCAATGACAGCGAATCACTTCCTCCCAAAGACGCAACTGTCGTACATTTCCAGCACTGTACTGACGCACATGACCTGTGAGGATACAAAGAATCCAATGCATGATATGTATCAATGTGTTATATTACAACTCATTACAAATGTATTAAAGTATGATGCTATAGCACATTAAGCAGGTACCAATGGTTGATGTTATAACATTACATATGTATCAATGCCTAAAGTTACTACACATTACAAATGTATCAATCTAGAATGATACAACATAATATTGTATTCATGCATATTATAGATGAAAACGGTGATCACATTTAAATTGGTATACAATGAAGAGCAATAAGGAATAGATTTTGAGCAAACTTTCTGACATTCAATGAACTTGTTTATGCACTACCAGCAAAACCAGGATTAAAGAATAAAAGTCTGAACAACCTCTCTGGTGTTGATGAACTGATGGTGGTGACTGGGGCAAAATGGACGGGCTGTGGAATGTCTCCAGTTCCAGAAAGTCCAGACTTCCATCCACTCTCGCTGCCACCATTCTGCATGATATACCACAAAGGTAAGGCAAACAAACAAGGTAGAGAAAGGTAAACAAACAAGGTAGGGCAAGGTAAAACAAGGTAAACACCAAAAGTAGGGTAAGGCAAGGTAAACACAAAAATAGAATAAGGCAAAGTAAAGCAAGGCAAACAAATTAAAATAAGGCATGGCAAGGTAAACCAAAAAAGGTAAAGCAAACAAACAGGTAAGGTAAGGCATTGTAAGGTAAGGGAAGGCAAACTAAAAAGGTAAGACAAGGTAAACAAATAAGGTAAAGCATTGTAAGGTAAGTGAAGGCAAACCAAAAAGGTAAGGCAAGGTAAACAAACAAGGTAAGGCATGGTGGGGTAAGGTAAAGTTTTATAGCAAATCAACAAGGTATGGCAAACCAAGAAGGTAAGCAAGGCAAGGTAAAGTAAGGCAAACCAAGGTAAGACAAGGCAATGCAAGGTAAACCAAAAAAAGTAAGGTAAAGCAAGGCAAACCAACAATGCTAAGTAAGGTAAGACAGGGCAAGCCAACAAGGTATGGTAAGCCATAGCAAAGTATGGCAAGGTAAGTAAGGCAAGCCAAGAAGGTAAGCAAGGTAAGATATGGCAAACCAAAAGGTAAAGCAAACTAAAAAGGTAAGGCAACTTAGTTTCAAGCAGCATAAACAAACATTGATGTTTAATTTAATGATGCATCAAAAACAATGATTAACTTAATAATAATACAATTTGCAACATGTCAACTGAAAAATACAAATATAAATATACTCCTAAACCAAGTATCTTGTCTTTTGGCTGATTTGCCTTTTAGACTTTCATTGAATTCAAAATATATTCTTTCTTTTGATTTAAAATGTGTTACGTTTTATTAAAATCTTGATTATAGTTTATTCAGAACTAAAACAAAATATTGACATATGTCCCCACAAATTGCCTGAATCAAGCAATTATATTTACATGAATGCAATTCAGTTACAAGCAGCTTTCTATAGCTTTTACTTGCCTGCACAAATCCAAGAATTTTAAAACCTATTTCAGGTGGTATTATTTTGTCACCTGACATCAAAAAATGATGGCACAAAGCTGGAGAAAATGTGTTTGGGGAGAATGGGGCATCTTTAAATAGGTAGAACCAGCTATTTTTTCAAAGTTTTTGGAAATGAATGAAATTTACACCATATAACAATCACGGTGAAAGAAGTCAGTTTACAAAAAAATGGTTGCATAATCTTTCTTACTTTTCTTTTTACGCAATTTTCAAAAATGGGGAAAAAAATGCTTTTTACAGGTATTTTACAATTTACCATTTTTGCATCACCCTAAAATAAAAACTGATTATCTGACAGAGCTAAAATTTTGCATTCCTCATGTATCCAATGCTGACATGAAGCCTGATTTATTCTGAGGCAAGAGCTTTCTTAATTTTTGAGTTATTGATTCTCAAAAATGAGAAAAAACACAAATTGAGCAATGGCACTTTGAGCCAACACTGAAAATGAACCATATTAATGCATTTTTGCTTATTTTGAGTTCCATTTGACTTGTTTAAGTAATTATAATGAAATAACAACTTAAAATTAGCCGACATTTATAGTTAAAATGCATTTATTGATGTATTATGTTTTAAAATTTATAATTATTTAAAATTAAGGGTAGAGGGCTAATTGAAACCTAGTGGCAAGTTGAAATAAAAACAATAGTATTATGTATTCTGAAACATGGTCCCTCAAAGTCTTGGCCAATTTTTACAAGTAAAATGAACCCTAACAATAATTTAACCTATTACCAACTCTTAAAAGATACAATGATGGGGTATAGCCTCACAAAAACTAAATAATTAATGCGTATTTGAGGCTGTTGCTATTGGCGCTACCCATTATGATTAATTAATTTAAATGGCTGTCATTCGTGATCCATCATAACTTAGTTAATAAACCATTTTTTTTTTTTTGTGGGGAAAAACTATGTAGGATCAATGTGTGATCATTGTCGGACATATATTATCAAACATTGTTAATAAAATTTACAGCAGAAATGATAAATAACGACTGTTTAGAAGACCTATACTTGTCGACTCTCGCTCACATCCATGACGATCTTGAACGCATTGCCGTCTGTACAGATACAATCTTTATTTCCGTTAATAAACCAGTGGAGAAAAACGATCTAGGATCAATGTGTGATCATTGTCTGACAGATATTATAAAATATTTAATAAAATTTACAGCAGAAATGATAAATAATGACTGTTTAGAAGACCTATACTTGTCGACTCTCGCTCACGTCCATGACGATCTCGAAAGCATTGAAGTCTGTACAGATACGATCTTTATTTCCGTCAAATAGCCTTAAAAGATTATCCAGATAATTAATTAAAATCTTTTTACAACTGCAAGAGTTATAGTTAATTAAACTTAGTGAATTACTTTCGCAGCAGAGAAACAAGCACAGCCGACAACGCCATGGCGATCACGCACTTCGTTTATGTTTAGGCCTATGTTTACTTCGTGCACGCTTGGGTTGCACATTTTCCCGCTCTACGGGTTCTGCTACAAAAATGCCACTTTGTCATGCTATATACCATTTTAAAAAAAAGATTTTCTACTTTCTTCTGATATAAGAAAAAAATCTATATTTTCAGAAATAACCATGCAAAAAAGTAATTGAAAAATAGGGCTTTTTTCAATCAACTTTTACATACAATAAAAATAAAAATACAGATTTGAAACTAACACGGTTGCATTCTACATTAATTTTTCTTTAGTTTGATATAAGATACATTCTGATTGGACAATCGTAGCAGAACCCGTTTTAGTGTTTGCAAGGTATATCAAAAGACGATGGTAAAACCGGAGATTGAGATTTTTGCCATGGCTATTGAAACACGCCAACTGTACCTAATTTAATGCAATCGTACACGCTTCCACTCACTCTCTCACAAATAAAAAATAATTAATGAAAAGTTGGAAGATAGTTTTATTCAACAAACTATTTCACTGCCTTATTCAGGGAGCTATCTTTATGTCAGTGCCTTATTCAGTGAGCTATCTTTATTTCACTGCCTTATTCAGTGAGCTATCTTTATTTCACTGCTTATTCAGTGAGCTATCTTTATTTCACTGCCTTATTCAGTGAGCTATCTTTATTTCACTGCCTTATTCAGGGAGCTATCTTTATGTCCACTGCATTACTCAGTGACTTACCCTTAATGGCACTAGAGTTATTTTTAAGCACACTGCTTTACTCAGTGACTTACCTTTATATGTATTACATTATTCACTGTTTTATCAATATATATATATGCCTTAATCTGTACATTACTGCCATATGCAATGCCTAACTTAGCACATTACTGCCATAGGCAATGTCTAACTTGGCACATTACTGCCAAATACAATCTTTACTCAGTGCATTACTGTCATATACAAATCTTACTCAGTATGTCTTTGAACACAATGCCTAAGTGTGTTATCTTCATTTACACCCTTAATGAGTATTTGAGATACAATTGTACATCACCTTATTCAGTACATTGCCTTGAAATACATTACCTTACACAGTGTGTCATCTTTAAATACATAAGCTGATTCAGTGTTTTACTTGAATACATCAACTGATTACACACATTACTTGAATACATCAACTGATTACACACATTACTTGAAGTACATCAAATGATTTCATGTGTTACTTGAAATACATCAAGTGATTATACTTGTTACTTGAAATACATCAACTGACTGTTGAGTTACTTGAAATACATCAAGTGATTATTGGGTTATTTGAAATACCTCAAGTGATTATTGAGTTACTTGAAATATATCAACTGATTACATGTTATTTGAATTAAATCAACTGATTACATGCATTACTTGAAATATATCAACTGATTACACATATTACTTGAAATACATCACCTTTTCCCCGCAAAACAGATGGCAGTAACCCCTGCTGTTGAAGTACTGTATTGGTATTTCAGTCGGCCTGTCTCTCCTTCCCACATCTGTACATTTATCAAAAATGTGTCTACAGTATTTTAAAAATTAAAATAATATTCCGGACAAACTTGCAAACATAAAAGTAAAGCATCGATCTTCTGCAATTAGATATTTCAATAAAATGCAAACACAAATAAATAGATCTACTGCAATTAGATATTTCAATAAAGTGCAAACACAAATAAATAGATCTACTGCAATTAGATATTTCAATAAAGTGCAAACACAAATAAATAGATCTACTGCAATTAGATATTTCAAACATAAAAGTAAAGCATCAATCTTCTGCAATTAGATATTTCAATAAAGTGCAAATAAAATAAATCGATCTACTACAATTAGATATTTCAATAAAGTGCAAACAAAAAGTCAATTATTATTTTTAGCCACCATGACAATAAACTCATGACAAAATATGAAATACATCAGAGAACAAAATTATATCACAGAATGTATAAAAGTATGACAGCTATACATATTTTTAAACATACAAAGACGAACCTCAATTCGACCGTTTCCACAGCCAGCAACGACCAGTCCATCCTTCATGACCAGACACCAGATTGAGGATGCTGAATCTTCTTCTCCTCCTTGGGGTGTGTCTGGGTTAGCCATAAAGACACTGTCACCTGAAGACAAAGGTCTGGAGTAAAATAAGTCATACTGACAGGAAGACCTTTTTTTACACAGTGGTAGTGTTAATAGTATCAATACTGAGAACAGTAGTGTTATTAATATTGAAAGCAGCAGTTTTGATAGTAGTAGTCATGACAGTTATATTATCAGTAGTGCTGATAGTTCTAATGATCACAGTGCTGAAAGCAGTAGTGATGATATAGTATTGTTATTAAGAGCAGTACTGATAGCAGTAGTAATGACAGTAATGTTATCAGCTGTGCTGACAGCAATGGTAATCGCAGTAGCATTAACAATAGTACTGCTAGCAGTAGTAATGACAGTAATGTTATTATCGGCAGTATTGATAGCAGTAGTAATGACAGTTATATTATTATCAGAAGTGTTGATAGCTGTACTGATGACATAGTGTGGTGCCAACGCCACCTAGTTAAGGTTATTAATATTATTAATTAATCATCCATAACTAATTACAGATGAACAGAATCTTAATTTATGTTATTAATAATTCTCCAGCAGACACCACTCATCTTTCTCACTTGGCAGATATGCAGGTGGTGTAAACATTTTCTCTTTTCCACAATATTAAAAACAAACATTTACCATCACACAATATTTCCATAGGTGAAAAACTTCTTACTTAAGGAGAAGACAAATCCATCTTTAATATATATATTTAGCGAGCTCCAATCTACCCACTTTCTTCTCCAACATAAGGTTATCAATATGCGTAAGAAGGTCAATAAATTTAATAAATCAACAATCAAATATATATTATATATATAAAACAAATACAATGAAAAAGATTACTTGACATCAATATTTCCACAAAACCTTATTTGAATAATTTTAATGCCTATACAGTCTTATATCCTAAAACACAATTCAACAATTTAGTATCAATACGAATCACAGGATAGTTCTTATAAGAGAACAGAAATGGACTTATTAGAGATAAACAATAATAGTCTCTATGTACTTAATCTGATTTAGGTGCTCTCAATAGTCTTCGCATGTTTTTGGTTTTTTTGAAACAAAGCCACAAGTTTATTGTTCAGTTATTACTAATGTCAATTCCACATGATTCCCTCCTTACTTTACACCGATTTGCTGCTACTCACTCAAAGCTAACCTGGGCGCCGCTCCTTCAAAGTACTCACTCAAGCAGAACAACAATTGTAGCAATTTCCAGAAAATTCCTTGTACCAGAAATTGCTTGATGTAGTCAGCATACCTTGCCAGTATATATCAATGGAGTGCAGTTGTACCACAGTTGTAGCAATCTAAAATCAGTGAGCCAGGAGATTCTGATAAAATGTCAAGTGTTTAGCATACTACATATAAGCATTATAGTTCACAATTTGTAGAAATAATAGTCTACTCATGTAATACATCTCTATGTAAAATGCAAATATAACATATCGATAGCAAAAATGTATGAAATATTTCTAAGTCCATTCTCTCTCAATCAGTCAGTTAACTCACCATTAAGCTAATGGCAGCCTTTCATGACGGAACTTCTTGCCACTCTAAATTCATGTAATTAAACAATAGAAACTTTTGATTTCAGCTCATTGGCTGGTCACGTTCTCATAAATCTTAAACAATGGATAATAAAAACTACTCATCCAGTTGGAACTGGTTTGCATTGCATCAGCAATTTTTAGTATATTCTGGAGTTGTTTATTTCCAACTCTGACACTTACAAAAAAATGCTATCA
This sequence comes from Sinotaia quadrata, assembly GCA_028829895.1. NCBI lineage: Eukaryota > Metazoa > Mollusca > Gastropoda > Architaenioglossa > Viviparidae > Sinotaia > Sinotaia quadrata. The sequence continues at coordinate 1,311,731 of CM054180.1, read as the reverse complement.
TAAGGAGTGCCCAAGGTCAGTCACTTCGACAATTTAAAAATTTGCTATTAACATTAGCAATTAAGTTTAGAAATAGGGATAGGCAAATTTACTCTGCCAAACATAGTAATTTTATTAACAGCAGTACTGATAACAATGGTAATGACAGTAATGTTATTATCATAAGTCTTGATATCAGTAGTAATGACAGCAAAGTTATTATCAGCAGGATTGATAGCAGTAGTGATCACACTATTATCAGCAGTATTGGTAGCAGTAGGGATCACACTATTATCATCAGTGTTGACAGCAGTAGTGATGACATAGTCAAGTTATTAACAGCAGTATTAATAAGCAGTACAGACAGTTATCATTTTATCTAACTATTTATATTGCTTTAAATGTATTTTATCAACATCTTTTCCTAGAATTACTTCCTGTAGACACCGGAACTCTCACGATTTCTCAAACGATATGAGAAGAAAAGAGAACTGGTTGATACGGATGCGTTTGGGCATTTTGCCTGATATGACGTTATGGTGGTTTTGGGCGCTCCGCGCGGTAAAGGATTAATACAAAAATAAAAAGTGTAAATCAGATATTTGTAAGAGAACAAGTGTGAAGCAGATTTAAAGCAAAAAATAAAAAAGTGTGAATCAGATATGTGTAAGAGAACAAGTGTAAAACAGTCTCCTAACCTTGACTCCAACTCCGAGCACGAAGTTCGTCATCATATGGCGAGACTGGTGTCATCGAGCCCGCAGAAGTTTCTCTTGTCATACGGTGATGTTCTTCATATATTCCTTCAAACCACCCATGGAAGTCAAAACTCTGGCCTTCCCCATGATCTGTTTGCTGGTGAATGGAGGCAAAATTTGTGTTAATGGTATTGGAAAGGTCTGGAGTGAGTCTGCAATAGCGTGGTTCCTTAGAGATATTCTTTCTGTCAACGCGACGCTCCAAGATTCTAGTTCTCTCAATCACTGATCCTTCAGAGGAGCTGGTACTTTCAGGCGTCATTTTACCACCATGGTACTCAGCATAAAGATCAGCATCACTATCTTCTATGTTTCTCCCAACACATGGCTTCCTTGGTCTTGGTGGGGTGATGCTGGTGAAGTAATATTGTAACAGCCAGAGATAACGAAACAGAGCAGAGATAACGAAAACTATAGCATAAATAATCAAGTCTGATAATGTAGGATACCACATATTCTGCAAGAATCTGAGTATGGCTGTGCTGTTGTGAAAGCAAGGACAGAAGACTTAGAAGTTATGTAAGCATGCAGAAGTATAGAAGTATGGTTAGCATGTAGGAGTATAGAATTATGATTAGCATATAGAAGTATAGAAGTATGGTTAGCGTGTAGAAGTATAGAAATATGGTTAGCATGTAGAAGTATCAAGGTATGATTCGCATGTAGAAGTAGAGAAGTATTATTAGACTGTAGAAGTATAGAGCATGATTAGCATATAAAAGTATGGAGTATGATTATCATGTAGAAGTATAGAAGTATGATTAGCATTTAGAAATATAGAAGTATAATTACATGTAGAAGTATAGAAGTATGATTAGCATGTAGAAGTGTAGAAGTATGATTAGCATGTACAAGTATAGAAGTATTAACATATAGAAGTATAAAAGTATGATTAGCATGAGTGGACAGAAATGGATGAGTAGGTAGATAGATGTAATAATCAGAAATGATGGGTCAAATCTAGTGTGAATGTAGATCCAAATACAGTTTAACCTTTCTCCAGCTATGCAGACACATTAACTGACATCAACAGAAACAACTGCATAGAGCTAAGGAGAACAATATATACTAAAATTCACACTTATAACTTTAATAGTTCAAATGTATTTCCACAAGAATATATTCCCAGAGATACATACTGCTGTTTGAAACACGAGATTTCAACTTGTACTTTTTCATGTATCTTTATTTTAGCCAGTTAAACAATATTATAAAAAAATGAATGATGTGATATTAATGACAGTGTAAAATTTTAATGCTCTTCATTAATGTTACAGGAATGTGATACTTTATTTTCTGGAAGGAGTATAATAAATAGAAGTATAATAAGATATTTATATATCTGGGAGTGTTCTGTTACACTGCAGATGCCAAAATTATTTGATTTGGTGATTAAGTCAGTGTAAGAAATCAACAAAGTTTGATTTGGATAAATTAGGATTTTGTCCTACACTTGTAAGAGTGTAGGAAATCAACAGTTTGACTTGGATAAATTGGGATTTTGTCCTGCACTTGTAAGAGTGTAAGAAATCAACAGTTTGATTTGGATAAATTAGGATTTTGTCCTACACTTGTAAGAGTGTAAGGATTAGCATGATTAGCAAAATATGGTTATACTTTTTATATCTCCTTTATTTATTTATTCTTCAACAAGTATCATTGTTTATGAGTGCAAATTCAATGTAAACCATTAGCTAGGAGGTAAAATATTTTGTTAACCATAACCAACATCCCTATGTCACCTCAAGTAGCAAATAGCTTTAAAAAAATATTTAGCATCACCCAGATCTGTCAAGTGAGTGCAGAGGTCACGTCACATCTCACTGAGTGGGAGTAAAGTAAAAATAGCACCAGTGAATCATGAAAATGTGAGTGAGTAATTAGGGAATTGAAGAAAATGGGTGTGGGATCAGACTATATAAGCCTAAGTAAAACTTAAGTTTAATACTGATGACCTAGCGTGATCCAGAGAACTGGTATGCATAAATTTGACTTTAAGGAAATGTTTTATTAATAAGAATGTTCAGAGATTTTGCTATTTCTTAATTAAAATTAATTGTTTTTATAAGAATGCCAATGTATGCATTCTTTTGCAGAGGTGCATTAGCAAGATCCAATCTTTGCAGTGTGTGCCATTAGTAAGTATCCAATCTTTGCAGTGTGTGCCATTATTAAGTATCCAATCTTTGTAGTGTGTGCCATTAGTAAGTATCCAATCTTTACAGTGTGTGCCATTAGTAAGTATCCAATCTTTGTAGTGTGTGCCATTAGTAAGTATCCAATCTTTGTAGTGTGTGCCATTAGTAAGTATCCAATCTTTGTAGTGTGTGCCATTAGTAAGTATCCTATCTTTGCAGTGTGCCATTAGTGAGTATCCTATCTTTGCAGTGTGTGTCATTAGAGAGTATCCAATGTTTGTGTGTGCCATTAATGAGTATCCAATCTTAGCAATGTGTGCCATTAGTGAATTCTGTAGCTATCATAAAACTTTCATCTCACTAATCTCAGCAGCTCTCAAAACTTTCAGATCACTAATACCTAACTGTAGCTATCAAAAAACTTTCTTGTTACTAATATAAGTAGCGGTCATAAAACAAACTTTCAAATCACTAACTAAAGTAGCTGTTAAAAAAAATTCATATCACTTTTATACTTTCAACACCAGTAGCTCTCATAAAACTTTTATGTCACTAATAACTATAGCTGTCAAAAACATTTCATTTCACTATTATACTTTCAACACAAGTAGCTCTCATAAAACCAATTAAACTTTTCATTCTCCTTTACTAATCTCCCATTCATATTTTCTTTGCTGATCTCAAACTACATATTTAAATGACTGAGACACACTGTTCACTGCATATTGTACACGAAAGAGATATTCTACCAACCACCAATGCTAAGATGAGGAAATAATGTTGACAACTGCTAAAGTTACTTTAAAATGTGTTGTCAACAACTGCCAGTGACAACAAAGAAGTTATACAATGTCAACATGTCAACAAATGTCACTTTGAAACATTTTCAAGTGCTTTCTAACCTGCTTCGTTGCATGACAGAGATGCACTGACCAGTGTTGGAGTCCCACATTCGCAGCTGACCACCCAGACAACAACTAACCACAAACTGACCATCAACTGCCACACATTCTATTTCCTGTCCAATTAAAAGATATGGAATTAGGATTATATTTATGCAATGAAGAAAGAAACTATCATAAATTCTCAATTTCAAATAAATGAAAAATAATAATATAAAATAAAACTCATAAGAGCTTTAAATAATTAGAGAAAATACGTAGCGAGATGTTTATATAAATGACAAAACCCTATCAGCACCAACAAAATCCAGTCATCAAATAACAACATAAAACCAACAAAATAAATGTACTTGCACAAAGAAACATAAATAAAAAGAATTTACAATTGTGCTGTAAACAAACAATCATGAAAAGAGAAAATATCTTGCTAAAGAAAAGATGTATTGAAAGCCCTCTTAAAAATTACCAAATCATTTTATGTATGATAAATGTGTTTAAATAATTAATAATTATATTCTTTGTAAGAAATGGTGTGATGTGGAATCAAAGATATAGGCTATAAGTTGAAATAAATAATTTGTTTGAAGTTTCATACCTGGTTATGTCCCTTAAGCATAAGAGGCAACGATTCTTTGATTTGTTTGTAGTATGCTCCCTTAGATCGTTGTCGTCGTGCATAGTGGCGAGCCCATGAGTGCCTCCAACGTGAGTAGTTTCGTGAACACATGCATTTGTACAGCATTGCCATAAAGTATGTGATAACGATTACAGATAACACGCCCAGACTCATGGTGATAACAAACTCTCTTCTAGACTTGGGATAAAATGCCTTTAGTTTCTTAGAGTCATAAAAGTTTGACAGGTATTCTGAACTTTTCAAGTGGTCTAACAAGTCCTGTGCAGAAAAAAAGTAGAACTTCAATACACTATGATTATTAATGTGACCAATAAATCATGTGAAGAAAAAAGTAGGACTTCAATAAACTATGATTATTAATATCCATGTCTGTTCACTACTCCTGAAGCTTCTTAAATACCTATGTCTGTTCACTACTCCAGCAGTTTCCTAAATATGTGTGTAGTATTATTAAAAGACCATCATTCATCAAAACTCACCTGTTTGTCTGTACTTGAAGACTGACCAATGCCTTGACTTGGAAGTGCATGTGACGCAACAGAGTATCCATGACTTTCTGAAGAATGTCGAAGCCGAACTGCAGATTGTGGATCCACAACAAGAGACAGGTGGATGGAAGGTAGGATACTTATATATCTAACAAATAAGAATTGATTTCAAATTAAATAAAAATTGATGTCAAATTAAATAAGAATTGATGTCAAATTAAATAAGAATTACTATCAAATTAAATAAGAATTGATGTCAAATAAATAAGAATTGATTTCAAATTAAATAAGAATTGCTATCATTAAATAAGAATTGATTGTCAAATTAATTAAGAATTGCTATCAAACTAAATGAGAATTGATGTCAAATTAAATAAGAATTAATTGTCAAATTAAATAAGAATTGATTGTCAAATTAAATAAGAATTGCTATCAAATTAAATGAGAATTGATGTCAAATTAAATAAGAATTGATTGTCAAATTAAATAAGAACTGCTATCATTAAATAAGAATCGATGTCAAATTAATTAAGAATTGCTATCATTAAATCGAAATTGTCAAATTAAATAAGAATTACTATCAAATTAAATAAGAATTGATTTCAAGTTAAATAAGAATTGATTGTCAAATTAAATAAGAATTGCTATCAAATTAAATAAGAATTGATTTTAAGTTAAATAAGAATTGATTGTCAAATTAAATAAGAATTGCTATCAAATTAAATAAGAATTGCTATCATTAAATAAAAATTGTCAAATTAAATAAGAATTACTATCAAATTAAATAAGAATTGTTATCATTAAATAAGAATTACTATCAAATTAAATAAGAATTGATGTCAAATTAAATAAGAATTGATGTCAAATTAAATAAGAATTGATGTCAAATTAAATAAGAATTGCTATCATTAAATAAGAATTGATTTAGAATTAAATAAGAATTACTATCAAATTAAATAAGAATTGATTGTCAAATTAAATAAGAATTGATGTCAAATTAAATAAGAATTGCTATCATTAAATAAGAATTGATGTCAAATTAAATAAGAATTGATGTCAAATTAAATAAGAATTGCTATCATTAAATAAGAATTGATGTCAAATTAAATAAGAATTACTATCAAATTAAATAAGAATTGCTTTCATTAAATAAGAATTGATGTCAAATCAAATAAGAATACATGAATTCCTTTCAAATTAGGGAGGCCACATTATAGAACCACTTCAATGGACAGGTGAATGCAAAATAATATGTCCATGCATGAATAATCAGCAAGATTCTCATAAATGTTTTCAAATAAATAAACAACTCCTGAATATCAAACAAATAAACAACTCATGAATAAATTGGCCATAAGGTCATAATCATATACCAAAAAAATAAACAACACATAAATAAATTGACCATAAGGTCCTATATCAAACAAATAAACAACACATAAATAAAATGGCCATAAGGTCCTATATCAAACAAATAAACAACTCATGAATAAATTGGCCATAAGGTCCTATATCAAACAAATAAACAACTCATGAATAAATTGGCCATAAGGTCCTATATCAAACAAATAAACTACACATGTATAAATTGGCCATAAGGTCATAATCATATACCAAAAAAATAAACAACACATGAATAAATTGGCCATAAGGTCCTATATCTGATTTTAGGCATAGCAGGAGTGTATATCAAAGAAATTCTTAATCAATATGTAACATTATATATCGGCTAGATTTTTGGCATGACAGGAATATATATGTAAAAAAAATATATCAGTTTATATACATAATGTTATATTTCTGCCAGATTTAAGATATCTGGCACCAAAGTCAGATACTGAAAAACTGCTGGCATGTATAAATTCACTAGTCAAATTTAATTACTACTAGTTCAATAATGCAAACAAACTTCATCTTGCGAAATAAATTACTAAAAACTGCTAACAACTTAAATAGTTGTTTCAAAACAAGAACTTCAAAACCAGTTTACCTGCCCAGCAGACTGATGTTATAGAAAGCCATGAGCCTTGGCCAGTGTTTATGTGACAGTCCACGCCACGCCTCCAGTTGTGTATGTTGTAAAAGTCCAGTCTCAGAGGCCTCATCTCCAGTATCACGTGTCCATAACCATCCTAGTCCTGCTATGATTGCAGACAAATTTATACAATCACATTTTTCGGGTAGGTGTCCTGGTACATACTATTAAATGATAAACAACATTGTTTATATGTATAAGTATATCCATTAAGATGTAACTGCAAAACATTGTTTATATGTACAAGTATATCCATTAAGATGTGACTGCAAAACATTGAAAAAGTTATTAATGTTCTGAGTTTTAAATGCACAAATACACTATGATAATTCAGTTGAATTATAAAAACATTTTCTTTGATTTGTGCTGTTACAATGACACAAGACTTGATTATATTTCTAGCTTGAGAATTTATATTAAGTCTCCCCCCAAAAAAAATATAATGGTATTGTTAGATCCACATGATGCACCAAAAATATAACAATCAATTTTAGTAGACTGCTCTTCAGTAAGTCTCATTTTTGTGGAAAGCAAAACGTTTTCAATACTTGCTTCTTGTGAACAAAAAGCAAATGAAAATGAACAGTGTTGGTGTTAACTTTTGCAGACATAATGTATTAGCAGGCCTTATCAAACACTTCAGGTAATTCCATGCAGAGATCATTTTACAAATTACTTAAAACTATTACTATTTACTTCAACCCAAATTACTAAGTTACTTAATCAAACAATGTTTTATAACAGTGAACCCAAGTGAACAGACTGTCCAATGACACTCAAAGACACACATTGATACAACAATCATGCAGTGAACTATAAGAAGCACTCCATGCTATTGCCTGCCCTATCCCCACCCCAGAAGCCTACACCACACTACACAGATAACTAACGAATTATGTGATGCAACGTGTACAGTTTACACAGACTACCAGGAAACAGCAGTGGACAAATTGGAACACAAACAATGAAACATGCTCAGAGATAAATGGCAGTGGAAATACTAGAACTCTAACAAGACCTGAAAGAAATGGAAATACTAGAACAAGAGCTGAAAGAAATGGAAATACTAGAACAAGAGCTGAAAGAAATGGAAATACTAGAACAAGAGCTGAAAGAAATGGAAATACTAGAACACTAACAAGACCTAAAAAAATGGAAATACTAGAACACTAACAAGACCTGAAAGAAATGGAAATACTAGAACACTAACAAGACCTGAAAGAAATGGAAATACTAGAACACTAACAAGACCTGAAAGAAATGGAAATACTAGAACACTAACAAGACTTGAAAGAAATGGAAATACTAGAACACTAACAAGACCTGAAAGAAATGGAAATACTAGAACACTAACAAGACCTGAAAGAAAGGTAAATACTAGAACACTCTAAGACATAAAAGAAATGGAAATGCCAGAACATAAACAAGAGCTGAAATAAACAGTAATGGATATACTAGAACACTCAAATATGACTTGAATAAATAGGAATATATGACTTGAGATAAAATGCAATGCATATACTGAAACTCTCAAATATGATCTGCAATCAAAGCAATGGATCAACAGCAAGAATACAAACTGGAACACTCAAAATGACTTGAGATAAACAGCAATGGATACACTAGAACAATCAAAAGTGACTCGATATCAACAGCAGTGGATACACTAGAACAATCAAAAGTGACTTGATATCAACAGCAATGGATACTCTAGAAAAATCAAAAGTGACTTGATATCAACAGCAGTGGATACACTAGAACAATCAAAAGTGACTTGAGATAAACAGCAATGGATACACTAAAACAATCAAAAGTGACTTGAGATTAACAACAATGGATACACTAGACGTTGATATCAACAGCAATGGATACACTAGAACAATCAAAAGTGACTTGATATCAACAGCAATGGATACACTAGAACGATCAAAAGTGACTTGAGATAAACAGCAATGGATACACTATAACAATCAAAAGTGACTTGAGATAAACAGCAATGGGTACACTATAACAATCAAAAGTGACTTGAGATAAACAGCAATAGATACTCTAGAACAATCAAAAATGACTTGATATTAACAGCAATGGATATACTGGATCTGTCAAATGTGTTTTGAAAAAATAGCAATAGTTATACTGAATATTTAAACAGCCTGAAATTAACAGAATGGGACAGAGTAAACCACTGTAACATGACCTGAAAATAACATCAAATGATACAGTAAAGTACTCAAGCATGACCTGAAATTGACACCAAACAACATACTAGACTCCATTTGCTAATCAAGAAAAAACAACAACTGACACTGATTATATCTAGTTGGCTATACAGGTGGATAAAATAGGTGTGGCTAAAGGGAAGATAATTCATAGCTTTGTGAACATATGAATTAAAATTGGGATTCCTTTGAAGAGTGGTAAGGTTTCACTTAAGACTAGTACAAAGTTAGAGTAAATACAATCCTAGGTTGAATAAAGTCTTACTTCTTCAAAAAATTGAGAAAATAAAATTGACTAACATAAAGATAAATTAAATAATCATGTGTAGTATCAGGCTTTTCTAGCACAAAGAAATTTGCTAGATTAAATACAACCCTGTTTTGGTAAGGTCTTACTTTTGAAAGGCACAAAGCTAGATTAAATGAGGTCTTGTGTTGATAAGGACTTCCTTTTGAAATGCACAAAGCAAGATTAAATGTAGTCTTGTGTTGATAAGGACTTCCTTTTGAAATGCACAAAGCAAGATTAAATGTAGTCTTGTGTTGATAAGGACTTCCTTTTGAAATGCACAAACTAGATTAAATGCAGTCCTACTTGGGCATTACTTCTGACTAGCAAAAAACTAGATGAAATACAATTCTATGTAACTTTGACTAGCATTAAGCTAAATACAATTCTATGTAACTTTGACTAGCATTAAGCTAAATACAATTCGATGTAACTAAAGGTCCAAATTTTTTACCAGCAAAAAGTTAAATTAAATTCAACCTTTGTAGCTAAGATCTTAGAATACTATGCAGCACACAACTTTCTTTTAGTAAGAAAAAGACAATTTTAATACAGTTCTAATGTAGCTAATACAATTCTTATGTAGCTAATACAGTTCTAATGTAGTTAATACAGTTTTAATGTAGCTAATACAATTCTTATGTAGCTTCTACAATTCTTATGTAGCTAATATATTTCTTATGTAGCTAATACAGTTCTTATGTAGCTAATACAGTTCTAATGTAGTTAATACAGCTTTAAATTAGCTAATACAATTCTTATGTAGCTTATGTAGCTAATACATTTTTATGTAACTAATATATAGTTGTTATACCTTCCTTCATAGGGTAATATCTTATACAGCAATCCTATTACAGGATAAGGACTTGTACAATCCTTCATGAAATACAATCCTATTACAGGATAAGGTACAATCCTTCATGGAATACAATCCTATTACGGGATAAGGACTTGTACAATCCTTCATGGGATACAATCCTATTACAGGATAAGGACTTGTACAATCTTTCGTGGAATACAATCCTATTACAGGATAAGGTACAATCCTTCATGGAATACAATCCTATTACAGGATAAGGACTTGTACAATCCTTCATGGAATACAATCCTATTACAGGATAAGGTACAATCCTTCATGGAATACAATCCTATTACAGGATAAGGACTTGTACAATCCTTCATGGAATACAATCCTATTACAGGATAAGGTACAATCCTTCATGGAATACAATCCTATTACAGGATAAGGGCTTGTACAATCCTTCATGGAATACAATCCTATTACAGGATAAGGTACAATCCTTCATGGAATACAATCCTATTACAGGATAAGGACTTGTACAATCCTTCATGGAATACAATCCTATTACAGGATAAGGTACAATCCTTCATGGAATACAATCCTATTACAGGATAAGGTACAATCCTTCATGGAATACAATCCTATTACAGGATAAGGACTTGTACAATCCTTCATGGAATACAATCCTATTACAGGATAAGGACTTGTACAATCCTTCATGGAATACAATCCTATTACAGGATTACACTTTGTGCAATCCTACTACAGGATTAAGTCTTATACAATCCTATTACAGGTGAGGTATTAACCTTTCCTTTGTAGGTTAAGATAAAAATGTTTCAGATGAAGTGAAATACAAATGTCATATTCCTACAACTGTTAAATGAAGCATTTTCTTACCTGTACCTGTCAAAGTAGGGCCATCTTCTTCGGATCGCTCTCGCATCATGTCAGTGGCAAAGTGATGGTCTGCCAAGTGAAGTAGAGAATGATTCCCTTGTTGTAGAGGTGCTGAGGTGTCTTCATTGTTAGTAAGTTGTTCCACTAAGCCAGTCTTATAAACAATGAGACCAATCCAAATGACTGTACATACCTGTCAATAAAGCCACACCAAATGACTGTACATACCTGTCAATAAAGCCACATCAAATGACTGAACTATACAGATGTAAATTAGGCTGTTCCAAATGAATATATATATATAAAACTTTCTGAAGGATAATATAGGCAAGAAAAGGTTTTCACCTTTCAGAGGATGAATTTACATACAAGAAAATACATACAATATGTAAAAAAACTAGCTGAAATGTATTTTCTTAGATGAAATGTTATATACTATTTTGTTGGTGGCTCTGAGCTTGAGGCCAGTCTCTTATCATTAAACAAATAACACTGCAAGAGTCAGACATCTTTATCTCCTATCATTAAACAAATAACACTGCAAGTGTCAGACATCTTTATCTTTAAACAATAATGCTACACAAGTGTCAGACATCTTTACCTTTAAACAATAATGCTACACAAGTGTCAGACATCTTTACCTTTAAACAATAATGCTACACAAGTGTCAGACATCTTTATCTCTTATTTTTAAACAAATAACACCACACCCCTCCAACCTGTTACAATTTGCCTTCCCCCCCCCCCCCCCCAACCTATTACAATATGCAACAAACTATCCATCTACATTAGGAATGCCAACTATAGCCTTTTTTCCCCAAATAAAGTAAAGTTTTGATAACATACCATGATAAGTCGTTGAAATATTCTGGTCCTTGCCCAAAAGTAGAACAGCCTAAGACGTCGGGGCATGTTCTGAAAGAATGCAGCCTCTCCCACAGGTGACAATGGTGGAGGAGGAGTCTGCCGACAGAAATCAGTATCCAGACGTGGAACTGACTTAGAGCGATATATTTTGCCAACTGGATGTACTTCAATTCCGCTGGAGCCAGAAGATGTGCAATGCATTGGTGATGAAGATTCAGACAACTGACAACTAGATTCAGAGGTTACAAGTGGGGTCTTAGAATCAGACATTAAGGATAACGTATGATGTGACAATAAGCAAGAACTAGGAGTTACAGGTGAGGCCACAGAATCCAAGACTGGTGATATAGCAAGATTTGGCATCAAACAAGAACTAGATTCAGGGGTTACAAGTGGAGTCAAAGAGTCCAAGGCTGGTGATGTGGACAGATTTGATAATGTTGACCACACTGGAATTTGTCTGTCAGGATTTAAACGCGATGCGACTGGACAGTGTAGGAGAGCATAGATCTCTTGTCCTGTGCCTTCACTTTGTTGAAGAGTTTGGTTCTGTACACTCTGGCGCTGCAAGTCAGCCAACTGCAGCAAGAAGAACAGATTAGAAAAACTGCACTAGAAGCATGTAAGTGGTTAAATAAATAGAGATGTCACAAGTTTAAAACCAGTACTAAAAGTATTAAGTGGTTAAATAAATAGAGATGTCACAAGTTTAAAGTACTAAAAGTACTAAAAGTACTAAAAGCACTTAAAGTACTAAAAGTACTAAAAGCACTAAAAGTACTAAAAGCACTAAAAGTACTAAAAGCACTTAAAGCACTAAAAGCACTTAAAGCACTAAAAGCACTTAAAGCACTAAAAGTACTAAAAGTACTAAAAGCATGTGTGTGTGATACCTCTGGGCACCTTTCACTCATTATGATTATTACTATTAACACATAACCAATTACAAGTGATCAAAAATCTTAATTTATAGTTATTAATAATTCTCCCACAAGACCAACATATCTCTCACTTGGTGGTTTATAAGGGTGTCGTAAAACTCCACTTTTTACACAATAATAAATTAGATGTTTTACTGTTGCATAATGTTTCTGGCAGTAGAAACTTCTTTTTAAAGGAATAATTAAAATTTGTCTTTTATTTAAAATTAACGAGCCCCATCCACCTGCTATTACTCTAAAATAAGGTTTAAATATATGTGCAAGAAGGTTAAACAATAAATTTACTGAATCAACAATCAAATATACAACATAAGAATATAATCAAAAGAGCTTTGACATTTACAGTCAAATTAACGTATATATATATATATATATATATATATATATATATATATATAATCAAGTTCATAGATATGGTTTCATCATTGAAATGAGAGTGGAGTTTCAGAGAGATAATTATAGTCAATGTACATAATCTTTTCAATGATGGCAGCTGTCGCTGGCATTTGTTCACAATCACACAGTTTGCAGCAAGTCACTTTCTTATTAAATGATGATCCTACATACCCCTTCTGGGTACATTACACAACTGTTCCAGAATCTTCAATGTGCTCAAAAAGAACACCATGGAGAATCGTCCAGAACTTCATATGCGCTATCAAAACACATCACGAGGAATGTCAGAATCTTCATGAATTCTCTAGACCAAACTAAAACCTCAATTTCTGTCGTATTGGTTCTCGAACAGAATTCACAAGAATCCACTTACTGCAACACGTTTACTGATAAGTTCGATGACAACACTGGATACACACATCAATATGATCTGGTAGAGTACACTTGTCACTGCAGTATGAAGTGGATACAAGGTTACAAAACATCAATAGCATCAAAAGGCATGCACCCCTCTGCAAAAGTCAAATCAAAGGCAGCACTAAGTTTCAGGTATAATTAAGGCAGCACTAAGTTTCAGGTATAATTCATCTCTAAACTTCTTTCTCTCTTACACACATTCTCAACTTACAAATCCTGCAACAATATTCATAATCCCAATACATATACAGCACAAGAAATATGGCATCAATAAAAATTCAAAATTATAATGTATAACATAATCAAATTAGTGAACATAGAAATAATGGTTCAAGTACATAAAGCATTTTCCAATTCAAATCATTGATCAATAGCAACGTATGAAATACTTCTAAGTCTATTCTTTCTCTATCACTCAGTTAACTTACCATAAGCTAACAATCGTCTTTATGACCAGACTTCAGTTACGTCAAAATCAAATTGATTAGAATATAGAACCTTTTCCAAAGTAACCTTCGGTCTATCCCCATTGGATAAAATTGTTATGAACAAGTGTGAGACTATTATTCAGAAAAACTACTCATCTTGAACTGGTTCTGATTACATCAGCAAGTTCTAGCACATTCTTTACCTGCATTGTTATTTTTAACTCTGGTACTTACAAAAATACCATCATGCGCAGTATCCAAAGGTCATGTCAGGCTGGCATTTAACAAAATTACATAACAATTAAGTTTAGAAATAGGGACAGGCAAATTTACTCGTATTAAGTCTAAAACTGGTTTTGAAAATATGTGAGTGGCTAAGGAAATAACAAACACAATATACTGACAGAAATAAAACATGCACTAAGAATATATAAATGGTTAATAGAGATGACAACATATTGCTATAAATAATTATAAAAAAGCACCAAAAGCCTGTAAGAGATGCCAGCACAATGTTATAAAATAACATAATTATGAAACACACATTAAGAACACATAAGCGGTTAAATAAACAGAGGTCACTATAATGTTATTACATTAATGACTTATTACACACACCAGACTGACATGTTACACATAAAAACAAACCAAAATGACTTTACACATAAAAACAAACCAGATTGACTTATTACACATACATACAAACCAGATTGATACATTACACATACAAACCAAACTGACTTATTACATACATATACAAACCAAAATGACTTATTATACAGACAAACCATAATGGCTTATTACATGTACAAAGACTGACTTATTACATATAAAAACAAATCAGACTGACGTTTTACACATACACATCAGAATGTTGTATTACATATAAAAACAAATCAGACTGACGTTTTACACATACACATCAGAATGTTGTATTACATATAAAAACAAATCAGACTGACTTTTTACACATACTGCTTTGGAGTAAATTTGCCTATCCCTATTTCTAGACTTAAATGTTATATATTGTTAAATTGTCAAAGTGACCTGACCTTTAGTAAGAAGTTTTCCACCAACAGAAATATTGTGTGATGGTAAATGTTTGTCTTTAATAGTGTAGAAGAGAGAAAATGTTTACAGCGCCCGTGTATCCACCAAGTGAGAGAGACAAGTGGTGTCTTCTGGAGAATTATTAATAACATAAATTAAGATTCTAATCACTAGTAATTAGTTGTGGATGATTAATTAATAATAATAATCTTCATAACCATTAACTAGGTGGCATTGGCATCACATATACAAACCAGAATGACTTATTACACATACAAGTCAGAATGACTACACATTCAAATCAGAATGACTTATTAAACATACAAATCAGAATGACTACACATTCAAATCAGAATGACTTAATACACATACAAACCAGAATGACTTATTGAACATACAAATCAGAATGACTACACATTCAAATCAGAATGACTTATTACGCATACAAATCAGAATGACTTATTACACATTCAAATCAGAATGACTTATTACACATTCAAATCAGAATGACTTATTACACATACAAATCAGAATGACTACACATTCAAATCAGAATGACTTATTACACATATAAATCAGAATGATATTACACATACAAATCAGAATGATATTACACATACAAATCAGAATGATATTACACATACAAATCAGAATGATTTATTACACATACAAATCAAAATAACTTATTATTGCACATAAAAATAAACCAGAATGACTTATTATGCATACAAACAAATCAGAATGACTATACATATACACAACAAATGTTCATAAATATATGCAAACACAAAAACAAATTTTCACATACATGCACACACCAAACACAAAACACATTTTCACATGTATATACATACACAAACACAGGTACAAAATTCACATACACACATACACAAAACAAATATCTTACACACAGATGCATCTAAAAACCTGATACTTATTTCATGTACAAAGCAGATAGACAAGTAAAAACAAGGCAGATACAATTATCAAATATAAGAATAAAAGGCAGATATTCTAATCAAGATTTACCTGCAAACTTACAAGAGCAAATTCACATCGTTTATATTACAAATGGACAAACATAACAATACAAATATAACAACCAAACCTTTACAATACCTCCATTCGTCGAATATCAACGGAGAGAACTGTGGCAAAAAATAGCATTTGCAAGAAGAAATCTGTCCACAAGCCCACCAGAGCAAAGAGGCAAAACTCCTGTAACAGTGATTTTAATAAAGTTTGTAAAAGACATTAATGAAAAACTTCTGTAATAGTGATTTTAGTATAGTTTGTAAAAAGACACTGATGCAAACTCCTGTAATAGTGATTTTAATACAGTTTGTAAAAAACACTAATGCAAAACTCTTTAGACTGTTTGAATACAAAGGCTACTGTATTTATATTGTTAGCATATTTAGGTTTGAATACAAAGGCTACTGTATTTATATTGTTAGCATATTAAGAAATCAATATCCATGTATTTCTGACACGTAAGAATACACTAAATTACACTTTAAACACAAAAGAATTCAACATCTGTATATTTCTTACAAAGTATACACATATTTATGAAATATACAGAAATCAACACGATATTGCTACATAAACAGAAATCAACAAGCCAGCATTTCTACTATACATAGAAAGCAAATACCAGCAATGCTACTATATACAGAAATCATCATACCTGCATTGCTACCACACCAAACTGTCAAGATATCTTTATTGCTACACACAGAAATCAACATACTTGTATTGCTGCCTTATAAAGAAATCAAGGTATCTATATTGCTATTTAAAGAAATCAACATACTCACAATACTACCGTTCACAGAAATCAAGATATATGTATGGCTACCATAAATAGAAATCAGAATGCTTATATTGATACCATAAATAGGTATCAACATACCTGTATAGCTACTATAAATAGAAATCAACATACCTGTATAGCTACTATAAATAGAAATCAACATACCTGTGTAGCTAGCAGGAATAGAAATCAACATACCTGTATTGTTAGCATAAATAAAAATCAACATACCTGTATTGCAGGCACAAAAGTAAAAAATCCAAATAAAATAATGAGTAACTCTGTGCACAAGTTCTTGGTGATAGACCAGCCTTCCTTGCTGAGTCCTGCAAATGGGTAAAACTAACTCTTTATACTCATTATAGCCTGTTATACAGAGCCCAAAAGAAAGATATAACTAACTCTTTATACTCATTATAGCCTGTTATACAGAGCCCTAAAGAAAGGTATAATAACTCTTTATACTCATTATAGCCTGTTATACAGAGCCCTAAAGAAAGGTATAACTCTTTATACTCATTATAGCCTGTTATACAGAGCCCTAAAGAAAGGTATAACTCTTTATACTCATTATAGCCTGTTATACAGAGCCCTAAAGAAAGTGGATTACCTCTCAGGGCACCCTTCACTCATTATAATTATTATTTATTAATTAATAACACACAAGTGATTGAGAATCTTAATTTATAGTTAGTAATAATTCTCCCACAAGACAAACATGTCTCTCATTTGGCGGATTATAAGGGTGTCGTAAAACTCCACTCTTTACACAATAAGATAGACATTTTACTGTCACATAATATTTTCTGTAGGTGGAAACTTCTTACTGGAGTAATAAAAATCTGTCTTTTATTTATATTTTAACGAGCCCCATCCTCCTACTATTACTCTAAACACAAGGTTTTAATGTTTGTGCAAGAAGATTAGTCAATTTAACAATAAATTTATTGATTCAACAATCAAATATACAACATATGAATATAATCAAAAGAGTGCAATTCACAGCAATGTTTGATTAAACATTAGACACTCAATTAGTTATCTTAGCATACAAAGTTTGATTAAACATTAGACACTCAATTAGTTATCTTAGCATACAAAGTTGTAAAACAAACATTAGACACTCAATCAGTTATCTTAGCATACAAAGTTTGATTAAACATTAGACACTCAATTAGTTATCTTAGCATACAAAGTTGTAAAACAAACATTAGACACTCAATTAGTTATCTTAGCATACAAAGTTGTAAAACAAACATTAGACACTCAATTAGTTATCTTAGCATACAAAGTTATAAAACAAACATTAGACACTCAATTAGTTATCTTAGCATACAAAGTTTGATTAAACATTAGACAA
The DNA here is from genome assembly GCA_028829895.1 of Sinotaia quadrata. Classification (NCBI taxonomy): domain Eukaryota; kingdom Metazoa; phylum Mollusca; class Gastropoda; order Architaenioglossa; family Viviparidae; genus Sinotaia; species Sinotaia quadrata. The sequence goes on along the minus strand of CM054180.1, from coordinate 1,293,309 downwards.
TTAGTTATCTTAGTATACAAAGTTACAAAGCAAAAGAAAAAAGGCTCACTCCTTTCATAACCTAATGATCGCCTTTATGACTGGACTTATGTCAAAATTAAAGTGATCAGAATATAGGATTTCTTCAACAAAGTAACGTTTGATCCATCCCCAATGGATGAATTTGTTATGTACAAATGTGAGTCTATTGATCAGAAAAACTACTTATCCGGTTGGAACTAGTTTGGATTGCATCAGCAAATTCTAGCATATTCTTTACTCCAACTCTGACATTTACAAAATATACCATCTTAAGAAATGCCCAAGGTCGGGTCACAGTGATATTTAACAATTTATATAAAAATTAAGTTTAGAAATATTGATAGACAAATTTACTCCACCACAGAAAGGTATAACCAACACTTAATACTCACATAACTGGCTATACTGAGCCCTACAGAAAGGTATAACCAACACTTAAATACTTACATAACCTGCTATACTGAGCCCTACAGAAAGGTATAACCAACACTTAGTACTTACATAACCTGCTATACTGAGCCCTACAGAAAGGTATAACCAACACTTAGTACTCACATAGCTTATTATGCTGACCCCTAAAGATACTTAGATAGGTACAACCAGCACTTTGTACTCACCATAACTTATTATCCACAACTTGGTACTCACCATAACTTATTATCCACAACTTGGTACTCACCATAACTTATTATCCATAACTTGGTACTCACATTATCCATAACTTATTATCCACAACTTGGTACTCACCATAACTTATTATCCATAACTTGGTACTCACATTATCCATAACTTATTATCCACAACTTGGTACTCACCATAACTTATTATCCTGACCCATTGAGACAGGCATTTTGTAATCACAAAAACTTATTATATTATTAGCGCTTATCAGCAGCTACCATAACCAACTGTACTGATATACTATATTTATTCAAGATTGACTTTATGATGTATACTGCACTGATATACTATATTTATTCAAGATTGACTTTATGATGTATACTGCACTGATATGCTATATTTATTCAAGATTGACTTTATGATGTATACTGCACTGATCTAGTATATTTATTCAAGACTGACTTTATGATGTATACTGCCTACTAGAATCAATTCATCTGGTTTTTTGATTTAAAAAAAAAAGAAAGGATTAAGTGCAGAATAATACTGTGTAGTATGCTCATATTAATATTTGTCAGCTGGAAAAGTATTTGAAAATAAGAATATACACTGAGAAGAGTATTTGAATATAAGAGTAAGGAAGTATACACAAATGAGAGTAAGAGTATACACAAACTAGAGTACTTAAATGTAAGAATATACACAGAGTACTGACTGAAAAGAGTATACACAAACTAGAGTATTTAAATGTAAGAATATAAATAAACTAGAATACTGAAAAGTAAGAGTATAAGACAAATCTTTTAATCTATATTTAGCAAACCCCATCCACCAACATATGGTTATCGATATGAGTAAGAAGATCAATAAATTTAACAATAAATTTATTAAATCAACAATCAAATATACAACATATGAATATAATCAAAAGAGCATTGACATTTACATCACTTCACAACAATATTCAAGTTAATGCTGGACAATTGTTCAGTTTATCCTAGCATAATTTAAAATCAATATATAATCAAATTCATGGATATCATCACAGAAATGAGAGTAGAATTTCAAAAAAATAATTAAAGTCAATACACATAACCTGTTAAAAAATGCTGGCTGTCGCCGGCATGTGTTTCACAATCACAATGGCAACAAGTCACTGCCTTTCATATTTAGGGAAGGTCCTATGTGTCCCTCGGGCTCTCAAATGGAATTCACGTGAATCAACTTACAGAAATACATTTTACAGGTAAGTTGACAAAAATGCTAGATGTACACACCAACATAATCAAATAGAGCACAGTAGTCACTGTAGCGTGAAGTGACAAACACAACAAAAAAAAGTCTGTCTCTGCAAAAGTCAAATTAAGGCAGCACTAAATTTCAGACACGTTTCATCTCTAAACTCCTTATTCTCAAATTACAAATCCTGCAACAATTTCGTTAGTCCGATACACATACACTGATACAGCATAAGAAATATAGCATCGATCAAAATTCACAAATATAATGTACAATGTAGTCAAATTAATGAACATAGAAATAATGGTTAAATTACATGCATTCTTTAATTCAAATCATAGATCAATAGCAAACATGTATGAAATATTGTAAATCCATTCTTTCTTTATCTGTCAGTTAACTTACCGTAAGCTAATGATTGCCTTTATGACCGAACTCGAGGCAAATTAGGCAAATTCAGAGTGATCTGAATAGAGTACTTCTTCAACAAAGAAACTTTCAGTCCATCCCCATTGGATGAAATGTTATGAACAAGTATAAGACTATTAGTCAGAAAAATTACTCATCCAGTTGGAACAGGTTTGAATTGCATCAGCAATTTCTAGCATATTCTCAACTCAACTCAAATCTGACAATTACAAAAGATACCATCATAAGGAATACCCAAGGCCATGTCACTTTGACAATTTAACAATTTATATAACAATTAGGTCTAGAAATAGGGATAGGCAAATTTACTCCACCATAAAAAGTACAAAAGTTTAATAGAGTTCTGACTTCCAAGTAAAGTCTAATAAAAATAATCAAAATGTACCTACCCTGAGCAACTCTGAACTTCACATCCAGATGGACAGGTGTTGAGACAACAGATTTTGTTATGACAAGCACATTCTCAAGTCCAATGATCATCACCAAATATGGGAAGATCTCACTAAACACAAAGACTTTAAGTCAATTACAGTTTCATTAATAGGAATGTAGATCTCGCTAGACAAATACCTTAGCGTCAACTAAAATTTTATTATTAGGAATGTAGATCTCACTAGACAAACACCTTAAGTCAACTATAGTTTTATTATTAGGAATGAATGCATCATTAAAATGTAGATCTCACTAGACAAACAAGTACCTTAAAGTCACTACAGTTTTATTAGGCATATAGATTTCACTAGGCAAACAAACAACACCTAAAAGTCAACTACAATTTTATTAATAGGAATGAGATCTCATTAGACAAACACCTTAGAGTCTATTATAGTTTTACTATAGGAATGTTTACAGCACTAAAATGTAGATCTCATTAGACAAAATGACAAACACCTTAGAGTCTATTATAGTTTTACTATAGGAATGCTTACAGCACTAAAATGTAGATCTCATTAGACAAAATGACAAACACCTTAGAGTCTATTATAGTTTTACTATAGGAATGCTTACAGCACTAAAATGTAGATCTCATTAGACAAAATGACAAACACCTTAGAGTCTATTATAGTTTTACTATAGGAATGCTTACAGCACTAAAATGTAGATCTCACTGAAAATAATATTTATATTCTCCTGTCCTGAATACTTAGAAGCTGTCCACAACTACTGGAGGGCAAAGTAATTAGGGCAAACGTACCCACAACTACCGGAGGGCAAAGTAATTAGGGCAAACGTATCCACAAAACCCTTTTAGAATGCATAAGTTTAATCAGCATAAGTATCTACCCTTGATATTAAGTGAGCTAGTATATCTAGAACCCAAACTTGTGAGGTAGAGAGTGATACTAATTAGTTTAAGTAGTGAAAGTAATCTACCCTTGATGTTAAGTGAGCTAGTATGTCTAGAACCCAAACTTGTGAGGTAGAGAGTGATACTAACTGGGAGAATGAGAAGGTTATAAAGTTGTAAATATTTGTTCTTATAAGTATTCAGGAAAAAATAATTTTACATTTTTTAAAATTCCTTTTTCCATCAAAACATCAGATATCTACAATTACTGGAAAATATAGGAGGATGAAATTTATGAAGCAAATTCAAGCAATGATGCTGTAGTCAGAGTGCAGAATTAAACAATTAACACAAACATGATGTTATCAAATGAGAATCTTTGGTCAAACAGGAATGTGTGGAATAAAGAGTGCAGTATCAAACAAGATTATGGTATCAAACATGATGTTATCAAATGAGAATCTTTGGTCAAACAGGAATGTGTGAAATAAAGAGTGCAGTATCAAACAAGATTATGGTATCAAACATGATGTTATCAAATGAGAATCTTTGGTCAAACAGGAATGTGTGAAATAAAGAGTGCAGTATCAAACAAGAGTGGAAAATCAAACATAATTGTAGTGTCAAACATGACTGTAGTCACAAGACAATACAATTTCTGAATACAATTACATAATCATACTTTTTCTGAATTCACAAGACATAAGACATAAGACATACATGCACAACATAAGACATAAATGCACTTCTGAATTCACAGACATTACATAAATTTTCTGAATTCACAAGACATACATACAATTCTCAAGGCATAAATACAATTCACAAGGCTTACATACACCTCTGAACTCACAAGACATACATACAATTCACAAGGCATAAATAAACTTTCCTTCTTGCACTCTGTATACAGAACACACTTGGGATGTGAATCAATATTTTTTTTACTCTGTCTCCATGAGTACTAATTGTCAGTCATGGCAATAGTCCTCCAAGACTATGGAAGACAACAGAATGTTATTCTTAGAAAAATAAGAATTGTATGTCCTACCAGGCCATGACAATAGTATATAACATAGAATACCATGGAAACATTGGCAAAAATAGCAAGACAGAATACCATGGAAAGCTTGGCTAAAATAGCAAGACATAGAATACCATGGAAACCTTGGCAAAAATAGCAAGACAAGTATTGCCCAAAGGAAGAAAATTATTCAAATATCTAATGAACACGCACAAAAGTTTGTAAATGACATCAGGGGTAGATCACTCACACTATTCTTCCTTATCTCTTCATTCTAAGGGTTATGTGAAGACTGATAATTGGTAAACACTCATATGCCCTTAAGATAGCTAGTAGTTGTAAGAACACTGTTTGTAAGATGGTAAAAGAAAATATCTTTAATGAATCAATGCATAAATTAAAATGTTTACATCATATAAATAGTTACAAGTCATGAGATATATAGATAATGTCATAAAACCATTAAGTAGGTAAATATTACAAAAATGTTTATGTAATTATAATATTATAGTCGGGTCAAAAGTTATGGCGGTTTCAACTTTCAGCAATCTACCAATATGAACAAGCCCCTAAGATCTATTTATTTTCAAATTGTAAATTAATTTCAATTAAATGTATGTGTAATTCTATTAACATCTTTTCATTGCTGCTGATGAATGAGGAAAACTACTTCAGATGCAATGAAAAAATATGAAAGCTGGTTGACACTGATGGTGAGGTGTGGTAGTGTGTCATTAGCTCACCCTTTGTTCACTAAACTGTTTGACTTATTTGTGTTTTGCAATTTATTGTCTTATATTAAGCTGTCATTAGCTCACCCTTTGTTCACTAAACTGTTTGACTTATTTGTGTTTTGCAATTTATTGTCTTATATTAAGCTGTCATTAGCTCACCTTTTGTTCACTAAACTGTTTGACTTATTTGTGTTTTGCAATTTATTGTCTTATATTAAGCTGTCATTAGCTCACCTTTTGTTCACTAAACTGTTTGACTTATTTGTGTTTTGCAATTTATTGTCTTATATTAAGTTGTCATTATAAGTATGCTTGAGGCTTTTCCAGTAAAATAAAAGTTATAAGGCATTGCTTTTTGTCGTTTCATCAATGGACACAAACATTTATGTACAAATTTCAACTTGCATATGCCAAATCATGTTACAAACATCCTTATGAACCAAACTCATTTGTACCCAAAAATCCAACTGAATTTTATATTATTACACAAAATGTTTCTTTTAAATTTTACCGATTTATATAGTCACTTCTTCATCTTCTAACAAAAAGGAAATCATATTTTAAAAATTTTTTCACATGGTACATTTATGCATATAATAAAGATGATTCTGCAAACTCTACATTTATGCTTGCAATAAAGTATGGAAATATACTAGATGATTCTGTAAATTCTAAATTTATCATCTGGCTCACTAAAATTAAATTTAAAATGAATTTCTTGATGAAAGAATGCTTTTATTGGAATTATATTAATTTTCTAAGTCATAATTATAAACTTAAAAGTATTATACTGATATTATAAATTACATTTGTTTTGAATGTTTTCACAAAGATAAGCAGGTTGCAAAGTATGGAAATCCCTTGTGTGAGGATTCATACAATGTTTGAAATGAACGTTATGGATGTCAGTGTTAATTATTAGGTAAGTAATCATTAATAAATATGTTAATTATTAAATAATATTCAATAAAAGTGTTAAATGTTAAGAAATCAATAAATGTATTAATTATTAAGCAATCATCAATAAATGTGATAATTATTAAGTAATCATGAATAAATGTGTAGTTAAGTAATCATCATTACATATGTTAAGGGTACAAGTATTAAATGGAAATATTCAGTATGTTATACTGATATATATATATATATAAGAGCCAATATAAATGATTAAACAATCAAATCAGAAGTTTGTTATTGAGTACAAGTGTTAAATGAGTACAAGTGTTAAATGAGTACAAGCGTTAAATAAGTACAAGTGTTAAACAAGTACAAGTGTTAAATGGTACAAGTGTTAAATAAGTACAAGTGTTAAATGGTACAAGTGTTAAATGGTACAAGTGCCAATGTAAATGATTAAACAATCAGAAGTTTGTTATTGAGTATACAAGCATTAAATGAGTAAAAGTGTTAAATGAGTACAAGCGTTAAATGAGTACAAGTGTTAAACTAGTACAAGTGTTAAATGGTACAAGTGTTAAATAAGTACAAGTGTTAAACTAGTACAAGTGTTAAATGGTACAAGTGTTAAATGGTACAAGTGCCAATATAAATGATTAAACAATCAAATCAGAAGTTTGTTATTGAGTACAAGTGTTAAATGAGTACAAGCGTTAAATGAGTACAAGTGTTAAACTAGTACAAGTGTTAAATGGTACAAGTGTTAAATAAGTACAAGTGTTAAACTAGTACAAGTGTTAAATGGTACAAGTGTTAAACTAGTACAAGTGTTAAATGGTACAAGTGTTAAATAAGTACAAGTGTTAAATGGTACAAGTGTTAAATGGTACAAGTGTTAAATAAGTACAAGTGTTAAATGGTACAAGTGTTAAATGGTACAAGTGTTAAATGGTACAAGTGTTAAATGGTACAAGTGTTAAATGGTACAAGTGTTAAATGGTACAAGTGTTAAATAAGTACAAGTGTTAAATGGTACAAGTGCCAATGTAAATGATTAAACAATCAGAAGTTTGTTATTGAGTATACAAGCATTAAATGAGTAAAAGTGTTAAATGAGTACAAGCGTTAAATTACAAGTGTTATGCAGAAGTAGGTAGGCTAAAAGTAGAAATAAGGATATAAATCATAATGAAATAAATCTATGTTAAAAAGAAGAAAAATAATGCAAATAAATAAACATTATTAAGAAACCTTCCTTTGAAGGTAGAACTGAAGCCAAAGATAAAATGTAAACAAACACAAAAACAAATAAATAAATAAATACTTTTAACAAACCTTCCATTGAGGGTAGGATTAAGGCCGAAGTAAAAACAAAGACTGAGTGATATGAGAAGAGATGAAACCACAGTAACTACAGCACTTACTGCAAGCCCAAATTGGGACTTCACCATTTCAATTTTGCCTGTCAAAATAAAAATAAACTGAACTTAAAGCATTTATTACTTATGCACATACACTGTTTTATGACTAATAAACTTGAAAAAGATCAACTTAGTCTTTTGCCTTTTAAGAAAAGCATCTCGAAGAAATTAAATGTGTGTTGCTTGGTATACATTCCCAAAACATCATTAGTACAAAATTTTTCATTTAATTTTAAATTTATTTATATACTGTATACATTGATATATAAATTTTTGTTTTATTTACTTCAAGTGCAGTTAAATAGGCTTATGCCAAGTGTATTATTTAGGTCTGGCAGTAAAAATGTGAGTGATCACAAAACCATCATTTAGCAATTTCAGAATAAACATTTAAGTTAACTTTTTCAAAGTCTTTCTATGTGGGATTAAACATACATATATGAATGCACACACCTGCGAATGGAGTAATCCTATGGATTGTGGATGCACATTACTGTTGTCAAGAACTGTTCTAGTATCAAAGATGTAGTTTTTAACCACATACTTTATTTTATGGGGAATAAAACCAGGTGTTTGAATTAAAGAAATACTAGTTTGTATAGTGCACTGTCATTGACTTTGTGGGCATAATTGCACAACAAGTGACCACAGGTGTGAACAATTTTATTAGTTAAAAGTAGGATTACCAATCTAACAAAGCAGAGATACAATTATCAACTCTACACTAATGAGATATGATTACCAGCTTATTTATTTTCTTTCTCTAAAAAACAAACTTGGGTAAAGCAAGTAACTGCAAACAGAGGGACATTTTTTAAAGTTAAAAATGCATGTGAGAAAACACTTACGGACAGAAAAATAAATATACAAAAGCAAGACGAAGTACGTGACCAGAAGCGGTGTGTACTCCACTATGTAATTAAAATCTTTGTAGTAAACATGAACCAGCTGATCTATTTCGCTGTTGTTGACATTTTGCCGACTTTCTGGGTATACACTCTCCAAATGCTGACGGAGTGCATCTATAAATCTGCCAGACAAAAGTAAAAGTTAAGCCTGAAATTTAATTCACTCTTAACTGCATCCAAAGTTGCAATGCATAAACAACAACAGTCCAACTAAAAGTGAGATAAAAAAAAAATGTCAATAATACAGTGAAAGTTGGTTACAAAGATATAATGTATGCCTTTAATATACTGTAATACACTCAAAGTTGGTTACAAAGATATAATGTCTTTAATACACTGTAAAGTTGGTTATAAAGATGTAATGTATGCCATTAATACACAACAGTAATACACTCAAACAATATATGTCTGTATCCCAAAATGCCTATATACAAGAGTAGTAACACTCAAACAATATATGTCTGTATCCCAAAATGCCTATATACAAGAGTAGTAACACTCAAACAATATATGTCTGTATCCCAAAATGCCTATATACAAGAGTAGTAACACTCAAACAATATATGTCTGTATCCCAAAATGCCTATATACAACAGTAGTACACTCAAACAATATATGTCTGTATCCCAAAATACCTATATACAAGAGTAGTAACACTCAAACAATATATGTCTGTATACCAAAATACCTATATACAAGAGTAGTAACACTCAAACAATATATGTCTGTATCCCAAAATACCTATATACAAGAGTAGTAACACTCAAACAATATATGTCTGTATCCCAAAATGCCTATATACAAGAGTAGTAACACTCAAACAATATATGTCTGTATCCCAAAATACCTATATACAAGAGTAGTAACACTCAAACAATATATGTCTGTATCCCAAAATGCCTATATACAACAGTAGTACACTCAAACAATATATGTCTGTATCCCAAAATGCCTATATATAACAGTAATACACTCAAACAATATATGCTGTCTGTTCTGATGAAATTATACTTACTGTGAATCGTATTTGTTCAGAACAATTGTGATTGCGAAGGAGATGACCCGCTGTCTGTTACTGATGAAGTATCTTGTAATGCCAGTGTCCTTCCATGGCAAACCAAACAAGAGGTCTGTATGGAAAATATGTATTAATCCAGACAATAAAATAAAACATTTACAACCAAACAAGAGGTCTGTATGAAAAATATGTATTAATCCATACAATAAAATAAAAACTATATTTACAATCAAACAAGCGGTCTGTTTGAAAAATTTATATTATTCCATATGATAAAAGAAAAACTATCTTTAAAACTGAGCAAGAGATCTGTTTGGAAAATAATATATATAAATCCATAAAATAAAATTAAAATTATATTTACAAGTACAATGAAAATTCTATGCAGACAATAATAACAGTTTTCGATGTATTTTGCAGCATGATTCAATAAACTTCAAGCACTAGATGTACAATAAAAAGAAATAAACCATCAAATGTCAATTTATAAGTGTTTAAAATTTATAAGCGTAATCAAAATATGTTAAAAAGAGAGGAATGCTCAGAAATATAATGTTTAGCAAAATGGATTTGTCATATGTTAATGCAGATTTATCTAATAATAACGATGATCCAACTGAGAGTTAATTCAAGGAAAACAGTTTTCAGAAACAAAAACAATGAGATAAGTGACGTCATTAGCTAAAGTTTAGTTCCAGTGCAATCAAATGAAAGAGTTAACACAAGAAAACAAAACAATCAGAAAAGCAACGGTTAGTTTAGGTTAGTTTCTATATGATCATATGAGAGTTAACACAATGAAAACAGTTTTAAAAACAAAACATTTAAAATCACAGGCCTGAAAGAAATGTCTGAAAGAATTAGTCTGTCTACACTTATAAGTGAATAATACATGACAAAAGTGTTATACCTATTATAAAAATAATTTTCTGAGGAAGATGTCTCAAATGCTTGACAATATTTCTTCTAAATAAAAATACCTTCAGTTGTAGTAGGCATTTTACCTGTTTATAATATTTCCTCTAAATAAAATAATTTTAACTGTAGTAGATATTTAGAATGTATGATCATAATTCCTATAAACAAAAATACCTTTAATTGTAAGAGATAGCTCAAATGTTTGTTCATATTTCTTTCAAACAAATAAATCTGTAATTGTAGTAATATCTCAATGTGTCATTATATTTCATTAAACAGAAATAACTTTAATTGTTAAATATATTTCGTTTGCTTGACTAAAGTTCAGAAAACTGTAATTGTACAATGTCAGCATTTCCCAAATGTTTCTGACCATAAAGGCTTTTTCCCAGTCCAGTGATCTATGGAGTGTATGTGTTAATAAGATTTTTAAATGTTTCTGATTGTGACTCTAAACAGGTCTTTTGTCTCAGTCTGATCCATGGAGTGTATACATGTTAATTATAATAATAATAAATGTTTCTGACCAACCATGACTCCAAACAGTTTTTTTCTCAGTCCGGTGATTCAGGAGTATATGTGTTAATAATAAGAATTAAAAAGGTTTCTTCTGATTGTGACTCTTTTTTCTCAGTCTGATCCATGAAGAGTATACATGTTAATAAGAAGAAATGATTCTGACCGTGATCCAAAACAGGTTTTTTCTCAGTGTATGCATGTTAATAATAAGGATAAAAAAACAATTAATTGGGTAAGAACCATTTTAATTAAATAAAATGAAAATTATGTTTTTTTTTCATGGCTACAATGATGCTGTTTCATTTTGTGGTTAAGCTGTTCGAATCTTGGTTTTATGTGGATGGATGCAGCACAAGTCACTCTTCATTTTGTGGGTAAGCTCTTCCAATCTTGGTTTTATGTGAATCCACAGGATTTCCTGATTTAATTTTGTGGGTAAGCTCTTCCAATCTTGGTTTTATGTGGATGGATGCAGCATAGTAGAACTCATAAAGAGGATCCATAGGATTTCCTTTTGTGGGTAAGCTCTTCCAGTCTTGGTTTTTTATGTTCATGGATACAGCACAAGCCATACAAAGGGTCCACACAATTCCCTGATTAAGTTTTGATTGCCACAAGAACTAAGTTTCCTTGTTCACAGTAGACGACAAGTAACTTTTGCCAGATTGATTCTTTGATCATGATCAATAAGATCAAGTCATATTTGACATGTCTAAACTTATGAATATTGCTATATGCTGACATTATCTAAGTGTTATTTTCATCAAGGCTATCTTCGTAGACCGAGTATACTCACAATGTAGTTTGTTTATACACCAAAATTAGGGTGTATGAATAAAAGACAAGTCAACTTTTCCTTACAGTTGATTTCACTGTCCATTTTAAAACACAAAAAAATTACCAAGACCTTCCTACGATCCTCAGAAACATCCATGTGATCCTCGTTTGGGTGTTGGTTCCAGGTTTGGGAAGCACTAGACTGGGTGTTTCAACTGTATGACCATAATGATTTCCTTGAAAGAACTTTATTCATAGCTGTCTCAACAGTTGGACTATACATCCTCTAAATAAAAGTACCTTTAACTATAAAAGAATTTGTAATTGTCTTATCATATTTCCTATAAACAAACTTATCTTTAATTGTTGATAATTTCAATAGTTTGATCATATTTCCTTTAAACAAAGTTACATTTCACTGTTGGTGATGTTTCAATAGACTGATCATATTTCCTTTAAACAAAGTTACATTTCACTGTTGGTGATGTTTCAATAGATTGATCATATTTCCTACATACAAAATTATCTTTAACTGTTAGTGATGTATCTACTGTTTGACCATTATTTCTTTATATAAAATTATCTTTAATTGCTTGACCAACTGTCCTATCAACAAAGTTACTTTTAATTGTTGGCAAGGTTTCTACAATTTGACCATATTTCCTATAAACAAAGTTACCTTCAATTGTTGGTGATGTTTTAACTGTTTGACATTATTTCCTAAAAAAATTACCTTTAATTGTTGGTGATGTTTCAATTGTTTGGCCATATTTCCTATAAACAGTCCTGATGATTTCTGGATCTTCAGTGAATCTGAAATTTTTTAAACAGAAAGAAAGCTTTAAATTAAAATCAAAACAGGGGAAAAAAAACTTGATTATTATATATATATATTTTTTTTTTAAGTGTGTGCTAAATTTTTGTACAAATTAGAATCTGGAATTTTTTTAAAACAGAAAGAAAGACTTAAATTAAAGTCAAAACAGGAAAAAAAAACTATCACTTATTGTATATACTTTTTTTTTATGTGGGTGCTAAATTGTTGTACAAATTAGTAATCCAAAATTAACTCATTTCCATTTTGTGTCAAAACCAATGAAGAAATTAAAATAACAGGTCTCAAGGAAACTTACTGACTTTATCATAACAAATGCTGGCTGGAAAAAAAGAAAGCCAGAGAAAAAAATAGTTAAATGAATTAACTGCTTGATATCGCTATTCCAAAAGTTGGCTGGAAAAAATAATAAACCAGAGACACAAGTGAAGTGAACTAACTTCTTGATAATGTCATTCCAAAAGTTGGCTGGAAAAAAAGTAAGCCAGTGACAAAAAAAGTTCAATGAACAAGTGAGTAAGCCACAGACATTAAATATTAAGTGAAGTAACCTCTTCATATCGCCATTCCAAAAGTTGGCAGGGAAAAAAGTAGGCCAGAGACATTAAATGTTAAATTAACTAACCTCTTGATATCACCATTCCAAAGGTTGGCTGGTGAGACAATAAAGCAGGTGTACTGAGGGAGAAGGGTTTTCACATGGCCTCCGGTTGGCTCAGACACGTGAAGACATACATCCTGCAGGCTTTGGGTACTATCCCTGTATTTACAGAACAATACAATTTGCATTATCTGCCAACAAATACTGTTTATAATACTGTCAGAGGAATAAATCTAATACTGTTCATAATACTGTCAGAGGAATAAATCTAATAAATTCTGTTCATAATACTGTCAGAGGAATAAATCTAATAAATTATGTTCATAATACTGTCAGAGGAATAAATCTAATAAATTATGTTCATAATGCTGTCAGAGGAATAAATATAATAAATTCTGTTCATAATACTGTCAGAGGAATAAATATAATTCTGTTCATAATACTGTAGAGGAATAAATCCCAGGGACCAAACAGAGATAAACAAAACATTATCTTCCAACAAAATACATTTGTAATTCCCTCACAGGAATAAATCTAATAAATTATGATCAAATTCTGTCAGAGAAATAAATCTAATAAATATTGTTCATAATACTGTCAGATTAAAAACCCCTGTGTACAAACAGCACTACAAGATACATTATTTAGCAACGAAAGATAGCAACGTACACAAATGAGCTAAATGACAATACAGAGGACTAAAAAGCCACTATTTTATATTGAAAGTATAACAACGTACACAAATGAGCTAAATGACAATACAGAGGACTAAAAAGCCACTATTTAAGTATAACAATGTTTACAAATGAGCTAAATGACAATACAGAGGCCTAAAAAGCCACTATTTTATATTGAAAGTATAACACCCGACACAAAGAAATTGCTCTGCATGAATTCCTCATTCTATTGCAAACCTCAACAGCACACAGAAGAAAGAAACAGCCTTGACTAGACCTATAGCCCAGAGCATTTGAGCCACTTTGTGTCATGTGGCGATCTTGTGCACGAGCTTTGATTTCTATTCCACTTTTAACCCTAAAATAATAACATTTATAAAAGTTGCTGGCTAAAAATACTGACATTACTGAAATATGGCTCTTTCTCTGGGCAAGTGTACTATGAGGGTGGGTCGATTTGAAATGTCTTTTCTTAAAAATAAAGCATTGAAATATCGTGTGTTTATATTGTATATATTCAAAGTTGCTGTGAGAGATATGTAAGAGAATTGTGTGAATATGTGTTTATTTATTTTGTAATTATTTGTAATACAAATTCATATTTGAACTGAAAAATGGCACCCCTTTTTGTGACATGCATTCATATAGCCATTTTCTTTAAATTTTCAATGTTATAAATAATCCAACAAACTTACCATATCAAGGTTTTCTAGAAAGTGATAATACATTATAGCAGCATTCAATATTTCTTTTATCTGCAAATGGTCAATTTTGTGAAGAAATATATTTAAAGGGCATATTTTTTTGTAACACTTAGTTTCCACATTAATCGGATCCAAAACTTTTATTCTTTTACCAAACATAGACATATTAGACATAAACACCATGTGCTTTTTAAATAATTAATTTACTCAAAGTATTCCTACAGTTTTTCAATTTTATTCACTATATGCGGATATATTCAGCTCTAGGAAAACAATTTGATTCGTTTCCTTTTTAACATATAACGAAATTTAATAAATTTGAATAATGTGATAATATTGTGAGCTACTGCTTACATTTTCAAATGTCATATTCTGGAAAGATAACTCTCTTGTCTTTGGTATGATGAGTTAAAGTACTAAATAAGAAAAATAACTTTCATTTCCATTAAGATCACATTGTTGCAACAGTAAAGCGGGAAAATTTTCAGAATCATCGTTTCAAAATAGTTAAGATTTCTGAAAATCTCAATATATTTTGAATAAATTCATTAACATTATAAATAACTTAATTATGTATGTAAATATCCATGTGGTTTCTTTTTCGTTTAAAGTTTCGCATAGATGTATAAATGAGAGAAAAACTTTGAACTACATTCAAGAATATAACATCACGATTAGGCTTATTACACATTCAAAACATTATAGTTAATAATCTTCGCAGCACAATAACTTATCCCATTTTATGTTTAGTCGAGAAAGATTGAGCTTTTATGATGGCTGATAATTTTGTTAATATGGTTTCCATGTTAAAGGGTTTTTTTTTACCATATTTTAAATAAAAATGTATCCAGATTAAGTTAATAATTTAGGTAATAAGGCAAGTATATGCATTGTAATGAGATTTTTTATATTGCTTATTTTAAAATATTTTTTCTGGTAAAATATGTCTCAACCCTACTTTATAAGTTTTCAACAGAAACAAATGCTTTGTTTGTATTTCAAACTCCTACAACATAAACATTTTTATAATTTTTTATCTTTTCTTATGTTTTTATGTGAGTATTAGGCCCTGTTATACACTTAAACATGTGAAATAATTAGATTTAATCAACTTTATTTTTTGCACTTCACGTCACAAAATAATACACTTGCCCAGAGAATGAGCCATATCTTTCATAAACATATATGTGTGAGGTGGATTTCTACTCACCTGGTCTTTAAAAATTTAATGAACAATAAAGTTTAAAATGAAAAACCTTGAAGGATGCTGAAAACTCCCTAGCAGCTGCAACAAGTCAAATGTCTTGGCCAATGGTGCTCGAAAGGCATCAATAGGTATCATTTCCACTGGCTTCCATGGGGAGACAACTGATTTGATGACCACTTGTTGCATATATGCTACTGGTGGACCAACATACTGAAAAAAAAATAAATGCTATTATAAATTCAAGTGGTATTTTTATTTTAAGTAATGATTGATGAGTTATTTCATGTCTGTTCATGTGTAAATGTGGTTTGAACAAGTATACTTCATGACTGCATGCATTATTTTCAGTTGCAGTTGGAAACAGCATTTGCTTTGAAATGTTCTGACTAAACAACATCAGAATGTGTTTTACATGTGTTTGTAACATAGATAGTTTGCTGGATAGTTAAACAGTAATAGTTTTAATCTAATGCTGGATAGTTAGAGAAAGTAATAGTTTTAAAATAATGCTGGATAGTTAAACAGAATGATAGTTTTAATCCAATGCTGGATAGTTAAACAGATAATGATAGCTGTAATCTAATGTTAGATAATTAAACAGTGCTAGTTTTAATGCTGGATAGTTTAACAGGGATAGTTATAAATTTAATCCAACTTTATATAGTTTTAAATCCCATATCAAAGGTATTTTATAATCAAAGGAGCATACAAAGTCATTAGGAGTTGTATTATTAATATTCCTGATCCTAAATCCATTTACACAATTATCCTTCCTCACCGCTAGGATCTACATGGGACCATTTATTTACCTCAACAAATTACTACTTATATTCAATAACAGAGTAAAACACCTGCTAACTAAAAATGTCTGCTATCAAAAGCACTCTCATGAAAATAATTTATTTACCTCAACAAGTTACTATTTATATTCAATAACAGAATAAAACACCTGCTAACTAGAAATGTCTGCTATCAAAAGCACTCTCATGAAAATAATTTATTTACCTCAACAAGTTACTATTTATATTCAATAACAGAATAAAACACCTGCTAACTAGAAATGTCTACTATCAAAAGCACTCTTTAACTCATGAAAATAATTTATTTTGCTATAGAGATTTTTTTTAAATAGATTTATAAACTTTATTACTGCATAATCTAAGACTATTTCAAATCTACAAACTTTATTACTGCGTAATCTAAGATTATCTCAAAATCTAATTTTTCTCCCCACTATACAGTCTCATAATAACTAAGATCAAAATTAAATTAATTATACTTTGAATATGAAAATCCCAATAGTAAACAGATTTTGGCAAATAATCTTCACTTTTGCTGTATATTCAAATTATTCTTAAACTGGAATCCTAATTTTTGTGAAGTGATGAACTCACCCATCTTGGTCGTTTCAGCTCATCTAATGATGTGTTTCCATGAAGAGATGTGGAGTAAGCTTTTGATGGAACAGTGTAACCTGCCAGTGGAGTATGAAACTCAAGTGGAGCATTTCCTGGTAGTGGTAAGTTTACAAGGGGGTAACTGTTTACAGACAGATACATTTTACAAGTAATTTTATTGCTCCTGATGTATGTATTTACGCACGCACGCACGCACGCACACACACACACACACAGCACTTTTTGTAATAGATTCAGCACTCAGAAAGAAGTCAGAGATTGTTACTATAGCTTTAAAACACACACACACACACACTCACATACACACACACAAACACATGCAGCCAATTTCATTCTGATGGCTAAATTTTCCTTATACATCTCATTTTTAGTTAAAGATATATGCTCTTTAAAACTTTTTTGTCCTCTGATGTTAGGCTAATCTTGTAATCTTGTTATATTGTAACTGCATATATTTTCTTCATCACCCACTTCTATAGCTAGTTTAAAAAAATCTAAATAATTAAAACCTTCCAACATAATAAGTGACAATGAAACAATCAAATATATATAAAGTGACATTGAATTGTGTTGAACAATCATTGCCCAGCACATTGTAGCAAATCTGTGAATCTGTAGGTGAGGGCAATTCTATTGTTACTGGATGACGGAGCAGAGGTGTGTTGTGCAGAGATTAGCTCTTCAAATGCAAAAAAGAAATTTATTTTTAAAGTAAGGAGGTAGTGGCTGATTTATAGGTTTGGTAAAATGTTTTTTGTTAATAAAAACTGCAATTATTATGTGCTTTTTAAAAAAAGAAGTAATAAAAGTAAAACAGAAGTATTTTTTATTATTACAACAAAAACAAATGTTTAGTCAGTTCTTTTTGTTTGCTCGAACCTGTTATTATATATTCGATGTTAGTAGTTGTTGTCCTCTTTTGCTAGCAAGTTGTCATAACAAATTTGAGTTACTCATGGCTACAGTTTTCAAAGGTTGAGTAAGAATAGCATTAAACAAAGGCAATATGGTCATGTGTTATACTAGTATAATATTATAATGAGTTAATAAGTAAAGCACTGAACAATGTCAATACTACTGTACTATGAAAGTACTGAACAGTGAAAAACTGCCATATTGTTGATATGATATTACAATGAATAAAACACTAAACAGTGAAAAACTGCCATATTGTTGATATGATATTACAATGAGTAAAACAATGAACAGTGAAAAACATGGTAATATTGTTGATATAATATTATAATGAGTAAAACACTAAACAGTACTGATATCAATGGCAAATGATATATGAAAATGATAATACTGACACAAATGTCATATTTGCAGCTGTGTTAACCATGTACTAAGAACAGTAATGCCACAAAGTAAGATCTGTTGATATACCAACCATATAATGTGGATGATGGTGACAATAACATCAGATTTAGTGGTATATTAACCATATATAATGAGGATGACATTGACTATTAGGTTTTAAGTCATTTATAGGTATATTAACTATATATACAATGAGAACGACAATAACTATTAAAAAAGTATTATGTTAGATTTATTTATATGAATAGTAACCATGTAATGAGGATTAAAGTGCCAATGATGTCAGATTTACCAGTAAATTTTAACCATATATACTGAGGATGATAGTGATCATTATGCCAGATATATTGGTATAAATACTAGCATTGTAATGCACAAGATAGTGCCAATGATGACAGATGCTAACCATAAATGAGAAGGATTGTGCCAATGATGTCAGGTCCTAATTGTATACTATAATGAGAAGGATTGTGCCAATGATGCCAGGTCCTAATTGTATAATGAGAAGGATTGTGCCAATGATGTCAGGTCCTAATTGTATAATGAGAAGGATTGTGCCAATGATGCCAGGTCCTAATTGTATAATGAGAAGGATTGTGCCAATGATGTCAGGTCCTAATTGTATAATGAGAAGAATAGTGCCAATGATGTCAGATCCTAACAGTATAATGAGAATGATAGTTCCAATGATGTCAAATTTATTAGTGTTGATACTAACCATGTAATGAGGATGACAGTGCAGACACTGATGAGGATGGAGTATGGGTGACTTGCACAGAACAGGCCATGGGTGTAATATATCTGAGCGATGCGCTGTTTAAGCAGCTTCATATCAACACACGTTTTACAATGTCTGCGTTATCACAGCTTCATGTTGACATGTTTTTCATACTGCTTGTGTTATGAAGATGTAGTGGAGAACATCAGTAAATGATTTGGATATCTCATGTCTTCAGTCCTGCAGAGCATACCACAACCACAAGAATTAAAGTATTATTAGTGAATCATATTGTCAGTTCACTGCTTATACTACAACAATTAATGTCTTTTGAATTTTTAACTCATAAACCTAATACTCAATAAGAATAGATTTTTATAAAGTCATTAATTCATAGGGCATTCCAAATAAAAACGTACTGTCTTTCATATCAATGAGAAACTTAGAAAGATATTATAAGTGAGCTGTGGAAGGCATTTTATAAAATATTGAAAAAAAACAGACAGATTTATTGACATGATACATCACACAATATGTTGCCAAAGTGAGTGAATAAAAACTGCATTATTTATCTTAAAATGCTATGCTGCCCAAAATGAGTGATTCAGAGATGAATATCTTAAAATGTTAAGTTGACCAAAATAATTTTTAAAAATGAGATATATATAGATCATTCTCTGGATGAGTATATCATTTTGTGACATGAAGGTCAGAAATATAAAATAGATCAAATGTAATTATTTTTCATGTTAAAGTCTACAACAGATTGATGCTATAGGGGCTTGAGATATGCAAAAAGCATCATGTTTCTGTTTTAATGGGGAAACTAAACGAGATTTGTTTTGCCAGACAAATATATATTTTAAATAAGCAATATAATTATCTTATTACAGCAAATATATATTCTTTATTAACCTAAATTATTAACTTAATCTGAAACATATCTGTTTAAAATGGATATAGAACATAATTTTGTAACATGGAAACAAATTTATTTCCTGTGATAAAGAATATCAACCATCATAAAATAAGCTCTATTTTTCTCAACTACAAATAAAATGGACTAAGATTTTACACTGTGAACATAATATTAAGTAATAAACAAAGTGTCTATTTAAATGTAACTTTTTAAAATTCTTAAGTGTAATTCACAGTTTTTTTCCCTTTACTTGATCAGGTTTAAAACATTCACACAAGCTATGTGAACTTTAAATGCAAAAACACTTGAATATGTACATAAATATGTAACTATTTATTATGTAATAAATTTATTCAAAATATAGAGAGATTATCATAAATCTTAACTGTTTTCAAACATCGGTGACCATGAAAATTTCACTGCCATTACTTTTGTAACAACATGATCTTGATGGAAATTAAAGTTATTTTTTTAATCTGGTAATTAAACTCGTCACACCAAGACAAAATGAAATAAGAGTTGTCTTTCTGCATTATGAGCACCTATGAAAAATGTAAGTAGTACTAGTGATTCATGATATCACAGTCCTTATTTTATATTTACAAATTTATGATCAACTTCATTATATGTTAAAATGGAAACAAAGACAAATTAGTTTTCTTAAAGGTAAATATTTATGACTATAAAGAATAAGTTCAAAAAAATATTACTGTAGGAATATAGTACTGATTGTTTAAAAAGCTCATGCATGTAGATGTTTGGTAACAGAATAAATGTTCTCGGTCCAATTCATGTGGAAATGAAGTGTTATATTGTCAATGCTCTTTTTAAATCTCATTTCTTCTAAAAATTTATTGTTTCAAGATAAAAGGGGTCTTGAATGTTACTTTAATGAATTACCACTTCAAAGAAAACCTTGATAAGTTTGTTGGATTATTTATCACAATGAAAAATAAAGAAAATATCAATATAGCATGTCAAAAAAAGAAACACCCTTTTCTGTTCAAATAAATTTGTATTACAAATAATTACAAATAAACACAAGTTCATGTAAATGTATCTCTTTCATTAATTAAAATATACAGAATTTAAACAAATGGTACTTCAATGCTTCTTTTTAAGACAACACATTTTATATAGATCTACCCTATGTAGTACGCTCATTCAGAGAATGACTCGCATATAAATGCTATGTTGGTCTAATCAGTCACATTGTGTACCTCACTTTGCTAAGCTAGCCAGTCTGACTCTGAGTGAATCAGATATGTATCACAATTTATAAATACAGAGCAGATTGATTATAAGTTGTCAATGTGGGTTTTCTGCTCTTGATTTACTGTTTTGATTATTAATCCTATTCCTAGTAACTAAGTAAGTCTTACACTGGATACTAAATAATTTTTTCAATGTAGTATCCCTTTGCATAGGGATAAATGAAACAGATCATCCAGTCCACTACAAAGAAATATTAAGAGTAAAATACTATCATGAGATACCAATATCGATGAGTAGGCCTAATTAGCGTGAAATATGTGTTTAGAATTTTATTTTTTAAGTGTAATGAAGTTGGCCTATGTGTGCATGCCTACAATTACTGCTATAATGTTTCCCCGAATAACCAATAAACCCTGAAAACTAATATTACGTATCACTAAACTAATATTTAAAAAACCCAAATAATAGTAAAAGTAACAGTACTAAAAGCAGTAAAAAGTCTAATGCTTTTATATTGAAAAATTAATGAAAAGTGTTTTTAAATATATTAAAATTAAAATAAAAATATATTACTTTATTGTTAAACTTAAAATGATACTAAATATATTTTTTAAACTTAATTCTGACATCAATTTATAAATAAACTAAATACATATCTTTATACATGTATTTTTATCAGTATATCCTGACCTAGCCTATGGCTTAACATAAGGTTCCTTTTGGAGTTTTGCGTTCAGATACGCACATGAGGCACGTAGGCTATATGTGTTTAATTAATTTTCTCTTCTTCGTCGCTTTCGGTTTGAGTTAAATTACTATGCTGCTGTTTCCTTTAAAGTTGAAATCAAACTTGTGCTTAATTAATATAAAATAAAATTCGCCGTTTTGAAGAACGCGACTGGCTTATTTACTTACAAAGCTTGCAGCATGACCGGAAATGTTTACACTTGTTTTGTATATCATCGGGCAGGTAACAACTGGATGATTTCATTGGTTAAAATATTAATACATGTTCACAGGCACGTTTAAAGTTCTACTTTTCTCCCTTCCTCTACCACATTTTCTCTCTCTCAAAAAAAAAAAAATTAATTATGAATCTTAGATTTATAATTTTTGTTTTGTTGTAAAATTATTAAGCAATAATAAACTCCCAATTACAAATTTTAAAAATTCAAAATCAGAGAACAGATTGGAATGGAGAAAACTGGTTGTTAGGTCATCAGTGTTCCCAAAGGTCGACATGACTAAGGGATAGAAGATAGATAGAAACTCCCAATTCTTTTCCATGAGCAAGAATAAAACTATTCTGTGCAATTGTTCAAACTGTATTGCACTTATGTTTTTGTTTTTGTAAATACAGTCATTTCTCTATATTGTCAACAGGCATTTGGATTGCTACATTATTTTGAGGATTATTTTGTGTTTAAGTAATATGTGTAAAATTGTTTCATAATTTGTTAAGCACTTAGAGCTTTCAAAAGATTGAGCACTTTATTAAATCCGTTCCACATACTCACATCTGTGTCTTCATGCCTATTTACGCTTCCACATGTTTTTTGTGATGTGCACATCAGTCAGCGCCATCTCCCATTTGTCGAGGGTTCTGCCATTAAGGTTGACAGAAATGGTGGTTGTGGGTGTGGCAAACTGTGTGCTAATGTTCAGTTTTTAAAAGTAAATAAAATGCCAAAAATTGTCAGCTAATGTTTTTGTTACACGGTTTTTAAATGTGTGCGTGTACAAATAGCACATAGTATCAAGGGCTGAGTGGGTCGATATAGTAATTGTAAATGCATCTTTGTCACTTCAAACAAAAGTACAGTAATGAACAGTTTTATATTGCTATACTGTACAAGATGTTCAATATAGCAGGCAAATGTAATTCATAAACACAATAGTATGCTCAACAAAAGAAGCATTTTAGCTATTCGACGTCAATTTTATATAATAGTATTAAATTAGTATTTTTCTTATTTGAAATCACCTTAACAGTTATAAAATTGTCTTATTTGAAATAACCTTAACAGTTATAAAATTGTCTTATTTGAAATAACAGTTATTATATTACAAGTTTTAGAGTTGGACAAGCAGCCTCAAACAGCATAAAATCTTTCCTACAGAAATACTTTATGAGCTAGCGAGATAAACTTCTTCCTACAGAAATATACAAACACATAGATTGATAGATAGATAGATGAATGTACGATTTTACTTCATTCTTAGAGCATGTTAGATAAGGTCATGAATAATGTACGATTTAAAATCAGTTTTACAGCATGTTGGGTAAATACATCATTGAGTGTACGATTTTAAATCAGTTTTACAGCATGTTGGGTTAATATATCAATGAGTGTACGATTTAAAATCAGTTTACAGCATGTTGGGTAAATATACAATGATTGTAAGATTTTAAATCAGTTTTACAGCATGTTGGGTAAATACATCAATGATTGTACGATTTTAAATCAGTTTTACAGCATATGGGGTACAAAGAAATGAGACTTAAGAACTGTTAAAAAATTCTTAATGTTAACAAGATAATAGGGAATTTGGAAATACATTTCCACCTTAATAAGGCAAGTGTTGTTATTTATTAAAAGAAACAATTATTAATGTAATTAATATTTAATTAATTATTATTATTAATTATTATGTGCAATCTGAATGAGTGAGAATATTAACGTGAAATTCCATTTGAAGAAATAGTTAATGAAGCGTGTAAATAAAAATCTAAATGTAATATGTTTAAAACATTTACTTAGAAACTTGTTAGTGTCATTGTAGAGGTTTTGGTGTGAAAGACATATTTGATTATGGAACCTAATCTGACGTTCTACTCGTTCTACTTCGAGGTGGATCTGAGAGAGGAGAGAGCTATTTATAGATTCAAGTCCTATCACTCTACTTGGAAGTGGATCTGAAAGAAGTGAGAGCTATTTATAGATTCAAGTTCCGATTGCTCGCACGAGCTGTCGTTGAAATTTAAAAGTTGACTGTCGTTAAATCATCAGAAGGTGATTTTTTACTTGAACAGGAATAAATAGCTGAAATAAATAGCTACTATTTTGATAGCAAGAAAAGAAATAAATAATTGCTATTTTGTTAACAAGAACGGAAATAAATAGCTACTATTTTGATAGCAAGAACAGAAATAAATAGCTGCTATTTTGATAGCAAAAACATGAATCAGTAGCTTATAATTTCTTCACTCTTCCTTGAAAGTACGGCCACTAGCCACAACACAAACACAGAGCGAGACCAGAACTAGATTGTTTGTTTTTAAACTGTCGCACAGCAAATTAAATCACGTTGGTGACTCAGCCCTTGTGTCATTATACCAGGTGAAAGAATTTCAGTTTATAACGCTCTCAGACATTTTCAAAATGATTGAAACATTCCCGTTTCTTACTTTTCTGTACACTAAGTTGGTATTTTATAAAGAAAACAACATTCCCATTTCTTACTTTTCTGTACAATAAGTTGGTATTTTATAAAGAAAACAACATTCCCATTTCTTACTTTTCTGTACAATAAGTTGGTATTTTATAAAGAAAACAACATTCCCATTTCTTACTTTTCTGTACAATAAGTTGGTATTTTATAAAGAAAACAACATTCCCATTTCTTACTTTTCTGTACAATAAGTTGGTATTTTATAAAGAAAACAACATTCCCATTTCTTACTTTTTTGTACAATAAGTTGGTATTTTATAAAGAAAACAACATTCCCATTTCTTACTTTTTTGTACAATAAGTTGGTATTTTACAAGAAAATAACTGAACTGTCAGTACTTTAGGAGAGCAATGCTCTGTTATTATTCTTGATGAACTATTTCTTAAAAGGACAAATTAACTGTCAGTATTTTAGAAGGCAGAATGTATGAACTACCAATATAATATTCTCTATATCTAATGACTGAGGGAAGACTCTAACTCATAACAAGAAACTTTATTGCTGAACTGTCAGTACTTTAGGAGAGCAAAGCTCTGTTATTATTCTTGATGAACTATTTCTTAGAAGGACAAATTAACTGTCAGTATTTTAGAAGGCAGAATGTATGAACTACCAATATAATATTCTCTATATCTAATGACTGAGGAAAGACTCTAACTCATAACAAGAAACTTTATTGCTGATCTGCATAGAGTTTTTTCATTGATTTCAGTGGTAGGATTTTATTGTCTTGAATGTCCTTTGTTGTAAACACGAATCTCGAGTATGGAATCCTGTAGTCAGAAATATTTACATAGCATGTCAATCATTAGTGTTTTTTTTCCTTGTGAAATAAATTTGTTGTTATATTGTTTACACTCGTGGCTCTTTTAATTAATAAAAGGAAGTGTTCACTTTGGTGGATGGTGGTGGAAATCGTGTTATTTAAAAGACGGACATTGGCATTTACGTGGGTGAATAGTCCCAAAGTCAGAAATGTGAAGGCCAGAATCATATGATGAATAGTCCCAAAGTCAGAAATGTGAAGGCCAGAATCATATGATGAATAGTCCCAGCAAAGTCAGAAATGTGAAGGCCAGAATCATATGATGAATAGTCCCAGCAAAGTCAGAAATGTGAAGGCCAGAATCATATGATGAATAGTCCCAGCAAAGTCAGAAATGTGAAGGCCAGAATCATATGATGAATAGTCCCAGCAAAGTCAGAAATGTGAAGGCCAGAATCATATGATGAATAGTCCCAAAGTCAGAAATGTGAAGGCCAGAATCATATCATGAATGGTCCCACCAAAGTCAGAAATGTGAAGGCCAGAATCATATGATGAATAGTCCCACCAAAGTCAGAAATGTGAAGGCCAGAATCATATGATGAATGGTCCCACCAAAGTCAGAAATGTGAAGGCCAGAATTATATGAATAGTCCCACCAAAGTCAGAAATGTGAAGGCCAGAATCATATGATGAATGGTCCCACCAAAGTCAGAAATGTGAAGGCCAGAATTATATGATGAATAGTCCCACCAAAGTCAGAAATGTGAAGGCCAGAATTATATGATGAATAGTCCCACCAAAGTCAGAAATGTGAAGGCCAGAATCATATGATGAATAGTGTAGCAAGACGGCGTGCTAGTTGATATATGTTCTGAACCCTTAATGCTAGGTGACATGTGTGTTCTGAACCCTTAATGCTAGGTGACATGTGTATTCTGAACCCTTAATGCTAGGTGACATGTGTATTCTGAACCCTTAATGCTAGGTGACATGTGTATTCTGAACCCTTAATGCTAGGAGACATGTGTGTTCTGAACCCTTAATGCTAGGAGACGTGTGTGTTCTGAACCCTTAATGCTAGTCGATATATGTATTCTGAACCCTTAATGCTAGGAGACATATGTATTCTGAACCCTTAATGCTAGGAGACATGTGTGTTCTGAACCCTTAATGCTAGGAGACATGTGTGTTCTGAACCCTCAATGCTAGGAGACACATGTGTTCTGAACCCTTAATGCTAGGAGACATGTGTATTCTGAACCCTGAATGTTAGGAGACATGTGTGTTCTGAACCCTTAATGCTAGGAGACGTGTGTTCTGAACCCTTAATGCTAGGAGACATAAGTGTTCTGAACCCTTAATGCTAGGAGACGTGTATTCTGAACCCTTAATGCTAGGAGACATATGTGTTCTGAACCCTTAATACTAGTAGACATATAGGTTCTGAACCCTTAATGCTAGGAGGACAAAAGGAACCTAGTTTAATAATAAGTAATAGCTAGGAGGTCTGACCTAGTTCTTGACCGCATTTATAAAGACCTTTACGGGTGGGGTTATAGGTGGTTGAAGTGTAATCTATTAATTCTGCTCATCATCTATTTTATATTGGAGTTATCAAGTAAAATGAAGAATTTTATATTGGAGTTATCAAGTAAAATGAAGAATTTTATATTGGAGTTATCAAGTAAAATGAAGAATGATATATTGGAGTTATCAAGTAAAATGAAGAATGTTAAATTGGAGTTATCAAGTAAAATGAAGAATTTTGAAACTTACATAGTGTCCGATTAGCATACCATTAATTTTAAGAGAAAGTAAGGAGGTAATTTTCAGAATAACTTTATATTAAAATGTGTTCACAGAGTGAACCTAAGTCTACATATAAAGTCTCAACTACAATAAAATAATAATGCATTTATATGTGATCACAATAATTACACTGTCTTTATATATATAATATACTGCCAACACAGCAGTGTTTGTCGATATTGTGATAATAGCAGTATTTAAATATGGTGCCTTGTCACATAATGTCCCAGCAGGCACTCCAGAGAAGGAAGAGTAAATATAATTGATTTAATCAAGAACAATCGCGACTATTACGTGACAGTGTACGCTCGAAATTACCAGTAATGTATATATTTATCATATTTTATTTGTGCGCAAACGTACACGCATTTCTAGGTTAGGCCGGTTTTGTAGCACGTCACTTATTGTAAAAGTCGAAATTCATCTGATCTTGTAGTACCTCAGTGTAATGGATTAAGTCCGTCCAGTCTTGTAGCACGTCACTTATTGTAAAAGTCGAAATTCATCTGATCTTGTAGTACCTCAGTGTAATGGACTAAGTCCGTCCAGTCTTGTAGCACGTCACTTAGTGTAATAGTCGAAATTCATCTGATCTTGTAGTACCTCAGTGTAATGGACTAAGTCCGTCCAGTCTTGTAGCACGTCACTTAGTGTAATAGTCGAAATTCATCTGATCTTGTAGTACCTCAGTGTAATGGACTAAGTCCATCCAGTCTTGTAGCACGTCACTTAGTGTAATAGTCGAAATTCATCTGATCTTGTAGTACCTCAGTGCAATGGATTAAGTCCGTCCAGTCTTGTAGCACGTCACTTATTGCAATGGGCGAAGTTCAAATGATCTCGTATGACGTCATTTAGTGTAATGTACAAAGTTCATCCCATTTTGTAGCACGTCACTCATCGCAATGCACAACGTTCATCCAATATTGTAGTACCTCACTTAGTGTAATGGACGAAGTCATCCGATCTTGTAGCACTTCACTTATTGCAATGGGCGAAGTCATCCGATCTTGTAGCACTTCACTTATTGCAATGGGCGAAGTCATCCGATCTTGTAGCACTTCACTTATTGCAATGGGTGAAGTCATCCGATCTTGTAGCACGTCAATTATTGGAATGGACGAAGTTCATCTTGTACAAGTCTCTTATTGCAATGGATGAAATTCATATGATCTTGTAGCACGTCACTTAGTGCAATGGACGAAGTTTGTTTGGTCTTGTAGTATGTCACAGTTTAATTGACGAAGTTCATCCGATCTTGTAGCACGTCATTTATTCCAAAGGACAAAGTTCATTTAGTCTTGTAGCACGTCATTTAGTCCAAAGGACAAAGTTCATTTAGTCTTGTAGCACGTCATTTAGTCCAAAGGACAAAGTTCATTTAGTCTTGTAGCACGTCATTTAGTCCAAAGGACAAAGTTCATTTAGTCTTGTTGTACATCACTTAGTGTAAAGGACAAAGTTCATTTAGTCTCGTTGTACATCACTTAGTGCAATGGATGAAATTAGCCCGATCTTGTAATTCCTCACTTAGTGCTATGTACGGAGTTCATACGATCTTGTAGCACCTCATTTATTGCAATGGACAAATTTCATCCGATATTGTAGCATGTCAGTGCAATTGACGAAGTTCATTCAATACTGTAGGCATCACTTAGTGTAATGGATGAATTTCATTCGATCTTGTAGCACATCTCTTTGTGCAATGGATGAAGTTAGCCCACTCTTGTAGTGTAATGTACAAAGTTCATCTAAACTTGTAGCACATCTCTTTGTGCAATGGATGAAGTTAGCCCACTCTTGTAGTGTAATGTACAAAGTTAATTTAAACTTGTAGCACGACGCTTAGTGTAAATGACGAAGTTACCCCGGTCTTGAAACACATATTTTGTGTAAAAATGGACGAAGTTAGCTCGGTCTGGTAATGCGACATTTATTGCAATGTATAAAGTTAAAGTCAGTTCTTGTAATGTACGAATCTAGCGTGTCCTTGTAATGCGTCAGTTATAGTCACGTACGAATCTAGCGTGTCTTGTAATGTACGAATCTAGCGTGTCTTGTAATGTACGAATCTAGCGTGTCTTGTAATGCGTCAGTTATAGTCACGTACGAATCTAGCGTGTCTTGTAATGCGTCAGTTATAGTCACGTACGAAGCTAGCGTGTCTTGTAATGCGTCAGTTATAGTCACGTACGAATCTAGCGTGTCTTGTAATGCGTCAGTTATAGTCACGTACGAATCTAGCGTGTCTTGTAATGCGTCAGTTATAGTCACGTACGAATCTAGCGTGTCTTGTAATGCGTCAGTTATAGTCACGTACGAAGCTAGCCTGGCTTTGTAACGCATCAGTTATTTTAATAAATGAAGGTAACCTCGCCTTGTAACGCATCAATTACTATAACGTACGGACTAGCCCGACCTTGTAACGCGTCAGTTATTGTAAAGTACTGTGCTGCTAACATCACCTAGTTAGTGGTTATGATTATTATTATTTATTAATCATCCTTAACTAACTACAAGTGATGAGAATCTTATTCATGTTATTAATAATTAATTCTCCAGAAGACACCACTCGTCTCTCACTTAGCGGATATGCGGGCACTGTAAACGTTTTCTCTCTTCCACAACACTAAAGACAAACATTTGCAGTCACACAATATTTTCATAGGTGGAAAACTTCTTACTAAAGGATTAGATAAATCCATCCTTTAGTCTATATTTAGCGAGCCTCCATCCACCCACTTTCTTCTCCAACAAGGTATCAATATATGTAAGAAGGTCAATAAATTTAACAATAAATTTATTAAATCAACAATCAAATATACAATATATATTATAATCAAAAGAGCATTGACATTTATACCACTTCACAGCAATGTTCAACTAATACTGGACAATCATTCAGTTTATCCTAGACATAAACAGTGAATGTAAATAAATTATCAAGTTCACGGATATCATCATGGAAATGAGAGTGGAGTTCAGAGGAATAATTACAGCCAATGTACTTACCTTTTCAAAGATGGTGGCTGTCACTGATGCGTATTCACAATCACAGTTTGCAACCACTCACTGTCTTATTTACTAAATTTAGACAATGCCTTTACATGTCCTTTTAGAGGCACGTGACACAACTGTTCCAGAATCTTCAACGAGCTCACCAAGCACACCGTAGAGAATCATCAAGCGGAGTGTACTTAAATTTCCATGTGTGTTAGTACTTAAATTTCCATGTGTGTTAGTACTTAAATTTCCATGTGTGTTAGTACTTAAATTTCCATGTGTGTTAGTACTTAAATTTCCATGTGTGTTAGTACTTAAATTTCCATGTGTGTTAGTACTTAAATTTCCATGTGTGTTAGTACTTAAATTTCCATGTGTGTTAGTACTTAAATTTCCATGTGTGTTAGTACTTAAATTTCCATGTGTGTTTACTCAACACACCGTAGAGAATCATCAAGCAGAGTGTACTTAAATTTCCATGTGTGTTAGTACTTAAATTTCCATTTGTGTTAGTACTTAAATTTACATGTGTGTTTACTCAACACACCATGAGGAACATTCAAAATAATCTTCATGAATTATATTATCAAGACCAAACTCAAACCACAAATTTCTGCCATATTGGCTCTTGAACAAAATTCACAGGAATCAACTTACAGCAACATGTTGTACTGCTAAGTTTGACAACAACGCTGGATGCACACACCAACATCATCAAGTAGAGTACGGTAGTCACTGTAGCAAGATTTGACAAAAGAAAATGACTTGCTTTGCTCTGCAAAAGTTAAATTTTAGGCATATTTCATCTCTAAAATCCTTTCTCTCTTATAAACATTCTCAACTTACAAATCCTGCAACAATTGCGTTAGCCCAATACACACAGCATAAGAAATATAGCATAAATTCACAAGTATAATTCACAACTTACAAATCCTGCAACAATTGCGTTAGCCCAATACACACACAGCATAAGAAATATAGCATAAATTCACAAGTATAATGTACAACATAATCAAATTAGTCAACATGGAAATAATGGTTCATTCACATAGAACATTCTCCAATTCAAATCATACACCAATAACAAAAATGTATGAAATATTCTAAGTCCATTCTTTGTTTATCAGTCAGTTAGCTCACCATAAGCTATTGATCTCCTTTATGACCAGGCTCGAGTTATGTTCATATTCGAAGTGATAAGAATAGATTACTTCTTCAACAAAGAAATTTTTGGTCCATCCCCATTGGATGAATTATTTATAAACAAGTGTGAGATTATTAGTCAGAAAAACTCATCATGGAATTGGTTTGGATTGCATCAGCAAGTTCTAGCATATTCATTAACTAAGTTATTTACTCCAACTCTGACACTTACAAAAAAATACAATCATAAGGAGTGTTGAAAACCAGACAACTTTGTAAATTTAATAATTTATATTTAAAAAAAAGTTAAGTCTAGAAATAGAAATAGGCAAATTTACTCTACCTCACTTACGAAGCTAGCCTGGCCTTGTAGCACATCAGTTATTGTAATGTATGAAGCTAGCCTGACTTTATAACGTATCAGTTATTGCAATGTATGAAGCTAGACTGGCCTTGTAACATGTCAATTATTGTAATGTATAAAGCTAGCCTGGCCTTGTAATGTGTCAGTTATTGTAATGTATAAGCAAATGGATTAAGAATTCATATTTATAAAACTAAAACAAACAGCAAAAGTACCTTTAAGTTTATGTATTCATTCTAGTTAGGCAGATGAAATACTTTTGTCTTTAAAATTGTTGTCCTTATTTAATGTATTACATTGTCATACACTTATTCATGTTAGTAGCTTATGTAGACCAGTGTATTATTAATCCTTTATTGCTCCTGGTAAACGAGCCCTCCAGTGTACTATTAATCCTTTATTGCTCCTGGTAGATGAGCCCTCTAGTGTACTATTAATCCTTTATTGCTCCTGGTAAAGGAGCCCTCCAGTGTACTATTAATCCTTTATTGCTCCTGGTAAACGAGCCCTCCAGTGTACTATTAATTCTTTTTTTGCTCCTGGTAAAGGAGCCCTCTAGTGTACTATTAATCCTTTATTGCTCCTGGTAAATGAGCCCTCCAGTGTACTATTAATCCTTTATTGCCCTCAGTACACAAGCCTTCCAGTGAAGGTGTTAATACGCATCAGTGACAGCCACCATCTTTGAAAAGGTAAGTACATTGACTGTAATTATTCCTCTGAACTCCACTCTCATTTCCATGCTGATATCCGTGAACTTGATAATTTATTTACATTAAATTCCTCATTCACTCAGTCAGCTGTCCTATCACTGAGTGGGACGGTTGACAAACTTTCAACAGTGGCATTAGGTAGAAAATTTCACATTTGTTCACAAGCTAGCTGTAATTATAGATGTAGTTTTGCTGCATAACCAAAAGCTCTCAGTTCAGTATTGTCGGCTCTAGTCACAGTTCGCTTGTCACGGTCCTTGGTCACGCCTTGTTTGTCGTGTGCACTATATATATATATATATATATAGCTCAGTGAGCGTATGACACTAAGCCTTTCGTTTCCTTGGCCCAATTTCCTTAATGCGCATAGCAGCTTCAGATTACAGAGAGGGCCAGCGACAGTATGTCAATTTAAATTTATCCTAATATTTATTCCTGTGACAACCAGTCCACATGGGGGTGGGGTAATCATTGTTACGATTCGCTCCTCGTGAGACAGTGCTGTAGGGTGGAACCGTAACTCTGGCACTAGAGTCCGCACCTCGGGAACTGTTGGTATGCATAATGGTGCTTATTAAAAGCATAACGTATTCGCTTTCCACTAGTCGTGCTAGTGCCTTGTGCACGGTCCAACCAGCGCGACAGTTCTAGCTGCATAAGAAAAGGTACGCATGCATGCAGCTTAGGACCGTACACAAGGCACTAGCGCGACAGTTCTAGCTGCGTAAGAAAAGGTACGCACGCATGCAGCTTAGGACCGTGCTATCTTGCGCCTTTAGCCTGCTGCCGGCGGTCACTGCACTGCGGCTCTTGTCGCGCAGCTCTAGTAGTCAGCGGTGAGAGAGCTAAATACCCCCTTTAGTCTTCTCGTTTCTATCAGAATCCCATGCACGGCTGATCAACCCACTCTCGCTCTAATTCTAAAAAAGAAACTGCAAGCTGGCTTGTTAACTGCAAGTCGATCACACGGTGTGGTGGTGTGTGCACGCAAGTGATTCGGGCTGCAAGTGAAGTGATTAGGTTGGAAGTGGGGTGATTTCGATTGTCGGACAACAAAAATTGCCTGAGTCCCTGTCCATGTCTGAACTTGAGAAAAAACCCAGTGACCTACTTCCGATGACTGCCACACGGCCTTGTAGTGCTTCATCTAACAGAGACGCGCTCTCGGCTCTGTTGGCATTCAATTTCTTTTCTGCACGCTGACAGAAATGCAGGGGCAAATAACTGAAAGAGACTTGAGCACACTAATTTAATAAGACTATATGTACATAGCATTCTATTAATAGGCTTAATTTTCACTCCGTCACAGCTCTAGTCAGGACTGTCCGTGCGGATTAGAGCTTTGTTTCCGGACGCTCGACATTACAAACAACCACCGCAAGTGGGTGATGGACATAGCATCTGAGTGATGTGAGGGGGTGTAAAACGACTTGCATCGAGAGCCGGCCACAGCGGCCATTGACATTGCAGCATAAGAGAACGACTGCTTTCGACGCCGCCAACATTACAACCATGGCCAACGAAGGCACTTACATACTGGGACACAGTCAGGTCTGTATTAATAGGATGTTACAATTTACTTGTTCAGTACTAATGTGACGTTACAATTTACGTGTTCAGTACTAATGTGACATTACAGTTTATGTGTTCAGTACTAATGTGACTTAACAGTTTACGTATTCAGTACTAATATAACTCTAGCAATATATGTATTCAATATTAGTATGATTTAACAATTTACATATTCAGTAGGCCTATGACGTAACAGTTTACTGACTTTAAAATTTACGTATTCAGTACTAACATGACTTTAAAATGTACATTTTCAGTACTAACATGACTCTAAAATTTACATATTCAGTAGTTGTAAAATATATTACTAAAATTTACGTATTCAGTAGTTATAAAATATATGACTAAAATTTACGTATTCAGTATTAATATGACATAATTTAGACATATTCAGCAGTAGCTTGCATCTCCCTGCATTAGTAATAGCATATATCTCCCTACAGTAGCCGGCATCTCCCTGCATTAGCAAAAGCATGTTCTCTAAAGAAGCTTATATCTCCCTGCTTTATCAATAGCGTGACCCTAAAGTAGCCTGCATCTCCCTGCATTAGTAATAGCATGTCTCCCTAACATAGCCTCCTTGCTTTAGCAATAGAATACATCTCCCTACATCTCATTAAAGTATGCTACATCTCCCTGCATTAGCAATAGCAGACATCTCCCTATAGCATTGATAACACTAGTCCATATAACCATGCTTTAGCAATAGCATTGATAACACTAGTCCATATAACTATGCTTTAGCAATAGCATTGATAACACTAGTCCATATAACCATGCTTTAGCAATAGCATTGATAACACTAGTCCATATAACTATGCTTTAGCAATAGCATTGATAACACTAGTCCATATAACCATGCTTTAGCAATAGCATTGATAACACTAGTCCATATAACCATGCTTTAGCAATAGCATTGATAACACTAGTCCATATAACCATGCTTTAGCAATAGAAAACGCATCCCTACATCTTCCTGCAATATCTCCTTACAGTAGCCTAGATTTCCCTGCATTAGATAAACCTACGTTTGTCTGCGACATTCTACACCTCTTTGCAATGGCCTACGTTTGCCTGCGACATTCTATACCGCTTTGCAATGGCCTACGTTTGTCTGCAACATTCTACACCTCTTTGCAATGGCCTACGTTTGCCTGCGACATTCTACACCTCTTTGCAATGGCCTACATTTGTCTGCAACATTCTACACCGCTTTGCAATGGCCTACGTTTGTCTGTAACATTCTACACCTCTTTGCAATGGATTACGTTTGCCTACAATAGGATATGTTTTCATAAATTGGCCTACATTTGTCTATATTAGCTTACGTCAGCTTACATTTACAATAAGATATAATGATATTTTTTCATAAATTGGCCTACATTTGTCTATATTAGCTTACGTCAGCTTACAATAAGATATAATGATATTTTTTCATAAATTGACCTACACGTCTTATTAGTTTATGCCTGTCTACGTAGGTTATGTCTTCCTACAATGGCCTACATTTGTGTTTATTAGCTTATGTCTGTCTACAATAGGGTATGTCTTCCTACAATGGCCTACCTTGGTCTATATTAGCTTACATCTGTCTACAGTAGGATATTGTGATGCAACGCCACCTAGTTAATGGTTATTATTATTATTATTAATTAATTATCCATAACTAATTACAAGTGACGAGAATCTTAATTTATGTTATCAATAATTCTCTACCAGGCACCACTCGTCTCTTTCACTTGGCGGATATGCGGGCACTGTAAACGTTTTCTCTCTATCACAACATTAAAGACAAACATTTACCGTCACACAATATTTCAGTAGGTGGAAAACTTCTTACTAAAGGAGAAGATAAATCCGTCTTTTAATCTATATTTAGCAAGCTACATCCACCCACTTTCTTCTCCAATATATGTTTATCACTATGTGTAAGAAGGTCAATAAATTTAACAATAAATTTATTAAATCAACAATCAAATATACATATAACAAATACAATGAAAAAGATTACTTGATATCAATATTTCCATGAAACCACATTCAAATAATTTAATACCTATACTTATATCTTATATCCTAAAACACATTTCAACAGATTAGTGTCATTTCAAATCACAGGATAGTTCTTATCCATGATGTAGTCAGCATACTTTTCCACCAAACATCAATGGATTATTCCTTACACTTGCTCACTGCTGTAGATATTCCTCATGTCTACCATGGTTGTAGTGGTTTATAATCAGTAAACCAAGAGATTCAGGTAAAAATCAAGGAAAGGCTGCTTATTTCCAGTAAAATATACTCAGGAATAAATGTTAAGTTTCCGGTTTATTCATCTTTAACTCTGTTCTCTCTTACATTCAAGTCTCAACTCACAGTTTCCTGCAACAGTATTTATTAGCCTGATACAAGCACACATTATAAAAATACAGCATATCATTTTTATGAGTGAATATACTAGAAACAATGTCAAGTGTTTAGCATTCTATATATGAGCATCATAGTTCAAAATTTGTAGAAATAATAGTCTACTCACATAATAATCTCTACATAAAAAAATATAACATATCAA
Source organism: Sinotaia quadrata (assembly GCA_028829895.1). Classification (NCBI taxonomy): domain Eukaryota; kingdom Metazoa; phylum Mollusca; class Gastropoda; order Architaenioglossa; family Viviparidae; genus Sinotaia; species Sinotaia quadrata. The sequence goes on along the minus strand of CM054180.1, from coordinate 1,256,482 downwards.
AAGCAAAATGCATGAAATATTTCTAAGTTCATTCTCTCAATCAGTTAACTCACCATTAAGCTAATAGCCATCTTTCATGACCAGACTTCTTGCCACTCCAAATTCAAAGTGATTAGACAATAAAATTATCTATAGCAGGTAAACTTTCGATCTCAGCCAGTTTACTGGTCTCGTTCTCATAAATCTTAACCATTGGATAATAAAAATTACTCATCTAATTGAAACTGATGGATTGCATCAGCAATTTCTAGCATATTCTCAACTCGAGTTGTTTACTCCAACTCTGACACTTACAAAAATACTATCATAAGGAGTGCCAAGGTCTGGTCACTTCAACAATTTAATAATTAAGTCTAGAAATAGGGATAGGCAAATTTACTCTACCACACATTTGTCTTCCTACATTGGCCTACCTTGGTCTATATTAACTTACGTCTCTCTACAATAGGATGTGTCTACCTAGAGTGGCATATTTCCGCACATTCGACTACTTCTGCTTATATTAACTTACATCTATTTAAAATAGGATATGTCTACCTAATTGGTCTATTTCTGCACATTCGACTGCTACTCCTTATATTAACTTACATCTGTCTACAATAGAATATCTCTACCTACAACAGAATACCTCTCCCAGCTTTGGGTTACACCTTGTATCAGCATACATCTTTTATAATAACCTGCCTATGTCCCTATTGGCATACGTCTCCCTACATCTTTTATAATAACCTGCCTCTGTCCGTATTGGCACACGTCTCCCTACATCTTTTATAATAACCTGCCTATGTCCGTATTGGCACACGTCTCCCTACATCTTTTATAATAACATGCCTCTGTCCGTATTGGCACACGTCTCCCTACATCTTTTATAATAACCTGCCTCTGTCCGTATTGGCATACGTCTCCCTACATCTTTTCATCAACTGGAACAAACATGGCAGTAAATGATAGTCACAACACATACTGAATTAGCGAGGCTTGTCACAATACAAGTCTTCCTGTGTTTACAGACAGTCCAGTCTGCGGGGCTTGTCATAAGGCCAGTCTTCATGTGTGTATAGACAGTCCACTTAGCGGGGCTTCTCGCAGTACCAGTCTTTCTGTGTTTTCAGAAGTCCAGTTAGCGGGGCTTGTCACAATGCCAGTTATTCTGTGTTTACAGATAGTCCAGTTAGTGGACTTGTCACAATACCAGTTACAGTACTATGTATACATAGACATAATCCGATAAGCCGGACAACCAGTCACGTATTTACTTGACACAGTACCAGTTTTAATGTGAATACACAGAAAATCTGACAAGTGGGACAACTAGTATCGCTCTATATACAGAAAATCCCTTCACCGGGTCAATCATTGATGTAAGTTTTTCTTTTTGTCACAATATCAGATTTCCTTGTGTTTTCTCACAATACAATAAGCGGACAACCAGTGACATATGTACATGTCACATCACCACACTTTTCCAGTGTGTATAGAAAAACCAGTGACATATGTACTTGTCACAACACCACATTTTTCCAGAGTGTACAGAAAATCCAGTGACATATGTACTTATCACAATACCACTTTTCCAGTGTGTATAGAAAATCCAGTGACATATGTACTTATCACAATACCACTTTTCCAGTGTATAAACAACATGATTGTGACAAGTATATACGTCAATAGTTGTTCAGTTTATTGTATTGTCTGCATAAAGTGGAATTCTATAATAAATACACACTTCACTAGTTGTCCCACTCACTGGATTTTTTGTACACACTGGAAAAGTGGTGTTGTGACAAGTACATATGTCACTGGTTTTTCTATACACTTATAACAAGAGACATGATACTGATAGCATAGTGACGTGTGTACTTGTCACAATCATGATGTTTATACGTATAACAGGAGACATGATACTGATAGCATAGTGACGTGTGTACTTGTCACAATCATGATGTTTATACGTATAACAGGAGACATGATACTGATAGCATAGTAAGGTCAAAAACTAGTCTGCCGAAATGGAAACGTACTTTACAAAATAATTTATGATATTAGGCCAACTATATATATTGATACATCACTTTTGACTACACTAACTACACCTGCAGACTGATAACTAGCTACATGCTGCCCGAGAATGCTATCATAAAACAAAATCAATCGAATTTAATAAATAAAAAATCCCACTATTTTATTTGCATTTCACAAAACGGTACTTTTCTCCAACTTATCGATTCTTTCTGTAGATGCCGCATTGTTTGATAAACAGCTTTGTTCTGACATGGTTTTGTGTTTCTGGGAATAGAGAATTTATTAGAATATATTAATAATAAAAGCGGTATATGTCAATCAACACCATCTTTATTGTCTTTCCTTTCTTCCTTTTTATTGCACTGTAGATAATTAACAGTGTAGATAATATACAGGCACAATGGGATCTCTTCTGTGGTAACGAATAATGTACAAGAATTGAGTAGTGGATATTTTTATATTAATAATAAATATTATCATAAAATTGGCCAGTCTTTGAGCGTAAATTTTAATATCTTTTTTGTTGTTTGTTTATCTCTGTGTCTCTGTGTGTGTTTTGTTCTATTCTGCTGATTGTGTGAAGTTTGTTCTATTTTGGGGAAATGTGTGACGTTTGTTTTATTCCGGTAAATTGTGTGATCTTTACAGATAGTAAACTATATTGAATCCTTTTTATTCTACGTATTACATTATAGGCTACTATTGTTATTTAGTTTTTCATTAAGCACCTTGTTTTTCAGGGTGGTTATGATAATATGTTTGTTGAAAATAGTAATGTTCGATTAAAGTCTGTTTTGTACATTTGAAGGATTTCCAATCTTTGGTTGGTCTGACAGTTGTAAAATTAAAGTCTTTGGTTGGTCTGACAGCTGTAAAATTAAAGTCTTTGGTTGGTCTGACAGTTGTAAAATTAAAGTCTTTGGTGGTTGGTCTGACAGTTGTAAAATTAAAGTCTTTGGTTGGTCTGACAGCTGTAAAACTAAAATTTTTGGTTGGTCTGACAATTGTAAAATTAAAATCTTTGGTTGGTCTGACAGGTGTAAAACTAAAATCCTTGGTCTGACAGTTGTAAAACTAAAACTTTTATTTGTACGACACTTGAATAGTTGAAAGGCTTAAAAGTATTGAGTCTCTTGAAAGTTATATTAAAAGATTTGAATCGCTTGACAGTTTTATTTAAAAGACTTTAATCTCTTGACACTTTTATTCAAAGACTTTAATCGCTTGACAGTTATATTAAAAGATTTGAATCGCTTGACAATTGTAATTAAAGAAACTTAAGTCGTTTGACAGTTGTAAGGCTCAAAGACTTCAATCGTTTGACAGTAGTAAGACTCAAAGACTTCAATCGTTTGACAGTTGTAAGGCTACAAGACTATAATTTGCCTTGACAGTCGTTTGGGTGAGGGCTTGATTCGCTCACATCTAAAGACTGAGGAAATGATATATCAATTGTACAAAGGGCTTGATTCGCTCACATCTAAAGACTGAGGAAATGATATATCAATTGTACAAAGGGCTTGATTCGCTCACATCTAAAGACTGAGGAAATGATATATCAATTGTACAAAGGGCTTGATTCACTCACATTTAAAGACTGAGGAAATGATAGGACTCGTATATCAATTGTACAAGTAAAAAGGGCTTGATTCGCTCACATTTAAAGACTGAGGAAATGATAGGACTCGTATATCAATTGTACAAAGGGCTTGATTCGCTCACATTTAAAGACTGAGGAAATGATATGACTCGTATATCAATTGTACAAGTAAAAAGGCCTTGGTTCGTTTGACATATAAAGACTGGGGAAATGATATGACTCGTATATCAATTGTACAAGTAAAAAGGCCTTGGTTCGTTTGACATATATCAATTGTAAAAAGGCCTTGGTTCGTTTGACATTTTATATAATCATTTTCAGATTCACTCTCACACACTTGCACAAACACACACACATTTTAAGTCTTAAGCCACACGCACCCTTTCTCTCTCACTCGTATGTGTGTGTGTGTGTGTGTGTGTGTGTGTGTGTGTGTGTTGTTCAAATATAAAGTACACACATACACACGTCATTTTCATATAAAAATGTTCACTTGCGCGCGCACATACGTTCAGAATTCGATAGGCACGTGATACACTCCTAATAACGGTAAATGTTACACACAGTGTATTGAACACCCGCCCGCTACATAAGGGTTGACTTCTTTCCTGTTTTGTAATAACTTGATTTCACATGTTTAACATCCCATGAACTCATTGCAATTCCATGAACGATGGCTTCTTGTAAGTGAATTGCACTTCCATGAACGATGGCTTCTTGTAAGTGAATTGCACTGTTCATAAAACTTCGTCGACATCAATGTCGGGCTGTTACAACTCAATACACACAGCTGTGAACAGCAGCAAGTTAATGCAGTTTAATCTCAGTCGAGGCGGTACCGACTAGGCTAGGGGTGGGCAAACTACGGCCAGGCAACTGATATTATGCGGCCCTCGAGGGCATTTAGAAATAAAAATTGTTACTTCGTTTTTAAGTTATTTTGTTGAATTTTACACAATTTCATATACCATTATGATTGTTTTAACTTTTTTCTTTCTAATTTTCTATTTTTGTAACAGTCCTTAACCTTCGTAATGTAATGCTAAAATGCGAATTTATTGATTTTAATAAAATTAAAGAGAAATTTTTATCGACATGTAAAAGTTTAATAAGGATGATTTTATGAAAAACAGATATTTCTCTGGTGAATAAAACGATTTATTTTGCAAGAAAATATTAAATTTAAAAGTTTTATGCTGTTATAAATTATTTCCACATTTACAATGTTCAAATTAATTTATTTGTTGTAATAGTCTTGATATGATTCTGAAATTTATTCAGAGTTTACTCCTTGTTTTCCGAATATTTTATTTTCACACAGCCGGAAGTAGGTTTTGTTTCATTTCCTTTATAAAGTTTTGTAAAATTCTAACAAATTTTATTAAATCAATGAGTGTCACGTAAAAAACGTAAGATTGAAAAAGAATGCCGTGAATTTAATGATGAATGGACAACTAAGTACTGTTTTATAAAAGTTGGTAGCAAATCAGTTTGCTTGTTGTGTCGTGAGTCAGTGGCTGTCTTCAAGGAGTACAATTTAAAAAGACATTACCAAACAAAACATTCCGATTTTGGATACAATTTAACAACCGAAGAGAGGAAAAGGAAATGTCTGGAGCTGGTGAAAAATTTGGAGAAGCAGCAAAGTATTTTCACTAAACAATTCAAGATGCTGCAACAGAAGCTAGTCTGGTGCTGTCACAGAATTGTAAAACACAACAAGCCATTTTCTGATGGCGAGTTCATTAAGGAATGTTTGCTAGATGCAACAAACATTATGTGTCCAGAACAAAAAACAACAACATCACTTTATCAAAGGGAACTGGTCAGACCTGTTGACAAGATAAGTGACAATTTGATGCATAAACTTCAAGCTGCAAATAAATAATTTTTGTGGTACTCTCTTGCGTTGGATGAAAGTACCGATGTGCATGATACTGCCCAATTATTGATATTTATACGTGGAATAAACACTTCTTTCAAACTCACAGAAGCAAGTAAACAATTTTTGTGGTTACTCTCTTGCGTTGGATGAAAGTACCGATGTACATGATACTGCCCAATTATTGATATTTATAAACGTGGAATAAACACTTCTTTCAAACTCACTGAAGAGTTACTGAATGTTGAGTCGCTCAAAGACACAACCACGGTCCATGATATATTCAGTGCTGTTAATAACTGTATTGAAAGAACTGGGTTGGTTTGGAACAAGATGGCAAGTGTTACAACTGACGGAGCTCGTGCTTTGACCGGAAAAAATGTAGGTCTGGTAAAGTTGATAAGTGATAAGATTAAAGCAGAATATCCTGACTACACATTATTACCACTTCACTGTGTGATCCATCAATAAAGTCTGTGTAAAAATGTTTTGAATATCAAGCATGTTATTGACCCATTTGTCAGTGTCATCAACCTCATCAGATCAAGAGGACTTAATCACAGACAGTTCAAGGCATTACTTGGAAATTGAACATTCCGATGTCCTGTACCACACCAGTGTTCGATGGCTGAGTCTCGGCAAGGTGTTGAAGCGAGTGTGGGACCTCAGAGAAGAAATAGTGATGTTCCTAGAGATGTAGGGTATTGAATGTGACTTTAATACTAACATTGTCAATAAAGAGTGGAAGTTAGACATTATATTTGCCATTGAAATTATGGAAAAGTTAAATAAACTGAATGTCAAACTTCAAGGCAATGGTATGTTTGCACATCAAATGTATGTAACATGTAAAATCATTTTGGGCTAAACTCTCGCTGTTCTCCAGACAAGCAAGTAAAAAAAGGTTTTGTCACTTCCCTTTGCTGAACAAGAAACCATTTCTGGTGAAATGACTGAAAAGTACAAAGCCCAATTAGATGCATTGACTGATGAATTTGGAAGAAGATTCCAAGATTTCAAGAACTTAGAGCCACTGTTCATTATTCTCAGTTCCCCTTTTGGTGCAGAAGCTGACACAGCCCGGGAGGACATACAATTGGAGCTTCTTGACTTAAAGGCAGATCATGACCTGAAAGAAAAATTCAGATACTTTGTTGGATTTCTATGGATCTTTATCAGAAGAATCATTTCCCAACTTGAAAAACTGTACAGCTAAACTTTTATCATTGTTTTGATCAACATACATTTGCGAACAAGATTTTTTTGCTTGAAGATCAACAAATCTAAGAACAGGTCTTTATTGTCAGACTGCAACTTGCAAGCAGTCATGCGAATTTCAACAAGTAAACTTGCTCCAGATTTCAAGAATAGTGTCAAAAATTGCATGCAGTTACATACATCTAATTAGAAATCAATAATTTTAATAACATTGTAGTCGGTTTGTATCCAAATTAAAGCCTTTGATTGATAATTTTAAAAAATATTATAATAAAAAATTGTAAAATCTTGTTAAGAAATTAGTACACGTTTTTGTCCATATTATAAAATATAATGTGTAAGTAAAATAAAATTGCAATAATTGGTTATTTATACTGTTTAATAACCTATAAATAATTCATAATTACTTATTGTGATAGGTTGCTGTAAGCAAATTGGACATAATCGCTTTACATTTGTCAATATGGCCCTACGCACAAATAGTTTGCCCACCCCTGGACAAGGCGGTTTTTATGACACTATGCCATAAAAGTTTTCAGAATATTTCATCGTAATTTTCTCACATTTGATTTTGCATAAAAATGTTCCGTTGCATTTTCTTGGTTTTACAGCTCTCTCATTTGTTGGAATAAAGATGTGTTATTAGTGTTTGTTTATGTGTGTGGTTTGTATACAACCCTGTTATTGTATTAATTGTTATTTGTTAGAATAAAGATGTGTTATTAGTGTTTGTTTATGTGTATACAACCCTGTTATTGTATTAATTGTCCGAGGATTTGATTCTTGCAGTTCAAGGTCAATGCTAATAACCCTGACCTATTTCTCCCATCACTACATTAACTCCTGTTGCAATAATCCGGTGGGGAAATTATTTATCTTAACACATTGACGATCTGACTAGTTAATGTTGCCTTTGGGATCGCAAAAATGATGTCTCCCTCTTAATTAACTTTTTGGCAATCAAACATCCAATTTACAAGGCTCCCTCCAGTCGCTCCCAATTACCGGTCGAAGTTCAAAGAAGTAATTAAGATGTGGAGACAGATAACAATAATTTAATAATTTTTTTTTTAAAATGCAGTTACAGTGAGTTAGAAGCGAACACGCGCTATAACCCTTACACTACTCCCACTATAGTTTGTCAGTGCACAAGGGCTGTGAGTCTTTTTGACTATTTGACTCATCTGAGTCGTCGGTCAGTGCACAAGGGCTCTGAGTCTTTTTGACTCATCTGAGTCGTCGGTCAGTGCACAAGGGTTTTGAGTCTTTTTGACTCATCTGAGTCGTCAATGGTGGGTGATAGGTGATGGCGAGGTCGTACGAGTTGACTCTGAGCCGGGTTGAGGTTGTCCTGTGTTGTTCCTCTGTTGTCCTGTTATTCCCCATCTAGCTTCAGGCTGTGTAACCAACTGTACTCCTAGGCAAATGGATCCCAGACCAGACCCTCAGCTAGACAAAGGAATGAATAACAATCCTTGTAATCTAACGGTTTAATCATTTACATTCTTTTTTGGCAACAGTGAGAACTATCTGCGGTTCTTACAATTTCACTACTTCAAAATCAGTGGTAGTCTCAATATAGATTCTGTATCAATGTTTCTTACAATATCATTACTTCAAAATCAGTTGTAGTCTCAATATAGATTCTGTATCAATGTTTCTTACAATATCACTACTTCAAAATCAGTGGTAATCTCAATATAGATTCTGTATCAATGTTTCTTACAATATCACTACTTCAAAATCAGTGGTAGTCTCAATATAGATTCTGTATCAATGTTACTTCCAATCAAACAAACGTCACATATTATTATTAGCCAACTTTTAGTCAAAAGAATCCTCCATTATTATAGATTACAAATCATCAGTTGTCATACAAAAACAACAATCATATTTATAGTGGATGAAAAACATTAGTTGGCGTGCATTTTCTACAGGTATTTTTAGTGGATGAAGAAATCTTATGTTACTCAGCATGCAGTTTTTGAAGTAGTACTGTTTACAGTGGATTAAGTGGATTAGCCAGTGTACAAATTAGGTATTTACAGTGAATTAAGTGTATTAGTCAGTGTACAAATTAAGTATTTACAGTGGATGAAGTGTATTACTATTAGCCAGTATACAAAAATGTATTTAAGTTATTTGCGCTGAATAAAGTAGTCTTTATGTTCAAAAGGCCACAACGAATGAAGACATTTTCTGATTATTAGACAGTGTAAGATGCGGATATCAGCCCACGGTGGATGAAGTGTGTTTGTGTGTGTGTGTGTGTGTGTGTGTGTGTGTGTGGAGGGTTCTTTATCTAAAGACATTCAGCGCATGAAAATGGATTTCAGGCCCACGGTGGGTAGAGTGGTCTTTAACTCCTTGTAATTACAAGTGCGAATGGTTTCAAGGGTTAAAACTCTAAACTACACAGATAACTTTCTATTTTTTGAGAATGCTTTGTCCCATAACGCTAAGTGAATACAAAGTTACCGGCAAATATTTTTTACCTTCCACAAAAATGGCGCCAAACTTTGTCTTCATTTCTTGTAGGTTTCTCTCATCTGTTAAACACCCAGTTAAGAATAAAAATCTTTAGAAGGAACTCCCGCCTGTTAAACACCCAGTTAAGAATAAAAATCTTTAGAAGGAACTCCCGCCTGTTAAACACCCAGTTAAGAATAAAAATCTTTTGCTTTTCTCAAACAAATAAAAATGTGTTTCTGCCACTCCTCTCCAGTCCTTACCCTGATCATCTCGCTCACTAACCAGTCTGGTGTAGCAAACTTTACATTTTGGCGGACAGCAAGTCATGCATAAGCACAAGACCTAGCTGTTCTCTTTATCGCTACTTAGTAGTGATTGTTTCCTGACCTACTTAGTAGTGATTGTTTCCTGACCTACTTAGTAGTGATTGTTTCCTGACCTTTCCTTTTCCTGACCTTCACTGCTCTTCCGATCTGACTGTTAACGATGTGTCCGTCAAGTTATCTCTCTCACTGAACACTCGCCCAAACACACTTTCATCCTACTCAGCCACCCGGAAATGTACATTTCCGCTGATATGTCAGTATAGGCAACATAATATTACCTAAGATTTACATCCATATACACATTTAAATTAAAACCAGTGCGTTATTTGTGCACATAAATAGCGAACAGGTGGCGAATAAATTAGTGTCACTCGAGACCCTTTTCAAATTGTCGCTCGGGACTGAGCTGTAACTTCTTGAACTATTTTGCTTGATCAATGACCAACTTCTAGATGATAGACTAATTTTGCTTTAGCAATGACCAACTTCTAGATGATAGAATAATTTTGCTTTATCATTGACCAATTTATAGGTTATAGACTAATTTTGCTTTATCTGCTTTATCATTGACCAACTTCTAGATGATAGACTAATTTTGCTTGATCATTGACCAACGTCTAGGTTATAGACTAATTTTGCTTGATCATTGACCAACGTCTAGGTTATAGACTAATTTTGCTTTATCATTGACCAATTTATAGGTTATAGACTAATTTTGCTTTATCATTGACCAATTTATAGGTTATAGACTAATTTTGCTTTATCATTGACCAATTTATAGGTTATAGACTAATTTTGCTTGATCGATGACCAATTTCTAGGTTATAGACTAATTTTGCTTTATCATTGACCAATTTCTAGTTTATAGACTAATTTTGCTTGATCGATGACCAATTTCTAGGTTATAGACTAATTTTGCTTTATCATTGACTAATTTCTAGGTTATAGACTAATTTTGCTTGATCGATGACCAATTTCTAGGTTATAGACTAATTTTGCTTGATCGATGACCAATTTCTAGGTTATAGACTAATTTCCAGACTCGTTAATTAAATTCTCGTTTATGGACTCAAAATCAAATTCAGGCGCGTCGACTAACTTCTAGGCTTTAATAACAATACTACTAATAATAAATCTGATTAAAAAAAGTTCTAAGAATTAAACACTATTTATCCAAAAAAATAATTAAGATCTTTAAAATTTCATACTACTTAAAAACTGAAAATAATGTAACAAAATAAATGCCCAAATGATAGTATATACATCAAATATAAAGCGATAACAAATAACTGTATTTATAAAAGAGACACATACATCAAATACTTGATCACACTCACAGCGATAGCAAATATGGAAACCTGCTGTGAAAAAGACGTGTCGTGAGCTAATCTGTTTGTAGGTTCGTTGACTAATTTATCGAATCTATGACTAGTTTCCCGACTCAGAGACTAATATCCTGATTCAGTGACAAGCATCCTGACTCAGTGACTTGTTTCCTGACTTTAGGACTATTATCTGGAAGTTTTTAGAAGACACTAGTTTGTCGGTTGACTAACTATGCAATAAAAGTAAATTAGTCAATGAGCCTAGAAATTACTTTGCCATAGGACTAAATTAAAGGTCCGTTAACCAACTTCTAGTCATGAAGCCTACTTTCCAGACTCACTTATTAACTTTTAAGCTTGAGACCAATATTTAGGTTCATTGAAGGTTTTAGAACTATCTTTAAGTTCAGTAACTAACTTTTCGACGTTATATAGGTCTAGCCAGATTGTGGTACCTTTAATTCTAAGTATTAACTGTACCAGAATGGATTAGCCAGAAACTGTAATGTTAAGTCAATTAAATTTTACGTTGATTAGCGCACTTTTCGACGTTATATAGGTCTAGCCAGATTGTGGTACCTGTAATTCTAAGTATTAACTGTACCAGAATGGATTAGCCAGAAACTGTAATGTTAAGTCAATTAAATTTTACGTTGATTAGCGTACTTTTGTAAAAATGTCTAATTATGCGCTATTTCAATCTGGATCAGTATTCCTATACTTTCTTCGACATTTAAAAAATAAAACACTTTTCAAATTATTTGAGCCAGTCTCTGTAACAGTAATTAGCTAGTCGTCATGGTAAATCCAAGCCCAGCATAGACAAATTTTACTATAACAGTATTTAAATTGGTCATCAGGTGAATCCAAACTCTACGTTGTAATGTAACAGTATTTCATTAGCCGTCATGGTGAACTCAAACCCAATATAGATAAGTTGTACTATAACAGTATTTAAATTGGTCGTCATGGTGAACCCAAACCCAATATAGATAAGTTGTACTATAACAGTATTTCATTAGCCGTCATGGTGAACTCAAACCCATTATATAAAAGTTGTACTATAACAGTATTTAAATTGGTCGTCATGGTGAACTCAAACTCAATAAGTTGTACTATAACAGTATATTTAAATGGGTCATGGTGAACTCAAACTCAATATATAAGTTGTACTATAACAGTATATTTAAATGGGTCATGGTGAACTCAAACTCAATAAGTTGTACTATAACAGTATTTAAATTGGTCGTCATGGTGAACTCAAACCCATTATAGAAAAGTTGTACTATAACAGTATTTAAATTGGTCGTCATGGTGAACTCAAACTCAATATATAAGTTGTACTATAACAGTATTTAAATTGGTCGTCATGGTGAACTCAAACTCAATATATAAGTTGTACTATAACAGTATATTTAAATGGGTCATGGTGAACTCAAACTCAATATATAAGTTGTACTATATTTAAATGGGTCATGGTGGAACCGTCATAGACAAGCCGCGCTATATCTATTTAATTAATTGTCATCGTGAACCTAAACCCAAGAGACAAACCGTGCTATATCTATTTAATTAATTGTCATCGTGAACCTAAACCCAAGAGACAAGCCGCGCTATATCTATTTAATTAATTGTCATCGTGAACCTAAACCCAAGAGACAAACCGTGCTATATCTATTTAATTAATTGTCATCGTGAACCTAAACCCAAGAGACAAACCGTGCTATACCTATTTAATTAATTGTCACCGTGAACCTAAACCCAAGAGACAAGTGTATGTGCATGTTGGATTATTTTATAAATGAATGCTTCTCAGCACATTATCCACAGCACTATTTTTTTTTCAACGACTGGTTTTTTTCTCCAAATAACTGCACTAAAACTTTCAATAGTGACAGAGGAATCGCCTTCACTCACACACACACACGCACGCGCGCGCAAACACACACGCAGTGATTATAATTTTTTCAAAAAAGTTGTTTTTAAATGTGATGGCAAGTATTGTTGACATCATTTTATGATTGTATTCTGTAAGTGTAATGTTACAAATTAATATTTTCAAGAATGTTTATTTTAAGCATTTAAAATATAAAAGACTTTATCCTTACCCAATACTAAAAATAAAAATTATTATTAATGTCTAATAAAATGAATTAAATATGATTATATATTTTACAGTTATACCTAAGACATGTTTAAAAATAATGAATGCTTTCCAACTCGTAGTCTTCAGCACTGTTATGTTAAGCTGGTATTCTCAAAATGGTCGCACTGAAACTTCCGTTTGCGAAACATCGGCAGCGCTTGCTTATAATTGGTCTCCTCTCCACTTATATTTATAGCTAAGTGACTATAACAGTATTTAATTTGGTCATCATGGTGAACTCAAACCCAACATAGACAAGCCTTACTATAACTATTTAGTTAAGCGTCATGGTGAACCCAAAACCCAACAGGCAAGTCATGCTATATCTCATGGTGAACCTAAACCCAACATAGACAAGCTGTGCTATAACAGTATATAATTAGGCGTCACGGTAAACTCAACCCCAACATAGACAAGCTGTGCTATAGCAGTATATAATTAGGCGTCACGGTAAACTCAAACCCGACATAGACAAGCTGTGCTATAGCAGTATATAATTAGGCGTCACGGTAAACTCAAACCCGACATAGACAAGCCGTGTTATAACTGTTTAAGCGTCATGGTGAACCTAAACCTAACACACATAAGCTTTGCTATTATAACAGTATTTAATAAGGCGTCATTGTGAACTCAGACCCGACACAGACATGTAATGTTTTTCTATTTAAATTATTTTGGTAAATATTTTTTGTGAAATTAACTGTACATTCTGTTTAAATTATTTTGGTAAATATTTTGTGAAATTAACTGTACATTCTATTTATATTATTATGGTAAATATTTTGTGAAATTAACTGTACATTCTATTTAAATTATTTTGGTAAATATTTTTGTGAAATTAACTGTACATTCTATTTAAATTCGTATGGTAAATACTTTTGTGAAATTGGCTGTACATTCTATTTAAATTATTATGGTAAATATTTTTTGTGATATTAACTGTACGTTCTATTTAAATTCGTACGGTAAATACTTTTGTGAAATTGGCTGTACATTCTATTTAAATTATTATGGTAAATATTTTTTGTGATATTAACTGTACGCTCTGTTTGAATTATTGTGTTAAATGCTTTTGTGAAATTGGCTGTACATTCGTTTAGCACAAGCTATAAAGTTTAAATGTAATTTGCACTAATATTCTAAATTTGGAGCATGTTAATACTCTTCTCCTCGGTACTCCATCATTTGTCTTTTTTTTTTCGATCGGTCATATATCCTTTCATATTTACTCTAGTCTTAGTAAATAAAATGCTCTTAATGTTATTAAGTTTATTTATAATTTTATTAATTTTTTCGACTGATCGTTTATCCTTTCATATTTACTCTTAGAAAAATAAAATGATCTTAATGTTATTAAGTTTATTTACCCATCCTCCTAACCTCTTAACAACAAATTTAGTCTGATTTTCTATCCATATTATTTATCGTTGAATACAAACAACTGTTTAGCTATCTTCACTACATCTCTATGTCTTGTGTGCTTCTGCAATCTCAGCTAAACTACTTGTTTCTTTCCCCCCAAAATAAAATAAAAAGTATTGTCACTTTTACTTTAGTATTTTTCACATGTCATTATTATTGAATTTTGCAAAGAGTAGACTGGTGGAATTTTGTCTGCAGATCGCCACCGGGCTCTATAGAACGTGAGAAATTAAAAATACACAAGAAATCGATGTTTAGTTGCAGCCTATGAATCTGGCTGAAAATAAAGCTCGCCCAATCAATACAAGAGCGTGTCTTGTTATTTTAGCACCATACGTCATTTATGCTGAAGGGTGGTGATGGTGATAGTGATGGTGCTGTTGGTGTACTGGTGCAGGTGGTAGTACTGGTGATGGAAATGATGATTGGGTCGCATAAAGTACTGTACATAAAGTCGATCGGTCTTGGTTATGTTGTCGCTTGTGTTAGTCAAATATTACATGTATGATAGGTCAATATTGAAACAATTTTCTAATATTACATGTATGATAGGCCAATATTGAAACAATTTTCTAATATTACATGTATGATAGGCCAATACTGAAACAATTTTCTAATATTACATGTATGATAGGCCAATATTGAAACAATTTTCTAATATTACATGTATGATAGGCCAATATTGAAACAATTCTCTAATATTACATGTATGATAGGCACATATTGATTCAATATTGTAATAATGGGTGCGTAATAGGCCACTACTGATACAATATTTTAGCACTAGCTGTATCATAGGTCAATAATTAAAACAATATTCTAACAATAGACACGTATTTGGCTTATTGAAACAAAATATTCAAATATTGGGTGAATCTTAGTTCTCTATTGATACGATATTCCAACATTAGGTGTGTCATATCTTGTATCCATACAATATTCTAACACTAGGTGTGTCATATCTTGTATCCATACAATATTCTAACACTAGGTGTGTCATATCTTGTATCCATACAATATTCTAACACTTGGTGTGTCATATCTTGTATCCATACAATATTCTAACACTTGGTGTGTCATATCTTGTATCCATACAATATTCTAACACTTGGTGTGTCATAGTCCTGTATTCATATTCATATCCTAACACTAGGCCTATATTAATCAATATTCTAACACTAGGTGTGTCATAGGGCTATACTGAGTCAATATTCTAACACTAGATTTGACATAGACCTATTGCAGCTTAGTAAAACTACTCAGCCATGATTCCTAATGGATTTAATACATATTGCAACCGCATAATCATTACTATACCCACTCTGTTACAGCCTCATAATCATTATTATACCCACTCTGTTACAGCCTCATAATCGTTACTATACCCACTCTGTTACAGCCTCATAATCGTTACTATACCCACTCTTACAGCCTCATAATCGCTACTATACCCACTCTGTTACAGCCTCATAATCGTTACTATACCCACTCTGTTACAGTCTCATAATAGTTACTATACCCACTCTGTTACAGCCTCATAATCGTTACTATACCCACTCTGTTACAGCCTCATAATAGTTACTATACCCACTCTGTTACAGCCTCATAATCGTTACTATACCCACTCTGTTACAATCGTATGTTGACCTACTTCTTTTGCACCCGACATTTTTAAGCACGACGTGAATGGACGGACGCTTGACAGGTATGAGGCTCGCCATCCAGTCACATTTAGGATACATGGCTCGCCACCCAGTCACAATCAGGATATATGGCTCGCCAACCATTTTCACTCGGGGTACATGTCTCGCCATCCATTCATACTCAGTATATATGGCTCGCCATCAAGTCACATTTAGGATACATGGCTTGCCATCCAGTCACATTTAGGATACATGGCTTGCCATCAAGTCACATTTAGGATACATGGCTCGCCATCCAGTCACAATCGTGATACATGGTTCGCCATCCATTCACACTTAGAGTAATGTCTCGCCATCTAGCACACTTAGGGTACATGGTTCGCCATCCAGCCACACACAGGGTACACGGTTCACCATCTAGCCACACTTAGGGTACATGGTTCGCCATCCAGCCACACACAGGGTACACGGTTCACCCTCTAGCCACACTTTGGGTACATGTCTCGCCATCTAGCTACACTCAGGGTACACGGTTCGCCATCCAGCCACACACAGGGTACATGGTTCGCCATCCAGCCACACACAGGGTACATGGTTCGCCATCTAGCCACACTCAGGGTACATGGTTCGCCATCCAATCACACTTAGGGTTTATGGTTCGCCGTCTAGCCACACTAAGGGTACATGTCTTGCCATCCAATCACGCTATGGGTACATGGTTCGCAGTCGAGTCATACTTATAGTACATAGCTTGCCATCCAGTCACACTCAGTCATGCGCAGACAGGAAAAGAGTGTAGAAACAATAACGGGAGTGCCTGAGAAGCGACCTGACATTTCAACAAGGAAAGGTAACATGGACTGAAATACTGACTGCAACAGAGTCAACATAACAAACTAAATAATGTTTTCCGTTGACAATAGATATACTCTTTGTCCGTGTAGAGCTAAAGTTAATTCCACAAAACTATTTTTTAAAAATTCACATCTGAGCACAAATATTAAGAACCTATCTACATCAAAGTCTGTACTCTCCAAGAGTCTCTTACTACATTGTAGTAGCATTACTTCCCCTGAATAGGAGTCTGGTCACCAAACAATTGTGCTCTTGTGGTATTACTTCCCTTGGATGGAGTCTGGTCACCAAACAATTGTGCTCTTTCAGTATTACTTCCCTTGGATGGAGTCTGGTCACCAATCAATTGTTGTCTTGTAGTATTACTTCCCTTGGATGGAGTCTGGTCACCAATCAATTGTAGTCTTAGTTAATAATAAGTTATTCCCGTGAATAATTCTAGACAAACATGTAGAAGGCACCTTCACAGTCTGAGGATAAGTGACAGATGACTTATTCTATAATTGTGGCATGTCTTTGTAGGTCTAGGGCTGATTTCACAACAGCCAGCTAAAGGGAACTTGACCAAACAGCGCGTTAGTTGCATTCTAGTTAGTTAAGTAGCTTTCCACATTTAGAAAGTGGCAACTTGACTAGTTAGTTTTAAGTAGCTTTCCACATTTAGAAAGTGGCAACTTGACTAGTTAGTTTTAAGTAGCTTTATACTATAGAAAGTGACAACTTGACTAGTTAGTTTTAAGTAGCTTTTCACACTATAGAAAGTAGACTAGTTAGTTTTAAGTAGCTTTTCACACTATAGAAAGTAGACTAGTTAGTTTTAAGTAGCTTTTCACACTATAGAAAGTGACAACTTGACTAGTTAGTTTTAAGTAGCTTTTCACACTATAGAAAGTGACAACTTGACTGGCCACTTGACTAGTTTATAATTAGATTCTATCCTACAGACCCATTTTAACAGTTGGGTGACTGTCGAACGCGCAAAGATAATTTCATTGTTGAAGTGATTGCTTTGATAGAAGCTTAAAAACATAGGTAAAGATTTTGTATTCAAGACTAAAAAGTTCAGTAACAGATAATTTCATTGTTGAAGTGATTGCTTTGATAGAAGCTTAAAAACATAGGTAAAGATTTTGTATTCAAGACTAAAAAGTTCAGTAACAGATAATTTCATTGTTGAAGTGATTGCTTTAATAGAAGCTTAAAAACATAGGTAAAGATTTTGTATTCAAGACTAAAAAGTTCAGTAACAGATAATTTCATTGTTGAAGTGATTGCTTTGATAGAAGCTTAAAAACATAGGTAAAGATTTTGTATTCAAGACTAAAAAGTTCAGTAACAGATGGAGACAAGCAGAATATACAACACAAATGTCTGCAACCTATAAAATGCTGTTTGGTCCACGAATCTAGCAGACGATTTAAATAAATTAATATCACTAGTGAATCTAATCGTGACGTCATACATAGGAGATATCAGAATTTTAAAAAATCTCTTTACTGTCGTAATAGCTAATAACCCTAATTACTCCATCTTGTAAACTCAGCCTGAACCTGTAGGAGTGTTTGGTGCAGCTTGTAGCCTTGAAACAACACAGGGCAGGATCAGAGGACAAAGTACACATAGAATAATACAGGTGTAGAAATAAATGTAGATGGGAATGCTGATGTAGATAACTCCTGTACAAGAACTGTTCTTCTAGCAGAGGAAATCAGGCACGAAACAATTAACAGGTAAACAAACAGTGGTTGTGTCTGACATCCTAGACTTTTTGTTGTCGTGAACAGAATAGTTTGACAATGGAATTGCCATGTACACAGGTCCTTTAAAAAACCAGGTAAACATGGTTGTGTCTGGTGGACATCATAGATCTATATATTCACGTGAACAGAGTAGACTGACAATAGAGTTGCCATGTTGACAGGTCCTTTAAAAACTAATGTTTATAATTATTTTTCTAGTGCAATCTGTTCATCAGGTTGTTATTATTTTTTATTGGCTCTAGGGAACTTCATAGAAACATTTTGTATGGTCACGGCTCTAGGGAACTCCATAGAAACTACTTGTAAGGTCACGGCTCTAGGGAACTCCATAGAAACTACTTGTAAGGTCACGGCTCTAGGGAACTCCATAGAAACTACTTGTAAGGTCACGGCTCTAGGGAACTCCATAGAAACTGCTTGTAAGGTCACGGATCTTGGAAACTCCAAGGCTCTAGGGAACTCCATAGAAACTACTTGTAAGGTCACGGATCTTGGAAACTCCAAGCCTCAAGGGAACTCCATAGAAACTACTTGTAAGGTCACGACTCATATTTTCGTGTCTCAACCCACATTTTGTCTTCAGGGACATCTGTCTACGCTTTAAAATATTTCACCAGCTGCTTTCATGATATCACGTTTGCCTGTCGTAAAACTGTAGTTTGTTAGTTGCATTATATCACGTTTGCCCGTCAAATTAACAATTTAGCTCATAAATTGGACATTTCAACATCATCCAGATGTGGTATGCTGTCTGTTGGTGAGGTATAACAGTTTTGGATTTAATGAACTTTATGTGACGTACGTCAAACATTAACAGTTTTAATTTAACAGATGTAACAGCTGCCATGATGCCAGAAAGAAGAAATCATTCATTGTTGGTTACTTTTATCAGTGTTGATTATATTTATCATGTCCATAAATCACACATTGTTATTCGTTTTATATCCATTGTCTGTCATGATTATATTTATCATGTCCATAAATCACTCATTGTTATTTCCATTGTCTGTCATGATTATATTTATCATGTCCATAAATCACTCATTGTTATTTCCATTGTCTGTCATGATTATATTTATCATGTCCATAAATCACTTACTATTGTTATGCTCATCATGCTTATTGCCAACAACGATTATTCTCTTAATGTTCATTGTCAGTCATTGATTAATCTCTTAATGTTCATTGTCAGCCTTTGATTATTCTCTTAATGTTTATTGTCAGTCGTTGATTATTCTCTTAATGTTCATTGTCAATCATTGATTATTCTCTTAATGTTCATTGTCAGACATGATTATTCTCTAGTGTTCATTGTCAGTAATGATTATTCATTGAAAATCATAACTTATGCTCAGTGAATCTTACCCAGGAACTTTAATATTAAATATTTATATCCTTCACCCTTCATTCTCCATACCCATTGCACTCTAATATCTTGTTTGTGTAACTAATATCATTCCCTGAACAGTTTTGCAAACAAACAAACAAAAACAAGAACTTAAAACATAAAATTAAAATCATTCCCCAAACAGTTTTGCAAACAAACAAAAACAAGAACTTAAAACACAAACTAAAGTAAAATAAGAACAGTCACTTCACATAAAGTATAGTCAAATCAAGATGGCAAACAAACAGAAACAAAGACTTGAAACAAACTGAATAGTCCCTTTGTGTACAGTGTGATCAAAGCCAGATAGCAGTTTATATGTTGAAAAAAACAACAGCATCAAGAATTTGCAACACGAACTAAAGTAAAATAAGATCAGCCACTTCATGCTACAGTTGACCAGAGCAAGCTCTCACTATACAAACAAAAATTACTTGAAACACAAGCTAAACAAGAGTTACTCCATGTAAAGTATCACTACAAGATAACACTACATAAGCAAAAATACTAACTTGAATCACAAACTAAAGTAAAAGTAAAACAAGAACAGTTATTCCAAACAAGAATTGAAGAAATGAAAAGAAATCACTCCATGAAAAACAGGAAGTCACACTAGTATAATAAGAGCAATCATTCCATATATGATATGACCAAAGTAAAAAACAAATGAAAGTAAGAACTTGAAACATAAACTACAGTTTAAAAAATATATTTACTCCATGTAAACCAATAAGTATTGCTGAAGCAAGATGGCACTACACAAACACAAACTAAAGTAAATCAAGAACAGTCACTCCAAGCAGAACAAAAGCAATCACTACATGTATAACAGGAACAATCATTCCATGTAAAAGTTTGACCAAAACAAGATGGCAGTAAACACACAAACAGATATGTGAAATAAACTAAACAAGAATGATCACTCCATGTAAAGTATGACCAAAACAAGATGGCAGTAAACACAAACAGATATGTGAAATAAACTAAGCAAGAACAATCACTCCGTGTAACATATGACCAAAACAAGATGGCAGTAAACACACAAACAGATATGTGAAATAAACTAAACAAGAACAATCACTCCGTGTAAAGTATGACCAAAACAAGATGGCTGTAAACACACAAACAGATATGTGAAATAAACTAAACAAGAACAATCACTGCATGTAAAGTATAACCAAAAAAAGATGGCAATGGTGCATTTGTTGATTCCTGCCTTAGAACTGGCAGGTTGTAATTTTTGAATGTTTGTGCTTAATTGATTTGAAGACATGAAAATCTTGTCTAATCTCAGTAGCATTAAATAGATAATGCAAACTGTTTCACTTCTTTGATTATTTTTTAAATGTTTATTGTGCACTTTAGATAAGTTATTGATTTTTTTCTCCTTTCTCCCTTTACATAGAGGAGGGAAGCTTCGTTGTTGGACATAATTAGACATACCAGTGGTTAACATGCCCTTGAAATGCAGACCATTGCCTATATAGTATTAGGGCAGCATAGGATAGGTGTCTGTAGAATTTATTTATAGTACATCATGCATGGTGCCACTATCATTTAGTACTTTCTCCATATAGCGTTAGTCTAGGATAGAGTTGTCTGTAGAATTTATTTATAGTACATCATGCATGGTGCCACTATCATTTAGTACTTTCTCCATATAGCGTTAGTCTAGGATAGAGTTGTCTATAAAATTGTAGTACATGACATGCACTGCCATTATAGTTTACTACTTTCTCTATACAGCATTATCCAGAGATAGAGGTGTCTATAGAATTTAAATTTTATTTTATAATACATTACATGCAATGCCATGTAATTTAGTACCTTCTTTGTATAGCATTAGCCTGGGATAGCCATGTCTGTAGAATTTATTTGATAGTTCATCATATGTAGTGTTTCATTGTGTGTATATGTTTGCTTGTTTGCATATTTTGGTTGTTTTTTTAAGAATGTGTTGTGTTTGTGTATTAATTGCACTAGTATATCAGTGATGATAACCATTAAATCTGCCAAACAATATATGAGAACTTAGTCACAGAGAATTAAGAGATGTTGTATGTGTATAGGTGTGTGTTTGTGTGTGTGTGTGCATGCAAATAGGTGATTTTATACCATTTATGTGTACAGATGTGTGTGTGTGTGTGTGTGTGTGTGTGTGTGTGTGTGTGTGTGTGTGTGTGTGTGTGTGTGTGTGTGTGTGTGTGTGTGTGTGTGCCAGTAAGCATTCATATATGTGTGTTTATGTACATTCATGACATGATTGTCATAATTAGGGTAGAAAGCAAATGGTTAACTGACACGAGAAACAAATTCAAAGCTTAAGGCAAATAGTCATGATTAAAAGACATTTCACCATTATCTATAATTGACATGCCATGCTATACATGATTGTTGTTCTTATAGTTTTTCACAATATTATTACCTTACAGTTTGCCAGTTTTTCACAATATTATTACCGTACAGTTTGCCAGTTTTCCACAATATTATTACCGTACAGTTTGCCAGTTTTTCACAATATTATTACCGTACAGTTTGCCAGTTTTCACAATATTATTACCTTACAGTTTTCCAGTTTTTCACAATATTATTACCTTATACTAAAAATAGTTATTTGAAGTTTTCCATTTCTGATTGTTGTTCTTATATTTTGCCTGATTGTTATTACCTTACAGTTTGCCAGGTTTTTTTTATATAACTGTTATTGTCATACATTTTGCAATTTTCTTATCTGATTGTTATGATTGTATAGTTTGCCACATTTGTGTGTGTGTGTGACTATCATCATGAGCATAACAGCATAACATTTTTTGTTCTGTCTGTCAATTTGTACAACATTATATCAGCCACAAAAGCATTATTTTATTCTCAAAAATTGATCACACAATGCTGATACAAAAATGACACCTGGATACATGATGTGAAATGTATTAGCATGAATCACAATGCAAAATAATAACTTTCCTTGGAAAAACAAGTAAAGTCCTAGAAAAGAGAGGGAGAAGGTAAAATCAAATTATACCTTTCTTTGATTAACAAGCAATAAAAACATTGATGTAATAGCTACTCTTTCTGCTTGCTTTCCTCATAAATTGGATATATTAGAGGTATATTTAAAAGGATTGTAATTTTATGTACATATTACAAGCTCATATGGCTTCAAACTTTAAAAACTGATTCTCCCAAGTATAAAACTGTGAGCCTGCTATATTTTCCTCTGCGGTCTTCAAATAGTTTATCAGCTTTTCCTAGTTGCATGAACACAGGAACTTAGTTCATCAGTTTTCCTTCTTGATTTATGCAAGCATGCCATTTTTCTTCTTGAGTTGCCAGGATTTAAAAAAATTTAATATAAACCAGCTAATGTGAACCAACTAATTGTTTTCTTAATTAATTTGAACCAGCTAGTTTTTCTTCTTAATTAATGTGAACCAGCAAATTGCTTTTTTTAATCAATGTGAATCAGCTACTTTTTCTTGTTAATTAGCATGAACCTTTCTTAGCTAGCTTTTCTTCTTGATGAATTCAAGCATTTAATTTTCCATGTTTCCATTTTAAGTTTTGAAATAGTGTGTATACAATTGAACAGGCACAATATAATTATATAAAATCCGATTTATGAAATAAATCAAAACCCCAAAGTACTGTCTTTATATTTAAAAGAATATCTTTCAGTTAAATCGTGAGTTTGTCTAACAAAACCTCAAAGTACTGTTTTAATATTTAAAAGAATATCTTTCAATTAAATCCTGAGTTTGTCTCACAGACCACTTCAGACTTTTCTGAAACAAGTAGTGTGAGTGACATGCGGCAGTTGGTGGAAGACAAGGATAATGGCAAGCAACAGTCCAGTATTCCTATGACAAGCTTCAACTTCATCAACTCCATCATCGGATCTGGTATCATTGGTCAGTATAACATCTCCTACTATGTTTTTATTTTGTTATTTTTTATCTTTAGCCTATCTACATATTGCTTTATGTAGCTGCTTTATTCTTTGCATATTTTACATACATACACAGAACAGACACATACACAGACATATACACAGACACAGACAGACATTCACAGAAACAGACACAGCACAACCTGCTATCACATGACGCAACAAAACAAAGAACATGAACAATCAGTTTGTATAATAAGCCAACATTTATATTCAGGCAATAATCAGATAACAGGTAGGCAATATTTAGTCTTGAGTAATAAGTATAGAACATTAAGATAACATTCATGAACATTTTTATTTAGACACTTCTTTCCTTCTCCTTTGAGATGAAAGGAAATACCATACAGTAAGAGAATTTCTGCCATCTCCCTTAACAGTGACATATATATATATCTACTCTCTTGAAATCACCCCACAGAAATCATATACTCTCTTGAAAATCACCCCACAGAAATCATCCACTCTCTTGAAACCACCCCACAGAAATCATCCACTCTCTTGAAACCACCCCACAGAAATCATCCACTCTCTTGAAACCACCCCATGGAAATCATCCAAATATTCCCCATGATGATGAAGTCCATATTTTATGACCTTTGCTATACAAATATATATTAGTCAAACCTGTCCTTGTCACTCACTTCATATTTTATTAACTTTTGTCATGATCTATATCATGTCTCCTTTAAGATAATTGCTTATTTATACATTCACTAGACATTATTCAGATCACTAATTATTTTGTCTGTAATTATTTATTTATATATTCACAAGAGACCATGTTCTCATTTATCATTGTCACTCATCGTTGTCCTAATTAATTTTTCATAATCATGCATCCATTGTGTGCATGATTTCTATTATCTTCGACAATTACACATTTTTTAAAGTTGTTTGTATTTTTTCCATTTCCTAGGCATACCATACGCACTGCAACAGGCTGGCTTTGGTCTTGGAATTATTATGCTGATACTTTGTGCTCTGATCACAGGTGAAGAAATAAAAGCATTGATTTTCCTTTGTTTTTAATGAAATTGTGTGCGTGCACCAGAGGCAGATATGTAAATTGATTTTTCTTTGTTTTTAATGAAATTGTGTGCGTGCACCAGAGGCAGATATGTAAATTGATTTTCTTTGTTTTTAATGAAATTGTGTGCGTGCACCAGAGGCAGATATGTAAATTGATTTTCCTTTGTTTTTAATGAAATTGTGTGCGTGCACCAGAGGCAGATATGTAAATTGATTTTTCTTTGTTTTTAATGAAATTGTGTGCGTGCACCAGAGGCAGATATGCAAATTGAATTTTCGTCCAAATAAATTTTATTGCAAGATTAAGCAAATGGCAGGATTACAAATAAAAATGTTATAGCACACAAGCATGCATGGAGGCACAACAAACATTCACACATTCTACTGAAAGTAATGACATTAACTGTTTTTTAAAATATTATTTTTATAAATTCAGAGGACATTTGAAAATGTCAAAAATTGTGTTTGCTATTGTGCACATTTTACTGCTGTCCAGTTAAACCAATTGAATTCCATAGTTTAATAATAATGAGTTAACCAAACCACATTTCTCAGTGTCCCATTTTTCATTTTGACCATAATCAAAACTACAGTATTTCATATTTCAGGTTTAAATTTATTGTTTAAAACAGAATATTTTCTTTCTGTTTAGTTTATTCAACAATATTTATTCTATAATACAGATGCCATGTTTTTTCTATAACAATGTCCATGCTATGCTTTTCCTTCATTATATTTGCAGTTATATTTTGGTTTGGTCTGTCAATTTTGTTAATTTTCCCTTCTTTATTTTTGCAGTTATATTGACATGGCTCAGCTTTTTGATGTTTTGTTTTACCAAGCAAATTTAGTTTTTCTTTTTATTATTTTTCATTATTTTTACAGTTAAAATGTCAAGGTCTGGTTTTGATTTGTTTTGTGTGCCTTGCACCTTACATTTTCTCTTTCAGATTACTCCATCCTCTTGCTTATACAAGGCGGCCATTTGTCAAACACAGACTCTTACCAGGTAGAAGTTCATTTCTGCAGTTAATTGTGTTAAGTAAAAGTCTTGTATTTCATTTATTTTAAAATTAATGTGAAACTGGCATTTGTTAAATCATTTTGTTTTGTATTATTAGAATTTTTACAATTAGAATTTCTTATTTAAATTATTCCTTTCTTTCACTATGTTATGTAATTTTATGTCCATTTCATGCTTAAGTGTGTGGAGTTTGCCAAAAATTCTTTGAAAATAGTGTCCATAAGAGTTTTTATAAACTGCAAATGCATAAATTCACATTTACTGCTTTCAGATTTCCTTTAAACCCGTTCATATAAACAGGGTGTTTTTTTTAACACTTAATGTAAATTGAGCACTCAGAATGTTTGTTTTTTTTTTCCTAAATTTGTTACATCATCAGTAATTTATTTGTCATTCCTCAATTATTACAAGGTCAGAGTCCTGTTTATTCTGTAATCTTTCCTCTGTACCTATTACAATATCTAAATTCTTTATAGTATACATCATTCTTTGCAGTCAGTAGCACTGTTTATTTTACTGGAATCTAAAGAGAAAAAGGTGAATAAGTTTAATATTAGCCTCTTCACTAGAGTCAGTTTTTATGTTGTTGTCCTATAGAAAAATTCCATTTCAGATTTCAGAGACATCTATTTTTTGATGACTTCTAAGATCAATATTGGTGACATCACACCCTCAGGACATCTAGGAAATTCTAATTTTAACTCATGGAAAATCAAAGATTATTTAAACAAAAATCAGAAACTGCTAGAGATTAAGAATTAAATAGATGTACAAGGGAATGTGATTTTCAGTGTTCCATTATTCATGACAGAGAGTGTCAACATTGATGGATATGTACTTTATTTCGCTTACACTTAGAGCCACAAAATCTAACTCTCATCTTTGTGTGAATGTGTTGAATAACTGATATTTCAATCTACTAAATCTAGCTCTTGTTTTGTGTGAATATGTTGTACTTTACTAATATTTAGATCTACTGAATCTTGCTGTTTTCTTTGTGTGAATATGCTGTAGTGTACTGACATTTAGATCTACTGAATCTAGCTGTTTTCTTTGTGTGAATGTGTTGTATTATACTGACATTTCGATCTACTGAATCTTGCTGTTTTCTTTGTGTGAATGTGTTGTACTGACTTTTAGATCTACTAAATCTTGCTGTTGTATTTGTGCGAATGTGTTGTATTATACTGACATTTAGATCTATGGAAATGCTGTTGTCTCTGTGTGAATGTGTTGTATTATACTGACATTTAGATCTACTGAATCTTGCTGTTGTCTTTGTGTGAATGTGTTGTATTATACTGACATTTAGATCTACTGATACTTGCCGTTGTTTTTGTGTGCATGTGTTGTATTATACTGATGTTTAGATCTACTGAATCTTGCTCTTGTTTTTGTGTGAATGTGTTGTATTATGTTTACACATAGATTTACCAAACCTACCTCTTATCTTCATGTGAATATACTTTCCTTTTGCTTACACATAGATCTAATAAATGTAGCTCTTGTCTTTGTGTGAATCTAGTTTATTTCACTCATATATAGCTCTTGTCTTTAGGTAAATGTGCTCTTTTTTCACTTACACTTAGATTTACTAAATCTATCTTTTATGATATATCTTCTTGTCTAAGTGAGCTTGTGCTTTATTTCATGTACATTTATTTTTTCTAAGTCTAGCTCTTGTGATATACAATAAATCTTATGGGGAAAATGTTTAAGTTGAAACCAGAGCATATGGGTTAATTGATTGATTAAATATGGGTGTAGGGTTCACATGAATTAAATGCCAGTATAAAACAGTGTTAAAACGAATCTCAAGATGAGCAGAAGCCACAACATAATTGATTATCTGTGTTCATGTCACTTGTGCATTCATGGACTGTTAGCACTTGAGTTATTTGAAATTACCTGTATGGGCAGCTCAGATCAATATTTCTTGAGTTGTTTTTTTTCTTTAGTCTTTCCGTAATTGTTGCAACAGATGGATTAGCATTTAAACTCATCTGGCTCATTATAGTAATTGATCCATTTAAGTTTAACTTACAGTATTTGTACTTCACTGTGATCATATATTATCAGTTAGTTAGCTCTTACAGTATTTTATTTGAAAGTGTTTTTTAGTATATGCACTGTATTTCAGTTTGTTTCAGTATGTTTTTGTTGCATCAGTGTGTGTTTTTCAGTTTGTTTATTGTATTTAAGTTTAAGTCTGTTACGTCTTAAAATAAGTATTTCATAATAGCGTGTAGTCCAATATGTTTATAGTGTGTCAGTCAGATTTTTATTTCTTTAAATATGTGTTTGAACGGATGACTTTGTAAATCATATTTTTATATACATTATGTGCATTTCAAATGAGTGTGTTATTCTGATTTGCACTTGCAATACATGTCTTTCAATAATAAATTGTTATAAAATTAGTGTGTTGTTCCAATAAATAATAAATAGTTATAAAATGAGTGTGTTATTCTGATAAATAATAAATAGTTATAAAATGAGTGTGTTATTCTGATAAATAATAAATAGTTATAAAATGAGTGTGTTATTCTGATAAATAATAAATAGTTATAAAATGAGTGCGTTGTTTCGATAAAAGTTAATGTCTGAATCAAATACCCAGTTACAAGGTTATCAGTGTGTGGGGGGGGGGAGGGGAAAGAGAGCTTAAAGTGAGCCACATTTTATTTTCCTTTTCTTTTTTTGAACAGAGAAGTGAGTTTTCAGTGTGTGTGTATGTGCGTGTGTGAGCTTAAAGTGAGTCACATTTTATTTTCCTTTTTTTTTTGAACAGAGAAGTGGGTTTTCAGTGTGTGTGGGGTGTGTGTGGGAGAGAGAGCTTAAAGTGAGTCACATTTTATTTTCCTTTTTTTTTTTGAACAGAGAAGTGGGTTTTAGTGTGTGTGTGGGGGGGGGGGGGGAGAGAGAGCTTAAAGTGAGTCACATTTTATTTTCCTTTTTTTTTTTTTGAACAGAGTAGTGGGTTTTAGTGTTATTTTATTTGATCATTAAATCAATAATTTTTGCATCAAGTTTGTCTCTCATGGATAGAAAACACGTCTATATAACCCGATTACTGCTCATCTAGATAACATGTTAATAACATTTTTACTCTTCATCTAGATAACAGATGTCAGTATAACATGTTTGCTTTTCATCTAAATAATGCATTTCAGTGTAACATTATATAATTTGTCTAGATAATTCAACATTATAATAATATTTACTGTTCAACTAGTTAACACTTCAATTTTACATACTTAGCGCTTATCAAGGTAAATCGTCAAAATATCATGTTTACTGTTTGTCTAGATAGCACATATCAGTATTACATGTTTATGTTCATTGAATTAATGCATGGGAACACAACATGTTTATGTTCATCAGGATAGCACAAGTCAATATTACATGTTTATGCTCATCTGGATAGCACAAGTCAGTATTACATGTTTATGCTCATCTGGATAATGAATGTTACTCTACATGCTGACTGTTAATACATATCAGTATAAAATGCTGTTAAGTGTATTTTAATTACATCTGACCCATTTATGTGTCTGGTTCTATTTTAGTTTTACCGGACTGTTCAGAGTACCAAGTATAATACAATAAACATTTAATATTTACCTGACTGTTCAGAGTATCAAATTTTAATACAACATTTTATTTTTATCTGATTGTTCTGCATACCAGATTTAATACATTTGATTTTTATCTGCTTATTCTGTGTACCAAGTTTTAATACATTTGATCGTTACCTAAATGTTATGTATACCAAGTTTTATTACATTTGATTTTCATCTTATTTGATCTATGTATAGGACCTTGTTTTAGTTGCATTTGGTCGGCCAGGATATTACATTCTCACAGTTCTACAATTTCTTTATCCATTTATTGGTAAGTGTTATCAGTCTGCTGTATTAATAGTTAAATCTGATATTGGTAAGTGTTATCAGTCTGCTGTATTAATAGTTAAATCTGATATTGGTAAGTGTCAAAATCTGCTCTGCTAATAGCCAGACCAAAGTTCTTTAATGTTTTTTAATCCATTTAATGGTAAATTTGCATTCTGCTGAGTTACTAGTTTAATTACAGTTCTACAGTTTATTTAACCATTTATTGGTGGGTATCTCAGTTTGCCATTTTAATAATTGAAATACAACTTTACATTATTTTACCCATTTATTGGTAAATGTTGCAGTCTGCCCTATTGCTAGTTTAATCACAGTTCTAAATTTTGTTTGCCATTTATTGGAAAGTGTCACATTTCACTTTATTTATAGTATAATTACATTTAAAGTGGTCAACATATAATAACTCTTGTAAGTATAATGCTATAATTTTATTGGTGAGTCACACTTCACTCTATTAATAGTATAATTACATTTAAAGTGGTCAACATATAATAACTCTTGTAAGTATAATGCTATAATTTTATTGGTGAGTGTCACACTTCACTCTATTAATAGTATAATTACATGTAAAGTGGTCAACATATAATAACTCTTGTAAGAATAATGATATAATTTTATTGGTGAGTGTCACACTTCACTCTATTAATAGTATAATTACATTTAAAGTGGTCAACATATAATAACTCTTGTAAGTATAATGCTATAATTTTATTGGTGAGTGTCACACTTCACTCTATTAATAGTATAATTACATGTAAAGTGGTCAACATATAATAACTCTTGTAAGAATAATGCTATAATTTTATTGGTGAGTGTCACACTTCACTCTATTAATAGTATAATTACATGTAAAGTGGTCAACATATAATAACTCTTGTAAGAATAATGATATAATTTTATTAACACCACCAGTCATCTAGTCTATTCTTGCAATTTAAAAAAAAGTATATCGTCTGTGTAAATGTATATTTACATACTCTAAAATATTTTCAACTGAAATTGAATTTTAAAGAAAAAATAAATAGGATATGTTTTAGATAAAAATATTTCATGTTTACTCCTATGTTTTTATTTTTTTATCAATCTCTACCTGTTTATGCTAAACTAATTTGTTTACTTTTCTTAATTTCAGCAATGATCAGCTACAATGTTGTCATTGGGGATACCATCACAAAGATTATTATTTGGCTGGGTGGTGACAGTAAGTATTTTCTGTATTTCACTGGATGGTGAAAGAAAATGATTAGACATTTGGTTGGATCAAACTGATTATTTTAAATTATTGTATTTTTTTTTATATGATCATTATAGTAAAGACAAAGATTTAATAAATCTACATAATAATTTTATTTTGTTCTTGACAGATCCCTCAATTGTCCACTCTGTACTGGGAAACCGACAGTTTGTGATATTTCTGGTCACCCTGCTCGTCACCCTACCCCTATCACTGTATCGGGAAATTGGCAAGTTAGGCAAGGTAAATGGCTGTAACTGCTACAGCACCATTTGTATGCTTACTGTTGTACACTGGGAGCCAGAATAAACTCATAAACATTAAAATGGTTTATGCATATCAATTCAAATTATTTGTTTATACTTTATACAGTTATAATTAGGACCAGAAATGAAGTAAATTTATTGTGTGAGTATTCAGATTATTTGTTTATACTTTATACAGTTATAATTAGGACCAGAAATGAAGTAAATTGTGACCTGTCACCACAAAAAGATACTTAAGTCGGATTTTGGGGGTACTGAGATATATATATCAATAGAAAGAAATTTGAAAGGGCTTTCTGTTGATATAAAAATAAAGAGTGTAGGACAAAATATGGAAAAGTTATGTTTGTTTGAAGTGCACTACTGTCCGGACGGCCATTTTGAGAAAATCGGCCTCAAAGATTGAACACATTTCTGAGAGGTTTTTCCTTAGCAACCATATATTAATCTGCTTCATTTGCAATCAGAGTTGAAGAAGACACAATAGCTAACACTGTAATAACTATAAACAACAAATATATTGTTACATCATTTACAGACAACAGTCTTTTTAAGCCATAACGATTAGAATTTCTGTATGCGAGAATGATTATTGTGGCTCACAGAATATTCTAAAATTAAGGCATAATATTGAATTGATACCTCTTTCTAAATCTGATACTAGCTCCACTAAATAAATCACAGATTAAAGCTGCATTACTTTCACATTCTTAAAAAAAATATCGTTTAAATAATCCAGTAATTATAGCACACCTTTCACTTCAGTGTACAGTCAGTTATCGTCAGCTGTCGTCTGCTTCGTCTTTTTCGTTGTTCGATCACGCGATTCGCTGTCCGTGTCACTTTCAGAAGAAAATCCATCAGCTACATCCTCATTAGCAAAATAATCAGATATCAAATCTTTAATCTGAATGCTTTCTTTTTCTAAGATGTTGCTTTCTTTACATGAATTCAACAAATTAGCGATTCGTTTCTCCATGTTTGCATTACGCATTACAGGACGAAACTGTCTCCCCTTGTGTGCGTTTCAACCAATCGCGACCGTCTTTTTATGAGAGCATGCTTGGTAACTTATAGTAAGCTTTGATAAACTGTCTGCGGATTGGCTGACGCTTTTCACTTTGTTTACGCCAAGCACAGCCTTATAAAACATTCTGATTACACGTTATTAATAACCAGTGTCGTCAGCATAAAAATAGGCTTTTTCCTGAGCATTCTGATATACAACATGATGAGGTTCAGCCAGGGATACTACCGTCTACGATCATCAGATTATAGCACTTTTGGGCCATATTTTTCCTTCGAAGTTAGACAGTAGGTCACAAAAAAATAATAATAAAGCTATTTCTAGTTTGAATTAAGGAAAAACACGCTAGTAATTTGTTGTTCGATGGTTTGGGAACACGCTAAAATGAAAATCTCAATTTCACCCATGTAGACCCCCACCTTCGTTTTTGCCGTTTTTCTCGGCTTAGCCTTGCGCGACTTAAGTATCTTTTTGTGGTGACAGGTCACAATTTATAGTGTGAGTATTCAGATTATTTGTTTATACTTTATACAGTTATAATTAGGACCAGAAATGAAGTGAATTTATTGTGTGAGTATTCAAATTAACAAGATGGAAAGAGTTAGGATTCAAGTATCTTAATTGTTTAAAACATTTTTTCTTTAATACTTTATGTTTATAATTAGAACCATAATTAAAGTGTCTTAATTGCATCAGTTTAAAATTGTACAGTTATAATTGTCATCAGAATTAAAGTTTCTTGTGAGTGGGAATAAGTATTAAAATTAAACAATCCATTGTATTATCTTACATATCTAAACCAGAATTAAAGTGTTTTCAAGTTATTTTAACTTATAGTTATAAAGATCATGATTAAAATGTTTCCTACGTGTGAATAAGTATTAAAATTAAACAAGATAATTATTACTGCTATCTAGCTATCTCTAGTTATGATTAGGATCTTTTGTTGATTAGTTTCTGAAACAAGTAATTTATTGTTTTATTTTATAGCCATGATTATGGTATGGTATGGTATGTGTCTTGTTTATTACTGTCATTACTTTTTAAAAAAATCACTTATCATTTCAGTTATCATTAATCACTTCAGTGATATCTATTTATAAGCTTTAAATGCTTAACATTGACAAAACATTGAATGAATAAGAGTTGTCTCTTGCTTCAATGATTGTAATTAGTCATTGTCAATTTTTTTCATTTCACATATATAATTTCTGTTCATATTCACACATGCATGCACACACACAAACACACACACACACACACACACACACACAATGTTTCTAAATCATATATACACTGATTATTCACAGCAAGAAACAAAACTGCTCTCTTGTTTTACTTCACTTTGTCTTGTCAACAACCAGACAATGATACTGCTATCTTGTTTTACTTCACTCTATCTTGACAACAGCCAGACAATGATACTGCTTTCTTGTTTTACTTCACTCTATCTTGACAACAGCCAGACAATGATACTGCTTTCTTGTTTTACTTCAATCTTTCTTGACAACAGCCAGACAATGATACTGCTTTCTTGTTTTACTTCACTCTATCTTGACAACAGCCAGACAATGATACTGCTTTCTTGTTTTACTTCAATCTATCTTGACAACAGCCGGATAATGATACTGATGCACAGATGCATTGGAAACAAATAAACTTTTGCTTATTTAAGCATTTACACAAAGGATCTGAGCAATTTCCTTTTAAAAATAACACTATGTAACACAATTTTTGTTCCTGGCTTCTAAGTGTTATATTTCAATTGCTTATGTCTAAAGTACGTGAAAAAATGACTTCATTAAGCACAAACTTTGCTTACATGACAACAGCACGAAGAAAACTCATTTTTTTGTGAAAATAGAACAATTTTTTTTCATTTTCGTCATTATGATCAGGTAAAAACAAAAATTGCACAAGGAATAGACAAACACAGTCAGAAACCACTCAACAAGGTTCAGAAATGTGTAGATTTTCTAGATTTACGATTGTACTGTGAATCACTCTCTCGAAGTAGCCCCCAAATGTAGTCCCCCATCATGTTTTCGTTATACTGTCCATGGTAACGACGTTCAAAGTTCAATATATCTTGATGAAAACGCTCGCCTTGCTCCTCCGAGTAAGCGCCCATGTTCTCCTTGAATTTGTCGAGATGCGAATCAAGGATATGGACTTTCAGAGACATTCTGCATCCCATTGTGGCGTAATTCTTTATGAGAGTCTGCACCAACTCCACATAGTTTTCAGCTTTGTGATTACCTAAGAAGCCCTGAACAACTGCAACGAAACTGCTCCAAGCCGCTCTCTCCGTCCTGTTCAACAGCTTTGCGAAATCCTCACATTCTATGATCTTCTTGATCTGTGGTCCGACGAATATACCAGCCCTGACCTTAGCCTCGGACAGCTTTGGAAAAAGATCTTGGAGGTATTGAAATGCTGCTGACTCCTTGTCCAGAGCAGTGACAAATTGCTTAATGAGGCCTAACTTGATGTGCAGCGGTGGCATAAGCACTTTATGAGGTTCTATCAGCGGCGCCCACTTCACATTGCTCTTCCCAACAGAAAACTCAGTTCGTTGTGGCCAGTCCTTTGTGCGATAATGCGCCTTAGTGTCACGACTGTCCCAGAGGCAGAGGAAACAAGGAAATTTCGTGAAACCTCCTTGAAGACCCATGAGGAATGATACCATTTTGAAGTCACCGATGACCTCCCATCCGTAGTCGTCATACTTTAATGCACTCAGCAACATTTTGACACTGGTGTAGTCCTCTTTGAGATGCACAGAGTGGGCCATCGGGAGAGACGGGTAGTTGTTTCCATTGTGAAGCAACACGGTTTTGAGGCTCCAGGATGAACTGTCTATGAATAGGCGCCATTCAATAGGATTACATGCGATACCTATAGCCTTGAATAGACCGGCAACATCGTTGCAGAAGCACAGCCCATCACGCTGACTGAAGAAGTTGGAGAATCTTTGATGCCGCTTCCTCTGATCCGTGACTTGTACGCTATCATCAACCAAGTTCCACTGTTTGAGCCTGGATATCAGAAGCTCAGCATTCGATTTCGTAAGCCCGAGGTCCTTAATTAAATCGTTCATGGCTTTCTGGTTAGGGAAGTACGGCTTTCTATCCCCAACTTCATCTGCGGAATCGTAGTCCATATCTCCAGTATCTGCCTCGCTATCTGACTTGCTGCTGTCTCCTGAAGATGGCCGATGAATGAATCAGCTGGATGCAAACAATCTCTTGATGCCATATCAAATAAAGAACTTCTCTTCAACTACGAATCGTTATCCTTTCAGTCTGCAATAACACGAATTGGAATCTTGGTTCGAGACACTTGTGCTTTTATACTTGTACAGCTACTTTTGGAACGTTCAAGAACGTTCTAGAAAGTTCTGAGAGTTTCTCGAAAGTTCTGGAAGTTTCTTGAACGTTCTAGAGTGTTCAGGAGAATTGTAGAAACATGTGGACAACTCTAGCAGTTCAGGGAGGAAGCTCGGCATTGAAAGCAAATCGAGAATTTTCTCGAACACACGCGATTTTCCAAATTTCATTGCCGGTCACAGAAGCAAAGTTTTTCTGGAATAACAGCGATTTCCATTCTGTTCTAGACCTAACGGATTAGGAAAACACACTTTCAACCCAGGAACAGAACAAAAGTGAAAATTTGTTACATAGTGTAATGAAAGAAAAAAGATGTAAATATTTGTCCGTGACTTAATCATTGAATTTTTTTTTAATTACAAGCAAACTGAGCTATTATAGGTAGCACCAATCCCTGAATAGATATCATTGTAATGGTTTACAGGTTGGGTTGTTTTAAATTACAAAGTCA
This sequence comes from Sinotaia quadrata, assembly GCA_028829895.1. NCBI lineage: Eukaryota > Metazoa > Mollusca > Gastropoda > Architaenioglossa > Viviparidae > Sinotaia > Sinotaia quadrata. The sequence continues at coordinate 1,220,144 of CM054180.1, read as the reverse complement.
GTAATGCAAATCAGAAACTGTTTTCTTCTTTTTTTTTTTTAGGGATTGTTTTTATTTTTAATTTGTATCAGTTTGTTTACCTAAACACCCAAATCAGAATAGACAATTGAAGCCAAAGCTATTAATATTTTTAATTTATAGTTAAACTCCTTTAAATATTAACAACATTATTGGTTTACTAATAATGAACTTCAAAACACTTACAAATATAATTTAAACACGTGCAGAGAGAATTAACATAAACTACTATATATTAAGATTGGTGACAAATATAATGAGCATGAAGTAGTGAAGACAACTTATTAAAATTTTCTAGGTTAACTTTACTATTATTAGGATAAAACATTCAAAATTGTTTATTGTACCTTAGCCTGTTTCCCTTTTGTAGCACTATGAAATTTTATTTTAAATTGCATGCTCAGACCTGGTCCTGGAACCACTGGTTAATATAGGGCAAATAGGAGCTGTATGTGGTGTTAACATTTAAATAGAACAAAACGTCATACAAAACAGTGTTCAGCTCTACATGGAATTAATAGTTTACATAGAACAAAACATCATACAAAACAGTGTTCAGCTCTACATGGAATTAATAGTTGACAAAGAACAAAACGTCATACAAAACAGTGTTCAGCTATCAACATTTTTAGTTTCAATCAAAGATATTAGTTAGTGAAGTGAACCTGCATATTTCTGAGACACCTTTGCACATACCCATACCCCAAGATTATATATATATATAACTAAGAGAAATGTAATAGAACTTCAAATTTAATACACATAATAATTTCTGTTGCAGTGGGCATTTGTATCAATACTTTTGATATTTTTTATTATCATCACTGTCATCATTCGCCTTACAACTTTCTCACACATAATGTAAGTAAGCAGCAAGTTTTATTTCATTATTTTTTATCATTTCTTTTATTATCACTGCTATTTAATTGCATTAAACAGTAAGTTTGATTTTATTCTTTTTGATCATCTTTTTCATTATCACTATTTATTGTATTAACAAACAGTAAGTTTGATTTGATTCTTTTTGATCATCTTTTTCATTATCACTATTTATTGTATTAACCAACAATAAGTTTGATTTTATTCCTTTTTATCCAAACTTTAATTATTGCTGATATATTTTGCCTTACAGCTTTGTTACACATAATGTAGCATGTTTTATGTCATTCTTTTTTTCTCTATATTTATTATTTCACTTAGAACCTTTTCATACACAGTTGACATGTGTTTCATTTTTATTATTGTACCTTCCTCATACACTATTCTCCTACATTCATTCTCCTTGTGTCTTTCTCATGTCTTTCTCTTTGTGTCTTTCTCACACAGCATTCAAGTGCATTTCATCACCTTTCTCTGTGTATCTTTCTCCTTGTTTTCTCACATTTTCTGTCTGCAAGAATGTCACCATCATCTTCCTCACATAGTATTTGAAATTGCTTACATTCTCCTTTCCTCACACATTATTTGAAACTAGTCTTTCTCCTCACATTCTCCTTTCCTCACACATTATTTGAAACTAGTCTTTCTCCTCACATTCTCCTTTCCTCACACATTATTTGAAACTAGTCTTTCTCCTCACATTCTCCTTTCCTCACACATTATTTGAAACTAGTCTTTCTCCTCACATTCTCCTTTCCTCACATATTATTTGAAACTAGTCTTTCTCCTCACATTCTCCTTTTCTCACACATTTGAAACTAGTCTTTCGCCTCACATTCTACTTTCCTCACACATTATTTGAAACTAGTCTTTCTCCTCACATCTTCCTCTAGCAATATTTAAAACCACTATTTTCTTATTTCATTGTTCTGGTACATGCCTGAAAAAATCTCTCATCTCTGAAACAGCCCTGACTCAAGGTCACTCATTCCATAGATTCACATCCCTGACTCAAGGTCACTCATTCCATCACATCTTGTTTGAACATTATTGGACATGCATGGAACACTTATGCATAGCCTTTTTTTTTTTTTAAATGAAATGATAGCCTATTGTTTTTTTTAAAATGAAATGATAGCCTATTGTTTTTTTTAAAATGAAATGATAGCCTATTGTTGTTGTTTTTAAATGAAATGATAGCCTTTTTTTTTTTAATGAAATGATAGCCTACTGGGCACCACACATAAATTAAACCATCTGTTCTCTATGATGAGTTCAGCCCCTCACCCACCAGTAAAAATATGAAATAAAAGCAAGCATTATATTTTCACCTATTGCTTAAGGACCATTAGCAACTGTCTATTTGGGCTACAGACAAATCCCAAATTAGCAAAAGTTTCCTGTTGCATGTCCTTAGTCATGCAATATGCATGAAGAATATAATTTCTATGACTATTTATCATCAGCTACCATTTCTGAATTGTTAATTATGAATACAAACAAGAATGTTTAATCTCCTTACCAGCACTACATATGCATATATACTACTATTTTTATAATTGCATACAGGTGTGTTTGTGTGTGTTTAATTAAATATGTATTATATATGCCATAATTAAGAATGTCCTTGGAAATTTAAATGGACTGTGTCTGGTTTCTTTGTTTACAAAAATGTTATTTTTGTTGGTTTTCAGACTTCCTACAGAGAATGCATGGCAGTTTGCAAATGTCAACGTAACTCAAGCCATTGGCATCATGGCATTTAGTGAGTCGACTTAATGTCTTACTAGTTTGACTTTCAGCTTTTCCATAATCCTATTTGTCAGTATATTAACTTTTCTGTCTCTCTCATCTGTTCACTTGATTCTCTCTCCCCCTCTCTCTCCCTCATTACATATGCATAGATAGAAAGACAGACAGATAGATAGATTGATAGACAGACAAAGAGAGAGAGAGAGAGAGACAGAAAGACAGAAAGAGAGACAGACATATAGACAAACAGAAAGAGAGACAGATAGATAGACAGAAAGAGATAGATAGATAGATAGATAGATAGATAGATAGATAGATAGATAGATAGATAGATAGATAGATAGATAGATAGATAGATAGATAGATAGATAGATAGATAGATAGAAAAAAGAGAGACAGATAGACAGACAGAAAAAGAGAGATAGAAAAAGAGAGAGACAGACAGAAAAAGAGAAAGAGAGAGACAGAAAAAGAGAGAGACAGATAGAGACAGAAAAAAGAGAGAGACAGAAAAAGAGAGACAGATAGACAGAAAAAGAGAAAGAGAGAGAGACAGAGACAGAAAAAGAGAGAGACAGATAGACAGAAAAAGAGAAAGAGACAGAAAAAGAGAGAGACAGATAGACAGAAAAAAGAGACAGAGTGATAGACAGACAGAAAAAGAGAGAGACAGATAGATAGATTTATACATATGCAATGTCTGCAAAAGTCATCATTGTTACTTTCTCATATTCCATCAGCTCTCTTTAAGTACCCCAATGATGTGTTGGCTGTATTTACCCATCCATACATCACAGATCTTCTTGACATCATTGCATGGGGGTAGGGGTGGTTGATTTTTTAAAACTTCTAAATACATTCACTTATGTCACTACAACTTTTTGTCCATCTTATCTGCAGCTTGTACGTCACTGAATATTTCTTCTCTCTAATTACATTTGTCATACATCTCACGTTTATAATTACCTGTTTGTAATCTATGATAATTATCCTACTTGTTTTTTTTTTACATGTTTGTCATCTAATGATAATGTATCATACTTGTATTTTTTATATTTGTCATCCATTGATAATGTATCATACTTGGTTTTTCTACATGTTTGTCATTTAATGATAATGTATCATAGTTTTTTTTAATAAAAGACTTATTACATACATGATTTTGTAATAATTTAATATGCATCACTATATGTGTCTTATCTAATCCTAACTTTCCTCTAATTAGTACATGTGTCACTATAACATGTTTCTTATCTAATTTTCAGCTTATATGTGTCACCATAATATGTTTCTCATCCACTCCTCACTTGAGAAACCAACACATGAACGATGGGGTTTTGTTGTGCACTTCAGTGTGTCTTTTGCTATGGTCATGTGTCTCATCATGGGTGTCATTGGCTACATCTCCTTCACAGGAATGACCCAAGGTAAAATCACTACCTGTCCTTGACACAAGACAAAATCACTACACCTCTTTCATAGACATGACACAAGGTAAAATCACTACCTGTCCTTGACACAAGACAAAATCACTACATCTCTTTCATAGACATGACACAAGGTAAAATCACTACCAGTCCTTGTAACAAGACAAAATCACTACACCTCTTTCATAGACATGGCACAAGGTAAAATCACTACCTGTCCTTGACACAAGGCACAATCACTAAATCTCCTTCACACACACACATAATACGAGGTAAAATCACCAACTGTCCTTCATTGGCTTTACACACGAATTTGCTTACATTCTACACAAAATCTTTAACTATAAATTTCACAAATAGCAATAATTGTACCTTTTACATTCTCAGAAGCAAAGGGTCAAAAGTAAAACTGTATCCAAGCAGCTGAATTTTTCTCCACAAAATCATTTACTCTTTTTTAGTATTTTAGACTCAGCCACATATAATTTTTACTGTCTTTTATCAGACCTATCTCCTTTATATCAAAATGTAGGTTTGTTCTGATTTATCTGTGTCTGTCCATTCAATTTAATGACTCTGTCACATGATGTTTATGACAAGCCTTGACCCAGGGTCAAGGTATCCTTTAAGGTCAATTCATTCACAAAATGAAAACACTCCACGTTATCTCACCTGGGACTAAAATCTCTAACCTTACTTCCTTTTTTTCCCCATCGATAATTGACCAAAGTCTAGGTCCACTACTGGTCGAGGACAAATTTACAAGCAAAAAAATATTTTAGTTAGTTTCCGTTTGACCTGTACTGTTTCCTAGATGAAAAGCATCCAGTCTCCCTCTACTTGTGGCTTTGATGAATTCAGCTAACGTGTATGTGTTATATTTACTCTTTTTATATCAATACTTCTTATGCATCTAGAATCCATTTTATTATTTTAATATTTATTGAAATAAGACCAGGCAAAGTTTTATATCCTTGGAGAGACTGACAATACACAGGTAAAATCACACTACATTTTCTTCATAGATTTGACACAAGGTAAAAATCACTACTTGTCTTTCACAGACTTGACACAAAGTAAAATCACTATCTTTCCTTTATAGACTTGACACAAGATAAAATCACTATCTGTCCTTTATAGACTTTCTTCACAAGGTAAAATCACTATCTGTCCTTTATAGACTTTCTTCACACGGTAAAATCACTACCTGTCTTTCACAGACTTGATACATGGTAAAATCACTATCTGGCCTTCACAGACTTAACACCAGGTAAACTCAGTACCTGTCCTTCACAGACTTGACACCAGGTAAACTTAGCACTTGTCCTTCACAGACTTGATACCAGGTAAACTCAGTATCTGTCCTTCACAGACTTGACACCAGGTAAACTCAGCACCTGTCCTTCACAGACTTGACACCAGGTAAACTCGGTACCTGTCCTTCACAGACTTTACACCAGGTAAACTCAGTACCTGTCCTTCACAGACTTTACACCAGGTAAAATCACTACCTGTCCTTCACAGACTTAACACCAGGTAAACTCAGTACCTGTCTTTCACAGACTTGACACCAGGTAAACTCAGCACCTGTCCTTCACAGACTTGACACCAGGTAAACTCAGTACCTGTCCTTCACAGACTTGATAAACTCGATACCTGTCTTTCAAAGGCATGCATAACTGATTCAATGAATCTCAGACTGGCATCTTAATATTTTATTATTTGAAAGTAATTCTTAAATGAAATCTAAAGTAATATTATCTCTTTGAAATAGTCTCTTTGGGAAACCATACCAAACTGCAAGTATGTGTTCCATTTCTCACTTCTTATCAGAATTACTCTTGTCATTTTACTTTGTTTTATATCTTCTGTCATTTGAAACCATATCTTTCAATGAACATTTTAGTTTTAATGTTTTGTTTCAAAGTTATAATGATAAATCAAGATTCATCAACTGTATTAATAATATTCATAAAGTCTGTGTCCATATCTGCCCTTACCTACTGTTCTGATAAGATTTTCCTTCTGCTCCGCTTCTGATCTTTGTTCAGGAATGAAGAGACAAGCTTCATAGTGATGTAACATGTTCAAATCATTTATCAGAATGTCCTGACAAAAAAACCCACATGATCTTTGTTCAAGAGTAAAAGGACAAAATTCATAGTGATTTAACTCATGTTCAAATCGTTTATCAGAATGTCCTGACAAAAAAAACAACACATGATCTTTGTTTCAAGAGTAAAAGGACAAACTTCATAGTGATGTAACTCATGCTCAAATCGTTTATTAGAATGTCCTGAAAAAAATCCTCATGAGTGAAAAGGACAAGCTTCACAGTGATAGAAATAATTTATCAAAATGTCCTGACCAAATTCATAGTGATAGAAATACTTTATCAAAATGTCCAGACAAAATTTATATTATCTGCAGATTCTCCAAAAGTCAGTTGATGATTAACATCATAATATTGAGTTGCTAGTAATTTTATCTTTTTTTTTTTAATCTGAAAGTCAGACTGAACTTTGATCATTCTCCAACAATGCTCAATTATCTTTAAAGCTCTTAAACCATTCAATACACAGTGCACAAGACAAAGCTTTGCTAAAGGTGATGTTTTCTTTAAAGCTCTTAAACCATTCAGTACACAGTGCACAAGACAAAGTTTCTTCTAGCTGTTTGCTAAAGGTGATGTTTTTCTATGACCAACCTTCCAAGTTTAAAGCAGTTTCAATAGCTGTACTTCAATAAAATTCAAATAAAATTTTTAATTCACAAAACAACCCTAAAAGTTAGTTTTAAAATATGAACAGAGTTCTGTATTGACTTGACATCAGTGATATGCTACTCTTAAATGAATTCCTTACAAACTCCTTAGCTTCATAATATTTTCATAGCTGTCTAATTTTATAGCCATATAATTTTATAGCTATATAATATTTTCATAGCTGTCTAATTTCATAGCTATATAATATTTTCATAGCTGTCTAATTTTATAGCTATATAATATTTTCATAGCTGTCTAATTTTATTATATAATTATAATTTATAATCATAGCTATATAATATTTTCATAGCTATATAATATTTTCATAGCTGTATAATATTTTCATAGCTATCTGATTCCATGGCTGCATGCATTTCCCTAGTTATCTGATTTCATATCTACATAATACTTTCATCTTTTTCTAGTGTCTAGACACTTTTTCTCACAATTTACTCTCACACAAGGATGGTTGGTTGGAGGGATAGACACAAGGATAGTTGGTTGGAGGGATAGACACAAGGATGGTTGGTTGGAAGGATAGACACGATGATGGTTGGAGGGATAGACACAAGGATGGTTGGTTGGAGGGATAGACACGAGGATGGTTGGTTGGAGGGATAGACACAAGGATGGTTGGTTGGGATAGATGCAAGGATAGTTGGTTGGAGGGATAGACACAAGGACTCTCTAATTATCTAGAGAGTTAAATCTATCTAATTATATTATGTACTCCTACACTTACTGAAAGTTAATCAGACCTTTCACCTCCCATTCACACCCCATTTACAAGGGTACAAAAAATACACAACATAAAGACACATCCACAAATGCCTAACCTATGGCTAGAACCATGTAACATTAATTCTTACTCTTAAACCCCTAAAAATCCCCTTTGAAAAAATCACTGTATCATGGAAAGATGATTCAACAAGACAAAAGAAAAGTCAATGGTCTCTAACATTAAGGGAATGTAGTAACAATAAAACATTTTACTTATAAAATGTCTAGGATGATATTACAGGATAAATTGTCAAACTCAGTGTCTTCACTGTGCATGATTAATACAATTTCTTTAGTTTGGATTAACTCATCTTTCATAAATACAGTTGAACCCAGATGTCTGTTGTTGATGGGCAGATGAGCTGTTTTGTCAATTGGGTGAGGGTGAGTAATCTGTCTCTGTGCTGACAACTCAGGAAGTAAACAGTGCATTGGTCAGTGGACTCATCAAAATGAATTCCTTAGCTGGCAGTCCCAACAGTCTGCTGGCTATGAATAGTACAGTGCCCTTATTAGGTAGTACTTACTATTATCATATGCAGCCAAAGTGCATGGCATTCATTCAGGCACTGAGTTCAAAATGAGGTTAAAAATAAAAATCTCAAAATTAAGGACTATTAGTTTCTAATAGTTAAATAAGAAAAACACCAGACTGACTCAAACTTTTTTCTACAGTATTGTGTAGATCTTGGAAATTAGCTTTTGACCTAGGGAAAGAAGTAGAGTGGATTCTAGTGTTGTGTCTGATTTTTTTACCTGATTTATCTCTCACCGGAGTATTGGACCACCTGGTTCCATCCCTTTAGTTTCAGCACATTGACTCTATGGCAGATACTAACTTGTACTAGCAAAGAAGGACCTGGTCCAGGTTAGAGATGCCTAGATATTAGGTTTCTCTGCAAGGGCTGGACTCTGGCTTTAGTCAATAGACTGGGAAGATTTGTATCAACAGTCCTTATCATTATCTTTGTCTATGCTGCCAACTGTCTCCATCACCTTTGTGCTGCCCTCTGTCACCACCACCCTTGTGTGTGATGCCCACCCTGCTACCATCTGCATTATCAGTACGGCCTATTTGTCTGATATAAATACTTGTTTGCATGGCCTACAATATAATGCATTATCAGTACAGCCTATTTGTCTGATATAAACACTTGTTTGCATGGCCTACAATATAATGCATTATATTAAGCATACACAATAAACTATTTACAAGTTTGACACTCCAGAGAAATTTCATTAATGTCACAACAAAAATCAGAAAAAATTTAGATAAAAAATGTTTGCAGTCTGCTTAAATACTGTACAAGCAAAAAATAATTACATTTTCTTTCTGTTTTTTATATGTAAATTAATCAAACAGAAGTAATTGAATTTTAATTAATGAGAATAATTCACAGGTTAACATTATCTCTCTTTTTAAGGGAGAAAATGTTTTGTATCCTTTTGAAAAGACAAATACATAAATGTGTTAAGAGGGATGTAATTTTGTGTTTATTGCTAATATCACATGAGCACTATTTTTATTGACAAGTGTTAAAATGACAGGATCAAAGGCATGCATGGTTAGTTTATGGTATTTATATGCTGTGTTTCAGGGGATTTGTTGGAAAACTACTGTTGGGAGGACATACTGATGAATATTTCACGTTTTTTATTTGCTGTCACTATAATGCTCACTTATCCTGTGGAGTGCTTTGTCACCAGATTGGTATGTAGTGCTTTGTCACCAGATTGGTATGTAGTGCTTTATTACTAAAGACCATTTTTTCTTTTATTTATCACCAGACTGGTATGTAGTGCTTTATTACTAGGCTGAAATGTTGTGATTTTTTTTCACAAGATCATTTTTTCTTTTATTTATCACCAGACTGGTATGCTGTAATTTGTCACAGATTGATATGTAAAGCTTTGTCACCAGATTAGTCGATAGTGTTTTGTCACAGACTGGCGCATTTAGTGCTTAGTCACTAGATTGGTTTGTAGTGCTGTCACTAGATTGATATGTAGGCTTTGTCAGCAAACTGGTATTTAGTGCCTAGTCACTAGATTTATATGTACTGCTATCACTAGATTGATATATAGGGCTTTGTCACCAGACTGGTATACAGTGCCTAGTCACTAGATTGATATGTAGCACTATCACTAGATTGAAATATATAGGACACTCAACAGACTGGTATATAGTGCTTTGTCCTAAAGTGATATATAGCAGGGGTTTGTCAGCAAAATTATATTTTGAGCTTTGTCACCAGATTGGTATAGATGTATGGTGTTTATTACAGTGGCATGCAGTGCATTAAAGTAGCATGCACTTGTTTTAAAGTGACTTGCATGTGTATTAAAGTGATATGTGTGTGTATAAAAGTGGTATATATGTGTACTAAAGAGACTTGCATGTGTATTGAAGCGATATGTATGTGTGTATTAAAGTGATATGAGTATTAAGTGACTTGTGTGTGTATTAAAGTGAGATGTATGTGTTTAAAGTGAAATGTGTGTGTATTAAAGTGAAATGTATGTATTTAAAGTGAAATGTGTGTGTATTAAAGTGAGATGTATGTGTATTTAATTGAAATGTGTGTGTGTGTATTAAAGTGAGATGTATGTGTATTTAATTGAAATGTGTGTGTGTGTATTAAAGTGAGATGTATGTTTTAAAGTGAAATGTGTGTGTATTAAAGTGAGTTGTATGTGTTTAAAGTGAAATGTGTGTGTATTAAAGTGAGATGTATGTGTTTAAAGTGAAATGTGTGTGTATTAAAGTGAGATGTATGTGTATTTAATTGAAATGTGTGTGTATTAAAGTGAGATGTATGTGTTTAAAGTGAAATGTGTGTGTATTAAAGTGAGATGTATGTGTTTAAAGTGAAATGTATGTGTATTAAAGTGAGATGTATGTGTTTAAGTGAAATATGTGTGTGTTAAAGTGAGATGTATGTGTTTAAAGTGAAATGTGTCTGTATTAAAGTGAGATGTATGTGTATTTAATTGAAATGTGTGTGTATTAAAGTGAGATGTATGATTCATTACATATGAGAAGTGTTCTCCCAGGGGCAATTTTGCACTGGGGAGGGGTGTGGGGAGGATGGGGGGGGGGCTGTTGGCTGTCAAATTTTATTTGCTGTTGAAGAACTTTTGAGGCACAGAGGGCATCTATGCTGAGCACATCATTGCTGTGTGTTGTATTTGTTCTTGTTCTACAAGCTGTCATTGTAGTTGTTGGTTACTTTTGTCTGGTACTGTTCACTTTGTCTGGTTGTTTGTTTTGGCCAGTGGTGTGGTTTCTGTAACAGCTTGTAGACTTTTTAATTTTATTTTTATTACTACTGTCTAAAGATTGAGTTAGCCAAGTTAGTAATGATATTTTAGCTTCTCATTTAATTACCTGTTATTTAGATGTTCTCTGCTCTCTTCTTTGTACATGTTTTATCTTCCTAATGGGTGTTTATTTATTTATTTTTTTATTATTTTTTCTGGGGGTTTTAAGTTTACATTTGGTTTTGTTATAATGATTGCTGTGCTATTTTATTTTGATTAGTTAGTTGTTATATTTAGGTGAACCTCCCAATCATTACTTTGGGTGACTAGTCCTATCCTAGGGTTTGGTGGGGTGGTAGGGGCATCACTGGGGCACAGATTAAATGTAAGAAGAACAGATCTGGGTGCAATGGGGTGAAATATATATAATATATATTGCAATAGTTCACATATCTCTTATCTTTAGACTTATGCTTGGATGCATACTTCCACATATGCTGACAAACAAAAAATAAAGGTTATGACATATAGGCCCCATCTAAAACATTGATCCATAACCCAACACTAGCTCCCAACTCACACCCAGTGCCAACACTGGTTTAGGTGGGGATGGAGACAAAGGAATAAATTACAAATCAAATTGGGTAGGGTTTCACTCTGGAACCTGCACACTCTTTGAGGCTTCATTGCAAGCTGTGTGCTGCAATGTCCAGTGCAAACTACTAAGGAATAATGAGATCAAGGTTATAATACAACTCAGAACAATGCATCATAAAGGCATTTATTGTCTGAGAACCTCCTTGTAATACATCTCAGTCTCAGAACTATGTCTCATAAAGGCATTTATTGTCTGAGAACTTCCTTGTAATAGATCTCAGACTCAGAGCTATGTCTCATAAAGGCATTTATTGTCTGAGAACTTCCTTGTAACTTCCATACATATTAAAGCATCAAGTATGTATATTAAAGTGTGAAGCATGTGTTTGACAGTGATTTGTTCCATACATAATAAAGCATCAAACATGTGTATTCAAGTGATCTTTATTTCTATTATTCAAGTGATTTGACCCATGTGTATTAAAAGTTTTGCAAGTGACCTATCACATATTTCAGTGTCACACCTGTGTTTGAAAGTGGCCTGTATTGTATTAAAGTATCAAGCCTGTGTTTGAAAGTGACCTGTCATGTATTAAAGTATCAAGCCAGTGTTTGAAAGTGAAGTTTCATGTATTAAAGTATCAAGCCTGTGTTTGAAGTGAAGTTTCGTGTATTAAAATATCAAACCTGTGTTTGAAAGTGACCTATCATGTATTAAAATATCAAGCCTGTGTTTGAAACTGACCTATCATGTATTAAAGTATCAAGCCAGTGTTTGAAAGTTTCATGTATTAAAATATCAAGCCAGTGTTTGAAAGTGACCTGTCACATATTAAAGTATCAAGCCAGTGTTTGAGTGACCTGTCATGTATTAAAATATCAAGCCAGTGTTTGTGAGTGACCTGTCACATATTAAAGTATCAAGCCAGTTTGAAAGCGACCTGTCACATATTAAAGTATCAAGCCAGTTTGAAAGTGACCTGTCACATATTAGAGTATCAAGCCTGTTTGAAAGTGACATGTCACATATTAAAGTATCAAGCCTGTTTGAAAGTGACATGTCACATATTAAAATATCAAGCCTGTTTGAAAGTGACCTGTCACATATTAAAGTATCAAGCCAGTGTTTGGGAGTGACCTGTCACATATTAAAGTAATAATAATAACTTTGATAAGACATCTAATGCTGTATATATTTGTACACATTTGATTTTGTTAGAGGTTGTACTACTTGTATGTCATTGCAGGTTATTGAGAATGTTCTCTTTCCATCTAACCCACCAGCACCTCTCTGGCGTCACATCACAGTAACTGTAATCATTGTATTTCTTGTTGGTGTCATCTCTATGGCAACAGACTGCCTTGGCATTGTACTTACTCTTAATGTATGTACATTTCAAATATTCACTATGTTTGTTGTTGTTTTTGTTAAATTTATTTTTATATATATAACTTAAAGTGTCTTCATATTTATCTGGATATACATACAGTTATATCTTCCCCCTTTTGTCTCTCTTTCACATACACATGCACATGCAAGCACACACACACACACACACACAATTGGGTAAGCTGAAGACATAGTGAGCTTCACAGGTATTGAAGGTGTGAACCGTGACAAGACAAATGTATGTTGTCACTAATTTCCTTGTTGAACGACATCTGTAGTAGTCTCTTGCTACTGCATTCCTTACCCAAAACAATGTCTGTAGTATCTCTTGCTACTGCATTCCTTACCCAAAACAATGTCTGTAGTATCTCTTGCTACTGCATTCCTTACCCAAAACAATGTCTGTAGTATCTCTTGCTACTGCATTCCTTACCCATAATTCTGTCTGTGTTAGTGTACCATATTACTGCATACTTTATTCAAAACTATGTATGTAGTCAATTTTATTTGTTTTTGCAGTACTCATCATAATGAGAAACACAAATAAAAGTTTGGCTGTATTTGTGTTGAGAGTATTCAGTCAAAGTTTAAAGCTTTTCTATACAATGATTGTATTACTGTGTGTAGTGGTGGGTGTGGGTTGTAATAGGATGATTTACCTGGAAGTTTACCTGTGTAAGTGTTTGATATAAAAAGTAGAGGGGGAAAAAACAAACAATAATAATAACATTGGTGATTCTCCTCCACTCTTCAAATTGTCTGTTCAGTATGGATGATGCTTAATATGGAGGAAAAAAATAACGAATAACACTAATAATATTGAAGCTCCCTCCCACTTATCTTTAGAAATATGGCTTATGTCAGAAAAATGGAGAAAATTTAAATTTTAAAAATGTCAATAAGAGAGTTGACTATAACTTCCACATGTCTCTAGAATTTCTACAAACTAAGATTTTAAAGTTTTGTTTCACTGCTTACCTGTTTTAGAATGGGCATACTGGGATTTCTTTTGCTAGTTGATTTATGTCAATGTTGCCTCCCTAGGGAAGTATTCTGGACCACCCCCACCCCGTTAGAGATATGCAGCTCCACCTGTAGAGATATATCTTCCTTTGGTAGAGGTATTCTACTTCTTTGGTACAGAAATACTACTTTCTCCAGTATAAATATACTACTTTCTCCATTACTGCTTGTTCTAATTTAAATAAGCTACTTTTACTTCTTTTAGCAGAAATATTCTAATTTCTCCATTAGATATTCTACTTGCTTCAGTATAGAAATACTATTTGCTTCAGTATTGATATACTGTTTGTTCCAGTTTAGATACATTACTTTCTCCAGTATAGATATACTACTTTCTCCAGTATAGATATACTATTTTCTCCAATGCTACTTATTCTACTATAGTTTTCTTGGTTGCTCATTTATACTTTCTTGTTTTTGTGCTTGTGTTTTACTGCTTGTTGTTAAATATACAAATGTTTATATTTGGGATTTTACTAAATCTAAAAAAACTATTGTCCAGTTTATTCAAAGGAAAGCATTAATTAGCTCTTCTGACTGTAAGTATTGTAAATGCCTTTCATTACAGTGCATGTTATAATATGAAAACCTTTGGGCAGATTATAATCACCTTTCATTATAAGGTATGTTGTAATATGAATGCTTTTCATAAGGCAGGTTATAATGTGAACATCTTTAGGTAGGTTGTAATAGGAACACCTTTGGGTGGGTTTAACATGAACACCCTTCATTGTAAAGCAGGTTGTAATATGATGACTTTCATTATAAGGCAGGTTGTAATATGATGACTTTCATTATAAGGCAGGTTGTAATATGATGACTTTCATTATAAGGCAGGTTGTAATATGAACAACTTTCATCATAGTGCAGGTTATCATATAAACATCTTTCATTTCAGGGTGTGTTGGCCGCTGCTCCACTTGCTTACATTATTCCAGCATGTTGTGTCATGCGACTGCGCCAAGAAGCCTTGTTGTCACGAGTAAACATTGGGCCAATCCTCCTGGCAAGTTTTGGATTGCTGGTTGCTGTTGTTGGCTTTGTCATGTCATTATTGGACATGATAAAGGGTGCCAGCTCATGCTCACATGGGGCTGAACCCGATTATTGTGCTAAGTACTATGGAGACAATTTGACCACCTCCACTTTCAATCCTCTTCCCACAACTTCCTCTCATTTCACTTAATGTTTTGTTTAACATGGACTAAAAGCACATTTAATCTTTATATTATTCTGTTGAAATCCAAATCGTCTGAATGTGTCAAACTGTGTGAATGTATCATGTAGCTTTACTGAAATCCCGATCATGTGAACATGTTCAATTATGTGAATGCATCTTGTAGCTCCACTGAAACCCCAATCGTGTGAATGAGTCAAATTGTGTGAATGTAAATTGTGGCTCCACTGAAACCCCAATTGTGTGAATGTGACATTGTGTGAATGTATCTTGTAGCTCTGCTGAAATCCCAATCATGTGAGTGCATCTTTTAGTGCTTCATTGAAACCCTAATTTTATGAATGTAATTGTTTAATACTGCACTTAAATTTTACTCATAAGATTGTCTGACAGAAAGAAACACACACACACACACACACAATCCCCCCACTCCCCTAATTGTTGTCAGCATATAAATATATATTATTTGGAAAAGCTATTGATTTAATTGTTTCCTTTAGGACTTTAAAACTTTTTTCATTTTAATATTCTTTTTTTTTTAATTTAAGCTTCACAAATTTTACTTTTTAAAAAGCATTTTAGTTAAATAGTTTATTTATTGATAAATATTGTTTACCATCTGAGAAGAGAGTTTATTTACCTTAGGTGCTTCCATATAAATTGGATCTAAACTGCAGGTAGCATTCCCATTTATAGCAGATTTCATTGATCTGTTAATTTGGATCTAACTAGCAGATAGTTGTGACCATTTAAACTGGATCTAACAGTATGAATGGTTCAAATCTTTCATGTTTCTCAGATACCAGATATACAAAATATGTGAGTTGGTGGTATATTGAATTAATTCCCATTACTTTAAATATAACTTCATCACATTTGTTATTTTTCTTAATGAAAACTTTTGAATTTTTTTCTTTTTGTATGTTTTCTGTGATATGAGGTTGTCTCAGAAATATTAAATTAAATGTGAGATACAAACTTCTCTAAATTTGTTTGATGGGAACAGACACAATTGTTTAGTAGTTGAAATATGAAAAGATCAAGCTGTTTTTGTACTTTTTCCATAGAAACAAATGTATTTTGAAGTTAAAAATTATTTGTAATGGAAAATTATATGCTAGTCACAAATTATTCTGTTTCTCTCTAAAATAGATAATTTTTATCGTTATTGGAAAATTAATTGTAGGTCATAAGCTAAATTATATTTCTAACAACAGGAGTAAACACTGCTATTATTAGAAAATTAATTGTAGATCACCTAAACTAAACTATGTTTTTACTAGAAGTTAACACTATTGTTATGGAAAAATTAATTTCAGATCAAACTATGTTTCTAACATAGAAGTAAACACTATTGTTATTGGAAAATGCAGCGAATTTTGTAATATTTTTTTAAACTATAGTATTAGGCACAGTTGATGTGGAATATGAAATGAAGTTCAAAAGCTGATCTATAGATATATAGATATATATATATCTAAAGTCATATACCAATCTTTACTTTTTTCATATAAATAACAATTGTAGTAATGGGAAAATTAAGTATAAGTCATAAACTATTTTTATCCATATTTCTCTCAAACTAAACTCTATTGTTATAGATAAATATAAGCTTACCTCTAAAACTAAGTTCTCTTATTATATGGATAACTAAATGTGGGTCATAAGTTTACCCCTCAAACTAAGCTGTGTTGTTTTGGATAATTACATGTGGATCATAAGTTAACCTCTCAAACTAAGCTGTTTTGTTTTGGATAATTACATGTGGATCATAACCCCTCAAACTAAGCTGTGTTTTGGATAATTACATGTGGGTCATAAGTTAACCCCTCAAACTAAGCTGTGTTTTGGATAATTACATGTGGGTCATAAGTTAATTCTCTCAGATGAAGCTCTGTTGTTTTAGATAATTATATGTGGATTGTAGGCATAATCAGAATTTCTCTCTGTCACAATTTGTTGCAGCAATTATGAGAAAATCAATGAATGATACCTTAACCAAGCATGAACTCCATGCATTTGTTTATCATTCACAGACACACATAGAAATGTGTAATTACTCACATACCCTCACAAAGTGTGCAATTACTTACACACACACTGAAGTGTGTAATTACTCCCTTAACCATAAAAGTGTGTAAGTACTCATATACACACACAGAAAGAAAGTTATCATTATATTGTGTTGTTAACTATAGTGGTTGGATATTAGGATATCTGCTGTCTATGTCAAGGATTAGGCTGATCACCATGGTAATGGTGAATAAAGGAAGCATGGATAATCCAGAAAAAGAGTTAATGTAACAACAATGTACTTCAGTATGTAATAAAGATTTTGTTTTATTCGGGATACTTCCCTAGAGAAACATTTTTTAATGCAGAAAACAAAAATGTAAATATTATTTTAAAGTACACAGTGAGGCAAAATATTCAGTTCGGTCTCCATTAACTGCAAAACTGAAAATGACTTCTTTTAAACTTATGGGTAAACAAACCATTTACTGATTTGACTGTTTGCAGATTAAAAAAAGTGTCTGTTGTTGTGGTGGCATGTGCTAATTCTTGCCTTTGGTGATTTCTGTCACTTCATTAGTCGTCAGATTATGACCCGTATGCTTTCACAGGTAGTTGTGTCGCTATATCAAAACACATAGTGCTTTAACATGTATTGGTAATAGTATTGCCTGTATTAAAACACATAATGCTTTAACAGGTATCTGTAATAGTATTGCCTGTATTAAAACACATAATGCTTTAACAGATATTTGTAATAGTATTGCCTGTATTTAAACACATAATGCTTTAACAGGTATCTGTACTAGTATCACCTGTATTAAAACACAAAGTGTTTTACAATTGTAATACCTATATGAAAGCACAGTATTTTATAGGTAACCATAATAGCATCACTTATATGAAATCACATTGTTTAGAAGTAATTGTAATAAATGTATGAAAGTACACAGTATTTTATAGGTACAGTAAAAGTCAGAAAATCCGGACTGCTCAGGGATTTGGTGGGTCCAGATTTTTGGATTTTCTGGCAGAACTTTTAAAATTCATATGTAATGAAGAATAAAGAAGAGATGAACAGGCAAATTTTGTTGCTTTATTTACTAATACAGAATGCTTCATTTATCAAAATGAGTATATTTATTCATTCATTTCTGCAACTTATGTTGTGTATGCTGCACTGCTTGTGGATGGAACACTTACAACTTCTATGTCTGCTGCACTGCTTGTGGGTGGAACACTTACAGCTTCTGTCTGCTGCACTGCTTATAGTTTAATTGACAGGTGCTTCTATTTTTTTTTTTTTAAATACTTGTATATCACCTTGTTTACAACTTTGTAATTTTTTTTGTGATAAACTCTGCACCACGTGCCTTTGCATGATGTCTCGAACACTAAAGCTTTGGTTCTGTTCCATAAATTTTTAAATTGTTTCCATGCACTTTTCTACAGTAGCCCTAGATTTTTTTTTTCAACTCTATCATCTTCTTCACCAGATTCTTATTTTAATTTTAATAATTGTTTCCATGCACTTTTCTACAGTAGCCCTAGATTTTTTTTTTCAACTCTATCATCTTCTTCACCAGATTCTTATTAATTCTTTTCTACCTCATCAAGAGTTGTAATGCTTTCAATGATTTCTTGATCAGTGAAAGTGACTGTAGCTGTACTGTCATCTTCATTAAATTTGCTTAGAGAGTTGTCTTTCCAAGCTAATTTAACACATTCCATCAGTTCTTGCATTTCAGATGCCCTTTGCTTTAGAAGGAACCATTCAAAATCTTTGGCTTGATCACACACTATATCTGCAAACACTACATTTGGCCTAACTTTTGCCTTGCTTTTAAAAGAGTTACATCTTGATCACACACTAGATCTGCAAACACTACATTTGGCCTAACTTTTGCCTTGCTTTTAAAAGAGTTACATCTTGATGGCCTTCTATACAGTCATGGGTGAAATGTTGGGTTTTAGATTGTAAAACTGCATTGAAATTCTGTAGGGTCAAAATCCTTACTCATAAATTTCATCATAAAATAATTTTTATAATGACATTTAAAGCCCCTAATGACTCCTCGATCCAAGGGTTGAATTGGTGATGTTATATTTGGCAAGTACCATGCAAAAATATTCCCAGTCAGACATTAATTTTGGGCCCTACAGTTGTCAAGAGGTAGCAGGCACTTTGTATTTTCAGGCTCCACAAATTTCTTTAAATTCTGATGAACTGATAGAACAATATGAACAAACCAATTGCAAAATATATTCTTGCCCATGCAGGCATTTTTTTTTTGGGGGGGTAGTGGCTATATAGGTCACAGACATGCATAATTCCTTTAAAGGCCTATGGGAACTGAAATTTGCCAATCACCAAAAGTTTAATTCTGTGCTATCTGAAGTATTGCTCTTCGGTAAGAGCAATCAGTCTTTCCATATCAGGCTTAAGGCCTGTAGCATTTCGTTCTTGCTTTCCAAACAAAGTTTTTGTGGGCAATCACTTCTAGTTAACTCCCATTTCTCACTATTATAAATTTGATCAGGTACAAGATCATAAACAAAAATATAATACACACACACACAAGCAGCAACAAAATGTAGTGCAACAGTTATCATTTTTTCAACTGTTGCACTATATTTTGTCGCTGCTTGTGTATGTGTGTGTGTTTGTGTGTGTGTATTATCTGATTGTCTTTCTCCAGCAATATCTAATACCATGATGTATCTTGAAATCCCTAAGCCATCCATCACTAAAAGCACATTCTGATTCAATGTTCATTTGTTCCTTGAAAGACTTGTTTTGGCTATAAGCATCAGCCCAGAAATTTTGACAAACCTTCAGATCATTTTAACAAAAACTATTTATGCAACACTTTATCAAGATTTTTTAATTCTGACTTGTAAACTTCCCCCCCCCCCCCCCCCCAACAAATTTATTGTAAGGCTCAGATGAGGCTGTAAATTCTAGAATTTGATTCCTTGCCCTTTTTTTGTTTTCGTTTTTTGCGTAAATTGTAGACTTTCCAATGCGGTAAGCTTCCAATAGAATAGCAGTGCTCACACCAC